>OX596381.1:90999288-92218663 GCA_951394425.1 Tipula unca | reverse complement strand
AAACTCCAAACTGAATCACCATTATTTGTCCAAAACAAAAAAATTAAAATTAAATTTTTTTTGTCACAAACAACAAAAAATTAATCACGACTAAAATGAAAAAAATCGAAAAAAATCACGTATATCATATACTGTATGTATAGTTTTGCTGTGTATGTTAATTTTTGTTGTAGGTTTTTTTTACACAATTTATGTTGTACAACAAAATATACATACAATTATATAGCTGAATATTTAATGAAGTTAAAAAATAATAAGAATTCTTTATAGTGTTGCATTAGACATCATAAATAAAGAAAGTGCCTTGAGTTTAAGTATAAACGGGCACATATTATCCATGCATATAAAAGAAGAAAAGAGCGTTATGCATTATGTTATGTAAAAAAACCAAAAATCCCGTTTAAACAAAAATTAGTGTTCAATATGTATATTTATTTAATTATAATTTTATATATAATTATAGTAATTAAATTTTTCTTTCTTTATTTATTTATACAACAAAAAATAAAATGAATCTTAATTTCCTTGCCTTGTTTCGTTTTTGGAAATAAAATAAAATTGGATTGGGTTTTGAAAAATATTTGTAGAATGCACCGGATGTAATGAATGATGATCGAATACACCGGGCTGAATACACCGAGCTGAACAATTCGATCCGGAAACATTTCAATAACTGACGGAATAGTAAGGTGTTTCGTGTTCGGGCGATGAGAGACCGCAATCGACAGGGCGTATTGAAATAGTGCTGTAAATCAAGTAAAATTGTTACTAGTTGTCCAGCTACTAGTTGATGCTTACCAAGGAATACAGAGAATCCACCAGTTTTATAAATTTCTTCAGCGAATGCCAAATCCGGTTGATTAACTTCGAGTATCGGAATCTAAATTTAAGAAAAAATAACATTAAGTGATTAGATATTGTATATATTAAGTGATTAGATTTTGTATATATTAAGTGATTAGATATTGTATATATATGTTAGTGATCTTACCTTGACTTCGACTTCATCAGCGCCAAAACGGGTCTGTAAATCGGGTAAAGCATCCTTGTAGCGATCCGTAAGGAAACTTTGCGGCAATTTGGTTTTACGTATTAAATATAATAAAAAATCAACACAAAGTAATTAAAGGTTTTACTTTGGGATTTTTTTCAAAATTATGATGTTTTTTTATATTATTTATTAGACATAAGCCTAAATATAAATTATTTTTGCCGGCATTAACATCTCTATTCCAGGTTATCTTACATTTTTGGCAATGTTGATTGATACCTTTGTGGGGATTTCGATGTATAATGCTCCTCGTGACAGCCAGCACTTGTTGTCCTAATTTCACCTACTTCTAAGGCATCAGCAAATTTATTTATAAAACGTAAAATTTTTGGTTGAGGCGTTCGAACATATCCTTTTATTGTTGAATTTGATGAAATTTTTGTAGATCCAATTACTACAAGGGCTCTTTGTTTAACCGGTCCGATTATTTCTTTGGCAATGACATAAATCGCTTTTTCAACACAAATATATTTTTTAAATTTTAATCTTGTCACTTTTCGTTGAACATTTTCTTTTTGACAATTGTTGGATATTGATAATCTTGACCAATCTTTACATCATAATTGTCTTCAAATTGTCCACAAATCTTGCCACTTTTCGTTGCACATTTTCTTTTTGACAAATTTTGAATATTGAAAGTTTTTACATTGGCGAAATTTGTTCTTTAGATGATGGAGGTGGCAACTCCGTCAGTCACAATTGAATAATCAAATCAAAGAAAAAATATTTTCTCCATTCTAAATCATTTCATATATTTGATATAAAACCATTGAATCATATCTTACATGATGGAGGTACTAAAGAAAAGTTTTTTATTTTATTCTCTTCATTATACCGTAGCAGTTTATATAAAATTTTTATATATATTTGTGATATTTCAATTTATTTATAATATCAAAATTTAAAATCATAATTTTCCCATTGTTTATAAAGGGAAAAATGTATATATTGTGAAGATTATACAAAGAGTGAGGATAAATTTTCATTAAATAATTTATCTTCATTGGGTAATTTTTTTTTTTTTTTGATTTAATTTTCTTTTCTTTCAATTCAATATTGGCCATCGAAAATGAAATGGCAACTCCATCCGTCATTATTGAATAATCAATATATACATTAATAACCGATATATACATTTCTGTTTATATAAACAATGGGACAATGATAATTTTAATAAAATTAAATTTTTAGACTTGTATTACCATCTCTTGATTGGGTCTAAAGGTAAATACGAAATTGATAGTGAATACAAAGATATTAGAAATAAATACAATATTCGGTCATATGATAAATCATATAAATCAAATTTATTTGTGTCACATGCAAACGATTATGAAACTATTTTTAATTTTAAACTATTTAAACTATATAGTATATAGATATAAGTATTGATTCAAATAAATTTACTTACCATGTGACGATAATTGAAACACAACTGCTTTCAACAAAATGAAAATTACGAATGGCAAAAAGATTCGTTTATTTTCATATTTATATTACATGGCGTGATATTTTATTAACCAATCATCTTTCGCCACAAGACCTACTATATGGCGTGATATTTTATTAACCAATCATCTTTCGCCACATCATATATTATTTTCAAAAAATATCAAGACCTACTATATGGCGTCATATTTGATTAACCAATCATCTTTCGCCGCATCATTTATTAAACTGACGCAACTGACGCACACATAAAAAATATCAAGACCTAGACCTACTATATGGCGTGATATTTGATTAACCAATCATCTTTCGCCGCATCATTTATTAAACTGACGCAACTGACATACACATAAAAAATTTAAAATCGCTTTCTATATAAAAGGAGAAGTTTTTCGTAAGTTATGCACAGTAAGATTTTAAATTTGAATAGATTAATAATTATTTTATTTATTTGAATAAATTAATGATGTAGTTATAAATGTTATAAAAAATATACCATATTTTATTTATTTGAATAAATTAGTGATGTTGGACGATATTGTTAAAAACGTTATTTTAGTGTTATAAGTGTTATAAAAAATATTTTTAAAAACTGAAAAGTGCCGAAACGTAAGGTCGAATGAGAAGAAAACTATAATAAAACAATAGTTAATGTGAAGTGTGGCCTAAAGTCGAAATGTAATAATATTCAAATTTTTAACAAAATACAAGAAGATGTGGAAGAAATGTCTTCACTCTTTGTCGAAACTTCCCGATATATACATTTCTGTTTATATAAACAATGGGACAATGATAATAATTAACAGTGTTAAAGGCCATTACTGGCCCCTTACTGAATCAACAATTTGGCTCCAACGGTTTCGATCCTGAGCTTGGTCTTCATACTGTCTAAGACAATCAGAAGAGGCCAAGTCGTTCTCTACATCGTGGAGCCATCGTCGCCTGCAACGACCTCTGCGCCTACTATATGATGGCTCTCCTTTCAGAGATCGCTGCACAATTCGTTCCGGATCAGCCCGCAGAACGTGACCGAGCCAGCGCACTCGCTGGGATCTAACTTCATGTACAATATCGGGGATCTTCATCAGATCTCTGATCTCGAAATTGTACAGAGCTCGGTATGTACCATCTATTTCGCGTTTAGGGCCGTAAATCACACGCATGATTCTTCTCTCAAATGTAAGAAGCCATCTCTCGTACTCATCCGTCAGCGCCCAACTTTCACATCCAAACATAACAACGGGCCTGATTTCATTTTTTTCGAAAACCAGTTTCAAGATTTACATCGTATTCGTGTCTCGTTTCCTATAATCTGGCAAATTTTCACCACGACACTAGTTGAACATCCGTGCGGAAACCTGGTGTCAAATTTACAAACTTATAATTTACGTCCTGCCTTTGTCCCTCAAAAATATTCTTGTCCTCTTGAGAAAGTGGCGTGATAAGAGTAATTTGAAATGACTTTAGACGACTACGAGAATAGGAAAATCGATGTGACGATACTAACAGTCATGAAAAAAACGTGATTCGATTAAAGGAATTAACAGTAATTTTAAGCTCAAAATCTTTAAAAAAATTATGCTTTTTAGAAAAGGATTTATTGAACAAATTACACAATACTCAACATAGTAAAATGAGTTCCAAAGAACCAGTTCCAAGTTTTCTCGTCATGCCACTACTGATAATCAGATATAAACAAATAGTTTATTTCGTTACTAAATTACGAACAAAACCAACTGTTGTTATAATTCTTAGCAGATAGATTTTTAAAATTTGTCTGTTCCTAATATACAATCAATATCTTTTACTTCGTTGGTTAAAATCACCAACAGTTGTCATTTCAAAAACGATACTTAAACACGCAAATGACACTAATACAAGCATTCAGTTTTTTTTAGATTATGTATTATTTTGTAAACAAACTACGTATGTTGTATTCGAAAAGTATTTATATTTATATAAAATTATATACATATGTGTAACATACCTTAAACCTTTTTAATATCTTACAAGTTAATCAAGAATTTTTTTATTTTAATTACAGAGCACCGATGAAACCATTACTATAGTCTGTGTAGGACCATTAACAAACGTTGCATTAACAGTAAAAATTTACCCCTCCCTAATACAGAAGATTAATTCTCTGTATATAATGGGAGGAAATCATATGGCTGTCGGCAACATCACACATTCAGCTGAATTTAATTTCTATCAAGATCCTGAAGCTGTAGACATTTTATTAAAAATTAAAAATATTCCCATCTATATACTGCCTTGGGAAGCGTGTTCAGGGCTTAACATATCGCTAGAATGGCGTTTAAGTTTAATCAAAGGGCCTGAAGTACACGAATCTAATCTCTCACTATTAAATATGTTAGATCCGATTGAAAAGAAAATTTATGAAAAATATCACAGTGAATATTGGGTCCCATGTGATGCCATTTTGATTGCAGCACTTTTAAATGAACAGGTCGTAAGCAAGATGATAAATATAAATCCAATAATTGAGTTGGCGGGTAATGTAACGCGAGGTCAAATTGTTTTACAGCATTTGTCGAAAACAGAATCAAACATTCATCTAATAGAGCAAGTGAATGTCGAAAATTTTAATAAAATGATTGTTGAAACATTGACCAGATTTTAATAAATAAAACTTTAATAATTTAATTTAATTTTGTTTAAATATTGATTTATAAATTTTTAAGAAGTTAATATCGATGAAAATTCATCATAGAATTATGATACTTATCAAGACGAACTAACTCAACATTTAATTTTTGTTCAATGAGAATGCCCGTTTGGTTGATTGGCTCAAATATAAATTTACTTGTGACACTAATGAAAGAACTTAACGACCTCCCAAGAAAATAAACTTCAAATGAAAAAACAATTATTCGCTTAATAGTTTAGCAGAAAGTAAAGTAAACAAAAATTTGAAAAAGTAGCGAACCATTTAAAAATTATTTAAAATAATTAATAAACAATAATGATATTTTTATTCAAATGTCTGGGCATTATTTCCCAAAGTGTTTTTTATAATTTTTACCTGTATATTTTATGCTTAAGAAAAATTATATTAATAATTAAAATAGCGTGTATGTGTATGTACGTGTAGTTATTACTAACTCAGCGGCTTGGGCAGGGAGAGAGTGGCACCGACTGCAAACCAACGACAATGAATCTATAGGATCAAATGAAAGAATTATAAATTAATATAAAACTATCTGTGGATTCAAATGGATAGGTTTAGAATAGGTTGCTCCTGCACACTTAGACTGGTGACGATCCATTGCGATACCACATAGGAATATAGGATCTGTATATAATTATATATAGTTATTAAAAAAAAAAATTGCACGCCTTTTGGAAACAATGTCATCATTTAATTTTGATACGTACTAAGGAAAATAAATGACCAAATGACATTCATTTCGAACAAAACCACAACAACATAAAAAGCAAAATCAGTTTTCAATTTAATTCTTAATTTATCGAATTAAATATTAATTTCAAAAGTGTCAGTGATTATAAGTTAAATTATAAAAACAGTTTGTGATTAAAAACGTTCCTTTTCCATTTAAATACAAATACAACATAAGAATTATTGTACTTAATACATCACTGTGTATCCGCCATATTCTTTCTGCGCGATAACTAAGAATTCCAGCGAGATTTGAATACTACTATCAGAGATAACTTATTTACAAATACTACTATCAGATATAACTTATAGATAACCGGGTTTCCATCGGGATAGTATAATAGTTTAATAGTATTATACTATTATACTACGACGATGGAAACGCGAAGTTGGTAGTATAATACTTTCTTATAATATTTCAGTATACTAGCTATCAAAAATAAAGTAGGTATCAAATTATATTTTTAACAATATATTTCTTGACAGTGTACTTTTTTATTACAATTTCGATTCGTTCGAAGTTTTTTTTGTGGTATTTCGATATAACTAAACATTTTTGATTTACATACATTTACATACGTGATTTGAATATTGTAATGAAATTTGAATAAAACATTAAAAGACAAATTTCAATATTCAAACATAATTATACAGCTTATTTCACACTATATGATGGAAACCCGACTATGAATGATAGTATAATACTATTATACTATTATGCTATTGACGATGGAAACCCGGAAATAGTGAATTTTGTTACATCAGAAATTATGTTTGGTATCGTGTACGCATCTTAAGGGTATTTTAGTCCACCTTTCATTTGGCAAGGCTATAGCCTCTAATCGTTGTAATAGGCCGCCCCACACTTGTTCTTTCCTGTTGCAGCTGATGAGCCGTACTGTGCCTATAGCGATATTATCTGCTCTTCAGTTCCTCATGACTTCAGACTTACCGGATGTTGAAATTCTTACTCATCCTGTTAATAGATTAGTGGCAGCTCAACACCACTCGACGCTTGAGGCACTAATTCCAGCTTGACTTGATTATCGTTTGACTATACTTAGATTTCAATATCAATCAACGACATTAAATTATGCCTCAAACAAGTCAAGACCTCAATCGCTTCCAATGGATCACTAGAAGATTAAAAATCTACAATATGATTAAAAATCTAGCTATATTGTAGATTAAAAATCTAGCAATATACTATACACAAATACAATATACAAATTTATTGTTGGTTTTATTTGTATTATTTTATGAATGGAAGAGGCCTCACACATTATTTGTCTTCCCCGAAAATTGTCCGCGAGAGGCAGAGGAGCTTACTTTTACAATCGTCAATAATATGTATTGACGATTGGAGCATCACCGATACCATGTTGTTATTATTTTTTCCATGAGAGGTGCTTTCTTTACTTTTACAATCGTCAATTGGCGACTCTCAAAGTTGGAGTTGAGCCATCTATTGGAAAAATATTAACTAACTTAACACTATTAAACATTAAACTATAAAAATCCTCAAAAATTTGAAGTTAATTTAATTGCCAATTAAAATATAATTTTTAGATTAAGCAGTGAAAAAAGTCTTCACCTGGAAATCATCTCTCTAATAAAGAAATGATTTCTTTATTCAAAGGACGTTCTTTAGTAACTTAAAATTACTAAACAAGGGAAATCGCTTTAAAAAATTGTGTATACATAACTGTACATAGTCCAGTAAGGTGCTCATTTCTTAGATGACGCCATTAAAAATGTAACTTCATGTTTACATGTTTTTTGAAAATTTTACTGCTTATAATTCTTTGAAAAATAAAGGGGGTATAGCTCAGTGGTAGAGCATTCGACTGCAGATCGAGAGGTCCCCGGTTCAAACCCGGGTGCCCCCTCATTAATTTTCAATATTATAATATAACACAGTCAGTCGCAGCATAAAATTATTTATTCTAACGAAATTTTATTTAAATTTGAATTATGTATTTACAACTCATAATACTTTTTATTAGTTACATCAGTTTAATTTATGAGTGGAATGAAAATAATTTACAAATAACAAGGCCTAAATCTAACACTCCTTAAGGATACACAAATTAAATCATATTAAAAAACATAAGATTATACTAGTTTGGCTTCGCCGATGACTCCTGATGCTGGTCTGGCTTTTCACTTTGATTTTCTTGTTTCATAGATTCCCGAATCTCGCGATTTGACATTAAAAGTGCCATCAATTGTGCCTTTATATCATCAGTTCGCTGTTCCATGTTGTCCAGAAATGTGCTAAGATTATCAAGATTATCATTTACGGATGCAATTTCTATAAATAAAAATAAATAAGGTTAGCCGTATTTGAATTTTGTTCAATTGCAATAGTATAATCCTAACCTTCTAATGCATTTTCTGCATCAAGCTCATCATCATGGACATTATCGCCTTGATCCATTGGCTCAACTTTATCATTACCATTTAATTTTGGTGCCATTTCACTAATATTTTTTTTCTCTTCACTCATTACACAAAATTAAATTAAAATGAATCAAATTATTAAGAAAATTACAATATAAACAACCACAAATCATGTGATTGTCATTTCAAATCAAATGACATTTCAGTAGCGCCGATTTATTTTGCAGATTACTAAATACAGTGCACGCAATTTTTAAATTATAACAGTTTTTACTACATATTAGTACCGTATTCACTTTTATTTTGCTAACGTCAATGATTGTTGAACATAAAAAACTTATAAATTAAATAAGGACATTAATAATATACAAATACAATTTAGTTTTTCACTCAGTCTGCGTCTCTTCTTGTTTATCCTTCCATTTTTAGTTGTTCAGAATTTTCTGTGGCCGCCTTCTGGAGCTCTAGCTCCTTCTCCATTTGAACAAAAAAACTTTTTTCCGTTGGCATTTTAGCATCGGGATGCTGACTCTTCATATGCTTTTGTAGACCGTTATACCATCCATACGCCATTGGACAATGTGTACATGAGTATGGTTTCAATTTTGTGTGGGTCACCATATGCTTTCGAGCCGATTCCCTTGAAAAGAATGATCGATTACATTGATCACACTGAAATAGACAAAAAAAAGGAAAATAATTAGCACAACCAAATCGATAAAAAATTTTCGGGTACCTTATGAGTCTTTAGTTTTTGATGTATATTACGAATATGTTTGTGCATATTACTAGCTGTGCTAAATTTTAGCACACAAAATCGGCATGAATATGGTTGGACCCCACTATGAGTTCGATCGTGAATTTTCAAATTTGCTTTTGTGCATGCTTGATATGGGCAGAGCGCACACTTAAATTCTTTTACCCCTGAATGTATTGCTTTATGATTATTGACAGCACTGCACGTCTTAAAAGCTTTGCCGCATGTCTAGAAAGTGAGCAAAAAACGAAAAATATAAAAATGTTAACTTTACTGACCTGAAAGTTTTTTTCTCCCGTGTGTCTACGTCTCATGTGCTTCTGCAAATTACTTGATGTTGTAAATTTTTGAGCGCATTCACTACATGTGTACGGCCGTATTCCAGTGTGAGTGCGTGAATGTAAATTTAAATCATTTTGTGAACGTGCCCGAAAGTCGCAGAGTTCACATTCAAAATCTCGTATGCCCAAATGGATACGGCGATGATACACGAGACTCCCTTGTTGAGAGAACGTTTTAGAGCAAACCTAAATGTTTGGTTCAAATTCAGTTTTTTATGCGATTTTTTTAAATATAAAGGACACGGCACACGGGATTGAGATAGATAAACATAGGTAATTAAAACAATATAGCTTACCTCACAGACGTAAGGGCGTTCTCCAGTGTGCGAGCGAATATGTATTTTGAGCGACAACCGAGTTTTAAATTCCTTTTCACAGAAACTACAACGGTGTGGTCTTGGGCTGGCATGTGTTTTCATGTGAATGCGTAAAATGTTTGAATTGTCACAAACTATGCCACAAGTCTCGCATTGATGCGATCCTGATTTATCAGTGGTGATTGGTTTTTCGGATTTTGCCAATCGTCCTTTATGTTTCTTTTCAATATTCCCGGCCTTAGATAGGCTTTCACTGTCCTTCGAATTGCTTGACTCCTCATTGGTATCACAATCATTTGTACTGGTTTCGAGGACCTCCATTTTATCAAAACTATCCTCGTAATTGTCCGCCGCTTCAGATAATACAAAAACGTCTGTACCCAAATTTTCAGACAGTTCAACTTCACTACAATTATTCGAATCATCAAATGTTTCAGCATCATCACCATCAAAGTATTCTCGAGTTTCTAACTTAACGAATTCCTCTTTCGATATTGTATGCAGCTCCGAATCACTTTTTTCGCAAAGTACTTTGAATCGATATGCATTTTCCAGCATTTCAATGCAACTTTGGCAAATATTTTGTGGGAAACCATCGTCCTTAACAATCTGAAAAAAAATTGAAATTCAAATTAGTATTTTAAAAATAAATCTATCAAAATATCATATTATGATTACTGCATGATACATAAAATCTCTTTATAAGATAGGCTCAATAGAAATTCATTGTCGCTGCTATATGTATTTTGCTGAACCCATATTATTATTTTTAAAAAAACAATAGAAATAAATCGTTTTTTTTATTATATATTTATACATATTCTTCTCCTTACATTTGATAGAAAGGTCATGCGTGTGATTAACGGCCCAAAACGCGAAATAGATGGCACATACCGAGCTTCGTGCAATTTCGAGATGAAGAAGAGATCTGCGTGCAAGAGATCTGATGAAGATTCCCGATATTGTGCATGAAATAAGATCTCAGCGAGTGCGCTGGGTTGGTCACGTTCTGCGTGCTGATCCGGAACGAATTGTGCAGCGATCTCTGAAAGGAGAGCTACCATATGGTAGGCGCAGAGGTCGTTGCAGGCGACGATGCCTCCACGGTGTAGAGAGTGACTTGGCTTCTTCAGATTGTCTAGGACAGTATGAAGACCAAGCCCAGGATCGAAACCGTTGGAGCCAGATTGTTGACGCAGTAAGGGGGCAGTAATGACCTTTAAATACTGAATTATTATTATTATTATTATAATTATACATATTCTTCGCCTACAAACGATAATTTTTAATATTGTTTTTTTCTAGGATTTTCAATTCATTTTATCTTATATTGTGTGAATAGATAAAATTTAATAATTTGTCTTCACCAATTTAGTTCTACGTTTGACTGGACGCTATTGAGCCTATCTTTTAGAGAAATTGTTGTATCATGGAGTATGGGATGTTATAACATCGATATTCGATAGACGGTTGTGTCTCTTTTTTCAAGAAAAATTTTACACTATTTCGTTTATTCCGTAATATTGAATATATTTTTTTTATAATATAATATATAATATATTCATATGTATATTTTTCTATTGCGATTTCAGCCTGTTAGAATAAAAATGTGCACACTATGCCTTTTTCCTCATTTCGTTCAAAAATAAAAAATTAAAAATTGGTGATATTTTATCGAACGGACGTATACAAATAGTCAAGTCAAGCAGGCCATTATCACAATAGAAATTGCAGAATGGAATTCGAAACAGCGTATCATTATATCGAAAATAGTGTTGTTGCAATATCCCAGCTCTAGCCGCTGCTCAATGCGTATCAAATTTCATATAAAAATATAAAAAATATGTTTTTAAAAGGTTTTATTAGTAAATAGATTTCTTCCAAGTGTGTTTGTAATTCAATCTTGTTGAAGAAGCAACGTGTAGCTACAGGTAAATTGTTATTCACTTTATCATATCTTACCATTATTTATATCGATTTTAGATTTCGCCGTTTAATTTTCTCATGCTCAATTTCATTTTAACTTTTAGCTGAACAATAGATTTTAGGATAAATAAATATCTACATACATACCGGTGATATGGTGGCACAATGATTAATTTTCTCCACAATATTTCCATACTCCGGAATTTCACTGAATATATAAACCATTTCCGGTGTGATTGTTAAGCATACGCGACAGTAATTCGATAGAATATCAATTTGCGCCTGCTGTACCTCTGTCGTTTCATCAATCGAATGCATTTCACCTTGATTTGTTAGAAAATCGATCAATCTTATTTCTAAACTGGTAAATATATTTGGTTTTTGTTCACTAAACGAATTCTGAGCATCCCAATCGTCAACCATTTGTTTCTTTAATTTAACTCGAGAACACCATTTTTCGTACATTTTACGCCAGTAATGCTCATCACGATCCAAAATACCAAGAGATTCCATTTCCAAATTGATAGTGGCCCACAGTTTTGGGGAATCACTTGCGATTTCTAAATGGTCCAGCATACAAGATAGTTGGGATTGGGTTGGTGTGGTTTTATCGTCTTTAATCAGTAAACAAAGTATTTCTAACTCTTCTGCAGTAAATTTTACTGCTTTCTCTCTGAAAGGATACAAATATTAATACATATATATATATATATTAATATATTAACAAGTAGGAATTTGTGGTGTTTTATAATTAAATTACTTATAACGATATTCATCGTAGTCTCTTTTAATTTTCTCTCTCCATTCCGACATAATTATCAACCAGTCACTTGGTGATTTTTTAACTCCAGTCGCATGTAATTCGGTCACCATTCGTTTCACCAATTTTTCATATTGTTCCGGTTCGGTTAGAAATTTTTCATTGATTTTCACATATTTTAAAAATATGCTGTAATGTTGCGCCATTACTTGTTCATCATGCGGAATAAGCACTTCAATCTTAAAAAATTATATCCGATGAAAATTAATTCCTGAATTCCAGTTCAAAAGCATACCCTTAAATTACCTGTTCCAATTGATCGGCCAAATCAACTTCATCGATATCGTCCAGCTCGGATAAATCATACGCATTCAACATTTTAAAAAACGAATGAATTCCAGTTTTGAAATGTTTTTGTTTTTATTTAGATGGATTCTATTCTATATTTTTATTTATTTTATTTTTAGTTGGGTACAGAAGAAATGTCACCGTACAGTACACCGTACTGCAAAGATTCTAATTACATTTTTCCACGACGTTTAAATTATATCGAAATATTTTCCTATTTATATCAATAAATCACTAGACCTATAAATAAATCTTGTATTTAATTTTAATTAAATTGATTTACAAAATAGTTTAAAAGATGTTTATAACAAAAATAAAAATTCACTCCGAAAATTGAAACGTCAAATTAATAAAAAAAATGTACGCCAATCCCTTCACCAAAAAAAAACGTAGTTGAATCCTACATGATATGTAGTGAGAATGACAGTAAATTGTTTTAAATGAGTTCGGTAAACCACGATTTAATTTTGGGAAGTGAATAAATTAACTCGAATAATCGATATCAATCATGTAATGTACAGTAATTATATGTATGTTATGATTTAATAAACAAATAACGATTTAAAAATATAATAAACAAATAATGATTTGATCTTAAAGAGATCAAACATCGTCAAACTCATTAAAGCTGTCATCATATCGAGAAAATTGCACCCTTAAACTTAAAAGTCGACTTTATCCTAAATTAAAATCGATTCTACAGGATAATTTTTTTTTAAGTCGACAATCCTAAATTAAAATCGATTCTACAGGATAATTTTCCGCAAAACTATTTTGTTTTGTGAGCGAGTGCCCTTTTTCTGCGTTAAAATTTTTCCGATCCAAGTGTAGCACATTCTCGAACGACATTATGTTTCTCATAAAAATATTTTTGATAATGTATACATATATGTAATAACTGGGGAGTTCCTGGATTCCCCACAACGTGTCGACACTACATCAATTGCCACTGTATATTTTGACCACTGGACGCACTTGCCGGTTTGACGTAAAAATATAAATTTCACATTTGAGTTTTTAACAATTTGTGCACAAAATTATTTTTTGTTAGTTTAAAAATTAACGCAGCAGAATGTTAACTAAAAATATAAACGTAAATAATGTATGTAGTTTTTCAAAGTGGTATAAATTATATGCAAAAATAACAATAGAAGCAAAAGTGATTAGCATCCCCGCTAATGTATTAGAATACTTCCGAAACGAGCTGATTATTTTGCCCAAGGAGTGCATTCAGATGAAATACGAAACGGATGGAAGATGTTCAGATTTCGACGATGATGACACCGAGGTTGTTGAAGAACCAGAATTTCCAGAATTTAGTAGTGCTATAATGGCAGCTTTAAATTATTTTGATAATTCTGTTTTTATTAAAACAAATTGGCATTGCCCCATTGATGCAGCTTGGATCAACGCCGGGAATTCGTTAAAAGTAAAGGATTTACTGGATTTCTATCAGCTAATCAAAGCATCGAGCATTTGTAAGGATGACTTAAATGATGTAAACTGTGATGGATATCAGGTTGTAATCAAAAAATGGGTTGAGATCCATCCTGGCACAGAATTCCGTTGTTTTGTTAAAAATAACTCTCTAATCGCAATTTCTCCGCGTGATTGGCCACAGTATCATGAATTCATTGGAACACAGAGGAACGATATTGTCAATGACATCGTGTGCATTTTTAAAGAAAAAATTAAAGATACTTTCCCACTGAATGACTGTAGGTGTACTTTGATTAATCCATATCAAATTGCTCATTTTTTTATTCCATTATTATAGATTGTTTCGATGTCGTCAGGCAAAGTAAGGATAACGTTATTCTTGTTGATTTTGCTCCATTCGATAAGGAAAAAGTAAATTCACTGGGCTTTGAATGGGATGATTTGGAGAATGAACTTGATAACTGCGATGATGATCCGGAATTTAGGTATTTAAGTTCTGACATTGGAATTCAGCCAAATTCCCGAAATAATTACGGCATACCAAAGGATATAATTGATATGTTCCAAACAGGTTCTCAAAATAAGTCAGGTCCAACTTCAGTAAACGATTTAATACAAAATTTCATCCAGCAGAATTCAACAATATGATGTAGTAGGTCGTTATAATAACAATTCAGTGTATAAAAACTTGGAAGTATTAATTTCTAGAAATTAATATAATAAATTTATTACAAATCACGTATTTTTAATTGTTAAGTCTAATGAAAATTTTACTGATAAAAAAGACAATTTGGGATAATGTAATATCGAAAAGCTTACATTGGTATAATAATGGGAAGGAGAAGGGTTTTGAAAAGCAATAACAAAAGTTATTGGTTTTCATATTCAAAGGTATATATTACTTACATAATATATTTTTTGCTACGAGTGTTTTAAGGAATCCCAAAAACTGTTTGGTACTTTAATTACATATATACATACTTAGTTATTATCTATAGTTATTATATAGGTCATTTCCATTTCAAAAAAATAAATACGTATAAATATAATTATGTTTGCTCAATATTTTAGTGTAAACATAACCTACGAATGATATCGTGTCAGCACTATGTCATTCGCCCGTCAGTATTTATGAAAAAACCGAACAGATTTATATGATAAAAATCCCGGTCGAATTAGTATATTTTATAATAGGATTTAAGAATATAAAAAATAGCATTAAAAACATTATGAAGTACGACATAGTACATGGCACAAAAAAGGATGTTTGAAATATTGGAAACGTTATGAAATGATTTTTGGGTGAAGTAATGGAATACGGCCATCCGGAACGGAACTAAATCATTCGTTGGCCGACTAAAATATGAACAGTTAATTTAAAATAAATTAGAATATTATGATGTTTTACTTAACCAAGTTGTTTTATGATGACAAGAATAATTATTAAACGAAATAGTAAACAATATTATTCTATAAAAATACACAATTATCGGTCGAAAGACGAAAATGTACGTTAATGTGAGTCTAGTCATCTTGTAGTTAACTTTGGATTAAATCCGAGTTATCTTTTCTGGCGTTTATGCTGCTGAGTAGTGATGATAACGATAATATATAGTTCAGTTCTTGTCATTCAGATGTCATTTTGTCAGTTTCATTAATATACCTACATATTTTTTGGTTAGGAAGTCATGATATCGGGTTTCCATCGTGATAGTACATATGTATAATAGTTTAATAGTATTATACATACTACGACGATGGAAACGCGAAGTTGGTAGTATAATACTTTATTATAATATTTCAGTATACTATCTATCAAAAATAAAGTAGGTATCAAATTATATTTTTAACAATATATTTCATGACAGTGTACTTTTTTATTACAATTTCGATTCGTTCGAAGTTTTTTTGTGGTATTTTCAAATAACTCTACGTTTTTGATTTACATACATAGTTATTGTGATTTGATTATTGTAATGAAATTTGTATAAAACCAATGCCTATGTATTAATGGCCTGATTAGTCTTTTATAGCATATGTATGTGTCGAGTAATAACAAACAAAAATCGCTCCATACAAATCATATGAAAACTACTTTTTTTTTTGCATTTTTTGGTCTTAGATTTGTAATAACTTATAAATTAGGCTCAAAGGCACTTTTTCATGTACCTGAGTACAAGGAACAATATGTTTTCGTTCATTTTAAGATGAAAAATTATTCAATTTCCACACTTTTCATTCATGAATTTCAACAACTCTCAGTTAAGATTTTCATTATTTTTTTAGGGGTAAATATGAGAAATTAATATTTTTCGCTAGTCGTGTTCGTGTACCTTATTATTCATATTAAACTGCATCTGTTTCAAGCAGCGTACATAACGTCGGGAGAATTTACCATAGTATTGAGTTGAAGTTAGACGCTGATGTTTTCGCTCAAAATTTAACCCATTTTGCTAAATTTTTCATTATCAATTTGAGATTGGCTGCATCAGTACCAAATTGTTTATTATTGTGCGTTTTGAGATAACATGTCTTATTTTAGATTTTTTAATTTATTATTTCTAGCGGTGATTTTAAATAACAGATAAATTCAATGAAATGGAGCAAAATATACAAATCGCCATATATGGACTGATTTACCGACTAAACAACAAAACACAATTCCAAATTAAACGGAGACATTTTGGAACTATATTGTACTTTTTACTGACAAAAAATCAACATTAATAATTAATTTTAATCAAATGACGACAGGTGATTTCTGGTAGATCGGTATACCGTCATACAAAACGATTCTCATCTCCATGACTGATTATTATCTCTGCTACGGTTTATTTCGGATATTCACAAATTCACAATACCTACCGAAAATCATTTATTTTAATTGACATTATGTATTAATTATATTATATAAAAATCTAATTTTATTATAATATTACATAATTTTATAATAAACTTATGGGTATTGGTGTAGTTCCCATTAATACGATGATACTGTGTATCACTTGAATGTTGGCTTTTTTACCTCAATTTGAGTTTACATTCATTAATTTATCATTGTAATCAAATGAACAATTTTGGTATTGACTAATGTAAATATGAATTATAATTTTTTCACTTTGCTATTTAAATTATTAACAGGTCGCACAATGTATATAAGCTAGTATATAATACAACAATTGACGTTAAATAAAATATTATAAACTCATATAACCTTTTTTAAGGCAACAATAAAAGAACCTTTCTGGTCTGGTAAAAATCGAACTCTGATTTTATTTTATTAAAAACAAAAATCAACAAAATATAAAATCAATGATTACTTATTTAAAAAAATTAAATCTAATTTTGTACGCAACCATTAAAATCTAAAGTGCAAACGAAAACAATAAAAATCTAAATGGTACAAAATAAAAATGAAAAATGAAGATCAAAATGAAAACACTACAAATACTCCCCCTCCAGAGAGATCGAAGATCTATCGAAGAAAATATAAGAAACGAGAAGGGGTCCTGGATACACGACCCGAACTTGTAGTCCTTACACTTTTTGGTGCAAGATCGAAGTGAACCTTTTTTTTACTTTTCGGCCCTGCAGCAAGTACCCCAGGCACGTTAGCCGAAATAGAAGGTTTTGGTTCGAGAGTCGGTAAAGATGGTCCAGTATTTGTAGTCAGTGTTTGCTGATTGTCGGTGAAACATGGTTTCAGTCTGTTGATTGAAATTTTGGTGTGTCTTCCGTTAAAATCTAATGTATAAAATTTTGGTGTACGGTCAATTACTAAAAATGGTCCTGTATATGGTGGTTGCAGTGATCTGCGTACTGCGTCAGTTCGTAAGAAAACGTGCGAGCAAGTATGCAGATCTTTACTGATAAAAATTTTGTCCGTTGCGTGTCGCGATGCCGGTATAGGTCGTATTTCGTCAAAGTGTCGTTTTAGATTAGTAACAAAGTCTGATTGTAAAATTTGTTCGTTCCTAGGATCTAAAAAGGTACCTGGAACTCGAGTCGTAAGCCCAAATACGAGTTCAGCAGGTGTTGCTTTCAGTTCGTCGCTGTACGTCGTTCGTAGTCCAAGTAAAATTGAAGGGAGAACACTAGTCCAATCTGTTCGATCGTAGCACATAATGGCAGACTTGATGACACGGTGCCATCGCTCGATCATACCATTACATTTTGGATTGTAACTAGTTGTTCTCCGTCGCTCGAATCCAAGTAAGTTTGCCAGTTCGTGAAAAAGTTGCGATTCGAATTGCATGCCTTGGTCCGTAACAATGGACTCTGGCACACCAAAGCGAGCTATCCAATTAGAGTAGACAGCGAAGGCAACTGTAGCAGCAGTAATATCAGGAACTGGAATCGCCTCGGGCCAGCGGGTGTATCTATCAATCAATGTAACGCAATACCGCTGATTATCAGAAACTGGTAATGGACCAATGATGTCGAGGTGAATAATCGAAAAACGTTGAGAAGTTAATTTGTATGTGCTAAGCGGAGATTTTGTGTGACGAGAGACTTTAGCCTTTTGGCAAGCTACACAGTTTTGAGCCATTTTCTGGACGTCTTTATTAATAGATGGCCAGATGACATTCTGAGTCAAAAGTTTAATGGAAGCTTTGACGCCAGGATGAGAAAGATTATGAAATGCATCGAAAACTTGTTTTCGGAAATTAAGCGGAATGAATGGTCTAGGTGTAGCAGTTGTAGTATCGCAATGTATTAGGGTTTTCGAATTGAATGAAATAGGGAATTTCTCAAATTTGAGAACCGAATTACTCCTTAAGATTTCTTGGAATTCTTCGTCATTAGTCTGAGCATCTGCGATGATAGCATAATCAATACTTTCAGGAATAGAAATTTGATTAATGCGTGAGAGAGTATCTGCAACGATGTTATCCAAACCAGAAATGTGTTGGATATCGGTTGTGAATTGACCAATGAAATCTAAGTGTCGAAACTGACGAGGAGATGCTTTTTCCGGATTCTGACTAAATGCGTGAACGAGTGGTTTATGATCGGTATATAGTGTAAACGTACGACCTTCGAGAAAATGACGAAAGTGTTTAACACCAGAATAAGCCGATAGAAGTTCGCGATCATAAGCACTGTATTTCTTTTGCGTATCATTGAGACGTACTGAAAAGAAACCGAGTGGTTGCCAAGTATCCGAAATTAATTGCTGAACTACAGCACCAATCGCTGTATCGGAAGCATCAACCATGATGGCCAGAGGTGCTGATGATGAAGGATGAATTAGTAATGTAGCATCGGAAAGTTTAATTTTGCAGTTATCGAACGCTTCTATAGCTGCTGTTGACCACTGTATTGGAACGCGACTGTTCTTGGTATAACCTTTTAGATAATCATTCAGTAATGCTTGGTCAGCAGCAGCACCCGGAATGAAGCGTCGATAAAAGTTGATCATACCTAAAAATCGTTTCAGTTGTTTAACAGTCTGTGGTCGTTCGAAATTTTTGATGACTTGAACCCGTTCATGCGATGGTAAGATACCTTGTCCAGTTACCGTATGGCCTAAAAATTGAATTTCATGTTTAGCAAAAGTGCATTTGTCAATATTTACTACTAGTCCATGTTCTTCAAATTTAGCAAAGGTCATTTTAATATGTTCGAGATGTTCGTCATAATTTTTAGAGGCAATGAGCACATCGTCCAAATACACAAAACAGAAATCAAGTCCTAGTAGAATTGAGTGCATAAGACGTTGGAACGATTGTGCTGCATTGCGAAGTCCAAAAGTCATCCTACAGAATTCAAAAAGTCCGAAAGGTGTCGAAATAGCTGTTTTTGGAATGTCCGTCGGTTCGATAGGAATTTGGTGGAATGCCTGGACAAGGTCTATTGTAGAAAAAATAGAGCACCCTTCGAGTCGTTGTGTAAAGTCCTGGAGATGTGGAATAGGATATCGATCCGGAATCGTTACACGGTTAAGAGCTCGATAATCCCCACATGGTCTCCAGTCTCCATTCTTTTTTAACACGAGATGTAGAGGACTGGACCAAGGACTGCTACTAGGTCTGCAAATCCCGAGTTTCATCATGTTTTCGAATTCTGTTTTCGCGATGATGAATTTGTCCGGTGCCAATCGTCGTGGTTTGCATGCAACCGGTGGTCCGTACGTCTCTAGTTTGTGAGTCACGTTGTGTTTGGTGTTGTCGATGTTTATGTGTCCGTGAATTACTGTCGGAAATTTAGAAATTACTTTGAAGACTCCTGAGTCCATCACTGACTTGTCGATCCTAGACAATGTAGAATTATCATTGTTAGAAGAAAAAACACCGCGTGTATGCAAAGAGGTTAACGGATCAATGAGCCTCTGTCTTTGCATATCTACTAATAAACCTGTGTTTTTTAAAAAGTCAGCGCCGATGATAGGCATCGACACGTCAGCAATGATGAATTCCCAGGAGAATTCGCGGCGCAGTCCGATGTCTAATTTGAGAATTTTGGTGCCAAAGGCGTTCACTGCAGAGCCGTTAGCAGCAAACAATCTGAATGATGGGTCGACCCTTGGGTTCCGAGCGAAACGAGCCGGCAAGACTGAGACATCTGCACCTGTATCTATTAAAAAGTGAATTTGTAAGACGATTTCGAAAATTAAAAGGCGGCTTGATTCAAATATGTCATTGCAGCCCGCTATCTGCAAATGACTTACTGGTTTTTTGCAACCTTGCTATCGGAAGTTGTAGAATTTTTTAAATATTGGCAACCAGTTTTACATTTTTGTGCCTTGTTTCCGAAAAAATGATGGTAAAAGCAAATGAAATTATTAGACGCAGAAGGCTCACCATAATTTTGATATCGTCGAAAATTAGGTGAATTAGATCGTGAATTTGGCCGCGAATTGGATCGTGAATTATTTCGAGATCCAAAATTACTATTTCGATTGGAATTAGAATTTGAATTTGAATTTGAACGAGACCTAGACTGATGTTGAAAAATTTCCGAAATCTCCGATAGCAAGGTTCTACGAAATTCCAAAAATTGTTGATCAATAGTAATATTTGGGGTAGATACGGAAGCGGATGACTCAATAGCACTAACTTGAGATTGTGTCATTGTCTCGAAAACATTGTCAGCTCGTTCCGCCAAGACTGACAGGGAGACATCATTTTCAAATGGTGTGAGTACCATTTGAACCTGCTGCGGCAATCTCTTCATCCAAAATTGACGGATGGTCGGCTCGTTCAAGTTGTTGCCAGCATTCAACTTCATGGCGCTCAGCAACTGTGATGGCTTCCTGTCCCCAAGTGTCAAGCCATGCATCAAATTGTTCATCTTTGTTTTCTCCGATTCCCCCAGCACCCGGATCACTTCGGTCTTGAAAGCCGTATATGGCTGAGCCCCTTTAGCCTGTGTTATTATGTAAGCCAAAGTATCATGGAGCCGTGCATCCAGGGCCCCAACCGCGTGTGCATACCTAGTTGCCTCAACGCTAATTCCAGCAACCAGAAATTGTTGCTCTAGAATCTCAAACCAAACAACCGGGTTCTGAGCGTAGAGAGGTTGTGGAGGTTTGAACGCAACACGAGAAATTTGAGCTGATAAAAGAGGAGTAGGAACATGATCAATTATGGGAGGCTCAGGTAAATTTATTCTCCTTACAGCTTTAGCTACCGCTTCATTAATCAGGACAGCGAGCTGAGCTGGTGAAAAAGTTAAATTTGTAGCATCCGAAGTGGATGCCTCGTCACTCTCATTAATTGGAGGAGAAGGAGTAGTCGCAGGCGGATCCATTTCGCAAGTAAAATTTAGTTAAATACCAAAAAAAAAAATTTTTGGATTTGAATGTAAAATTTAGAGGATGCCGAAAACAAAAATTTTTTAAAGAAATAAGACTATATTTTTTAAAAAATTTTATTAAAACAAAAACGAAGAAAGAAAAATTTTGTTTGCACTCTAATAAAAATAGTTGCGTACTTACAGTTTTTGCTTTTGATTAGAAAGAAAATCCGCCGGTGCAGAGACTCGTTAACATGGAGTCACCTCGGTCTCTGTTAAAATGCAAATGTGTGTAGTGTTGGTGATGTTAATGATGATGCCGTTGCTGGTGTTGATGTCGATGTTGTTGATGTGGTGATGATGCCGTTGCTGGTGTTGATGTCGATGTTGTTGATGTGGTGTGATTGATAATATTGGTGCGTGTTCTTGATCACGTCGGGGTTACCACTTATGGGTATTGGTGTAGTTCCCATTAATACGATGATACTGTGTATCACTTGAATGTTGGCTTTTTTACCTCAATTTGAGTTTACATTCATTAATTTATCATTGTAATCAAATGAACAATTTTGGTATTGACTAATGTAAATATGAATTATAATTTTTTCACTTTGCTATTTAAATTATTAACAGGTCGCACAATGTATATAAGCTAGTATATAATACAACAATTGACGTTAAATAAAATATTATAAACTCATATAACCTTTTTTAAGGCAACAATAAAAGAACCTTTCTGGTCTGGTAAAAATCGAACTCTGATTTTATTTTATTAAAAACAAAAATCAACAAAATATAAAATCAATGATTACTTATTTAAAAAAATTAAATCTAATTTTGTACGCAACCATTAAAATCTAAAGTGCAAACGAAAACAATAAAAATCTAAATGGTACAAAATAAAAATGAAAAATGAAGATCAAAATGAAAACACTACAAACTTAAATATCTACACGAAATATAATTAAAACAATATACACAAAAATTATCGGTGATACGGCATCGAAAAATCAAATCAAATACGTCAAAATTCAAAACGAGCAAACTATAATATGCAGTACATTTAAAAAAAAAAAGTAGTTTTCATATGATTTGTATGGAGCGATTATTGTTTGTTATTACTCGATGCATACATATGCAATTTCAAAATTGATGTAGAAAATCGGTTATCGGCCTATTATATATTGGTATTGATAAAACATTAAAAGACAAATTTCAATATTCAAACAAAATTATACAGCTTACTTCACACTATATGATGGAAACCCGACTATGAACGATAGTATGTATAATAGTACAATACTATTATACTATTGACGATGGAAACCCGGTATTAGTCTGACATATCTATGATTTATTTATATTAAATAAATATAATTTTGTAAATTTTTTTTCTAATCTTTGTGTTAAAATTTAAACCGATAGTACATACTATCATTGGAGATACTAGCGATAGTAACACATCACTACTGAAAAATCAAGTTGAAGCTGAATTGAAACAAAATATGTATTTTGGAAATAAACTAATTAAACTGTGCATTATAAACTCACAAACAAAAATTGGAAATGGTCTTATACTGGTTCGCCAGGCGGAAGAAAATAGAAAGAAAATAACATTCATATTTGTGTTGTTGTTGTTTTTCGATTCGACTCTATAAAGTTGTTATGTCGATTCGAGTTAACTACAAAATGACACGACTCCGTTTTTACTAAAAGATAACCTAGGTTGAACATCAAAGTACTAGTAAACGTACTAATAGTTGTTGTAAAATACCGCCCCTGGTTTAAATTTCAATGCAACAACCGCACTTTACCTAAAGTTCACACGACTGTAGAGACGAAATCATTTAAAAATATTATGTACACCATTAAGTATTTTCGCTGTTCATTAGAATTTGTAAAATAGAAATACCACAACAAAATGGTGCAAATTAGTTTTACGAAGGAATAAATACTGCATAAAATCTTTATATATATATATATATATATATATATATATATATATATATATATATATATATATATATATATATATATATATATATATATATATACATATATACACATATATAAAGGGTTTTCCATAAAGGGGTTTCATTTTGATATTAAAATAAACGAGTATTTTTTAAGAGAAATCAATGAATGTTTATTTCATTGTAAAGAGGAAGGTATGCCATTAACATTTGAAAACGATATCAGCCAAATGGCCGCCACGGCTACGCTTGCAGCACCATATCCTTTTCATGAAATTTTCCATGACCAATTCGCAAATAAGCGGCCGTATATCCTCGATAACTTCACGAATTCCATTTTTAAGGCCTTGAATCGATTGTGGAGCATTAGCATAGACCTTATCTTTCACGTGGCCCCAAAGATAAAAGTCTAAAGGTGTTAAATCACAAAATCTCGGTGGCCAATTGTGATCACCTCTTCGAGAGAATAACACGATAAGGAAACTTTTCTTGCAAAATTGCGATTGTTTCGTTGCTTGTGTGGCCGGCACGTAGCGTCGTCTTGCTGAAAATAAACGTCGCCCACATCAACATCTTCCAATTCCAGCCATAAAAAATCATTAATCATAGCTCGGTAGGTTAATCCATTCACTGTAACAGTTGCACCAGCCTCATTTTCGAAAAAGTAAGGTCCAATCACACCGCCAGCCCAAAAACCTCACCAAACAGTGACACGTTGAGGCTTTTCAACAACAATTATTCCTGGGTTTTCTGAACCCCAAAAGCGACAATTCTGCTTATTAACGTAGCCTCCGAGATGAAAATGGGCCTCATCACTGAAGATGATTTTGATGCATTTGCAGGATCCAATCAGCGAAGATACGACGTTTATGGTGATCGACCGGCTGTACACAGTTGTTGGTTATGTTATCATACAGGTCAGCTGACTTTTGTACCTACATAATTTATACATAATTATATTGTATAAGACGTACTCATTCCAACATCACTTGCAAATGTGATAAACAGGTGTCACTGTCAAAAGAATTTGTCATACATGTTTTGTTTACATCGCGGTTGCTAAGAAATGCATAAACATAAACAAACCAAACGAAAGAAATTTTCTAATCGGTAAATTAAAAAGTAAAGTGTATAGATTAAAATAAAATGGATGATAATGATTATAAATCACTGATTCATTATTTTGGCCGTGAGAAGTTCTATCATTCAATGCAAAATTGTAGTTTAGAAGCGCTTTCTAAATTTACTGGTGAATCTGTGTTCCGGTTGTACAATGGAATTTCGTTGGTTTTGGGCAATCGAATTCCTGAAGGGATACGAGAATTGAATCCATTACAAAATGAGCGTGATCTTGGTATGTCTGCTGTGATTGCTTTGATGTATGCACACAAGAGGTGTAACGTAATTGATAAGGAGGCCCTCGTTCATTTGGATACTAAACTGAAAGAGGAACGGAAAAAATTGACTAGTAATTCGGCATATTATTCAGCTGTGTTCTTATTCCATAGTGGAAAAATTGAAAAATCACGGGAATACGCTGATAAATCATTAAAACTAAATTCGGAGCACAGCGATGCAATGGTTTTAAAAGGATGGGCTGATCTGTCCGTGAATAACCGTATCAGTCATAACACCATAGATCTCTTCGAGAAGTCACTATCATTTGGCCGTAATATTGATGCCAATTTGGGACAAGTTAAATACCACCAGCTTAATAATGATTTCGAATCTGCCGTTACCGTACTTAATAAGCTTTCAGTTAGATATCCAGAATTAATTATACCACTTGTCGAAAAAATGAAAACTCAACTCGCGAATTGGAATTGGGAGCATACCCTGGAAACATCATACCGAATTTTAAATTTAGAATCAATGAATATTGAGGCACTCCGTGTCAAAGCACTTGTCACAATTTGTCGTGATGGAGATTACAAAACGGGTGCCCTGATTTTACAAAATCTGTATAAAGCTATCGAGAAGTATGAATCAAACAACTCTGAGCTGTATTTAATAATTGGTCAACTATTTTCTCGAGTATGCGGGCGAAATGCTGAAATATTTTTCGAAACGTTCAAATTTATTGAAAAAGCTCTCGCGCTAAGCCCAGGCAATGCCGAATATCTAACTGAGCTGGGCTATAATTCGATATTTTTAGGTCGCATAAGGGAGGCAACAAAATATTTCAGAAACGCCACAAAATTAGACGATAGTTCAATTCTTGCATTGTGTGGACTTACTATGTGTCAAATGATTGAAGCCGGACCCACGGAGCAAGTGAAACAACAGGTTGAATTTTTAAATGAAATTCAAGGAATTAATAAAATTCCCCTGCTTTTGCTTATCTCATCAAAAATCATCGTAAATGATACGGACAAGGCAATCGCATTATTGACTGAGGCGTGTGAAATTCAGTTTCGTAATTTAAAAACCCTGACGTTTGGACCTGAGTACCTAAGAAAATTTGATCCTGATTTTTTGTTACAAGTTACAAATCAACTGTTACATTACTCGCCTATTCAAACGGCCGATTCACTGGGTTTGATCAAGGAGAATTTACATATCTCTTTAAGGCACAGCCTAAATATATTGGAAGCGGTGGTTAAAGCATGTCCTGGCTTGGTACAAGGAATTTACCTGTTGGCTAAAGTACAATTTCTCAGTGGCGAAACATCAGCTTCTTCATTAACATTACAAAAAATACTGCAAGACATAGATCCCGCGTACACCGATGCTCATCTGTTGATAGCCCAAATCCATATACAAACGAAAAATTTCCAGCGTGCCTTGCAAAGCCTAGAAGTTTGTTTGAGTCATAATTTTAAAGTTCGCGAAAACTCATTATATCACCTTTTATTCGGGATTGTACAGAAAAATCAACAAAATTATGAACCGAGCATTAAGAGTTTTATAACAGCTCTTAATTTATCCGATAGTGCCGAAGGATTGAGTGCCAAACCAAGATCACCGACAAAAAAAAACTTGGCGAATGATTCGGAAAAATTAACGCTAGCTGATAAGGTAACGCTGTATCTGGAGATGATCGAAGCATATACGATGGCAGAACAACCAATGGAGGCATCAAAGTGGATGCAGACCGCCATGGATGAATTTTCGTCAACTTCAGAAGGTGGTCGACTGCTTATAGCGAACGCACAATTAATGTTGAAACATGGAAATATACCAAAATGTTTGGAATTGCTGAAGAGTATAGAACCAGGTGAGCCGTATTACCTTCAGGCAAAGACAAAAATGGCACATGTTTATCTACAGCAAAAGAAGGACCGCCTTGGTTTTGCTCAGTGCTTTAAAGAGTTGGTCGAAAACTGCCCTGGTCCAGAAAGTTATTTGATGCTGGGCGATGCATATATGTCTATTCAAGAACCAGATCAAGCAATTGATGCCTATAAGCAAGCACTGAAACTAAACCCCAGTGATCCATTGTTGGCCAGTAAATTAGGACGGGCCTTTGTAAAGACGCATCAGTATATGAAGGCGATCAGTTACTATAAAGATGCAACGGCAAGTTCGAGGAATTTTTCCCTACAATTGGATCTTGCTGAACTTTATTTAAAGCTGAAACAATTTTCGAATGCGGAACAGACGCTCGTGGATGAGATTGAAATTTCGAAAAAGTAAGACCTTTTCTAAATTATATTACAATTCCAAATTATATTTTCGTAACATTGTAGAGAAAATGAAGATTTAACGGTACTACATGCCAGAACCAAACAACTTCTACTTCTGGCACGAGTACGTGAAAAGGCGGGTCAATTAAATGCATCACTTTCGACTTTGAAAGAGGCTCGAGATAATCAATATCGTATTCAAAAGCGGATGACTATTGAACAATCTGGATCCACTGAGGAGCAGAATAAAACCCTGTCAAAGTAAGAAATTTTATCTGATATGATATAATTTTTATAAATAATATGCTATCTATTTTCCTAGGATTTGCGTACTGATGGCCGAACAATCCGTTAGTTTAAGAGATAATGAACAGGCCATTCAACATTACAAAGAAGCTCTTAAGAGCACGCCAGACGAATTAACAATTATGGCAGCATTAGCGCGACTCTATATGCAAGTGAATAATATGGAGCAGTGCCAACATACCTGCAATACAATTTTGCAGTTAGATGCCAATAATGAGGCTGCATCGGTGATGATGGCCGATTTATCATTTCGACGAATGGATTTCGATAATGCGGCTTATCACTTCTCCCAATTGCTTTTATCGCAACCCACTTATTGGACAGCACTAGCACGTTTGATTGAAGTTATGCGGCGCTCAGCCAATTTATCTGAAGCTGTTGCATTTATGCAACGTGCCAGTGAATCTTGTAACCAACCGCAGAACGAGGCGGGGTTAAACTATTGTAAAGGTTTATTCGAGTGGTATTGTGGAAATCCTAACGGAGCGCTAAGATTTTTCAATAATTCTCGCCGTGATACAGAATGGGGACAGCAATCAATTTTTAATATGATCGAAATTTGTTTAAATCCAGATGGCGATTTACCCACCGAAATGACAGTCGATTCGTTTGAGGATTCAGACTACCGTGATTCACGAAGTATGGCATTGAAAACAGCTGAACGCCTTCTAAAAGAATTGAAACCACGACCAGGCGGGTTGGATAACGAGGCGTTAAATCATCGATTGTTGGAAAACTTTTTGTTACTGGCAACGCGGCAGAAATCAAATATTGACACAGCGTTAGCAGATTTTACAAATATCGCTACGCAAAATGAATACAAAGATCATGTTGGGCCGATACTTGGGATGTCGTCCGCCTATGTTTTGTTGAAACAAACGCAACGTTCAAAAAATCAACTTAAACGCGTTTCTAAAGCTATTTGGACCTTCGAAGATGCTGAAAACTTGGAAAGATGCTGGTTACTACTGGCCGATGTATACATTCAAGTTGGAAAATATGAAATTGCAACGGAGCTATTACAACGAGTTTTGCTTCATAATAAATCATGTGCCAAGGCTTATGAGTTGTCCGGTTACATATCGGAAAAAGAGCAAGCTCATCGATCAGCATCAATCCATTATGATGCCGCGTGGCGATTCGGTGGAAAATCGAAACCGATGATTGGTTATAAACTAGCGTTCAATTATATGAAAGTGAAACGTTATGCTGATGCCATTGATGTATGTCAGCAAGTTTTGAAATTACATCCTGATTATCCGTCCATTAAAAAAGATATTCTTGATAAATGTCGAAACAATTTAAAGTCATAAGCTTAAATCTTATTATGCAATTCGTTCGTTTCTATTAGATCGAATCGAATTTGATTTTTTTTTATTCTTGGTAACTGAAAACTAAACAATTAAATTACAAATCAATTGAATATTTTTCCATTCTTGACACGATATCTCGATATCGTTGCTCAATAGTGGTTTTTTAATAAAGTATAATATGTATATATAAAAAATAATAATAATAAACAGTGTTTAAATTACTGGCTTTATATATAAAAAAAGGTTTTTGTTTGTATTGTAATCTGTGAATTTATATTACAATTTGGAGATATTGAGGTGAATCGCGAATTTGATATAATTTATATGATTACAGATAATATTCTAAAGAGATGTGAATATATTAAATTTCGTACATGCTTTTAAATCATTTGGAAGACTGTTATATATTTGTGGAGGCAAAATTAAAAATGAATTTTGGAAACTTAAAGTTGTAAATTATAATTTGCAGTGTTAGTGTTAACACCGGTATTTTTGCTAGTAATTAAGTAAAATACGTTCATTACTTTAAACACGAACAAATGCCTTAATGAACAAATTTTTAAGGACTGAAATAGTGGCCATGACTAAGTTAATTTAGGGTTACCATTCATAATTCTCAATATATGTTTCTGGACATACATAAAACAGCAATTGAACAGACATTTTTCGTATCACCGATACCAGACAAATAAATAGATTTTAAATATGACAATTCCAATTTAAAGCATTATCAATAGTGAGACAAAGATGTTTAAAGGTTGCGACCCATTCAATTTTAAGACAAGCATTAGAACATGTAGCCGCGTTGCATTCAGGATCATAATAAATGATGTTATATCAGAAAAAAAAGGACCATTTAGACTATATAACATAGCTTTGGTTTTTGTGCTTAGCAACATTCCAGGGAAACCAGCCGTGTTTTTTTAAGAAAACACTATGGTTTACTATATCAAAGCCTTTTTCAAATCAACAAAAAATGAAGCTACAGAATTTCTTACATCGAGACCTTGATACAAAAAATTAATAACCTCTAACAACGCATTCTCGGTACTTCTGGATTTCCTGAAACCAAATTGCATCTTATGTAAAAAAATTGTGTGATCCGCAAAACCTGAAATTATTACATGAGCTAGCTTCTCTAAAATCTAGGCAAACACTGAAAGCAAACTTATTGGATGATAATTTGAAACAACCACAGCTTCTTTTAGCCTAGACGGAAAACATCCAGAACTGAAACTAGCATTGACTATGTAGGGAAAAACATCCACAATATAAATAGCAATTTTTTGACTACATTATTGCTAATCTTATCATTTCTCGAAGAATTTGTTGATTTGAGTGAAGAAATAACTTGTAAAATTTCTAATGGTAAAGTGTCATAAAAAACATAAGATTTAAGTTGAGATTGGTAATTAAATCATGACTATAAACATTTCCGTTTAAATAATTAATTTTTAGGTCTTGAACCACACTAACAAAGTACTTATTAAAGAGTTCAGCATTTTCAGCATCTTGTGTGGCCATGTGATGCTTATCAACAACAATTTCATCAATAACAACCCGTTTAATTCCATTTCCGAAAAGATCATCAAGTAATTTCCAGCTTTTTTTAATATCACCGTTTACATTACTAAATTCTATATCATAGAATTTAATTTTAGCCATATCCACTTCCGTTTGATTTACTTAGGACTTGCTTTAAATCAATGTTATATGGTTGTTTCGCTAACTTTCTGGAAAATTTATTTTTCTGTCTGATTTTACGGCATAATTCTTGATTGACCCATGGTATTAAAATGTTATCTTTACGTTTAATTCAACCAGGAAAGTATTTTATCAATATACAATTTTAATAAGTCAATGAAACCATTATAAGCATCCGGAACATTAGTCTTAGAATAAACCGCAAGCCAAGTTTCATTGCCTAGATCATAAACCAGTTTTGAAAAATTTATCTTATTTATCTGTAATTTCGTTCATCGTGTAGAATTAAAATCATTGGAAAGGGAATAAGGTATGATAACAATGGAAGTCATGCAATGGTCAGTGATGTGAAGATTATGAACATCAGCTCCATAATCAAAAATGAATTTGACATAATGCCTAACAAACAAATGAACTAAACAAGTAGACGAGTGGTTTGAAAAGCGAGAAGGTTTATTTATCAAGGGCTTCAAGCCATAAGATGACATCATAAGAACATAATCAGATGAAGAAAACTTATTAAGAATATTGATATTCATGTCACCAAAAATTAACAAATTTATAGATTTATTACCGGCCAAGACATTACTAAATTCACCCACAAAGACTGTCGTGTTTGAGGCTTGGAGTTTATACACACAAAGAATGCAGAACGAAACGCAGTTAAATTTGATGTTAACCTGAATAATGTCAGCACTGACAGTTGGAATATAAGATATCGCATCACATTCAATCACCTCATTAATTACACCACACTCCACAAGCTCTGTTTGACGAATTACTGAAAACCGGAAATCTGATAATTTTCCAGCTCATAATGATTAATCCAACATTTGCTAACAGTTAAATTAAAATTTTTACGTAAACTACGAATATTTTGGTGAATAATAAACAATTTAGACTTAGTTTTCTTTGTTGAAGCTGAAGGTAATGTAGTTGGTGATGCAGGCACTGGAAGATGGTTGAGTGTTGTTGAGTTAACGGTAGGCGTTTTAGCCGTTTTTTAGATGAGAGAGCATGACGTTTGGTAATACCCATGGAGGATATTTAAAATCCCGAATTACTAACCCTACTGGTCAAATAGGGGGATCAATAACTTTATCAAGCACATTGGTATTTACTCCGATTTTAAATGACATAAAAGATTTATCTTCAATATTCCTGCCTTTTGGTATCAGTTAGTTGCAGCTGAGGTCACTTGAGACATCGATGCCCATCTTTGTTGATATATGCGATAAGATTTGTTCAGTGCTGGGATGAAGTCTGCTTACATGTAAAAATTGTTTTTCAGCCACTTGTACCGATTTAAGCGAATCCATTGATAAATCCTGTCCACGAATAACGTTAATGGCAGGTGAGTTAGATCTTTGTCCCTCAATGTGGTTATAAGTACAAGGTGATGTATTTGTAGTTGTCAGAGACGATTTCATCATTTCGGAGAATAAGGTATAACAGTATCGCAAAATTTGGTTAACATAGACGTCAAAACCTATATAGTTCCTTTATGGCTACTATGTACATCTATATGTGGAGGAATAACAATTGATTGTTTAACATGGTTATTATTTATAATTGTATTCTTTATAACATTAAATTTTCAATTATTCCAATCAAATTATATAATATAGCTAAAAAAATATTAATACAACAATCAATTTTAATGTTTATTTCTTAAATAATGTTTGAGAGAATATTTAACAATTTAATCCATCAATAAATATACATATTTGTGATTTTACTTAACTATCTATCTAATTTTTTTAAGTTGTACATACATACATAAAATTATAAATCTAAATACATGATTTGTGTGGCTGAAATTGCACCACAAAAACTAAGAAAACTAGCAACACTAACAACAGCTGTAGTGGTTCCCGACCATGAGACAATCGATCCCATGCACATTGATAGTATAAATTGTGCCAAAAAAACCATACTGCTGACTATAGCCACATCTGTGCCAAGTCCTCGAACCTCAGTTCCAAGTTTTGCATCACCAGCGGCATTTAATTCAAACTAGAACGATAATTATAATGGATTATTCTAACTGAATCTGTATATATTCCACTCACCGTTCCTTGAGCATGATAATGCGCTACCAAGAGATAAGGCATCGTAAATAGCGTAGAATACATAACTCCGGCTGTCCAACTGAATAAAATCACACCAATCTTATGTTTTGTTAATGCCATAAGAGCCATACCTATGCAATATACTAAAAGTCCTCCAACATAAACCTTTTTAGCACTACAAATACAAAAATTGGTTAGATTTATCTAATTAAGGTCAAATTATTATATAAAGTACCCCATTTTATGAATAAGCCGCTCAATTACCATCGAATAACATGCACATGATAGTGAATACATAGCCATTCCCCAGCATCCAAATCTAACACCTTCCTCGTATAAATTGTGTTCTATGGCGCCTTCTCTCGCCTTTGGATTGCCATTAAAAACTGCTTCACCAACAAAATCGGTAAAATATAGTGAATAGCAAACGTGTGCCATCCAACAAAATAAATTCGTGAGGCAAACTAAACGCAATGATTTTGGCATGAAAACAATCGATAACAGATAATGCGATAATGATGCATTGTGCTCTTCCGGTTGAGGAACTGAAATTGGTTGAATTTGTTTGCCGAATGATGTTTCAGAGATGTCACTTCCGGAAATGGCTGTATATTCGTCTTGATTTAGCGGAAGTGGTGGCATTGTATAACGGCGCTTGTTTGACTGGAAATGAGGCATATAAAAATAGGTATTAAATTTTCTCGAATTGACAGCGTTTTAAATTAGTTGGAGAAGGTTCTTTATCCTCTTGAAAATGGTGTTCGACACCATTATACTGTCGGAATTGTTATAAATAAATGTTTATCAACTATTGCAAAAGCAAAACTAAACATCTGTTTGGGTTCAGTTGCTTGCAATATGCTGAAATACTTGAATAATATATCGCTTATCTTAAGAGTAATATACGCTATAGCATTACAAAAACACTTACAACTTTTGAAAGATCGTCGATTGTTAAATGATCTAGTGTTCCATAAGATCCATGTGATAATTCCGTCTTCTCACCTGTCAAATGCAAACTAGATTGTGATGGTTTAATTTCCCTTGCGCAAGGCGTTGTCACAACTATTGGCGGTTTTTTTTCAATAACCTCAATATTTTCGGTTGCCAAATACTCTTGAGGATTTTCTGTTGATCCTTCCAAAAACTTAAGAGGAATTTCATTAAAACTTGTAATCGTAAACATAACACATACGATAAAAATTATCGTGATCAATGTAAACACAGCACGAACGTGACCTCCAAGCATAATACCAATTGATGTTTCGTCCCAATTTATTCCGCCCAGTGAATAGCCCATGAATCCTCCAAGTCCAGCCATAATTGTAAATGTCGAAAGGCCACGTGCATGATCTTCGGGTAATGTTACGTCGAGTAGGTATGCGCGAGATGGACTCTGACATGCATCCGCATCAAAATCTAATAGTACTGTGCCAAGGATTGTAAAAAATATTCCCCACGGATGAGAGTTTGTTTGACCATTATTTTCTATTTCGAAGTCTTCGTCTTTTATCGCAGTTGATCGATGAGGCTGAACATTCAACGGTTGTGATGTAGTATTACTGATATTTAACCGATTCACCAATGGATAAGGATCTCCCATCGCGTATCCAATATCTTGACCGTTCGGGACCAAAAGAAGTCCTAGGGTAAATACAAACAATATATAATTTGACATTGATTAGAAAGATTATTATATTAACTCACCTACAAGTACACCAAGTGATAATAAAATAATAAATGGTCGTCTGCGCCCCATTTCGATTCGGCATCGATCACTCAGTGATCCCAAAATTGGGGTTAAAAAAAATCCAACAAGTGGTGATAGCGCCCATACCAGTGTCATGTGCTTATGTTCCACGCCAATTTTTAATAGAGTTGGTGAGACAAATGCAGTTTCCGCAGCATACGAAAATTCTATTCCCATTACAGCCGAAGACACTCGGATCAATTCTAAACGAGATTTTTTTCTAGAAATGCAAAATACATGCTAAGTTAAATATAAACAAACTTTAATCATTTTTATTTTAAAATTAAAAAACATCCTCAATACAATAAAATTCACAGCGTGTGCAATATATTTAATCATGTCATGTAGTCTAAATGGCTATCAATTTCTATGTAGTTATAGTCCCATTGCAATAAAATAGGATATTTGTATTTCAAGGCACATACGTATATGTACATAATATGTAATATCAATTTGTGTTTATCCGATGTTAATAAAAATAATGTTTTTATTTAAAAAGAATTTATTGATTTTATTTTAAATAAAAATAGAAAAGTACATACGAGTGTACATACAGTAAAATACACACAATATTCGAATGAATGAAACCTTTCAATCGTGGTGTACGAGTAAATTAAGATTTATTTGGGAAATGAAATAAAATATAAGGCGGATAGAATAATAATGTGTAATATTGTGTTAAGTGATATAAGGATTGCTATATTATATGTAGTTTAATTGTCTCATTGTTCTATTTGGAAGTTCATCTTACTCCGTTTTGGTCTAATTTAGGAAAATTATCCCTACCGTTACGAAAACCTAGGAATAATGTAATCCAAGAATTCAACTACGACTATTAGTGCCAATAAAATAAGAATATCGGTCTAGGACTAAAGTGAAAATATTGTGGTTTTTTATAAATGATTGCCCGAAAAATTGGTTTTCATTTATCGAATCTCGATCGAAATATTATAATCGAATTTTTTTTTTAAGCATACATAATTTAGACCAATTTAAGAATTCAATACACATTTAAATCTATATAGGTTATATAGTCTGTGATTGTGGAGAATTAAATTGAACAAACATTTTAGTGTATTTTTAATATCGCTTAATATATACAGAACTTAAAAGATTAGAGAATATCATATATCACTCAAACAATTTTCCCGAATACCCGATTTTGCGCATGAATAAGGCTGTTTTGGCACTCTAAATTCCAATTCATCTCGATATGATTCATATAGATAGTTACAGATTTAAAAAATTGTAGAGAATCTCATTATACCTAGCTCTCGAAAGATGCTCCCCAATAACGGAAGCACCCAGAGATGCCCAATTCTGTGCAAGATTAAGGGAATTTTGCCACTCTAAATACAAATTCAAAACCATCTCGTTCATCTTGATATGATTAGTACGAACCGAGTTACAGATTTAAAAAAAAAATGTGGTTTTCCTTTTTCCACATAGTTTTTCTAAAGGGTTTTCTAATAAGAGGTTTCATTTTGAATAGCCTGCTATTTGGGCAGCTGTCAATTTTGAAGCTGTCATCTTTTGACATTTGACAAGTAGGTTAGGTTAGGTTAGGTCTTTAACTACGCCTTTACTAAAAATGGTACGATACACGTGGCAACAACGCATTAAAATTGTTTAAATTCACTACAAAAATGGTGAAAATTTTGCAGTCACAGTTCGCAAAACTAAAGCACTTTTTGGTTGTCGTGAAGCACCTTCTCGGCAATAGTGAAACTAGTGAAAAGATTTGAGCTGTTGGGACAAGTTATATTAATGTGAAGCATCGAAACCGTGTGCGTCGCTCAAGAACAACTGAGAATATTGCTGCTGTAGCCCGTACTGTTGAAGAAAACCCAGGTTTGTTGATTCCTCGGTGAACTTTGGAATTAGACATTCCACAAATGACATTATACCGTATTTTGCATAAACACTTAGGTCTTAAGACTTTTAAAATTCCGTTAACACAAGAACTGAAGCCGGTCGATCACCATAAACGGCTTATCTTCGCTGATTGGGTCCTTCAAATGCATCAAAATGACCCGGCTGGCGGTGTGATCGGACCTTACTTTTTCGAAAATGAGGCTGGTGCAACTGGTACGGTGAATGGATTGTGCTACCGAGCTATGATTATTGATTTTTTATGGCCGGAGTTGGAAGATATTGATGTGGACGACGTTTATTTTCAGCAAGACGGCGCTACGTGCCACACAAGCTACGAAACAATCGTAATTTTGCAAGAAAAGTTTACTGACCGTGTTATTCTCTCGAAGAGGTGATCACAATTGTCTTTTTTCTTTGAAGCCACGTGAAAGATAAGGTCTATGCCAATGCTCCACAATCGATTCAAGACCTTAAAGATGGAATTCGTGATGTTATCGAGGACATACAGCCGTAAATGTGCGAATTGGTCATAGAAAATTTCATGAAAAGGATATAGTGCTGCAAGCGTAGCCGTGTCGGCCATTTGGCTGATATCGTTTTCAAATGTTAATGGCATACCTTCCTCTTTACAATGAATAAAACATTCATGAAACCTTTTATTGGAAAACCCTTTATAATGGTTTAATTACCGTCCCTATTAATCGAAATTAAACATTTTTCTTTTATATCTTGAGTTAAATACTTTTGGAACGCAGTGAATAATTTGTTAATTTGGCATCAACTTCACCCCGATGATTGAAATATCGAAGTTCAAACACCCGAATACAAGGATCCTATATAATTTCTGCTAACGAGGGTAAATAGTAATTTAACGGAAAAATTTAAATAGCAGGAATAAAATCGGGTAAACATTGGAATACCAAGGATATAAGAAATCAAATGAAAAATCAGATCATTTAGTCTTACAGTTTAACACCGGTGTGAATGAACTAAATGGGAAATAAGTTCATAAAAATAGTAAACTATAGCATGGTTCTCAGAAAACTTGAAACTGTTATAACTGTAATATATATATATATATATATATATATATATATATATATATATATATATATATATATATATATATATATATATATATATATATATATATATATATATATATATATATATATACAGTAGAACTTCGCTTAACGAGCATAATTCGTTCCAGAATCTTTCTCGTAAAGCGAAACACTCGTTAAGCGAAACCAAGTTTCCTCAATGAACGAAGCAACATTATTCCCATATGCTTTCAGCATTTCTCGTATTGCGCCAGAAGATTGTTGCTTGTTATGCGATACGTCGCTCGTTAAGCGAGTCGGTTTTTTACAATTTTTTTTTCTCGTAATGCGAATTACTCGTTATTCGAGGTGCTCGTTAAGCGAGGTTCTACTGTATATATATATATATATATATATATATATATATATATATATATATATATATATATATATATATGTATATATATATATATATATATATATATACATATATATATATATATATATATATGTATATATATATATATATATATATATATATATATATATATATATATATATATATATATACATATATATATATATATATATATATATATATATATATATATATACATATATATATATGTATAAATATATATATATATATATATATATATATATATATATATATATATATATATATATATATATATATATATATATATATATATATATATATACATATATATATAAGCCAGTATAGGAAAGTGGAATATAAAACGTTTTCAGAAACATATTTTCTGAGTAGCAAGACGTCTGAGCTGACATGTTCATAGAGAATATTCTTATTTAATTCGATTTACTATAGGTATAAGAACGCTAAAAGCCGATTGCATAGAACTAAACAAACAAACACACAAACGAAATTATTGCTGAAGACATCGTTCTGAATTATATATAGAATTTCACGACAGCAGAAACACAAGATATAAGTTCATTGCATCAACCTAAAGTATTTTTGTTGCATAAATCTAACACTTTTATATTTATTTGAAAATATGTTTCGAAGCATTATGGTGTTTGGACTAACTACATATTGTATTTGATCTTAATATTCGGCTCCAGTCACGTTGTGCACGATATTTATGCTCAATATAAAACATTTAAAAATTTTATTTCTCTCCGCCACATTAAGAAAATGGCTGTTTTTATAGTAGGCTGTTGTTATATATGCTCACACGCTCTGTATTACATAATTTAAGCGAAGTTTAATACCATTGGAGGAAGCAAGGTATCTTATTACATTCCATTGATATCTCCAATTACACATTTACTGGATCTAATATTATAGAATTATATATTTTTGTTAATTCTTTACTATATATGATTCGAATCCAAACCATCTGAACTTTTGTGTAGAGTTTGCGAAGAGCTCGTGTGAAAAGTTATTTTTGTAATGATTAAATTTGAAAAAAAACGTCACGCCGTCATTTAGAGAATTTTCGTGAGTTAATTATGAATACTGTAAACTTGTAAAATTTCAGTTAGCTATACACAATTTTAGAAAACTTCTTTAATATTTCAGTATTTTACAAGTGAATCTGAAAAAAAAACTATTTTTAATTGAGTTATTAATAAAAACTAAATATTTTGTATATACCTTCACAACAATTTATTTATTTTATTTTACATTTCGTAACTTTTAATATTTAAATATACTTAAATTTAATTTAATTAAAGATTCAAATTGCTCAACAAGTTTTATTTTCATGTTTTCTTCCACATTTACTCGTATAACGTTGCTGGTCTATTATAATGTGCAGTTGAGTTGGAAATCTTTCTAGTAATATGCTCCGAATAGATCTGTATACTATTTGAAACTAATTTGTTCATTAAACATTTAAATACTCTATTCAGATTTCTTTATTTTGGGATTTTTTTTGGTATTATACTGATTGATTTTAACGTATAAGTCTTTTTGTACTATCTTTAAACACAAAGATGCGTCGGGGATATTTATACTGATAATAATTTGTTTATAGCTTAGACACAGTGTAAATACATTGCATCAGAAATATGAACTAGATAATGAACAGTATTACAAACTTTATGGTACACGACAAAAATTACAATCAGATGTATACTCCCAATAATTACATATAATTATAAGTATATTAGGTAAATTTATCATTATCATGGCAGGTACACTTCCATATACCATAATTGTCGAAAGTTTGATTGCTTAAGTATCCAGATACTCTAGATTAGACAAACCCACAGATCAGGGCAGGTTTAAAGTGAATCACTGTTTAGTGTTTATACACTCTTTCATATTTTTATATACTGTTTCGAGTAATTCGTATACTGCTGCATTCATTTCTAAACTGGCTTACATCTTTAGTGGCTTTTTTATTGTATTTCTCAAACATATTAACAAATGTAAAAGGAAAACACAAATGCTCCCAAATCTCAACACTGATCATACTCTTTAGTCTTTGGTATTGCTGGTAGTTAGGGTATCAAAATAGTCGCTTAATATTGAACGCTGTGATGGGTCAGAAACCTTGTTTCAAGCTGCAATTAAACTTCAATTTTAACCAATTCTAAATTATAGATTTTCGAATTTTTATTGATATTTTTCAATTGCAATATTGTTAAATCTACTTTGTATAAACGTTTAAATTCATCAGGTATATCAAATCAGTCTGGTATTATTTTATTGAAGTTTGAATTGTAGTCCAGTGCTGGGATGTTCTACCATTACATTTTCGATAAACGATAGACATTTGTGTCTCTTTTTTCACGAACAAATTTATATTATATTTCGTAATCAATTCCGCAATTTCTATTGTGATCATAGCCTACTCGATTCTATTTCTATAAATTCATTCGATAAAATATCACCAATATTTTTATTTTCGATGGCAAGTGAAAAAAGGAAAAAGAGGTAGTGTTTGCAAATTTGTTCTAACAGGCTGAGATCGAAATAGAAAAAGCGTAATTGAAAAAAAACAATGTAGTACAAATTTGTTCGTGAAAAAAGAGACATAAACGTCTATCGAATAACGAAAATGTGATGGCAGAACATCACAGCACAATTAATATCCCTATTACGGTCCTCGTCGACTCTAGTCGTGTTTTTTTATTTCAAAATATCGAGAACTTGAAAAAAAAACAATATTTTGAGCATTTCTTGACTTTTGATAATTTTGGAAAAGCTAAACTAAACATTTTTTTAATTTTTGACTTTTAATGAAATATTAGAAAAAAAAGATTAAAATCTATATATATACATTTGGCTCTGAGATTTAATACCAGAAATTTAATTCTTTGCTCTTTTTGTCATTATTCAAAAATTTCTCATAATTTAAAAAATAATTATGTTTTAGTTGGAAACCCTGCGGACCGTTTTGCTCAAAGATAGAATTTTTTTAACTCGAGTATGGCAAAAGTAGGAGGGGCTTATATCACTTTAAGTGATTTGATTGATCGAGAGACCGGGAACTATACTATGGTAAATTATCCCGATGTTATGTACGCTGCTTAAAGCGTTAGACTTGCTAAATTTTTCATTATCATTTTGAGATTGGCTGTGTCAATACCAAATTGTTTATTATTGTGCGTTTTGAGATAATATGTCTTATTGTAGATTTTTTAATTTATTAGTTCTAGCGGTCATTGTGAATAACAGATAAATTGAACGAAATGGAGCAAAATATACAAATGGTCAAATAGGGGCTGAATTACTGACTAAACAACAAAACAAAATTCCAAATTAAACGGTGACATTTTGGAACTATATTGCACTTTTTACTAACAAAGAATCAACATTAATAATTAATATTAATTAAATGACGAAAGGTGATTTCTGGTAGATCAGTATACCGTCGTACAAAACGATTCTCATCTCTATGACGGATTATTATCTCTACTACGGTTTATTTGGGTATTCACAAATTCACAATACCTACTGAAAATCATTTATCAACTCATTTGGAGTATGTAATAATTATATTATATAAAAATCTAATTTTATTATAATATTACATAATTTTATAATAAACTTAAATAGCTACACGAAATATAATTAAAGCAATATATACAAAAATTATCGGTGACACGGAATCGAAAAATCAAATCAAATAATACGTCACAATTCAAAAAGAGCAAACTATAATATGCAGTACATTTATATTACACTGCGTATTACAGTTGGCTCGTTTTGTCATTATTCAAAAAATTGCTCATAATTTAAAAAATAATTATGTTTTAATTGGTAACCCTGCGGATCATTTTGCTCAAAGATAAATTTTTTTAACTAGAGTATGGCAAAAGTAGGAGGGGCTTATATCACTTTAAGTGATTTGATTGATCGAGAGACCGGGAATTATACTAAGGTAAATTCTCCCGATGTTATGTACGCTGCTTTAAAATGCAAAATGAAGCAGTATTTTAAATTGGAAACATTTCACCTTTCAAATTGACAGTGCCCTAATTTCATCCTTCAACATGACAATAAGAGGAAAATTGTCACGATTTTTTTTAAAACGATGTAGATTTAAACGTGATTGAAAATTTATAGGGATATTTGAAACGGATAATTACATAAGAGATACAGAGATCCTTATATGATACGTAGAATGCAATTGCCTGTTTGCTATTGAGGCCATTAACAAACTTGTTCTGATTAAATGCGAACATCTTATTAAAATATTAAAATAAATTAAATAAATTAACAATTTATATTAATTTAAATATATAGATATGTACATATATTTAAATACATAACATAAAAATAAATAAAATTTTGTGATAACAACTTTTTTATATTCCACGAAATGTACTATCCACCAAAAAATCCCCTAGAAATATTCAAAATAGTAAACATTTTGCACGCGTAATTGAAATCAAAATTGTGTATAAAAAGGCAAGATTCGTGAAACTATATCATCAAACATATTCCGATTTCGTCGAACAAACACTACATTTCAACTCATAGCCAATTAAATATCCCAAATATTAAAATGGCAGGAGCAGCATGCTATTATAAAGATTGGCAAGTCATCTGTACATTCTAACGCAACGGTAAGCATTCAAATAAATTGTATTTTTGAAATTTTAAATTATTCAAATTTAACTAGATAGATTACCTAAACATATACGTATGTATATCACAATGAAACAAGGGATGATGGCGGAGAATTCGATAAGTTCAGTTTTGTTATAAGTCAGCCTTAATATTGTTAACAAATAAAAATTAATAATCTATTAAAGTGATATTGAATAAATTGGGTTAAGCAATAATTTTTGGTTTATTTCTGTTTCCGTTATCTTAATACATTATTATGATCACAGTTTTTAGGCCATTATTGATCTCTTACCGTACCACCAATCTGACCGCAGTGGCCCAATCCTGAGCTAAGTTTTGATTTCCTCCTAGAAAATCTGAAGAAACCGAGTCGTTCTCTACACCATGCAGCTATCGTCGCCTACCATCTCTCATTTTAGAGATCGCTGCATAATTCGTTCCGCATCCGCAATGTGACCATGAGTCAGCTTACTCGATGAGATTTTATTTTCATATACAATAACTAGGATCTTTATTAGATCTCTAATCTCGATGTTGCAATCTCAAATGTAAGGAGTCATCTCTCCTATTCGTCCGTCAGATTTCAACTTTCACATTCATACATAACCACGAGCCTGATTAACACTCCGTAAAGCATTTGTTAGGATTTTCGATTGTAGCATTGGCCAAAGATGATACAAAGCACAACTGCTTGCTGCAAGCTGCTCTCTAATATCCTCATTCATACTGATATAAGATGTTGCGCTGCGGTTTTCAGTCTTGCCGAAAACCCAAGTTAACTGCAAAACTTTTCGGGAGTCAGTTCTCAACTTGAACACAGCAATGAGACAGCGTCACTGCTATTCTACACAACCATCTTACCAATTTGGCTGGCATTCCTAGGTATTCCAGGGCAAACTATACAAATTCTCAGAGGAATGATTTGATCCAATATAATGTAGGGTATTAACGTGTATGCTGTGCAAAGAGCAGATATACCGCGATAGTACTCACATTTAACCGGTCTCTTTTCTTGAAGATGGATACAAAAAATGTTTGTTTGCAAATTTCAGTTTTTCTTTTGATAAGTTTGCGATTTCCAAGTTCTATTCAATTCAAATTATTTATTATAATTAGCCACTTTAAGGTATTTGGTTTGAGTTTACAAATTAAATTAAGCAATTTAAAAACTACTGTGAATTTAAAAATCTCAAGAATCATTTTTACGTTTTCCGAGTTAAAAAAACTTAATTTCGTATTTTGATCTTGGATGGATTGAATCAATAAAATTAAAATAATCAATATATTCGAAAGCGAATTTTAAAAATTCTGGATTTTATTTGTTAAAAAATTTGTTAAATCTTTAAAATGTTGTTCCAAATTTTTTGTTATATTCCGAAATTGGAAAAATCATTTTAATTTCGAATGAATATTTAAAATTTGTAAAATATTCCAAAAATCTAGTTAACTTTCTGTAAATTTGTGAATTTTGAATATTGCAATACTTGGAGAAATGTTCTTTAATTCATGTTCACACCATATATACACGAGCGTTTAATATTCAATTTTTTTAAATTCAATAAGTCGTATTTTCAATTTTATCTTCAGAATTGCACACGTGATAATTAGTTCAGAAAGTTGTTCAGTTTTAAGAAATATAAAAGGTTTAAATAATTTTGATTATTCAAAACCGAGTTATTATTTCGAGTATAAATTCAGAATTGTAAACGTCAAGTTTCCATCTTTTAGTATTTTCAGGAAGTGATGTCAACATTAACAAAAGCAATTTTATTTTATAACTTGTCATTATGACAATTCTGAACCACGTCTGAATCATAAATACGTTATACGTATATACATCTTTATGATTACCTAAAGTAGCAGACGTATAAATGCCCATTGCGTATACAAATATTTAAAAGTATTTAAACCTGGATACTGGATAAAACTTGGAAAAGGCGGAAACACGTACGTACATATGTAAACATATATATTTAGTATAGAAAAAGCGTAAATTAAAAATACAATTAAATTAAATTGTTTAAACAAATGTATTCAATATCATATTAATAAACTATTGATTAACAATGTTTTGGATAAGTAGTGCTTACAGCTGCTGTATCAAATAGAAAATTTGATTGTATCACCCTCCGCTCCATTATTCGTTGTGTAATTGTGATATACGAGTACCTATGGAAAAACGTATAAATTTAAAAAAATTTAAAATTGAACATTTGTAATTAAACGCTATTGCTAATACCTTATTTTAGAATGGACAGATGATTTGCCCATCTTTGTAGTAACATGCCGCTGCCGCCATTTTTAATTGTGATTTTTAGTTGATTGTATAAGTTGAATTTGTGCAGTGTGATCAACGAAATCGGGTTATGGTTTAATGATACACTTTAAAAATGTTTGCCTTTTTATACCCAATATTGGTTTCAGTTAAGCAGCAAAATGTTTACTATTTTGAATATCAGTAGGGGATTTTAATTGTGAAATCTACATTTAGTGTATTGTTTTTCTTGTAGATAAGTATATACATACTTTCATATGTATTTGTTGTTATATATATATATATATATATTTGTTGTATATATATATATATATATATATATATATATATATATATATATATATATATATATATATATATATATTATATATATATATATATATATATATATATATATATATATATATATATATATATATATATATATATATATATATGGGTGTTTTTTTAAGCCTGATAGAACTTGAAATTGTAAAAAATAAAACAAAAAATTAAACTTTTTATGAAAAATATACTCTAACAGATCTCAGTATACTCTGACAAATCATCATGAATAGTCTCACGCTTGAACAACGCTACGAAATGATTAAACTTTGAAAATCAGTCGTCGATTCGCCCAACTTATAGACGACCGTGATTTTTATGGCGCACATATTCGTCCATCTGAGCAAGCCATCCGTCGAAATGTGGATAGATTTCGTACCACATACTCCTAAAGACCATACATACTCCATTACATTCAGAAAAATGCACCGTTTGGTACGGTTTACACGCTGGTGGCATCATCGGTCCTTATTTCTTCAAAAATTAGGCCGGGGATCGCGTTACGGTCAATTCGTTACCGCACCATGATCAATGATTTTTTGTTTGAAAACATGAATATAACATTGATCCGGACGAGATGTGGTTTCAACACGATAGTGCTACGTGCCATACGGCGACCGCAACCATCGACTTATTAAAATAAAAATTTGGCGATAATTTGATTTCGAGAAATGGATCTGTCAATTGGCCTCCAAGGTCGTGCGATTTGATACCTCTCGATTATTTCCTGTTTGGCTACGTGAAGTCATTGGTTTATGCTGATAAACCAACAACAATTGACGCCTTGGAGGCCAGCATTGTTCGTGCCATACGGCCAACAGTGCTCGAAAAAGTGGCCCAAACATGAACGTCTTCAAGAAATACCCTTTATATATATATATATATATATATATATATATATATATATATATATATATATATATATATATATAAATATATATATATATATATATATATATATATATATATATATATATATATATATATATATATATATATATATATATATATATATATATATATATATATAAACAGGCTTAATTTTTATGTTATCGGTTTTGAGCCACATGTTAAAAGTTAAACCCAATTTAACGAAACAAATTTAATAAAACGAAAAATTGTTGCGCTACTATATGTATCTTATTATGATATATGATTACTGTGACATACTAATAATGCCCTATTGCATTGGTAAACTTAGGATACACATAGCCGTGTGCCTGAGACCAAAATTTTCGACTAAATCACTAACTTTACTAAATTGATATTTAATTATTCTATTTGTGACCATCAAGCGTCTACCAATTGACCAATGAACTTCGAAATTACTTATTTATTTATTTGTTAACTAGAAATGGTTGAGGAGAAATAATTTATTACAATTACAAGCCAAATAGAATTTGCAATAGAAAGAATTGGAGAATTTGAGATTGAATAAATACCAAATTTGAATCTATCCAAACCATATTTCAGTTAAGCACGCACTGACTAGCCCACTTGAGGGATACATTTGGAGAACACTTGAATAATTTTTAAATAAGTTGAACCAACATTTTAATATTCCTCGAATGACTTTAATTTTGAGACAGAAATTTTGAATCGAATTAAAATACCAAAAAAGTGAGCAACATTAAATGTTGCTCACTTTTAAATTTTAAAAATTAAAATTGATTAGAATTTGTAGGTTTTCTGGTCACGGTAGTAGCATGACCGAGCAAATAGCAAAGTGGTTAAAGATGTGACGTTTAGATCGGGAGATATCGGGTTCGAATCGCAATAAGAGGCAGGATGCAAAAGTGATTCTTCATCCTTGATTACGATTAGGCTGATGATGAACACATGTATGACCCTCTGTTGGGTGCAGAATTCATGGGCCGAACCATCGTTCATGTCAGTATATAGGCTGGTACGAAGAAGTTCTCTAATTCTCCTCAAGTTATATTTGTAGACTTGGCTCAATAAAAATAAAATAAAATAAGCAAAAATATTCACACCAAATGTTCGGTAATGCCATTTAAAATTTGAGGAATTATTTTTACATACACCATATCGGTATACGTGTCATTCGACTTTCTTCACCAGCGATTAATGACTATAAACAAGGCCACCAACCACGGTTTACAAGATTATTTATACTTCGTTGCAATTTTGAGAAAATATATATGAGAAATCCACATATCGAATGTATGTCACTGTACATCAAGTTCTTTAAATATATGTTGATGTTTTATAGAAACTTTCTCAACATCGATTTAGTTTTATTTTATTATCTCGTGAATGCTGAGAAAAATTGTCTAAAACGAAAATGTATTATATACTTTCACTTATAGACGAGTAGAGATAAGCAGAATATACTAAAATATAAATTCACTGATAAGAAAAAGTCACAGCTAATTAAAATCCCCTTTGTTATTTGTTGCTATAAATATAGACGAAGTTTATAAGGTCACCAAAACTATATGAATACTTAGAATACAATATATGTAAATATACATATATACATATTCGTCTGTACTACACATGTGTATTTATTTTCAAAATTAATTGGTTTGTTTTTACCATAATCCGTTCGATGTAGAATATGTTTTTAAAAATTTGTATTGCGAGTTTGTCTTACATCATTATTTAATACAACAGGTTCATTAAAAAAGCGAATGTTAATATTACGTTTTAAGATAACAAAAATGAAACATGAATCAAGAAGAACGGGTCTTCCTTCAAGAGTCTTCATATTAAGGAGATTTAATCTATATGAATAGCTTCCAAGCTAAATAAAATAAATAGTTTAGAGAGAATAATATAATTTTTATTTGAATTTATTCAATTTTGTTTTATTGTGAACTTTATGATAAGGGTTCCATAGAACGCCACCATACTCAAATATAGAGCGTACGAGTGACCAATATAAGGTTTTAGTAATCCAAACGTTATTAAATTCAGATGCTCAACGTTTTATGGACCCTAACATGGCGTGAGATTTTGAAATAATTGAGTCATAATGAAGATTAAAATTAAGTTTGGTATCCAATAAAATGCTGAGGTCTTTGATATTATCAACTCATTGTATTTACATAGATGCTCGTTGTTTATAAAATAAGAAAAAGTACTATGTATATTCCTTTTTACGAGTATAAGTGAAGACAGAACATTCTTTTGTATCCAAGTTAAGCTTGTTGAGTTTGCACCATTCATCCAGACCATTAAGAAAGGATTGTAGAAATGAAGCATCATTGACTTGAATTGTGTGAACAATTTTGAGATCGTCAGCAAAAAATAAGCTGATTAATTCCAGATAATTTAATGGATAAATCAGAAATCAAAATATTGAACACTAGTGGTTCAAGATGGCTGCCTTGAGGAACTCCATTAGAAACTCCAGAAGAAACTGATACTTCATCAGAAAGCACATCTAGGAATTTAACTCTTTGTATTCTATTGGTGAGATAACATTTAATCCAATTTAGTAACGTGCCCCTAATGCTAAAATAATTGATTCTAAAATAAGTGTATTGTGACAGGCTCTGTCAAAAGCTTTACTACTCGTAAAATCAGTATATATAGCATCAGTTTGGACACCGTTTTCCATTATTAAGAGAAGGAGATATAAAGTCAGAAAGCTTATTGCAAACTATTTTTAATAAAATAATTTTGTAATAGCTGACAAAATTGCGATACCTCTATAGTCTTGTATATTATTTCTGTTTCCACTTTTAAAGATTGGTGATAAAAATGAATATTTCCAATTGAGTGATAAATTGAAAATATGCAAAAGTGGTGTAGAAATTTCATAAGCACAATTGATTAAAAATGATGGATGAATTTCAGGACCAGGTCCTTTGTTCGAGTTGAGTTTTAAAATAGCTGTTAAAATTTGATTCTGAGTTAGATTCATTCTGAATGATTGAATGTTTAATGTAAGAATTTTCAAAATGAATAGCAAACAGATTACTAATGTTTTGTGGAATAGAGGATGATGAGTCATCAAGTTTCATTGTAGATGGAAAACCTCTACATTTACGCTTAATATCTACAAATTTAAAAAACTTCTTGGGGTTATATAAAATGCTTTCCCCTGTTGATTTACAATAATTGTTGTAATCTAAAGTAGATTCAGAATCAAAATTTTTTAACAACGATTCAAAAGTATTTTTAGATCTTGTGTCTTTATGTTTGTTAAAAAGTTTGTAGGCTCGATTTGTTTTGTTTCTTAGATTTTTTAAATGGTAATTGAGCCAAGGTACATTATTTTCCTTAAAAATTTTTTTAGGAACCAATTTTTCCAAACAGTTAATAATTATTGATTCGAAATGCTTGATACAAGTTTCTAAGTAAGAATTATTGAATAAACTATTCCAACCAATAGATGATAGTTTTTCATTAATTTTAAAATAACCAGCTTTAAAAAAATTATAACTTAGTTTAAAATTGTTATTGTTAAACATAGAACATTTATGTTCCATGCAGTCAAAATTTACAACTACATATACCCTTGTGGTGAATTGTGTCAGAAAATAAATGAAAATGTTCATCAGCCTCGCGAATGTCAAAGTTATTGTAAGTCGCTGGTTTTATACAAATCTATAATGACTCTAAATCTAAGGCCTGACAAGTAAATTGATTGTTTCCACTAATAAAATCCCCATTTAGAATAATAACAAAAATTAATATAAATGTAAACATTATTAATTAAAAACAAACAAAATTTACTATAAATAGGAAACAATCTTAATGTAAATCACCACATCGTATTACGATCTTGTTCATATCAGACATTGTGACTGTAATACTGACTCAAGCTAAAATAAAATAAAATAATTAAAATGGCAGCAGGAGCAGGTTGTTATTACAAGGATTGGCAAGTGATCTGCACATTTTAATTGTATGCATATGTGAGTAAGAAAGTGATATATATATATATACATATATATATTTATATATATATATATATATATATATATATATATATATATATATATATATATATATATATATATATATATATATATATATATATATATATATATATATATATATATATATATATATATTATTTATATAATTATTTTGCTGTGATTGCAGAAAAACATTTTCATTTATTAATTACATTTATTTATTCAGTTCTTTATACACTGACCGGTAAGATACCATACCGGACAACCAATATGAGCAGTAAAGAAAAAATCGTTAAATTTTTATTTTTATTTGAAATTTAAAATCATTGAATAAATTGTAATTATGTATTGATAAAATTATGCCTATTATTTGACCTAGCAAGGTCTGTATTATATTATCTCATTTCTACATCGTAGATTTTATAGATATTTTTTGAGTTTAAATGAATGTTGTTCATTTTATGTTTTTGTGTAATCTTTTGTCACTATATAACTTATTTTAAATAAAAAACTTTTATTTTTGATTTTATAGTTTAATTCTTCCTTATTGTGACAATTTTTATTTTTGATTTTTTCGGTAAATCTATTTCGACTTGCGTCTTCTTCAGTACTTTGTTAACTATTCATTCAACATTCGGAATAGTTAACAAAGTACTGAAGAAGACGCAAGTCGAAATCGATTTACCGAAAAAATCAAAAATAAAAATTGTCACAATAAGGAAGAATTAAACTATAAAATCAAAAATAAAAGTTTTTTATTTAAAATAAGATATTTTTTAGATATAATAGTTATAGCTTCATGAGGCTTTAAAAAAAATACAACACAGAACGTATAAATGAATTGATATGTTGTAATACAGGCCTAAGTAAACGCTAAAGTATTTAACGTTACACTAAAAAATTATTATTCGTGCACAAAACATTTATTAATTCTTAATCGAGCACGAAAGAAAAATCAGTTTTCCGTTCGGCAAAAAGAATACTTTGTACATAAAAATAATAAATTGGGCACAACATTTTACCATCAAAAAACAATCTTGTTACCGAATGTTTAATCGTTTTTTTACAAATTGGTTGAAATCACACTTTTGAATTATGTTCGGCTTTCATGGCTACGCTCCCCAAAAAAATTACAGGTGGGTGTTGGAGCGGGGATCAGCAAACATGTCGGAAGTATAGGAGCCGATTTGAATGCGTAACATTTTATGTACATAATTAGTTGGAATTACATTCAGAATTATGTTGGAGCGGGGATTAGCAAACCTTTCAAGAGTATAGGAGCCGATTGGCATTGGTTACCAAATGTTTAATATTCTTTTTATATATATAATTGATTCAAATTACATAAAGAATAAAGTTCGGGTCGGGTATATAGGAACCAATCAATAGTTTTAGTGATGACAAAAAGTCGACAAAGTTATATATTAGAGTGTTACAGTAAATAGCAAACCAATAGATCAAAATAACTTCCCCCACACTGCCATATGAATATACAAATAAGTCTGCAAATAAAACAATATTGAAAAAGTATAAATACTTTTATACCGGCGGTTACGTTGGATATCTAATTTCAACAGAAATGGTTAAGAAGCGGCCTAGTTCCCATCCAGTTTCTCGCTCATATTCCAAAATTTTCTATTTCCATAAAACATTTTAAATAAATAATATAAATTATATCATAAACGGTTAAAAAATCAAATTGATTTATGTATAGTTCCATTCCAGTTGGACATATTAGTTGCTTTCCGACCACCGAAAGTACTTAAGTTTGTGTCCATGCTTAATTAAAATACTCGTAGCTGCTTTTGATGTAAATGTAAGAGGAGCTGCGAGTAGTTTATTTTAAGCAAAGAAACAAACCTAAGTACTTATAAGTACTTGCGGTGGTCCCATTAGAAAGCCACTTATATACAATTTTATCCAAAAGCCTCCACTATTTTGAGCTTTTCTCGGTTTGAAATATCTTGTTTGGTATCTGATCCTATTTTGTCAAATTATCTTTTTAAAAATATAGTTTTGCACGGCTTTCCCGTATATTACAAATACATATTAAAATGTTTTTGTAGTAGGTACACAGATATATTCCAAATAATAACTAACAAAGCAATTCATTACCATAAAATTCAATTTTTAGAAAAAAAAATATTTTACTTTAATTGTTAAAATTTTATACTACACTAGCGGGCTACGCCCGCTACGCAGCGCGACGCCTCCAGGGACATTTAATAAAGTGTTGAAATCGTAATTTTGTGTTAATATACAAAATAGCGAACCCCGATGCACTTCGTTGCAACCAACCAAAAAAAGAAATGAAATATTCTAGATTTTTTCATTCTAGAATGCATTGTATTTGAATGCGGTGGCATACCAGGTGGTTCCAATTAATTCAAAAATTCAATTGGATAATTCACTGCATCATCTGCATTGCGCTATCAACAGATTTATATGATGTGTCACCTGGTAATTTTTCTTGAATCTAATAATTGATTGCATTGACGTGTACATTTTTTGGTGCCAGTATTGCGCGTTCTCTCAACCAATTGTGATTCCTGTAATTTTGAACACTATTTGGGAACACACTTTCAATCAACTGTTCTGTTGATTGGAGAATGGTACAAAAATTGTTCGGCAATGTAATCAATCGACGAAGCAAGTGCCAATGCAATTTTTCGTTGCGATTGAATGGCTGCCAATATAAGTGATATCACAAATGTTTTTCCCGTACCACCAGGCGCATCCAAGAAATATAATCCACCGTCTTCATTTTGTACAGCTTGCATGATGGTATCATAGACATGTTTTTGATGGTCATTTAATTTGGGAACATTCAAATTCACAAATGTTTGCAATTCATTGGGATCATACTGTTGTTTACGTTGCAATTCTCGATCAAATAAATCATGCATTGGACGATTGGGTGGTGACAAACCTAATTACCCTAATGCTTTATTTGCAACCGTTGGGCACATATCTTCAATCGCTATCAATGCCTCATTATACATTTCCAATGAAATCACCAAATCAGCGTCTCTTGTGTGATGACGCTATCCAATCAAATAGTCTTCTGCCATAAAATCTTTTTATTTATTCCTCAATTCAAGTGGATTTGATGGAAAACATGTGGATATGATTATGGCATATAACATACGTATTTGATGTGGAGAAGAAGTAATCGATGCATCATGAAGCGTTAAATCCCAATGCGCATCATTTTCAAGTAAACCTAATTGCTCACATGCTTCACGATATGTCACACATAAATGACCATTTACTCTTCATGAACGTGGTCCAACAACATTTACTAACAACAACCGCAAATAATAACATTCTGCATTGTTTGGATGATGTGTGTATAATCTTGCAATTATACTAATAATATTATATAATCTTCCCATGGAATCTGCATAAAAAAACACCCGGATGGCCATCAACAGGTGTTCCTTGTTTACGTCGTTGTCATTTCTTTGCAGCCCAAGTGAAATAATGCGTTACATCTGAATACAGCAACGTTCTGGCAAATTCATCGCTTTCACACAATTGAAAGAATGCAGTTAATGTTGTTGCTGGTGGTTGTGCTTCTCTCTGCTATAAATTTGCATCGGTAAAATACACACACTGGCCATTTTCAAAATGAACAGCCAATTGAACAACAGCAGGATATCGCTCAAGAATTGGAAATGAATAAATTCTCCAAAGAGCTTCATTAGTGCTAATGTCGCGCCCCATTTGATATTGGGCGATTTCATCATTGCTATTGTTACCAGCTACTCCAAAAACAGCCATATCACTGCCTTTATTCACATATTTGCAAATGTAAGCGGCGAATGTATGACCGGCTGTATCAGAACATGCGCATTTTGACGGGTTCAAATTACAGGTACAAAAAATTGTACTAATTAAACAAAGTAAGAAATGAAAGACAAATAATGCAATAATTTCATTATTCTTTATTTTGAAATAACATCCATTTTTCTAAAAACAATTCGTTATAATCAATAATGTTTGTTTAATTTTATCTTAATGCGAGTTGATGAACAATAAATTTTTAGTCAATTCCTGAAGAGTATAATAATGAATAAACTTGACGGTTTTCCAACGCGAGAACACGCCACATATAATTGGCCATGTGGAAAGACCGGATTTTCTAGATCCAACCCACAAATCGACATTGTTTGACCTTGTGACTTATTAATAGTCATGGCAAATGCCAAGCGAATTGGAAATTTCAGACGTCTGAATGGAATGGGTGAGTCTGAAGTGATCATTGGGATTCGTTTAAGGAGAACAACCTTCAAATTTGCCGTTCAAAATTGTAGCTTCAAGAACATTGGCCATAATTTTTTTTATGACTAATCTTGTACCGTTGCATAGCTTAGGTGCATTTAAAATCCGAAGCAAAATGATAGGAGAGCCAATTTTTAATCGCAAGTTATGTGGTGGCATTCCTGGTAAATCCAGCGAATTCAAAAATTCAACAGGATAGGTGACTGCTTCGTCAGGATCGGTAACAGTGTCGATCGATTTGAACAATATCTCATTGCCGGGCAATGACTGTTGTATTTTGAAGTTAATAGCGTCAACATCGATATTTTTTGCAGCGAAAATACCACGTTCACGAAGCCACGCATGATTAATATAATTAGCTTGTAAATCTGGTAATATGCTTTCAATCAAAGCATCTTTCGTATTTACAATGGTGCAGAAATTGTTTGGCAATTTGATGCATTGTATGTCTCCATGCAATGGTATTGTTCCATTTCCAATATTGAGCAATTGCTCGGAGAATGTTAGTGCCAATGGATCGTTTTGCAGTTGAACACGTATATTTGTGTTAAGACCAGGCGAAAAGTCAGTACATTACTACTGACATTTCGCCATAGACTGTTATGACTGTTTTATACATGCGTTAATTTCATCCGCATATGTAGCGCGTGGAATGACCGGCAATGTCTGTCTAAAATCACCGGACAGCAGCAGTAAATCACCACCGAAAAGCCTGGTGTTGTTATTTAGATCTTTCATCATTCTATCGAGAGCTTCAAGTGATTAATAGTGCATAAAATTAAAATATTAGGTAATGACATGTGTAGATTGTACCTGTTGCTGGATTTCTTTGTTTGATATTTAAATAATATCCATCTTCTCCTTCCCAAAATATCAATGGATATTGCAAAGCGTCGTAAGAGCGATGACTGTCTTCAATCGTATGCACTGTGTTATCTCTGCGTTTTATTCGTGTATCTCGACGTTCAAATGCGTCGCCAACCATAACAATTGCAACTTCATTAATGGTCGGTGCATTATATCGGCCCGCGTGCTGCCCAGATGGTACTTTGTCTGCTTTGATGACGATCTTATAGTTGTCGTTTTGCAGTTTGTTTGAAACGGTATTGAACAACTGGACCAACTGGTTGCGATTCTGTAAAAACGGTTCTAAAATACCCACAATTTCTCGCTCCTCCATCTGCTCGATATGGTTGTACTGGCAGCGTGCGTTTATTTACCGTACAAAAAATTTAAAATGTCAAAATAACGAAGCACACTTAAGATAATACACTCAAATTAAAATGTCGAAAAATAAACGAAATCTTATGCACGTAACTTATATCAGAATATAATACGCTCAATATGTGTGAATTTGTTAGATTTGTGAATCTAAACCATCCAGGGCGCCACCCAAATGCATACAGAAAAATTCATTCAAATCGGTCCAGCCGTTTAGGAGGAGTTCAGTGACATTCACACATACAGTAGAATTATATATATATAGATATATTCTTTACAAAACCTTATTAATTTACATTTAGCAAGCGCAACCCGTTTAAGTTTCATCAAGTAATCAAATTCATTTCCGGTCAGTTTGAAAGACCATAACTCACAAACGTGGCCTTTTCTAGAACGGGAATGCATATAGATTCAAAAAATGGACGCAATATTTTACGTATAAAAAATTTTTTTTTTTCATTTTATTAATTTTTGTTATAAATTCAAGACAAAGTAACGTGCAGTCACTAGATCAAGTTCATTATTGTTTATATATACATAATCCAAATTTATTTGAGTTTCACAGTTTATAAAACTATACAAATAAATTCTAGTCGTACGTCAATAAATTCAAACGTATTTTTACGATATTTAACGCTTCTGCCTTTGAAAATTGCACCCAAAATGTTGCTGGAGTCGCTGCGTTCCCGTAGCCCTTTAGTTAAAAAATAACATCGATGTGAAACAAATCTCATCAAAGTACAAATTAATTTTTCGTCGAACCAAAAATTATTTTCGTGGTAAATTGTTGTACATATTTAATTTAGTTTTTAGTACGATTAATATTATTCCATATAAGTAAGTATGTAAAGTAAACAAGCCTAAATTTTACTGAACAGAATCTCTTGGAATTAGGTATATGGTTGTTTATATACCGGGTGTTTCTTTTAAACTGAGACGATCAAATATCTCGAAAAATAGCCACTCTACGGAAAAAATGTCCATAATCAAATTTAATCATACCGCGGGGGAAATACATTAGTGCAAAAAAAAATAGTCCTCCACCGCCGCTTTGTAGGTGGGGCGGGGGTAACTTTTAAACTAAGATAGGAAGCCATATTTTTTATGATTTGAATGAAATATTTTGTTCAGTTCATGATAGATGGCGTTGTAATCGACGAAATTCAATTTTTTTCAATTTCTCCTTCTTAGAACACACATTCGATTCTGCAATACGTTTGAAATAAAAAACATCACGTTTTCATTGGAAATAATCGAAACTCGTCATCAAAACAATTTATTCAGTTTTGTAAATCTAAAATAAGTGTTCAAAATGATGGCCTGCGACTTCAATGCACTTATTAATCCGCATTTCAAATGATTGTACACAACTGAGAAGTGTGTCTGGTTGAATTTCAGCACACGCATTTCTGATTCGCTCAATCATGTTCTCACATGTTGTTGGTTTTTGTGTGTAAACTTTGTTTTTGAGGTAGCCCCACAAAAAAAAATCTGTCGCAGTAAGATCTGGTGATCTGGCGGGCAAATTTATCGGACCAGCTCTACCGATCCAGCGACCATTGAAATCACGACCAAGTATTTCACGTGCCATCAACGAATAGTGTGCAGGACAACCATCATGTTGAAACCACATGTTCCGTCTCACTTCTAAGCTCAAATTTTCAAGTAATATTGGCAGTTCATTTTCCAAAATGTTTCGGTACATTTGACCATTCAAGTTGCCTTCAATAATGTGGGGGCCTATGAGTTTGTTGCCAATTATTCCACACCACACGTTGACAGTTTAAAGACGCTGATGTTCAACTTGACGAAGTAAGTGCGGATTTGTAAGACTCCAATAATGCATGTTGTGTCGATTAACCGTTCCATGGTTTGTAAAAGACGATTCGTCGGAGAAACTTAGGCAACGAAAAAAATTGGGGTTTTGTTGTATTTGTTCACGTGCCCATTGACAAAAAATTACCCGATTTTGGAAATCAACGCCATGAAGATCTTGGTGTAAAGACACATGATATGGATGATACTTGTGCCGTTATAAAATTCTCCAAACGCTGGTGAGGGGCAATCCGGAATCGCGAACTATTTCTCGTGTACTAATATGATGATTATGAGCCACTGCTGCCAATACAGCAATTTTTTTCTCCAGTGACTGTTGCTCTACGGGTCCTCTTTTTCGGTTGAATATTTCCATCAGTAATAAATTGTTTGATAGTACGGCCAAATGAAGCACGTGAACGAATCCTATCCGGAAAACGTTGAGCGTAAATAGCAACAGCATTTTCAAGATTTCTGCCAGCTTCTCCATAAACCAGAACCATTTCAATTTTCTCTGGCACAGTTAAACGCTCCATTCTAGAGTATTTTGTCGTTTATTTTGCAATTACGAAAAACATGAAGATAAAAAATAACACAAACGTTAAATGTGATTTACAAAACTGAATAAATTGTTTTGATGACGAATTTCGAGTATTTCCAATGAAAACGTGATGTTTTTTATTTCAAACGTATTGCAGAATCGAATGCGTGTGTTCTAAGAAGGAGAAATTGAAAAAAGTGAATTTCGTCGATTACAACGCCATCTATCATGAATCGAACAAAATATTTCATTCAAATCATACGTACTTTTAGTCGTAGAATCCGTATCTGCAATAAAAAATATGACTTCCTATCTTAGTTTAAAAGCTACCCTCGCCCCACCTACAAAGCGGGGGTGGGGAACTATTTTTTTGCACTAATGTATTTCCCCCGCGGTATGATTAAATTTTGATTATGGACATTTTTTCCGTAGAGTGGCTATTTTTCGAGATATTTGATCGTCTCAGTTTAAAAGAAACACGCGGTATACATATATTAATCCGCACAAAAATTGGGTTTCGAAAAATGTCAACATAACTGTTTAGAAAACTAAATCTAACAAGTATAAATTTTGTAAAATAAAAGTTAAGTATAAATTTTGTAAAATAGTAAGTGTACTAAATAAAATAAATAAATAACTAAATAAATAAAAAATTTTTGTAAACAATTTTTAATAATAATGATGTTGCCTTCAATTTTAGTTTTTCTACATTCATTGTGCGAGCTACTTTAAAACTAAATGCAATAGACAAGTAAAAGTAATTTTTTCGATTGTGAGAGCACTGTAAAAGTTTTTTTTTTTTTTTTGCTTAAAGCCTCTATTCCATTGTGAAAAATTTACTGCCAACATTTTTTTGTTGCCATAATGAAAGGAGAAAGAAAAGAAAAAATTCCATTAGTGTGACAGAGATAGTAGTTTTTTTATTTTTTATTTTATAGCGAAACTTTTATGGTTACGTTTTGACATCTTCTGTAACATAACCAACAAATTTCATAATTTTTTTTATGTCTAGAGTGCGAACATAATTTTATTCATTTATTCATATGTTATTACATAATAAATAGTTTATTGTAATATAATTAATAATAATAATAATAATAATTTGTTATTATAACGTCTGAAATATTAAAAAAAAAATGTACAAAAAAATAACATTTGACCATAAAAATATCCAAACATGTGTGTGTGAAAAAAATTTCGTATCCGCACACAATTTTTATGTCGATGTGTGTAAATGTTGCCATAAAAAATACTCAACTTGATACTTTTCTATAATAAATTATGGCAACACACCAACACAAACACATTTTTCTCTCCAGTAAAATTTTGCTGATGAAACTTTTTGTTTCTTTCGCACCACCAGCAAATCTATATTTTTATCCCATTTTGGTTTTGCTGACAGCAAATTTTTCACAATGGAATAGAGGCTTAATGCAACCATCAACCTAACGAGCAAACAATTTTATTTTCTCAAATCTTTTTCCATCCTTTTCTGTAAGTTAAAAATAAAAGTATTTTCATTGGGGAAGCTCTGTAAAATTACTTTAATATTATTTTTTGAATCACTCTATAGAGCAGTGATGTCCAACTGATAGCTCGAGAGCTACGACCCTATTCATATCAATTAATAAAAACTCCATCCCAGATTTTTTTTTTAAATATATAATTTATAGTTAGTTCAGAATTTTTTATATTTACATACAGTTGATTCATCACAAACTTTTCCGTCATCTACAAAAGTATACAATTAAAAACACTTATCCCAGGCTTTTCTGATATGTAAGCAGGGATGGCTAGTTTAAGCAGGGATGGCAATTTCCTGAAAAAGATTGAGTTGGGACCCGAATTTAACGCACTATAACAACGCTGATATCTGCGAACTTATGCTGTGTGCCTTAACACACTAAATATTGACTAAACTAAAATAAATTGAACTTTCACTATTGAACACCAGGTTATAGCTGAAAAGTCTCTTTCCGAGGTTACTTTTCGTCGACTTTTCATTTCAGTTGGGAAGTTATGCTGTGTGCCTTAACACACTAAATATTGACTAAACTAAAATAAATTGAACTTTCACTATTGAACACCAGGTTATAGCTGAAAAGTCTCTTTCCGAGGTTACTTTTCGTCGACTTTTCATTTCAGTTGGGAAGTTAGTTGCAATTTAAGTTTGTACATGTTTCGAGAGAAACTTCATTTAATGTTGTCATTTATTTTTCGCAAGAATATATCTCATTTTTCCCTGTCGAACAATTTACATGACATTTATAAATAATTATTACGTTTAAAATTGTTATAAAAATACAAAGCATATAGTATGTTTGTGAACAACTCTCCTCGGTGGCTGAATTTTTTTCAATTAAGATACTTGTGTGTTCATTTAAGAGGTTGATTTTCCAGTTTTCCATTGCGTGAATCAAAAATGTATATTATGATGTAAAGAAATTTGAACATTTATCTTCGTGTCTGACTATGATTATCCTACTAATATTCGTTTATTTTAAGGTTTATTACTGGTACTCTTAAATCAGTTAAATGTGTTCCCAAATGAACTGGTTGTCATTTGTCATAAGAATTTTGTTTTTGAATAAATAGAGCTATTCCTATTGTGTAATGTGGATCGCGATATAATTTCAACAAAACTGGTAATACGTACATATAATATTTAACAATATTATATTACGTAAGAAATTATATGTAAATTATATTTACATGGATTACCTTAAAAATCAAAATACAAATTGTATTGTGAATAACTTTGTTCGCCGTTGCCGTTTATTTTTTATAATCCATCTTAATAAAAATATATTTAAATACACAAAAAGTGTATTACACAATTATTATTGTTTATCATTATCCTTTAATAATTGTAAAAAAAAAATTGTTACTCTATGTATTTTGGATGTAGTTTTTCGAATGATTCTGACATTTAATTTAGTTTAGTTAAAGTTGAGGCACATACACTGACTTTTATGCTAATGCCATCTATACATATATTGCATTAATTAACCTTACTTTAGTTTAGTTAGTTAATTTAGTCGATCGAGGCACACAGCATTAGTTGCAATTTAAGTTTGTACATGTTTCGAGAGAAACTTCATTTAATGTTGTCATTTATTTTTCGCAAGAATATATCTCATTTTTCCCTGTCGAACAATTTACATGACATTTATAAATAATTATTACGTTTAAAATTGTTATAAAAATACAAAGCATATAGTATGTTTGTGAACAACTCTCCTCGGTGGCTGAATTTTTTTCAATTAAGATACTTGTGTGTTCATTTAAGAGGTTGATTTTCCAGTTTTCCATTGCGTGAATCAAAAATGTATATTATGATGTAAAGAAATTTGAACATTTATCTTCGTGTCTGACTATGATTATCCTACTAATATTCGTTTATTTTAAGGTTTATTACTGGTACTCTTCAATCAGTTAAATGTGTTCCCAAATGAACTGGTTGTCATTTGTCATAAGAATTTTGTTTTTAAATAAATAGAGCTATTCCTATTGTGTAATGTGTATCGCGATATAATTTCAACAAAACTGGTAATACGTACATATAATATTTAACAATATTATATTACGTAAGAAATTATATGTAAATTATATTTACATGGATTACCTTAAAAATCAAAATACAAATTGTATTGTGTTGTGAATTACTTTGTTCGCCGTTGCCGTTTATTTTTTATAATCCATCTTAATAAAAATATATTTAAATATACAAAAAGTGTATTACACAATTATTATTGTTTATCATTATCCTTTAATAATTGTAAAAAAAAAATTGTTACTCTATGTATTTTGGATGTAGTTTTTCGAATGATTTTGACATTTAATTTAGTTTAGTTAAAGTTGAGGCACATACACTGACTTTTATGCTAATGCCATCTATACATATATTGCATTAATTAACCTTACTTTAGTTTAGTTAGTCAATTTAGTCGATCGAGGCACACAGCATTAATTATAAAAATTCTAATAAAACAAATTATATTTTCTAGCAGGCCAGTAACTCTGTTGATTATGATGAATTATCTAATTTTTCGGTTATATTAACAGTTGCCCATTTAACACAACAATTTTAGTTTAGTAAGATTCAAAAATATCCTAGAATTACATTACTGGTCAATTATATCGAAATATAAAACGGTCGGTAAAAATGCACTCTATTTTCTTATGAATACATTATTTAAAATCAAACAAATCTAGAATTCGAATAATCGATTTTCCAATTTGAGGAACCTTTTAGAAATTCTAGCAAAACCTAAATATCAAAACCCTAAAATTCTAATAATAAATTGACTGGCATGTTCCGCGCATTCCATTAATGGTTTAGACCACTCGCGGTCTGTCGGTGGCTATTGAAACAACCAATAAATTGTACCAATAAAAAATAAAATGAAAAATTAGTCAAGGAGTCAACGTATTCATTTACGTGAATTGTAACTATACCAAAACTTAATTAAATTAATTAAAATAGCTAAAACATGATACTACGCCATGGCCTTACCTTCTGATCCTTGTAATGAACCCATATTGTGGAATCTGTTTAAAGAGGTTATATTTTATTAAAACTCAAAACAAAAAACCCATGATAACCACCACTACGACGGACAATATCTTAATACCAGATGATAAAATAATAGCAAAAAGAATGAATGAGTAATTAAAATTTGTTACTGATGAAACAACTTTCCGTCGGACGCGACCAGCACGGAATGTAATTTACTTCCAAAACAAAATATCAAAGAGAACAAAAAAACCAAACCTAGTATAAACTCATCCGATGCTCAAAATTATCGAAAGTACATACATATTTTAAAATTTACCAGTACTTTATTAGGAAGCTAATCAAAAATTTAAAGATTCAAGTATTTCTTAATTTCTACCACTTTGCAACTAAATCAGCAAACATATATATAGTCATCCTCAGAATTTAGATTATACAGTAATCTATTCATTGATGAACAGTTGGAATTTCAAAATAATATTTTTAATAAATAATTAAATTATTTAGTTTTCGTGAATTTTTTAATGCAATATTGATTTGACAAATTTTAACCGAATTTTAACTAATAATAGTTCGAAACGTCTCACAAGGGGCCGTATTTTGTTGTTTTATATTTCAACAATAAATTGAATTAACTTCGTGGTCATCAGCATAAATAAGTAAGTCGTCCAATTGATTACACTTACTTATTTCGAGATCAACAATAAAACTACAACAAAAAATGGTTCTTCCAATTAATTCTATGAAAACGTAGGTTGTTCCCTGCAAAATCGATAGGATGTCCTCGAACCATCACCAGTTGTCTATTTTATTTTATTGTATTCTCTAGACTATAGATAAAAGGACAGCACAAAGTGCCATTTTATGTCATCAATCTTTTGGAAATTTATGAATGCATTAAAAATGACAAATTTACATTATGCAGCAACCAGGTTGAAATTTTCTTTTATTGAATTTCCGGCATTATTGATTCGAGCAACCAACTGCTCCTTAGTCTGAATTTTTTACAGACATCTCCTTTCAGATATCTCCGCATACATAAACAAATATAATGGTATTAAATTTAGAAATCTACGCTTTATGTCCATTTCGACCACTCCATCGTTGTCTTTTATAGTGGGCAGAGGCTCTAATTTGTTGATACAATTGTATTACTTAAGAAACTAATTCTCATCATGAATTGTTTCATTCAAAAATTGAAGATGGTATTTTGAGTTCAATCTTTCAGGTAGTAAAAAATTGGCCCGATAAAATTATTTCCAATTATACCATATACATTAACACTAGCGTATGGCTTTTCTGGTTGCCACTCATGAAGATTGTGGACATTTGTTACTCCATCCCTCGTAAATGCATGACTAATATGAAGGATTATGTTCCTCGTTGTTTAAGAGTAAGCGACAGAAAGTTGCTCTCTTTGGTAAATCGACCGGTTATAATTCTTGCACTGTGGGTTTAGTGAAATGGGTGTAGATGGTTTCGTCGAAACACACTCCACAGACTTTATTTTTGTTAATATAAAGTTGTATCGAAAGACGTGTCGTGCTAATGGTGGCATCTCTTGAATTCGTGTTGAATTCGAATAACAATTTCATATTCATAATGTGCACTGTTTTAAATATTCTATGATCTGGTACCTGCCTATCTGAATTAGAGTTTGAATATTCATGCTCTGCAGTCCATTTCCATTATACAAACCAAAAATAAAATGGATATCGGCGAGTTTTTCGAATGAGCAGCGTTGCATTTTATTATTTCTGATTACAAACACGCAAACAAATTATTTTAAGAAGGTTAACAACGAGTTTAGTAATACGTTTATTATAACAATTAAGTCAATTACCAAATTATTTTTTTGTTTAAATACGTTTGGCAATGATTGGTTTTGTTTTTCATAATACTTTTTTTTACTTATAACGACTTATAATTATTATATTTTCAACAAGTACAACATTGAAATATTAATATCACGAAAACTGCAAAGTGCGATATATACTCAGATATATCATGCTACTTAAGTAGCTCTGAATGGTTCCAATAGAAGTGAAACCGGCACTGGTCTAAGTGTGCCTCTAACCTAACCAACCTACATATAAATTAAACATTATCAACATGGACATTATGTATGTAATTAATAAATAAAGTTATAATATTAATGGTCTAATTTAAGAATGGCCTGTATAGAAAGTGAAATTCAAATGATTTTATAAAAAAAATAATTAAGAAAATTGTGAAAATTTTAAGTTTTAGCCATTTATTAAACTCTTTTATTCGTGAATTTAAAACGGAATCATTTTAAAAATATTTTAGTAAAAAACGCTTCTTATTAGTGTGCTTTTTGGCTGTGTGCTGTATTTAGTATAATTAATTTTTAAAATTAATAACAATGTAATAAAACTCTTATTTTACAAAATTAATTAAAAAAACAAATTTTGATTCCAATAATTAAATAGAGAATAGTATGTATGCACCTTTTTGTATTCTTGAATATTATAAAAAAAAAACTGTAGCAGACTAAATAAAGTATAGTTATAGAAATATTAAGGGAAGCCAGCCACGAATTACATATTCACTTTTAAAATTACATATATCAATGATTTCTATATATAGGCCTCGAATTAAATAAATTTAAAGAAGTATTTCGCACAGCTCATTTCTATTAGGCAAATATAGATTAATCCTGGATTATAAAATGACAACCATATTACCCTTATTATTAATTTGGCATTGGCAATCAATCAATCAATTAACTATATACAACATATACATTTACAGAATACGTACATACCTGTAAATATGTGAATAGTCCGACTCATTTTCTAAACACTGATCGACTTGTCGATTGCCAGACTGATGTCGTATCGTATTTTTCATAATTTCAAAAACATTTCCATGGTGCTGTTGTCGCCAATTGTTATACTTTAAACGGATGTCATCTCGTAACTCATGCATTCGCCCGGCAACTCCCTGATATTGATGTAGTTTTTCCATATTTTTTGGATTGGTATTTTCCGTCAAAGGCTAAAAACAAAATCACTTTTGGGAGACTATTATGTCCGATATCCAGTTGCTTTAACTATCTGTTACTTTTTATTAAGAGTGATGTTACTGGAAAAAATGTTGTGCACAATGTAAAAAGAAAAATACCCGATTTAATTTTATCTCTTGAGAATTAAATTAAAAATGATATTATTTTCATCATTTTGTTTTTGTTTTTAGGAAAATTTTATGTTTTCGGATTTTCTCCTGATGAATTTTGTTTTTATTGTTAATTAATTGGTCCCAAGAGAAATTTGTTTTATTTTTTATATTTACTTCTAAATTGTCACACAATTTATTTATTATTTTATATAGATTTTTGTAATAAAACCATATACGAGAAAAAGCACTTTAAAACTTTTACTTAACACAACATATTTTCATATAGGAATATAAATAAAACGCGCAAACACGAGTCATATTTAATTAAATCTTAGATACACATCATAAAAGCACTTTACCCATTTATATATTTATAACGACAAAATAATTTTTTTTGTGAAAATTGTTCATTGTCTCGACACACAGCACACAAAATTGAAAAAAATAAACTAAAAAAATTCGTTAATCCAATTAAGACAAATATTTTCCTTTTATTTTATTGGTTGAATTTTCCAATTTTTGTTATTTTGTCTTTATTATGTGGACAACATAATGATTAATGTTGATAGATTTGATTATTTTTTATGTATTTTAGAACACAAAATATATATATATATTTTTAAATATTTTTTCTTCATCAGTCTTGACTTAGGCAAAGTTAAACTTGTTTTGAATTATTCTGTTGGATTTTTACTGTTCAAGTTTGCTCAAAAACTAAAAAGATGTGAGACTGCGCATTAGAAATTGGTGTGTGTTCAGATTGTGTTCCAGATGGAGTTATAGGTTTAATTTTACTATACAAATTTAAAGTAATAATGAAATAACAGTCTTAGAATTTTATAAATTTAAAATATACAAACTTTTAATTTGTAAAATTTAATATTTTTACTAAAAATATGTTTAAACATTTTGAGATTTTCAAGCTATGAAAATGAAAAAACCATGCAATTTTTATTGCGGAATTGAATTACATAATATTCCAGAAATTCAGAATTTTGAATATTTTAAAATCTTAAACAGAACAGAAAATTAGAAATCAAATTTTATTTTTTTTTTTAAGAGAAAAATGAAGTAGATTTTACATATGTTTCTAGAATACATAATTAAGAAAGTTTTCCGTTACAGAATTTATTTGGTTTTAAATTTAACATTTACAGAATTTGTATATATACATACATATTTAACAAGATTAATCTTAAAAATTTTAATTTTTTTAATATTTTCAAATAACATTTAATGCTTTATTTATTTTAGTGACATTTAATTTAATTCAAATTTAATATTTTCTTCTAATGAGTTTTAAAATTTACAAAATAACATTAGTTCGACAATATTCAAATTAAACAGTTAGGCACTCTTAAAAACAATAATTTAATTTCTTAAAATAGTTATTATTTAGGTGCAAAGAATTTGAAAATTTGTTTCATAAATTCACAAAATTCAAAAGATTAGTAGTAAAAATTCAAAATTTTTAAAACTAAAATTACAAATCAATTCGTAGAAATAGTTTTAAGATAATTGTTTTTCTTAATTCGTAAACAAGTAAAATAATTAAAATTTAAATATTAGGTTTTCTTCCTTCTACATGCACATCCCCGATACTAAGATACATTTTCCTTTACTTGGCATAAGAAACAGCGTCAGATGAACGTTAATGTTTTTAATACACAATTTCTCGTTCTCCTAATGAACAAATACTTTTCCACTACCGGTTCCTTAGCTACAAAATCTTTGACTTCCATGATGATTGGTAGTGTTAAAATGATATACCTTTTAGCGCTATTTACTCTTTGGATAGCTGGCTTACTGTGAGCTAAACTTGACTATAGGATATTGGCTTTTGGGACTGGTACTATCAGAATTTTCAGTACATATAGCTTTCGCTGTATCAACAGTATAATTATAAACAAAATAATTAAAGAAACACTTCATTTTACTATACCACTATTAAACCAACGAACTAATTAATGTTCAAAAAGTGGAAGAAAATGATGGATACATAATTTTATTAAACCAATGTTGTTTTTTGTCGAATATATTGGGACATGTGTCACTTGAGCTCTAGCTTTATTAGTAATGCAAATAAATTTTATAAGTAGGTAAATCAAATCTATGATTCACTTATAAGGTTTATATCAATCTGTACCCGAACACGATGTTAGAATGATAATTGGGGACTTTAATGATAGAGCTGGCCGAAATCATGTGGGAAAACATCGGTCTGCACTCTCGCCATGAAACTGCTACCGATAATGGTGATAAGTTAATGATGTACTTTGCATTTAGTCGTGATCTTAGAGTAGAAGCATTCATTCATCCTACACAAACAAATACGTTTAGAAACATGGATCCACCCTCGCAAAACTTCCCGCAGGCAAATTGACCACTTGTTAATTACAAAAGAGCGGGCTTGGGTTTTGCGGAATGTAAGAACTTATCGGTCTGCAACCAAATACGTAGGCAGCAATCATAGGCAGAGCATAGTGGAACGCATGGGACATTTTGAAGGTGAAGGTCTGATAAATGAAGATAAAAAGAAACGATATCAGGATCTTGTCAGCGACAACATTGAGGAAGCTAATTACCAGTCATTGTGAGAATTCTGTCTGGAAAGTACTAAAAACTTCGGTTGTCAGTGCTGCTCAACAGACTTTAGGTATAGTGAAAGTCAGACCCGAGAATGATTGGTTTAATGACGAGTGTCGTCTTGCAGTCGAGCAACAAAATATAGTCCATAGTGAAGTTCAACAACGCCTCACAATCGCGAGGAAAAACAAGGCTGCTCTTGCTAGGAGGGCAGCTAAACATATTTGTAGACGTGAGAAGCAAGAATGGTGGAAGGCCGAGGTTCTGAAAGTACTACAACATAGCAATGAGTGCAGTTCGCGTTATTTCTTTAATTGCATTGATTTGTATAGCTCTCTTGCACAGCATACAAGTTACTGCCCTACATTATATTAGATAGAATAACCCCTCCAGTGGAGGGCCTTATTGGTGAATATCAAGGAGGATTTCCTTTCCCCTTCGGATAATTCTATTTAAATATTATGAGACGTCCATCCCCTTACATTTGGTATTCCTGGTTTTCCGGCCGGCCTATGACTCGATCAATCGAGAGTTTGTGGAATGCCCTGGAATGCCAAAAAAATTGGTACGATTGTGTAAAATGACAGTGACGCAGTCTCATAATGCTGTATTAAAGTTGAGAACAGGTTATCGTGAATTTTTGCAGTTAACTCGGGTGGTTAGCAGTCGTGTTTTATATCATCTAAGGCCACTTCTAAAATCTTAACCAAATCTAAACCACATATCAAGTGCCATGAAGCTGAATATTCGAAGTACCTGGTATGTACCGAGCTCTGTACAGTATTGAAATCAGAGATCTGATGAAGATTCCTGATATTGTACATGAAGTCACCATATGGTAGGCGCAGAGGTCATTGCAGGGGACAATGGCTCCACGGTTTAGAGGATGACTTGGTTTCTTCAGATTGTCTAGGACAGTATGAATATCAAGCTCAGGATCGAAAGATGGAGCCAGATAGTTGAATCATTATAGAGGCCAGTAATGGCCGTTTAATAACTCTTTATTATTTAAGTTAATCAAAAGGCAGAATTGTTCAGTATTTTACTAACCACATGAGAAGCAAGAATGCAAGGACATATTTAGAAAGGTCAACATACTTTGAAGTAGCAGCATCTGTTTTAAGCTTTTAACCAAGCTTAATGATATACTAATTTAAAATACGAGGTACGATAATATAATGGCCAATAGAAAAAAACAATATGTGTATATATAATTTATATAGAATATAATCATTGGACTTTACAATTATCTTTTACATGGCCGAATACTCATTCGGCTTTACACCAAAATTGTGAGTCTAGACAGCTTAGTTAAAAATATCATCCATTGTAGCTTTGCTATAGGTGAAAAGGTAGAGAGAGTTCCTTCCTTGGCTTACCTATCAATAAGCTTTGACACTGCCGAATCCGTTTCAACTCATTGAGTTAAAAAAAGACAATTTAGAGATACTGTTTGTTCACGTATAGGAGCTCTAACAATCTCTTTCACTTTGCTCTAACAATTTCTTTTTACGTATTTGTTAATGAAAGTGTTCCTTATGGGCTCGAAAAGCAAAATCTGTTATAAAATATCGGCTTTCGATATCAAGACTTTGTATGTCAGGTTTTTAATTTAAAGAACAAGCTTTCTAAGGCAAAAGATTTGGTATGCTTATATACATATGTACATTTAGCTGTATAAGATAACATTTAGTATATAGGGCCTTGTGATTTCAAAATTGCAGGGGATTAACCGCTGATGGAATTTTAGAGATGTTGTCAAGGCACTAATTTGTTGCTACCCCTTAATCAAGAAATCGGTCATATTGTTGTTTACACCGCAGTATTTGATAATAATATTAAAACAAATATCTTTATCTGTAATTGTACAACTAAATTTGTTCACTTTCATTATTATTTGTAAAACCAAATTGTTAATTCAATATTCCTTATTATTTGAAAAACGAACGACACTAGAAATCGAATTCTAAGATATTATTTCAAAACTGCGCTTTAACTATTATTATTGTTCTCATTACCAGGAAAACAAATATAAGGCTGAAATCGAAATAACAACATTGGAATATATTTTCAATAAATTCATTAAAATTGAGTAATTTAATTACATAAAAACACCAGATTATTTAATTATTGTTATCTCACTTAACGACTAGCTCATATCTTAAAAGAAATAGACAATAGACAACAGTAAAATAGAAGTGCAAGTGACCCGTGTTTTATTAACAATAATGTAGGTTTAATATTATTTTCTCATAGCATCTTGGAGAGTTTTTGGTATTTTATTAACGATATCTGCATGATTGATGCCTTTTGCTGTGGCTAGAACCCCGCATTGATTTGGAAATTTAACGTCAGGGCCATAAGAATAATGATCACCTAACATATCTGTTAGAGTACCACCATGAGCTTCGAGCACAGCTTCAGGCGCACATGTATCCCACTTTTTACAACCCGCACTAGCAAAAACGTATGCATGCGCCTTTCCTTCCAGAAGCTGCAGAACTTTATAGCCGGCACCACCAACTCGGAGTATTTCATCGGGTTTCAATGCATCGAGTGCGCTTTGTACTAAAGCATTACAATGCGAGCGTGTTGTTGTGATAATTAATTTATCGCAAGGTAGCACGGATGGTGTGAATCCTCCAGTTCCCAATCCTTTTAGTCCCCAAATAGTTCGGCCTAAGACGCCGGATTTGGAATTAAAATATGGTTGATGAATTACACCACCCACTGCTACATTCTTAACTGAAATTCCGATCAAAACAGTAACATGTTCTAAATATCCGTGCGTATATTCTGATGTACCATCTAGCGGATCGACCCAAACCACTAAATCATCTTCAACAACATTTTTTAATTGCTCTGGACACGGTTGCCCTAGCACCTCACTATCCAAAGCAGTTACAATCCATTCATTTGGTATTGGCAATGATAGATCAGTAGCACCTTCTTCACCAATCACTTTAACATTGGGATATAAATTACTTAACGAGGCAACAATCATCCGTTGTGCTGATCGATCAGCCTCCGTTTGTGGATCATCTTTCCCTTTATCGATAATACCTAATTCACCTTTACTCATAATATCGCGTATAATTTCACCGGCACGATTTGCCGACGTGATTGATGATGCTAGTATCCTCATTAGTAGTGGGATTGATTGTGCCATAATTTCACTGAAACAAGAAAAGAAAATTATAGTCTCAAGTACATAAGCTTATCATAGCTTTTTCATAAGAAAATATCGATTACTATAATTTAATCAAATACATACTTGATATATAGAAAAATAAATAATTTAATAAATTATATATTTAAATAATTGCTAAAATAATTAAATATACGGAGAAACAAAATTTTATTTATTGTGCGGAATATAGTTTTGACATATTCTCAGGTCGTTTTGTAAAACTTTGGCAGATTAACGTATAGTAAAGCCTATCAGTTACGGCATTATTTTATTGAAACGCTTTCAAAGTGACGTTAATCCATATTGACGCCGTTAGCAACTTTTTATTTGATACTGTGGTACTGCAACAATATGGTGTTGCAATATGTACCTTTGATTAACGTTATATAGTTTAAATGGACCGTAAATCAAATATCATTCCCATATCATTTTTTTTAAAAGAAAGTTTATTATGTCAACTATCGACCTCACATGGTTTTTAGGGAAAACTTTCGTCATGGTTTCTTACTGATTTGTTACAGAATCACTGGTTAGGTTTAACTATAGTAAGGGGTTAGTTAGTACAATATTTAAATTGTTAGCACTACCTAGTATAATAGCCTCAAATTGCACCAAACTAAACTAAAATAAATACCAAATTTGCTTGCTTTGATGTTTATTCATCATTATGCACAGTAGAAATGAGGTCATCGAGAGGTAACCTCATAAATAGACTTTTTAGTTGGCGCCTGTGAGGTATTAGCAGAAGCTTCAATTAGGTTAATTAGTACTCGATCGAGGCATACAGCATTAATAGTCGTGTTATTTTATTCAAAAAATTTCGAGTTCGAATATAGTTCTGGATTAGAATTTTCTCGTTTTTTTAGTAAAATCCAAATGAATTTAATTTTTTATCAATATGATGCATTTAACGTTAAACTACATATTTTATTTCAATATTATCAACATAAATTAAATTTAACTTTATTTCCCAATGTACACGGTAAAACAATAGTTTTTTCAAGTTCTCGATAAAATCATAGTACACGAACTCGAAAAAAGGCAAATTTTAAAAGGAAATATTTTAAACAAATATTTTTCATTACATTTAGCTTAGTACCAGGAGTGTGTTCATAAACTCGACATTGTAACAATATTGTTACGACTGTCATTTTGACGTATAGAAAGGCAGTACTGAGTAGAGTTGGTAATGACGTTTGTAACAATAAGGGGAAATTTTATTGTTACAATGTCGAGTTTATGAACACACTCCTGTATTATTTGACAATAAACATCAAAAAATATTGTTAAAAGTTGAAATTTATTCAAATAAATAGAACTTAAAATAAAATATATTAGTTAAATTAAATAAAAATTCCCAGTATTGTTCCCGATGTTCTATAGGACATTAAGGTCTGTTAAAAAAACGCAGTATATGTTGGTTTGATTACAACAATATTACCGCTTCAATATATATTTACAATAATATCTTGTCGGTCTATTCTGCTTACTAATAATTCCTGTCAAGTTTCTGTTAAAAATATTCCGGATTCCGGGTGCTCGGGAAGTACTAAAATTTATTATCAGCTGACATATGGAAGTAGTAAATAAAAACGTATGTCGTAGCTTGATTTACTAGCAGCTATCCAAGATTCAACCTTTGGACTAGTTGTTTTTGGCGAAGTTTTTCGTATTTTTTTATTTTCTAATTTAATTTTTATTTTAATTGAAACTAAGTTTAATCCAATCACTCAACATGTCTCGTGTGCTAGTTGGTGTAAAACGGGTTATTGATTATGCCGTTAAAGTATGTGAGCGAAATGGAATCCATAAAGTGTTTTTGTTGAGGTTACACAACCCGTTTTGTTTCTATTTTATTACAGATTCGTGTAAAACCTGATAAATCTGGGGTCATTACGGAAGGTGTTAAACATGCAATGAATCCATTTGATGAAATTGCAGTCGAGGAAGCGGTGAAATTAAAGGAGAAAAAAATTGCCAGTGAAATTATTGCCGTTACAGTTGGCCCAGCTCAATCTCAAGAAGTTTTACGTACCGCATTGGCTATGGGTGTCGATCGTGGAATCCATGTTGAGGTAGCGGGGCCTGAGTACGAATTGTTACAACCTATTCATATATCAAAAATCTTGGCTAAATTGGCGACCGAGGAGAAAGCTGAATTGGTTATTTTAGGGAAGCAGGCAATCGATGATGATTCAAATCAGACAGCTCAAATGACCGCTGCAATATTGAACTGGCCGCAGGCGGTTTTCGCTTCAAAGGTTGAGAAAGATGGAGATGGAATTGTTGTGACTCGGGAAATTGATGGAGGTCTAGAGACAATTAAATGCAAAATTCCAGCTGTAATTTCAGCTGATCTTCGCCTTAATACACCAAGATACGCAACTCTTCCGAATATTATGGTAATTCTACTTAGGAAATATGAGTCGGCGGAGTTTTTAAATTTTGTTTCTGTATTTTTAGAAAGCCAAAAAGAAACCAATCAAAAAGACCACTCCAAAGGACGTGGGCGTAGACACAACCCCGCGAATTGAAATTATTTCTATCGAAGATCCACCAGTACGTCAGGCAGGCGCAGTTCTTGCAGATATTGATGCCCTCGTTGCCAAATTGAAAGAAAGTGGTCACATTAAATAGAACTAAAATTGGTATAAATCAAACAAACTTTAATCCCAAGATTGTATGTGAAAATCCCTGCATTTATTATTTTGTTTTATATCCAAAATACATTTTCATATTTGAAATTTTAACGATAGGATTTATTGTTTTTGTTGTGACCACTACGCAAATATTTTAAAATTCCATGCCAATCACAGATGACGTCATATCATTATGACATTTTAATGCCATATTGATTCTCTAAAGTTTGTGTATTGCCTTGATTTAATCTAATTGAAATTAATTAAATTTGATATACAAATTAAATTATTTACTGGCCTAGTTAAAATATATAAGGTGCTGTTATTTATTGTGTGTACATATTTCTAAAAATGAGTTTGAGTGTCACTGTACCAGAAATACTGAGTGTTGAAAAATTTTCGTTTGCAAATATACAACCGGAGGTGAGTTGTTATCCCTAGGCGAGCAAATTTCGCTATGAATTCCTTAAATTGGTTGCAAGTTGCAGTAAGATGTGCCTACAGAAACCTCAACATAATTTTGTATTTCATGTGTTTTAAAATGCCTTGATGATGAAGGCGCCTTCATCAATCTTTATCGACGTATGTCACCACATTCCACAATAAGTAAAATATTTTATTTCTTATGTATTTTGGGTATGCGAAATGGGATATACCGCAAGTACACTAAAACAAAGCATGCCTCATATCATGTACTAAGCGATGTGATAACATCGCACTTCCCAATTGACATTTATGTCTTATTTTCAACAAAAAATTGTTGACCTACCGTCTATTCAAGTACGCTTTTTCTATTGCGATCTCAGCCTGTTACAATAAATTTGAACACCACATACTTTTTTCCTCATTTCACTACCCAGTAAAAAAATTGAATAAACTTTAATAACTTGAAATTTAACGGCTGTGGGGTAAAAGATATAACCTAAATCTTTTTAGTCTGTATGAGTTTAATTTTGAGAAAAATAAATTTTGTTTGTTATGTTGGTTTGATGTTTTCATTTCTTTCGAATAAATTCTAGTTATCACGGGCGTCACTCACGCCAAGCGATTTTTTTAGCTCGCTCGTAAAAATGATTAATCCTGGCTGAGAATTGTTGAAATTCATGAAAGAAGTGTGGAAATTGAATAATTTTATTTCTTAAAATGAACGAAAACATGTTATTATTTGTACTCAGATACATGAAAAAGTGTCTGAGCCTAATTTATAAGTTATTTCAAATCTAACACCAAAAAATGCACAACAAAAAAGTTTTCATATGATTTTTTTTTTGCGACCACGACTAAAGCCTCTATTCCATTGTGAAAAATTTGCTGTCAGCAAAACCAAAATGGGATAAAAATATAGATTTGCTGGTGGTGCGAAAGAAACAAAAAGTTTCATCAGCAAAATTTTACTGGAGAGAAAAATGTGTTTGTGTTGGTGTGTTGCCATAATTTATTATAGAAAAGTATCAAGTTGAGCATTTTTTATGGCAACATTTACACACATCGACATAAAAATTGTGTGCGGATACGAAATTTTTTTCACACACACATGTTTGGATTTTTTTATGGTCAAATGTTATTTTGTTATACATTTTTTTTTAATATTTCAGACGTTATAATAATAAATTATTATTGTTATTATTATTAATTATATTACAATAAATTATTTATTATGTAATAGCATATGAATAAATGAATAAAATTATGTTCGCACTCTAGACATAAAAAAAATTATGAAATTTGTTGGTTATGTTACAGAAGATGTCAAAACGTAACCATAAAAGTTTCGCTATAAAATAAAAAATAAAAAAACTACTATCTCTGTCACACTAATGGAGTTTTTTCTTTTCTTTCTCCTTTCATTATGGCAACAAAAAAATGTTGGCAGTAAATTTTTCACAATGGAATAGAGGCTTAATGCAATTCAAAATTTGACATGGAAAATCGTCCTGTTATATATTGCTATTGAGTGTGTTTCCACTTGGTCTCATGAGTCCGGATTCTTTCTTCGTATTTCCCTCGTTTACCTACGAAACCGGTAGGTAATAAAACCTGGTTTGTAGGTAAAGGAGGTAAATACGAAGACAGAATCCGGATTCATGAGACCAAGTGTAAATACACCCATTGAGCGTATTTACACTTGGTCTCATGAAACCGGTTTTGTTGCCTCGATGTTGGGAATTCATTTTTAAACCAACATTTTTGTATTTCTCGGGTTTCATTGCACTACCACAAACAAAAATGAAATATAAAAATTCTCAAGGCCATATAATTCCCAGTGAAAATCATTTTATATACATATAAACAATATACAATAAAACCTTATTTTTGTGGGTAAAGCTTGATTTACACTTGACGACTTTCGACGTCTACAAAAAACCTGAGATACAATGATTAAAATTTATTAAAGCGAGAACGAGAAAAATATATCGTCTGCAAAAAAAAATCATACCAAAACGATCCCAGTAAACCAAAAAAAAGCAGATGCAAACGAAAAAAAGATGTCGAGCTTCATCTGCTACTATAAACAGACGTCAATTCATGTACTTAAAATGTATAATATACTAAATTTTCTACACACATTGAAAATAATTTAAAATATTATAGTTATTTTAGTTATTATAGTTATTATTATAGTTATTATTAGTTATTTTTGACGTTTCTTGCAGATCTGCTTAATCGTTGAATATAAATCAAGCTTTAAGGAGGGAAATACGAAGATAGAATCCGGATTCATGAGACCAAGTATAAATAAGCTCATTGGGCAAAAGACAAAAGTAAAAAGTTTTTTCATTGCATTGTAACTTACAGGCACAATGCAAATCATTTTACTTTTTACTTACAGTGCTCTCACAATGCAAAACTCTTTACTTTTTACTTACAAGTTTGTATTAATTTCATTTTGAGAAAAGAAAATGTTTGTTCGTTATGTTGGTGTTGGTGAAAACCTTTTAGTAAAAGTTAAACTTCTAATTTTTGCTTTAAGAATTGAAACGAATGAAGTTAGCAACATTTTAAAATAGGCATCAAAAATTAGTTTTCGATAAATATAACATAACCCCACAAATAAATAATTAATAATTTTCTATTTAGTACACTGTCTAAACACTATTATATTCAATTGTACTACAATTTTTTATTATACAATTTTTTTTTAAAGAAATACGAGGTCAAAAAAAATCTTATTAACTATATTAGAGGTTAGAAAATTAAATGTCACAATTTTTGTAAACAACTTTTGTGAACAATTCTTAATAATGATGAAGTTGGCTTCAGTTTAATTCATTGTGCGAGGTAAAAAAAATTTGAAGGCAAAAGTAAAAAGTTTGTTACAAGTTTGCATGAATTTAATTTTGAGAAAATAAAATTGTTTGTTCGTTATGTTGGAGAAAATATTATAGAAATTTGCCTTATATGTATGTACAACAAAATAATTATTTTATGGACATAGGTTATTCACTGTTTATTTACATATTGTGCTGAACATGATTGGTTTTTCTTTATTTGAAACAGAATGTAAATTAAAATTTAAAATTCTGATGTATGATTCTAATTTTTATATTTTAGATTTTTAGGTTACAATTTTATGAAACTATCATAATCAATTCCCATTGTGCCATGAACTGAACTACTTCGAGTTCTATTTTAAATTTGCATGTACATACATCACAGTTCACAGCGTATCAGCCTGTTAATAAAATCAATATCAATAATTCCCTAAAATTTGGCTACAAAATTTATAATCTATTTATACATGAAAAAAGCCAAATTAAACGGCGGTAATATTGTATCTTCGATGATACAATGTCGTAACCACATTTATTTCAGCTTCCTCCATATGTTGCACTCGCCACGCTGTCCTCATTTGTAAAGTTGAGTAGTAAAATAAAATCTCCTATAAATTTTAAACGACATTAATGATTTTAAATATTAATTTTTTAATAAACAAATATATTTATACATTGTGCGAGCTAAATAATATTTATTTATTTAAGCTAAATAATATTATTTATTATAATATTTATACATTTGCAAGCTAAAAAAAATCTTAAGACAAAAGGTAACAGTATGAAGTAAAAGGGTTTGCATTGTGAGAGCACTGTAATACTGAGAAAATGCTTCAAAAATATAACATGGCCAATAACCCAGAGACGTATTTTAGGTTGCTTGTTTCTATTTTTTATTTTTATGTGCCAATATATTTTATTATGATTTAAATTATATAATATATGATAATATAAAATACAAAATTTGAAGTAATTCAAATACAAATAATAAGTTTTACAATTTAATTAATTAAATATTAATAGCCTTTTCAAATTTTTTTTTTTTTTTTTTTTTATTGTTTTAAATATTACAACTGATTACATATATCATCTAGTAATTTCTCTATCTTTCTTATGTTCAATTTGCAGAGATATAACCCATTAGTTAGTCTCTAAAAATTTGGCCACCCTATTGTAGTCTTCCCAATTCCAGTGGTTTCTTTCTTTGGAGCCTTCGTACTCCATTTGTGTTACTCAGCATACCACGTAACTCAACATTTTCATGTTGACCAAGCCGTTGTATGTGTTTCTTTGCATGAATTGTTATTTCTTCGCTGACGTTTTCCATCCGGAGGTCCCTATGTAGGTTATCGTTTCTTATGTACCAAGGAGCGTTCACTATTCCACGTAACACTTTATTTTGAAAAGCTTGTATTATTTTAATATTGGTTTTCTTAGTACAGCCCCAAAGCTGAATACCATAAGTCCATATAGGTTTTAAAACTTGTTGGTATAGTAGCAACTTATTAGATATTGACAGCTCTGAATACCTTCCAATTAGCCAATACATATTTCTATATTTAATGTGTAGTTCCTCCTTTTTCTTTTTAATGTGCTCTTTCCATTTTAACTTAGCATCGAGAGTCATGCCAAGATACTTGGCTGTGTTAGCATAGGGAACTTGTTTGGAATTTAGTTCTATTGGTATCCAGTTAACTATTTGATTGGTGAAGTTAACGTGCGTTGATTTTTCTTCATTTAGCTTAATGCGCCATTTTTTGGTCCAGTTACTAAGTTGGTTCGTAGCCCGTTGCAGTTTTCTGGTTGCTTCGTCTACTTTATAACCAGTAGCTAAAATTGCTGTATCGTCCGCAAATGTTGCTATTGTTGTGCCGCTTGTGTTTGGTAAATCACTTGTGTAAAGTAAATACAACACTGGCCCTAGCACGCTACCTTGGGGAACCCCTGCAGATACCCTCTTTAGCTCGGAAAATTTTTCTTCACATCTAACGCGAAAATATCTGTTATCAATGTAAGATTTTAATATCTGAAAGTATTCTTTTGGCAAATCTCGATGCAGCCTTTTCAAATGAAAAAAATTTTAGTTCACTATTTAAATTTTGGGATTGACGATTGTTAATGTAGGCTAAGCTCCTCTCGCGGAAAAAATGATTATTTAAAAGAACGATCTATTTGCAGTTTGTGTTGTTGTTTTTGTATTCGAAATTAGGTGGCTGTGTGTTTTTAAACGTCAACGGATAGATAGTTTTATTTTAGAAAAATTCCGCTATCTGGAATCCGTGGTGCTCCAATCATAAATAGAAAAAATTCGGACCGAAAATTGGTTGTAACATTTCTACAACAGGTGCCGTTGTTATTTTTGTGATTTTATAATTTACGACAAATGTTCCTAAACAAAATTATAAAAATATTTGTGGTTATATGTTATATATGTATGTATATGATATAATAAAATATGTATAAGGGTTTGTTGTATTTTATGCAATTTTACAAATACTTTAAGTTTCATCTTTCTTTTTTTACTACGTTAATAATGGCTGCGAAGAAGAATAAAAAAAACATACATATTTCATGTTTTAAAAATACATCTGTATTCTTTACTTATTAGGAACCCTTCAAATTTGTTGTCAAGTTTTTACGACATAAACGATGGCTACACAGGAAAATCAGAAAAACTTACAAATATTTGAGTTTTTTAGTACAAAAACACTTTCTTATAATGTGATATATTTTATTTTTGTATTACTAGTTTCGAGCTTTATCTGCTCATCATCAGATGTTGTTTAAAACTCCTGAGTTTTAAACAACATCTGATGATGAGCAGATAAAGCTCGAAACTAGTAATACAAAAATAAAATATATCACATTATAAGAAAGTGTTTTTGTACTAAAAAACTCAAATATTTGTAAAATCTGTGATAAAGCGTGAAAACAATTGTTCTTCTTTTATAAAAAGATGTCAATAAACATAGAAAAACTTAGTTTATGGCATACAACTATATTATGTACACGTTATGATTAATAAGCCATCTGGAATTTATCTTCGATGATGAATCAACTAAACACATGTTAATATTAATTATAAATAATATTATAAACAATTTTTCAGAGGACTTAAGATAGTATAACAATATTATCTAAATCATAAGTCATAACAATATTGAAAAGCGGAGGTTTGGCAGCTGCAACTCCAGCCCGACTTTTAATTCATAGATGTAAAGAATCCGAAGCATAAATAAACAAAACATGGTAATCACCATTCGGTGTCAACCTTATCTTGTTTTTAAATAAAGTTTATTGTGTAAAGCTTACAATAATTTTTAACTGTTGAATATTTCTCACCGGAATTGCTTTTGACATCTCTGTTTTTATAATGTATCCATTTTTGATGAATGTTTTAAAAATAGCTCCGGTATTTTGTGTTTTTTGGCCTCGACGAACAGCACGTTAGTTTTAGGATTCAAACCCCGGTTAATATATATATGCGTGATGTGGAATTGATACCAATATCCATGAGGGACTTTATAATTGTTTGATCTTGTAAAAATTAAAAAAATCTATAGCTGATGATTTGAGTGCAAATTTAATGATAACTGGCGGTGCACTATCCGTCAATGACGTTTTAGCTTTAATGCGAAAAACCGAAAAACAGTGATTTTTACAGTTGAAATTGATCGTATCACCAATTTTTGTTATAATATCTGCTACAACCTCGCCACCAAAAACAGGGACATGCGTGATGATTACGTCGCAAGACCTTTGATAGATCTTCAAACTGTCAATTCTCTCATTAAGACGTGCAATTGCGTTATCCTGATGATTTATTTTAGGCGCTTATTTGTAATTTGAAATCACTAAAATGGGTATCAATACATGTGATTAGGTTTTGTTTGACTTTTGTGGCTAAACTTAATTGTGGAAAATAAATGTTCAATGGTAAAACTAACCGTACTGTCTGAGAAGAATCACCAAACTCAGCTCTGTTTTACCATAACGTGTAAAAAAGTATTTGGAAAACTTGGCTGATAGCACCTCGATAAAATTAATCACACAAGCACTATTTTAAGAAATTTAAATAGTGCTTGTATAAATTTAAGATATTTTGAATTAATTTTAGTAAGTAGGTTGTGGTAGTTTTTTTTGAAAGAAATGCATTTTATTAACCCATTTCTGTAAATAAATTAATCCAAAAAAGACACGCATAGACACAAACTGGTTCACAGCCAAAACTACAAGTTTTATATTCTACACTTACTCATTGAAACCATTTTGCGCTGTTGATGAAGCGTTGGATGCTCGTGCCATCCATCCAAATGAGATCCATCAGAAGTTGTACGGTACCTCCAGAAATTTTATTTTGTTTTGTGCCGGCGGGAACAAATATAAAGAAAATGGAGTACTATCTCGTTTTGGTCTTCACAGCTGTGGCAATGGTCATATGAGAAGAAACCTAATCTACTCGCATGCCTGCCTACGAGACCTGTAATAACTCCGTTACCCATTTTGACCTAACACTGCTGATGTGAGATCGGCTGTTTAGATCTTCTCAAATGTAACTTTAGTCCGACCTGCTGGACTACGCATAAGGTTAATTAAAACTTCAGAAGTCTCTCACAAAACACCTCGCCTCTAACTTTTCCATGCCTTTTTGAAAAATCGGTGAAAAGTAGTTAATTTTTGCATTCTGAAATGCTTCCATCAGCCATTTATCTTTGGGATCACAGTTATTAACTTGACATAAAAACATAGTGAAGGGCTAGTGTAGTGATTTCAGAAAGCTCTTTGTTACACAGAGTTAGTTACAGGACAGGTTCAGATGGAGATGGATTCTAATAGCAGTAAATGTAACGGGAATGTATTATATATAAGTATGTATATATGTATTATATAAAAGTCATATGTCATGAAACTACAGTAAACAGCAATTGCGTAATAATTCTTAGTTGATGTTTGACGTGTTCTCCCAGAATAATTTGCTAAAACATTATTATTCTTAAAAAGATTATTAAACAGTTACTACCTCTTGTTTGTTTTCTTTCTTTCAGATTCTCGAAAATATTTTAGAATACCTGACATGGTGTGACATCCAAACATGCCGACTTGTTTGTCGTTCATGGTACCACAAAAGCAACCTAAAAAAATTTACAACCAGGTTAATTGTACGATTTACAAAGGATACTTTTAACGCATCCTCCGATTTAATGAAATGGTATCTCAAAAGCATGGATTTCTATCCAAATATATATTTGCAAAATGTTGATTTTTCATTCATCGATAATACTGAGTATTTAGATCTATGGAAACAAATTGGGCCAGGTCTAGATTATTTAAAAATAAAAAATTGTGGTTTCCCGCTAGAACGGTTGAAACTTTTGTTCCCGCAACTGTTAAATATTTCAACTCTAGCGATAAAAGGAATACATAGTGTTGCGAAGAATATGATGGCGCAAGAAGAAGGATATAATGATGATTATTATTTAAATATTGAAGAATTTGAACCAAATACTTTGGGGGAGATACCAGTGCGTTTAGAAAAGTTGAAACGTTTCACATACAATTATAATTTGATATTATCTGATCGAATGTTCGAGAGCTTTACGAATATGATGCCAAATCTAGAAATTCTTCATATAATACGCCATTGTGAAACACCGCCCGAAAATATGGATATTAGCTGGGCGAAGTTATATGAATTCATTAAGCGTCAATCGGGAAAATTGAAATCATTGGCTATCCATGGCTGGGCCGTGAAACAGGAATCAATTTTGGACATGACACAATTGAACGATTTTAAATTAGACGAACTAGATATTTCGGTTAATTACTATCATGCCGATAATGATGCCATTTTGAGTGCTTTTTTGAAACAACAAACCCAGCTGAAATCATTGAAATTACGATCATGGGCTGTTTCAAATGGGAATTTTGATGTGATTTGTGAATATTTGAAAAATTTGGAAACGCTTACTATTGAATCCTATGCGATGACGGACGATGTTATTCCTAATTTATCCAAATTGAAAAAGTTAAAGGTATGTGACGTGTGTTTTATTTTATGAACGATAGCGTAGATTTAAGCATTTTGTATTCCTCAATTAAAGCGAATCTTTCGTATTTTAGAACCTCTGCTTGATTGGGCAGCCTGTAACCTACGAAGCCTTAACAGATGGCATTTTAAGAGCCAATAACAATACACTTTTATCTTTAGAACTGGCAGCCGAAGGATGTTCAACAATATTTTTTGATTCCTTATTTCATCTTGTGAACTTGAAATCTTTAAATCTATACGATTCCGATTGTTATATAACCGATCGTGACGTAAATGTTGTGTCGAAGCACATGTTGCATCTGAAAAGTTTTTCAATTAAGCGTTCAAAATTTACCGATCAAGCGTTTATTGGTACCGAAAATGGGAAAGATTCAATTTCAAATTTAACCAGATTAAACGAATTGTGTCTTTACAAACTAGATTTGATTACAGATAAAAGTTGCGAGGCGATCTCAAAATTGCCCAATTTAAGAATATTAAATTTAACTGGGGCCCAAATAACGAATGCTGGATTACAATTGGTTATCGAAAATTGCTCCCAAATCCGAGAATTGCGGCTTATTCACTGCAAACAAATTACGGAAGATGGATACTTTATGCTGTTTGACAAATTAACGAAATTAGATCATGTGTTAATGAATAAAGAGCAACGAGACCATTTGGAAACGATTAAGCCGGTAGTGATTGCCAAACATCTAAAAAATGTAACAAATTTGGAAAATTTATTTATACAGTTTGCAAAATTTATTATTTATATTTGTTATTGTTATAGATTTTCATTTATGATTATAATTCACCATTAGGGTACTAAGGTGGCGAGGATGTGGAAATCGGAAAGACATTTAATAGTAAGACAGTTTAATAGTATTTATCATTTCTAATTTTTGTACTTAAATGATTTTTATTTTATGAGCAAAAAATAAATGTGTTGAAAACTTCACAAATGTTATTTATACTGTCACATGTTTTATTACCAAACGACGATAAAGACCATTACTGGTTACATATGACTGGTTCTTACTGTGACACCAGCTTCAGTAATACGCTGATTTTGCTGACCGTCACTCATTGGCATTTGTGAGACCTGTGGCCGCGTCTTTACCTAATACGTAGCCATTTAATGAATGGGATATCCAGAGGTTGGTTTACCTCACAATTCTACATTAGGAGTGAAATGACGTGTAGATCGTGAAACGATATTAATGTAGGGACATTTTTGGTTCAACTCAGCTTCTGTTAAAACATCTCCCAAGTTTCTCAATTCAATTAGAAAGTATAAGAGATTTGCATATCATCAAATGTATATAGGGTGGTGGGCGAGGTAGTAGAGTGATTGGATTTGTGGACCTAAGTAGGTTCAAGTCCCATTGGTGAAGTTATTATTTGAATTTAATTTCTTCTGTATTCAAATTGGTTCAACACACAGCTTCTGGTTAAACATTTTCATATTTTGTGGAGCTAGGTTCAAGTCCCATTGGTGAAGTTATTATTTGAATTTAATTTCTTCTGTATTCAAATTGGTTCAACACACAGCTTCTGGTTAAACATTTTCATATTTTTCATTTTTCAATTTTCATATTTATGGATCTAAGTTCGATTTTCGATCGAGCAAAACATTTTCTGATTTAATTTCTCCTGTCAAGTTGGTGATGGTAAAATAAAAATATTCCAACTTGCTTCTGTTCAAAACCTCAAAATTCTCCATGTAAAAGTGGTAAGTTAAAACGATGGGCATGGGTATATAGAGATAGAGCGGTAATGAAATTGTACGGCGATGGACAAATAAGCAGAATCCATTGCCGTTGCTAACATTTTCAATTTTTTATCCAAATGGCAACTATAAACACTAGGAATATCACTATGTATTTATATGTATGTATGAAGGTGGCTCGGTGGTAAAAGAAGCTGTGTGATTGGATTATAATCATGACTAGTTCAAGCCTCAATATATATTTTTAATTTAATTGCAGATTGGGCATTTTTAAATCAAAAAGCCATTTTTTTAAATTTAATGAGAATTGTGTGGATACGCGCTAAATTTTTTTAGCCTTAATCGAGGTTTGATTTGAACACTGCATAAGAACATCCACGATTCCAAATCCTCTGACACCGCTCACTTTACCACCTCAACATTTCCATATATAGATTTGTCGCTATACTCATCTTTTATATTTGCCAGTTGAAGGGAGAATTAAATAAATTAAATTAAAAATTATTTAATGCCAAACCGAGGCTTGAACTCAAGTTCACAATTCCAAATGCAATGACTCTGCTTACCGGACCACCGGCGTATATAAAGTTGGTTCTATACAAATCATTTATGTTTGCCAATTCAATAGAGAAAATAGAAAATTTTAGCAACAGGAATGGACAATTCATTACGGTCATACACAAGAGATGGCTCTTATATACTTGCCGAAGAAATTAAATTAAAAAGTATTGACGCTAACGAGAATTGACTCTGCTTACTCGACCACCGGCGTATTAAAAATTGGTGCTGAACAACGATAGAAATCTTTACATGGCATAACTCATAGAAATCTTTACAAAAAGGTTATAACCTTCATTAAAAATAATCCGGGAAAATTTAACTATGACCCTGCCATAAAATTTAACGCACCCCACTCCACGGTAAAACGAATTCGAGTTCAGGAAGGCTATAAGTGCTACCGAATTATTAAAAAGCCAAATCGATGTGATAAGCAACACTTGTTCGATAAAATATGTGCCAGACGGAATATGTTTAATGAAAGTTATAACCAGTTGCGTTTGATTTTTTGTGAGCCGATTTTCCTATTTTTCTGCGAACTGTTCTATACCGTTCCACCGTTATAAAGAGGGCCCCACTCTATATAACGCTATATATCGTTGTTTTGGGTCAATTTAATAATTTTGTAATGGATAAACATGACGCTGAAGTAGATTCATGGTATTTGAGCACGATTAGTTTTAAATTTCGCTCTTTTTGAAAAGATATTGCATTGTTCCTAAAGAAATTTGATCACCCTGTAGTTTGGAACTAATTGACAAAACCACTCTAGGAATTGTCTACATTATCGACGTTGTCTACGTGGTTGACGTTATCTACGGGTTGTTGATACGTTAATGTAGAAAATAATAGATGACGCGTAAACGCCCATCCCTGAAAATGAAATCAGATAGAGTTATGGTTATTTAAAATTAACAAGTTGTAGAGGTTTAATTTGTGTTAGTTCATCCGTTCATCCATACGAATGAGGAATGAACACCTCTTCCTAATCTTCCCTTCCCAACACCATTGATACATGTATTTCATTTGATTCGCGTGATAAATTTTGCCAACAAAAGAAATTGTGTAAAATTTCGACGTTAATTTATCGTTTCGGCACATTTTACTTTACATTTTATCGTGATGGAAAATTAAATAATGTAAATTTGGAGTGTGGACGCGGGCTCCCAGTCGTCGATTTGTCAAAGTCAAATAATGATAACCCCTTTGGACGTAGCTCCAAAGTACCGAGGTCACCAGCATCCTCAGTTAGTAGCTATGAAAAGGTAAACGAAGAACTTCGTAAACAATTAAAAAATAGAAAATATCACATCTCAACTTAGTATAGAGATTAACATACTTAAGAATGAAAATGGAAAGCTGAAACAAGCAATTCAAGCCAAAGAAATACAGGACTAAACTGCACCAGAATTCTTCACTGATGAAAATGAATTATGAGACGAAACAGGCTGGGTCCTTAAAAAACAGAAAGAAGCGACCTTCTAAATAAGAAAAGCTGAATCTTCCCAAGAAGCAGGTTGAAGCCAATTCCCAAAATCAAATGATTTGATTGAAATTCAACAAGAGGCTGAGATAGCCAAATCCAAGGATAAGGCTCCGCCTCCAATCAATATAATGGGATTAACTGAATATGGCAGTCTCTTATACAGTCTCTTATGAAATTAATTACTGATAAAGAATACAGAAGCGTATCGCTGAACAATAATATATGGAAAATCAACACAACAGACGTTGACACATATAGAGCATTAGCTACGAAGCTTACAGAAGAAGGGAAAGAATGGTATACTTATGAAGACAAATATGATCGACCGATAAAAGTGATGGCTAGAGCTCTTCACCCTACCTGTAAAATAGAGGATATAATAGACGATTTAAAGGGCAAAGGGTTGTAGATAGAAAACGCCGCAAACATTATTAAAAAAGAATATCAGGAAACTGAAAATTGACAGGAAAGGACTCCCATTATTCATGCTTAATTTTAATAATAAAGAAAAAGTAGAAAACATCTTTACCATTAAATTCTCAATATTAGGAGAATTGAAGTATGTATTAAGAAAGACCACTGGTTTAATACCCCAATGTAGAAAATGCCAAGGCTTTAATCATACCCAGAAATATTGTAACAGAGAGCCTAGATGTATAAAATGCTCGGAAAGACATCTAGCACAAGCCTGGGGAAAACTACCACCCCTAAATGTGTAAACTGCAAAGGATCATCCCGCAAACTACTAAAAAATAGAAAAGATCACAAACTACAGAGGATGCGCGATAGCTAAACAACTGCAAAAACTGAGGAATAGAAAAACTCAGTTCAAAACCGTGAAATACCATTCTACAGAATACCACCGGAAAACTCAGAGAAAGCTAACCAACAATCCTTTACAGCAGGGGGGCCAAACACATACTCGCAGATTGTCCAGCAGCAACAGGAGCCAATCAAAATACTAAGAATAGAAGCTTTAAACATGCGCATATAGCGAAAATTGAAAGGAGCATAGAAGCCGTACATAAACGGCTAAATAAGCAAGAACCAGCGAATGAATTCACTTCTATGATGTACTAATATGTATAACAGCAAAATATTAAGAATTGCCAACTGGAATGCAAATGGGCTACTGTCCCAAATTCCGGAGTTAGAAATTTTCTTACACAAGGAAAAGATAGACATATGCCTAATATCAGAATCCCACCTTACAGAAATACCATTCTACAGAAGTGGAAGCGAAAGGATGGTCAGTAATATTTGTAAGGGAACATATCAACCACTGCGAAGGAGTTAAAATAGAAAAAGAAATGTTTCCGGCCAAAAAGACACAGACTATTTGCTCTGGAACGCAACAAAAAGGACTTAAACGACCGAACATTCAGGTGCCTCCCATCAAAAAGGATGATAAATGAAAAGAATTAAATAAATTAAACGAATTTTTTTTTTTAATTTTGGGTTTATTTAAATAAATTCTAACAGTTAATTAATTGATTTATTTTGTTTATTTACAATGTATGTACTATAATTAGTAAATTATTAATTATGTTTTATATAATTTATTATATATTATAATAATAGTTTTTCATTTATCCATTGTTAAATTTTAATTTTATAGTTTTTTGGGTAATTAGTTAATTATTTCTTTAATTTACGTTTTCGATTTTTTCTAAATTAATATTATTACATATATTTATTAAATATTAATTTAGAAAAAATTAATAAATAAAATTAATGTTTATTTTTGTTGTTTGAAAAATAATTAGATTTTCTTGACCTGACGCTTATATAATAAATAAATAAATAAAATATTTTTTTGTATTTTTTTCTAATTTTTTAATAAATACTTTTTATAATTAATAATTTATTAATTAATTTATAAATTAGAGGAAGACACTTTATAAAACATTTTCATATTTTTCTTTCTTTTTTATAATAATGTTAATTAATTATTTATATAATTTTATTTTCCTATTTTTTTAAATAAATATTATATGTAAATTTTTTCCTATTATTTATATTATATCATATTTAAATAATTTGATTATATACAAATTAATTACATAAATAAAATAAAAAATAGTAATATAATTAATTACATATTTAATATCTAAAGATGTTATATACTAAAATTCAATTATAAAATAAAAACAGTTGTATATAGACATTTAAAAGTGCGAATTGATTAATTAATTAATTTAAAAAAATTAATTATGTATTTCGAATTTATTTCGTTTGTTTATTTAGAATATTTTATTATAACATTTATTTAAATTTGTTTTTTGATTTTATCTTTAAATATTATCTATACACTTTTAAAATTTAATTTTTCTGATTTAATTAACAACCATTTTATTTATTTTAAAATTAAATATAATTATATAAAATTATCAAAAAAAAAAAATAATTATGTAATTTAAAAAATAAAAAATAAATTTAAAACAATTTATTTTTTAAAATATTGGATTAATATACATAAGTGCAATGTGGTTCATGGGAGCAGGAAATTATGAAAATATTGTTATTTAGTAACTATGCACAATTAATGGCTCAGGTAAAATATATGCACAGTTGTTAAATAATCTTTTATTGTATGCTACTTAGTAATCATGAAACAGTGGTTCGGTGAACAACGTTCTTTTGTAATTTAATCTGTGGTTACAGCCCTGCGGCTACTAAGAATTAATTTCGATATTCTTCGTTATGAGATTTTTGGCCTATGGTCTTGTTTGAAGAAACAACTTTAGCTAAAAATGTTAAACATAAGAAAAGCCCAACAACACTGGTCAAGTTAGAGCTGTTGTAGAGCATATTCCAAAACGTTTAATTTCTGGCGCAACAATTAAACATGTGTTATATGGTGACGCTATTGAATATGCCGCGAAGGAATGCCACAAAAAAATTATTTCCAGGTCACATCATCTTCGCAATGCTATTCGAAAAGAGCAAGAAAACAGAAAATATTTGACTGAAAAGAAAACATAAAAAAAAACTGTTAACATTCCGATGGATATATTGTGTTGTGTTATTTATAGAATTTTAACGACAGGGTTCAGGAGTACATACACATATAAAATGAAGGTCATTTTCTCGGTTCTTTTTTAACAAATCAAAATAGTATAAGCATTCAAATAAATAAGTTTTTGGTGGTACTATTGTATAGGTAATTACTAGAATATTTGTAAAAAGAAATGCGTTTTATTCAAATTTATACATACATCCGAGGTAATAAAAATTCAGTTTTATCTGCAGGGGCCTTTAAACATATGTATAATTGCTCATATTCAATTTACCACAGCTCAAATGGATTATTAAGCCTGATTCCTGAGTTTCTGGTTATAACCAATAAAATTCATAAATTTAATAAACTGCTTTCAAACTTATCAAAATCTAAATAGAAATTTATTTATTTTCCTAAGCTTTACAACAAAAAATGTTCACATATAAATTTTCTATATCACAAAACGAAATATTACTTTACCATAAATATGGCGTAATAATCAAATTGCATCAGTGTACGATAGATATTTCTTATCCATACAAAATTTCTATGTAGATGTATTGGAATACTGCAATAAAAAATACCTGACTGCCCATTTTTTTCAGTATATTTTAGCAGTATTACTACACATGCACAATTATTTTTTCAGTATTTTTTACTGAACATGTTTTTGCTTTCTCTCACACATCAAACGAATCTATATTTTTGTCCCATTCTGGTTTTACTATCAGTAAATTTTTCATAATGGAAATCAGGCTTTAATACTTCGGTCAAAAATTATTAAGCCTCTATTCCATTGTGAAAAATTTACTGTCAGCAAAACCAAAATGGGATAAAAATATAGATTTGCTGGTGGTGCGAAAGAAACAAAAAACTTCATCAGCAAAATTTTACTGGAGAGAAAAATGTGTTTGTGTTAGTGTGTTGCCATAATTTATTATAGAAAAGTATCAAGTTGAGTAATTTTTATGGCAACATTTACACACATCGACATAAAAATTGTGTGCGGAATCGAAATTTTTTTCACACATACATGTTTGGATATTTTTATGGTCAAATGTTATTTTGTTGTACATTTTTTTTTAATATTTCAGACGTTATAATAATAAATTATTATTATTATTATTATTATTAATTATATTACAATAAATCATTTATTATGTAGTAGCATATGAATAAATGAATAAAATTATGTTCGCACTCTAGACATAAAAAAAATTATGAAATTTGTTGGTTATGTTACAGAAGATGTCAAAACGTAACCATAAAAGTTTCGCTATAAAATAAAAAATAAAAAAACTACTATCTCTGTCACACTAATGGAATTTTTTCTTTTCTTTCTCCTTTCATTATGGCAACAAAAAAATGTTGTCAGTAAATTTTGCACAATGGAATAGAGGCTTAATACTGCATGACTATTAGCACGTTTATGCTCAGGGTCCAGTCATTTTGTAGTTTTTGCATGATACATATAAATATTTATCACAATATTCGAGCAGACCATAAATGTCATAATTAGCCCTCATCACAGCTGAGCTAATGGCGAATTATATTTTTAATTTGATTATAAAACTTTAATTTGATTATAATTTTTTTTTGATGTTTATTAATTTTAATTTTCAGCCAATGGAAAAGAAAAGTCAAAACAAAACAAATTTTTTTTAAAATGAAATAAGGAGAAAGGGCATCGATAGATCTAATTACGATAATAATAATTTCAGTAATTAGCTATAAATAGTATAAACAAGATAGTTATAATAATTCGGTCTTAAACTCATTTTAGAATATAAGGAAAGCAATACTGTATGGAATAAACCGTTTCGTTAGCCGTTTGGTTCCGTCAAGTTAGCTGTTTGATTTCATTTTCAGGAACCAAAGTTTTCTTTTATATACATAATACATATATTCTACTGATCTACACATTTGGTATCCAAATGAATGACTGTATTAAATGAGACTACCTCCTCGTTGCAAGATCCCATCTCTGATGGGAGTCGAACTTGATACCTACCGATTGAAACGCAATAGCTTTAATTACTATAATGAGACATTTATAATTCGATTTCTATAGTTTAGAGGTTTATAATAGTTTACAATTAAATCAATTTGCAGTTTTGCTATAACTAACCGCCATCAACTGTTCAAATAATTCACCCGTTGGATACTAATTTTTACATAAAGAGAAACCTCGAAGAATCCGTACATAGAATATATTCCTCACTAAAACGTCCGTGAGTGAAGGCTAAGTTTTCACAATCGTATGGATCCCTAAGCCATGGGAAGGGCCAAAGAATAAGAGTTTAAGAATTTATCGAAATTGCTTGCTAGAATTTGTCACAGAACCAGTTCTCTTTTGGTGCGATATTTTATTTAAAAAATTTCTACATTTTATGTTTTATTATATAAAATTGAATTATGTATCGCTTTCAATATTTTATAATTTTAAACTAAGCCATAATCAAAATAAAATATATTTTAAATGTTATTGAGCTATGGATGTTATTTATTATGGCCTCGAATAGAACCAAATAGAACCAAATGTTTAAGTAAAGTCGTGAATATAGGTTTTCCGTATATTAATCGAAAATATAGTTGAAACTACTGAAAAATGTAAAAAATTATATTATACATAGTTATTATTATTATTACAGTTCTAAAAAGGCCAATACTGGCCCCTCACTTATTCAACAATCTGAATCCAGTGGTTTCGATCCTAAGCTTGGTCTTCATACTTTTCTAGACAATCAGAAAAACCAGGACGTTCTCTACACCGTGGAACTATCGTCGCCTACATCGGCCTCTGCGCCTACCATATGGTAACTATCCTTTCAGAGATCGCTGCATAATTAGTTTCGGATCCGCACGCAGAACGTGACCGAGGCAGTGTACTCGCTGTGTGCACCATCTACTTAGCCGTAAATCACACGCATGATTTTTTTCCCAAATGTAAGGAGGCATCTATCGGTGTCCAAATTTCACATCCGTACATAACAACGGGTAAACGCTTGGCACGAGTAAAGCTTCAGCTTAGTGGCACTTGATAGTTGTTTAGGTAGATTTTAGTAGTGGTCTTAGAGGATACAAAGCACGACTGTCTGCTGTCAGCCGCCCTTTAATATCCTCACCCAACATAATAAGTTCTACACTGACAAAATAGATTTTTTCTGTTGTATAAGCATTTCGTTGGAAAGTTCTACTGTAAAACTAAACCAATATTAATTTTACATTTTTCGTATGATTTACAATTTCTATGTCAGCGATTAAGTACCTTTTCAAGCACACCTACGTGCCCAAATTAAATAAATTGTATAATTAATTAATTTCGTTTAAATTTAATAAGGTTTTTGTTGATGTACATTAGATATGAACTGATTATCATCCAGTTGGCGTTATCTTCTCTTAAGTGTTACACAACTGGCAATTCATACTCGACTGGTTTACTACTACTGGAAAAAACTACTTTCATATAATAACGACTCTATTCGCACTAGTTGCATTTTGACCAACCTCGCCTATAACATTAACATACCAAACACATCTGCGTGTAAATATAACATTTTAGAGCTGCACTATAAAAAGTATCAACAAGCTTCAAATAAGAAACAAAAAATAGAGAAATCACCAAAACAAATACGACATTTCAAAAAAGTATCTCAAAACGAAAGATTAATATTTTTTATGTACAGTTAATATTTTTCTATAATTAACAGACCAAGGTCATTAAACAATATCCAAGGTCACCAAAAAAATATTTACTTCGGCTCCTATAAATTTCTCTTATAAATACAGCCAAAGTTAGTTTACGGGAAAAACGAACCGATTTTCGTAACTGAATCACCCTGTAAGTATAGTTTATTGAAATCTGATCAAGTAATAATCTACATATTTATGATTAAATAAAAATGTTGGATAATTTTATCCAAACCCCTCGAGTGGTAAAACAAATTTGTCGCGTGCCAACAGATTGGCATCAATTACACTTAAAATTCGTTGAACGGGAATTCTATAGCTCATTAATAAGATTAGAGATAGATTTTTATTAATATTTCATATGGCCATTTGGTCATTTTCAAAAAAATTTCAATAAAACTTTCATGTAAAAATGATTACACAATTATTTATATTATTTCTAAGAAATATATTACAAAATTAATTAATAAAGTGTTGTTTAACATAAAATTAATTTAACAAATTAAAAATCTATATTACAACTTAACAACTCAAAATTTGGTTTTTGATTTCATGTTTTAATTATTCAGAGGCTAGAATCCACATTTAAAAATTAATATTGTGTTTAGACATTATAATAAATTACATTCCACAGTTTTTCAAAGTGATAAAACCACAAGACCGCGTCAATAGATCATTTTTCCCGAAACATGCAGCACGATCAAAGTTTATCAAGAGATGGCAGCAATAGGTTAGGTTACGTTAGGTAAGGGTGGCCGTCCTAGAGGACTAGCATAGACACATAGTTGGTCCGCGTAGCTATACCCCATTTGAGCTGCCTCCTCTTCACTCGTTAAACCATCCTGAGCTTACCAAAAAGCATTTAAAGTCCCGGACCCCGATCTTACCAAGATCCGTGAGATCGTTCAATGTGGAAGTTCCCATAAATTTTGTTCTGTTGTTCGCTAGACTAGGACAGGTGCAGAGCAGATGGAGCACACTTTCCCCCTCCGCATCACCGCAACTGCGGCAGAAATCAGAGGGCAGGGACATCCAGTATGGCGGCAGTAAATAATAATTATCAACGAAAGTTGATAAGTAACCATTTTTTTTTGTTATGTTCTTTTGTTCGTTGTTGATAATGATCGTTATAAATTTTGATAGATTTTGAATTTTATTAATAGTAGTGACATCTATGACTGTATTCCACTATATTTAGTAGAGTTAGACTACTGATTTGAAAAAACGCAGTGTTCCAAATGAAGTCAATGTAAGCATTTAAAGTATATCTAAACTATTTCGGAAGTTTTATTAACATTTTATAATTCTGGGGTAGGATGTTAGTCGTGTTTTTTATTCAAAAATTTTAGAGTTCGAATATAGTTCTGGATAAGAATTATCCCGTTTAAAGTAAACTGCCAACAATAAATTAGTATTCGACATTTTACTGATGATGTCCGCAGAAGGATTGTCAAAACTTTGTTAAACTAACATTAGTGCTATGGAGAGCATTTTTTGTTAATTTCTCTCGTATTATTCCATTGCTAGCATAAATATGTTTTATGTATGTATTTAAAAAATTAAAATGAGTCATCTAATTGGCGTGTTTTATGTATTATTATAGATACTGGTATTAAATCATGTTGCAACAATCTAAATTATAGATGCAAAATGCACTTATTTTTATCATTCAATCCAAATTCTAGATATGAAAATCTAAACAATCCTCCCACTGAAAAGTGGGAGCCTTAAACTATTTTCCCAAAAACAAAGGTCTAAGAAATTGGGCTAATAATTGGAAAAATGTTACCTAACATAAGTTTTTGCTTCTGGTACAAACAACACTGGTACAAAAAATCAATTACCTGGAATGCGGTTTCTAAGTAAATCTATAAGGAACTACTTTCATTTTTGTAATTTAGAAAAAAATATATATTAACCTTATTTAATTTTAAAATGCTTTTCTTAATGACACAAAAAATACATATTCCAAAACGAAATGATAAAAGGTAATGATATACGAAATGACATACTCCAAAATAACACCACAAAACGATGTGAGCGATTTTGATGAAATTTGAGGAGTTCTAGAATAATCCTGTAGGTAGAACGGAACTATTGGTTAGGAAATAGTCTATAGTTCCGTTCCATAGCTGGCCATATTCTAGAAATGTCCCTATTTTGGCATGTGCGAGGCAATAGTCAATTTGCAAGGTACAAATAGTTAGAAACATTCAGCGAGAACCTACATATTTAATCATGTATGTATTACGTGCCCCTCAAGCTTGCTTCATGAAAATGTACTGTAATATATCTATACCGCGGGTAAACCTAACAGACATTTTTGTTACTTTTTTTCATCTTTAAACAATTGTACTGCAGTACAGTAAACAAGTGTAAAAAATACGTAAATCCATCGAGATTAAACAAATGCACTGTGCATTATGTCTAGCACTTATGCAAGACAATTTTTCACGTGTTTTACTATATATAGCATGTGAGTACTAGTCTCGATTTTTTTTAAATTTTTATTTACAAAATTTTATAGAAAACAAAATTTCAGTAACAAATTTTAGTGGATGTTACCAAGCACTCAGATTGGTAAAACACATGAAAAATGGTCAAATGTTGACAAATATTTGATATCAGGATTATTTTTTGTTATATTATTTACGAGTTATAATAAATAGAAATTATTTTTTCGATACCAAATTTTAGTCGAACTTTTGAATCACTCTCATTGTAACAAACACAAAAAATTGACTAGCACTATTACAACATAATTTTTCGTGCGTTTTACTATCTGAGTACTTGGAATGGTTGACTAAAATTTGGTATTGAGAATTTTTAATTTTTTAATGTTAATGATGAATAATAGTAAATAAAAACAATCCTAAACACACGAAAAAATATCTAGCACTATAGTTTTGGCTACTGTATTAATACTATATTAAACCATTTCCGCTAAACCATTCCGCAAAGTTTTAACCAATACATTAGCACTCATGAGACGATTAAAAATGGTTTAGCGGAAATGGTTTAATATAGTATTAATACAGTAGCCAAAACTATAGTTTTAACATAAAACTCATTTACCCGTTACGAATTGAAATTACATATTTTAATTTTATTTATGGTTTTTGAAATAATCTTGCCACAATTTTAATACTGATTCTCAAAATAATGATAAATTTAAGTATTGTATATAGATTGTATTCTTGTTTAAGATCTACGGGCCACTACTAGGTATATGACAAAATTAACTGTTGTTAAACATATATAGAAAACTAGTTATAAATTTTATTCTGCGAGGCCCAACGAACTACTATACAACCAAAAGAAGAAGAAAAACAAAAAAATGTATAAATTTTATTCAGCAAGACCCCAAGCAGCTGACTTGATTGCATATGCTTAAGGCCGTCAATCTTCTAGAACTATATCCAAACATCATTTAGAATCCTATACTCTTCTCGAAGATATCGAACAATAGCTTAGGTTCATTCCTTTGAAATACATAGTTTTGAAATTCACTGTTTTGAACTTTATGTTGTTTCGTACTTGAGCTGTTTTGAAAATTGTAGTTTCGAATTATCTAATTATGAACGGTTCACCAATATTACATATGTTAGAATACTTTCATACATACATAAAAAGAATGACACAACCTCCAAATTTATAAAAAAAATGTGCTTTTTAAAAAATTGATTTACATCAAAAAATTATTGAAAAAAGCATATGTACATCAATTTTATTCAAGTTTTTAGGCGAAAAGGACTTTACACCAGTAAATAGATATTTCAAATGTAGATAAATATGAAAAATTATCAAAATTATCAAAATTATCAAAATTTGCCTAGATCGATATACAAAGTTAATGAGGCCAAATTTGTACACTTCTTATGAATTAATTCCAGGCTCCGACATTTAAAGAGTTTAATGGCTTTAGAGCCATAATAATTCCAGAATATGTACATAATTGTTAAATAATCACTATTTAATAAAAATTTATGTAAACAATTATCTTTCTAGTTCTAAATTTAAACTACTCATTAAACAGCACAAACACTAACCACCTACAATTTGGCCTTGTACCTCAAATCATTTTATTTGTGTTTCACTTTGTGAGTACAAATTTCACTCAATTTAACGATTCTACAAATATTTTTTTGGTGAGTTTTGATAGTGAAGTTTTTGAAAATGTATTAAAGTATGTATGCCCTCTTCTTATCTCAGCAAATCCGAAATTTTGAAAAAATCCGGCATAGCGTAAAGATTATACGAAATTTTTTATAAACAAGATTGTTGTTGTAATGAAATAATTTGGGGTCTGTCAGTCATCAATTTCCAATCTACATGTCTCTACTATGGTTGTATGTAGATTGAATGATTTTTGAATTCTTGATTTCCCTACGAGTAATTTTGAATATCGAAATAACTCGAAATATGTAAACCATAAAAAAAGTTAATTAAACATAAATCACCGTTTTAATGACATTTATCAAAATACTAATTTTGAATAAAAATTCGTATCGTATTTATAATTCTCAATTTACTTTGCTATTTTGATTTAAGAAATAATTTATTAATTATTTTATTTATGTATTTAAATCGATTGTCTTTTCTCAATTTTTTTTATTGTTTCATACATTTTATACATAATTTTGAACGACTTACAAATGTTTTGTAGGTATATTTTAATTTAATTTAATTAGATTAATTTTAGTTATTATCATCATAGTATAACAATAATTTATGATAGCTGTTAGACTCGATATAGGTACATATTTTGAAATATGTATGTATAAATTAAATAAAATGAAAATTCGGTAAAAATAAAATCATAAATAAAACATGAGTTATTTAGTGGGTAACAATTTGTCAAATTTCAACTTAATTGGGTTTTGGGGATAAGTTAAATTATCAATTATATGAAATGTTTATATTGAAAAGGTGTTTTAGGCAAATGTAATTATTTGATCTTTAGTTGAAAATAACCTAACCTAACAAATTAATACAAATATTCCGTTAAAAATCTATTTATAGTGTTCACGTGCCCTATACGATATACGTATATATACATACATATATACGTTGCCTCTGAACATAAGAAACTGGAACCTATTAGATATTATGGAATATTTGCTTAATTGAATTACCCTGACAATATACTCACTTTATCTTATATAAACGCTATTCATTAAAATTCATAAAATAATTTAGTACGCCCATTTTGATTGAGGAGGTGGTTTAAATCGATAATTGGATCGTAAGACCTATTTTTGTTATTATGTAGTTTGGTGGAACTTGATTCAGAATATTGGTAAATTTTCTGTATGGTACAACGTTATGCAACCTTTTGAAACGAACCTTATGGTAGACATCTTGAAAAATTAGAAGATTTATAGCTTTTGCTTTTTAAATTAAAATTAAAAACATGAATTCGATCAATTTAAATTTCATAATTCTGATCATGAAATCACAGTATAATTGAATATTTTTCACCCAGTTCGGATCGTTCAGCATCTATCAATAATTAGTTTGGCCAAGTTCCTAAAACGTATGGTTTTCACGATCAACTTAAATTGCTTGGATTCTGCCTGGTAACCGTTTTATAAACCAAAGTATGGATTATTCAAGTACTAATCAACATTTTCACATATATTATGTATTTAATACCTTTTAAACAACTAACATCAAATTATAATTACTTAAATGGAGAATAAATTAAATATGTTTGACTTCTCTTGTTTATTTGAGTAGACTTTTGGCAAATGTGAATTTTAATAATTATGACATTTAAATTTTGATAAAATAAAAAATAGGAATTTATGTAGTTAGAGTAGTTTTTATTATTATTGTCACAGATTTGTTTCTCTTAAAATTAGATTGAATTGGTTCATAAAGTTTTGTAAACTGGTATTGCTTGTGGATGTTGCATATGGGTTTAGACATTAAGTGCGAAAAATTACTACAGATGATAAATGAACCAATTTGTGATAGTGGGTACGCGGTAATTTAAATGTTAATGAGGGAAATAAATATGTAATTGATAAATAGTGAAAAATAATTATAATTCGACATTTAATTCAATTAACACAAAAAACATTATATCCTGAGCAATTAATCTAACAATTAAATTAATTATGCATTATAATTAAATTTACTTTTTTCCGTTTTGGTCTAAATATAATTTCGATAATTTGTTAATTCTTATTTTTTCGTCTAAAAAAGCATTTTCAGTTATTCATTTTGTATCTAAATTATTTTTGTTTTTAATTAATTAATTATTTATTTTTTTCTAGAACATAAAAAACTAAATACCCCAGGTGAGTCACTTAAAGTGAGACAACGAGCAACTTTATGAAACAATGTTCCATACGTGTGTTGATATAACTTATTTTTAAGTTGATGAACGATTTCAAGGTTGTCCAAAGGTTATATTAAATTAATATTTTTTATTACAGAATATTGTTCTGCTTATGATAAATAAACATATCTTACTACAAGACATTTTTTCTCAGATATCAAATAGCTTTTATCATATTCAGCAAACTACTTAGAAATTTTTGAATTAAATGAAGTTTTTGGATAAAAATTTCTAAGTTGATGAGAAAATGTACAAAAAATAGTGTTTTATTTATCAAGATTATGATTATTATGTTTATAAATATAGATTTTCATTTATAAATAAAATTAACTTGAAATAACTTTGAAAACGTCCAGGAAATAAAAAATAAATTACACCAACATATTTCACGCTTAAAACCAAACAAGCTCAGTTCTTCGAAGCCAAAGTTGCACGTTTTTCAGTTATTGGGTTGTCTCACTGTAAGTGATTCAACCGGAATTTATATATATATATATACAATATATATATATATATATATATATATATATATATATATATATATATATATATATATATATATATATATATATATATCTATATATATATATATATATACATATATATATATATATATATATTATATATATATATATATATATATATATATATACTTATATATATATATATATATATATACATATATATATATATATATATATATATATATATATATATATATATATATATATATATATATATACATGATTATAAATTGTTTAAATGTGGTTTAATAATAAAATTTTTAACATTTATAAATATAAATTTACTATTTATAATTAATTTTTCTTGTATCACGTTTAATTTAATTTAAATTAATATTTATTTATTTTTTAATAAAAAATAATACTACAAAAAAAAATTATTTTTAAAATTATAAAAGTCGATTTTTTTATTTTACTTCTATTAATTAAATCTATTAATTATTTAATAATATTGCAATTAGCTCTTTATTTATGGTGTTGAAATGTATTATAATTATTTGTGGTATGTACTCGTACGTGGAATGAAGATGCACGCAGATCAGAATCTTGATTCAAGATTCTAGCGTATTTTTTTTGATTGGCGCGCATTATATACATTTTTATTAAAGAGCTAATATAAAGTAAAATAATTATCACTAAATAATAAAAAAATACTTATATAAATTAAAAATAAATAAAAACATCTAAGAAATATAAAAAAAATATTTTTTATAAATATTCAACGATATCACATTTAATAGATATATTAGGACAACTTGCACCTACAATATTATTTCTACCTCTATACCTAGACTCTTTTTCGGTTAATAATTTTCTAAAAATTGGTAATATCGCCGTATCACCATCTAGTAATTCGGATTCGGAACATGCGCCATAAATCGATGTATCCGTTTTATTGCGATGCTTTTTATGTTTCTCCGGTGCCACGTTGGGCGACGAATGATGGTGTGAAGAATGAATTGATTTACCTAATTTTTTTGTGGAACAAGTTGGTGTTATGTCACGTTCTTTTTCGCTGTCCGTTTCACTTTGGCAAACCGTCGTTTTAGGTTTATGCCGATGTTTTGTACGATTTTTTTCCGATACCGAACGTTGTATTGGACCGGGTGATGTTTGATCCGGATGTGTTTGATTTACGGTATGACTATGTTCCTGACATGTCGCACGCTGATTTGATGGATAGTTGCGAGGTGATTGGCGTGAATGTTGTTTTGCATGGGATAATGTATGTGTATCCCATAAATCGCTTTGTGATACTACAAAATTATTTTTTAACGATGAACCTATTTGAACACTAACACGACGAGTTGATTCGTTGTTTAAATCTGAAACGGAAGATTATTTTAAAAATAATTTTTCTTATAAAATTATCTAGTAAATATGTACTTTTACTACTGCCTCTGCCATGAGGACACACATTATTTAATTCACTATTCGAATGTGTCATCGATGTTGAATTCATTTGTGTGTTGAATTTAGTTCGACTACTAGAAAATATTTCTACAGACTCCTGTAAATAAGAAAAAACAAATGATTGTAGTTGAAAACAAGTGGTTTATACAAATGTTTTTAAAATAATGCTCGGAAGGTAAACAAATAAGTTGCCGGAAAGAATGAATATTTTTTATCCTGATCATCGATTGTTTAGTTCCACATTCGAAATATTGTGATCGTAGCTTGCTAGATTGAAATGTCATTCTATTCCAATTTGCATTTGTCTGTGTCACTCGTCACTATTTTACATTGTGAGATGGAGTAAATGTAATTGTACATACATTTATTCTAATTTGCTGAGATCCAAATAAAAAAAGCAATGTCGAATATAAGCGAGATAGTGTATAAATTCATTCTTAGAAATAGAAACGTAAACTCGCTTCCCGTCGTTTGTGCAAAGTTCGAGTATACAGTTAGTGTCAAGTTGTCAATGACTGAAGTGAATAAAAAAAATTAATTGCTTGTAACAAATAGTGATATAGGTTTTTGTTAAATAACTGTGAATAATTGATTACTTTTACTTTAAAATAGAAACTGGGAAATTTTCAAAGTTTAGAATTTAATGCCAAAAATATTAGAAATTATTAAATGTAATTGTAATGTTTTCCGGTGTAAATCGGTAAATATTTGTATAATTGTCAAAACAATTGCGTTTCTGTAGACAGTTAAGTATTCGTTAAAAGTTGCCCTGCACTTTAATTTAAGATTTTCACTAACGAAATGTCATGAGAAAGTAAAGGTAACTTTGTTCACCTCACACTTGTAAATTATATTACTTGTAAATTCTTACAAGTATGTAAATACTTTATTTATTCACTTCACTCAATGTAAAATCTATAATTTTTTATAGTGGTAATATGTTTAAATTTTTTTTCAAAAAATCTGTATAAATAAATAAACCTATAATGCTTACCTGTCTATGTCCGGGGGACCATTTATTCGATGAAATACTACTACCTCTACTTGCATTTTCTATTGGTATTGATTTATGTTCAGGTGAACTTTGTGGCTCATCGAATGCCCTATGAAATTGTTTCGCCTCAATTATTTGTTTTGGTACAGTTTGTTCACCTAATTGTAGTTGTTGCGGTAACTGCGGCTGTGGCTGCTGTTGTATGTTACTACTTGTTATCGGTGTATCATCCATACCAACTCTATTCATTTGATGTTGTATATGTTGTTTACTAATAATATTATTTATGTTACTATTACTATTATTATTTATATTATTACTACTATTATTATTCATTGTTATCTGCTGCTGTATATTCGATGATATAGATGTGGTATGTATAACCCTTTTCCTATAATAACAACAACCATATAGATAATCACCGATTTTTTGCCAGTATTCTATTAGACAAACAAAAAATCAAACTTACGTTTGGGATGGTGTAACAACGCTATGAGTATCTGCATGTGTTGATGTTAAACTTCCAATTGATGTTAAATCTGTTGTTTCTGTTCACATAGAGATAAAATGGATTTGATTTATTAATCGAAAACTGAAGCGCAACCGGTAAAGCACAAATAACATAAAAAATAAAAATGAAAATCTCTTTTTTTTGCTTTTTTTGCTTTTTACGGTAAATACCCAGAGGACTAAAATGATACAACAAACAAAAAAATCGGAGTAGAAATAAAATAAAAATAACAGAAGTTGAAAAAATAATTTCTCTAAGGATTATTTTCCCGAAGTCTGTTTTTCATCCAAGTTTGTTTTATACCATTCGGGTTCAGATTATTTCAAGAAAATTTTATTTTCCTTATACATACTTATGCTTTTGTTTTCTAATGTATCATTTTCAAGGTATATGGATATGTATATAGTATGTACATTGTATTTAGATACAGGAGATGAGTTATATTTAATGGCAGGTATACGTATATGTATACGATATGTACATATTTACATTGGGCTGGTGCATAAATCGCGGAAAATTTTGTTGTTTATTACTTTTTAAGTGTTTTTCCCGCAAATAACTGTATGTTTTAGTTTACATACATACATGACACATGTACACATGTAATATAAAATATATGTGCTGCTAAAGCTAAACAAATAAGTATAATATCTCTTTATATAAATCTAGATCAATTTAATTTGATATTTTTTTTACGAAATTATTTTTCCTTTCTTTTACAATTATTGAATCATTTAGCTTATGGCGCATCTGTTAATTTGTCACATACTCATTGATAGGCAAATTTTAATTCACAACTCGACAAAACTAACATTACGATTCATCAATTTAAAGTTCATTTTTAAGTTAATCGAATCAATTCGAGTTAATATTGTTGTTCGTAATTCTTTTTCCATTATAGCAAACTTCTTTTTAACTTCCTGGCAGTAATGACGAAATTTTCTTACTATGGAAAATTTATTTTCTTGTGGATATTGTGCTTTTCAAACCGACAAATAATTAAAAGACACGAGACCATCAAAATAAGTAGTACTATAGCCTTAACGAAAAGTGGATAATAGCTGAAATAATATATCAATGTTTTGATATAACTGTCTGAACATATATAGAATGAAGCCGACACTGCGAGAAAAACAGCAATTTTACTAATTTATATATCAAAATGACAGCGGTACTAAAAATTCATTATGGCAAATTTTGCTGTGTAACCACCCGATTCAGTAGACTTCACCGAAGACGAGCGCAAAAAAAATTGTACAAAATAATGATTTGTTACGAAAGATTTGAATTTTTATGTTGACACGATTCTTTTATGTCATGTTATCATCTTTGCAGAGCTTCTATTTTCTAATCACTCTCAATATATTTGAAACCTTAATGTGCTTGTCTGTAATTGTATTTGTAAAATGGAATACGGTGCATCTCAGACTTATTTTCACATCATGCGATTGTTGTTTAATGAATTGATTCAAAAATAATTCCGAAGAAGAGAGATAAGTATAGGTGGTAGGTGCAATTAGAAGATAAATCTTACGATGCCTATATTAACCGATAATTTATATGAACCAACCTAATATACGACAAAACCAGCAAATTCATTAAACTGTGAAATATAATAAAAGAAATAAGTTTACATACCTGTTGTGCTTGGCATATCCCTGCGGATCATAGGAACTGATAATCGTAAATTATCTTTTTGTGCTGCTAATGCTTCTATTTCAGTTGTACCAGTCACAGCCACGCCACCAGTCTCCAACCAACCACGAGCATCTGGACCTAGTTTTCTAATTAATGCCTGCAATTCTGCCTCTCGCTCCATTAAAGCTTTACGAAAACGACAATTTGTTGTTTTCACATCACGCAATCTTTGTTCTAACTCGCATACGGACGAGTCCCGTCGATTTTTCGACATTGGACGCAGGGTTGCGCGACATCTTTTGTCAACCGCACCCGACGGATTACGTTGCAATTCAACTAACTGGAATTATACACATTAAATACGAGATTTTTTTTTCACAAAATATATTTTTAATCAGATTTGAAATTGTTTTGTTCATAGCATTTTATATAGACGTGAGAGGAAATTCGACATTTTTATTTATGTTTCGGTATAGTATTTTAATGCGTGATTAAGTTTGATCATTAAATCATATTTATAATTATATACGAAATTTAATATGACAACAATATTGTAAATAAACATAAAAAAATATAAATTTACATATACATAAATGAAACAAGTAAAATTTATAATTAAAATATACATCCATTTAGCATCCATATAATAATATATATGAGGATTTTGGCAGATTTTATTGTTTGATCCCAGGAAATGAAGCAAGCAAATTTGTAATAATTTTTCGTTTTTAATTTTAATTTTGTTATTATTAAAATTAAAAATCCAAAATTGTTTGGAATATACAAAAAAAAAAATAGAAACAACATCAATATTATTTTTGAAAAATCGTTTTTCTAACTTACATAATTTACCTTTGGCACAAACACCAAACACAAAGTTCCGGTTGTGCAAAATAATATAAACACAGAGATGAGTACGAATACGGCGTCTTTTTGATCGGACAACACAAGCGCGATGGCGGCACCCATGACACACATAATAACACAATTGTATACGGATAATCCTATATGTTTTGAATCGTTGAGCGCTGGTATTGAAACATGGCGTGTCTCCCATGCCAGAAATGCTCCAAATATCTGTGTATAATAAAATAAAACAAAAAATGAATATTATCTATACATATAGAACTCAAGAAAGACAAGATCATAAAAATTAGTTTTTCATCTCATGGAAATATATTAAATTCCAGTTTGAAATTTTTTTTATGGTTTGTCTGGGTCTTATTGGAATCATTAAATTTAACTGGCGATGGATTTACGCACACACGCTTTACACTACAAGCACAAAGCATATAATGTTAGGTTATAAAATAATTTATATAATATACAGACAAAATAAAAACAGGATAATAAAAATGAAAATGTAACACAATAGGATTTTCGTCTTTTCATTATTTTATTTGTTGTTGCTTTTATTCGCTTGCTATACAGATATGTACGTACCAATAATACTCCTTTATAGGCATAAATCACACCAATAAAAATGGTTATACGTTCTGATTGACAATATTCGTTCTCCCGTACAATTAGGACATCTTCTAATGATGGATGATGCTGTAAAAATAAAATAAAACCGACATTTAGGACTAGATTAAAACAAATGAAAATATATGGGCAGTGGTATATAATCGTGAGTGTTCTGGATTTAGTTGAATTAAACATTTTATTTGATGGTCGTTGATTATACCTTAGATTACCAAGTTACCTTTAATAGTTCTGATAATAGAACATATGCTTTTTATTTGATTTTGAAAGTTCTTACAAGATTTAATACAATCAGTGTACAACAAATAAAAGTTATTCAAATGCGTTTACATTTTAAAAATATTTCCAGATCAATGGCCTGAACGATTTCCATTTTTAATGGAAAATGTATATTTTATATTTTGATGAAGATTTTATTTATCCAAATGGTGAATGGTTTGGTATTTGGTTCGTCAATCTGTACGCTATGTGATTCACAATGTAACACGTAATAAAGAATGACATACCATATGGATTGAGCTATTCTACGCAAGAGAAGTCAAAATAAAGCATTTGTCTGTGGCATCGCCGGTTGGCACATTTGAATTACGCTGACATTCGATGGAATAGGTGCAATGAACAACGATGCTGAAGCTGTTTGCGAGCCGTGTGTCTTCCGAAAGCAATCTCGAAAATCATTCAACGGTTCAGGTGGAGCACGGTCGAGTCGTGTATTGGAGCTTGTGCACAGTGATGTGTGTGGCCCTGTTACGCCAGTCACAAGGGATGATCAGCGTTTCTTGGTGACATTCAGAGACACACAGAGTTCAGCGGACAGCGATGCGACGAATGTCGAACGAGATGATGCTCGATCTGCTGGTACAGATGAAATGAGGACAACTGAGGAGTATTTTTCGGTGTTTGCATTGAATTCTAGCACATTGGACTTCGCATTTGCTGCCGTGGCGTACGTTGACAATGTTCCTCAGTCATTTGGTGAAATAGCAAAACGAGATGATGCAGCTCAATGGATGGAAGCAGTTCATTGTGAAATGGATTCACTCAAACGACATAAAACTTGGACTTTGGTCGAACGTCCGCCGAATCGTTCAGTTGTTACCTGCAAGTGGGTGTTTTCTTGAAAGCAAAACGATGTGGGCAAATTTGCGTCGTTTAGGTGCGACTGGTAGCCTGTGGATTTACCCAGCGTGAGGGACTTGATTTCCATGAAACTTGCTCCAGTGGCAAGGATTATTACAATAAGAGTTATGCTGGCTGTTGCTGTCAAGTTGCTGACATGGAAATACATCAAATGGATGTGAAGTCGGCATTCCTCAACGGAAAACTTGAAGAGGGCATTTATATGGAACAGCGGGATGAATTCGTGCAAGGTGATTTTATTTGTAAATTGAATAAGTCACTCTACGGATTGAAGCAAGCGTCACGTGTGTGTAATGAACGATTATAATTTCAAACTCGAAAACGATCTGATTATATTGAGAAATTAAGAAGAGTTTCCTCGGAATTAACATCGTACATGACCGGAGCCGGGGAATTCTGAGAATTAACCAACGCGGCTATCTATAGGACGTATTGCAACGTTTTGGGATGGCCGATTGTAAACCGAGTTTGACACCAATGGAATTCCAACTGAAATTAGAAATGAAGGCTGAAGCTGAACTGACGACTAAACCATACCGCGATTTAATAGGATGGTTGATGTACGCGGCTTGTACGACCCGTCCAGACTTATCAGCGGCAGTGAATTACTGAAGTCAATTTCAATCATGTCCAACTGAAGAGCATTGGAAGGCAGCGAAGAGAATTCGGCCGTGTAGACTGGATATGCGGACGCTGATTGGGCCGACGATATCAATGATAGAAAATCGGTTTCTGGCAATGTGATGAAAGTGTTTGGAGCAATGTGACATGGATTACACGTAAGCAGACTTGTGTTTCTCTGTCGTCCACTGAAGCGGAATATGTCTCACTGTGCTTGGCTACATGGGAAATTATATGGCTGCGTGGATTATTGGTGGAAATTGGAGAACCCCCCGAAGAACCAATAATATTGCACGACGACAATCAGTGTGCGGTTGTGATCTCATCTCAGGAAAAGGAAATGCAGCGTACGAAACACATTGATGTTAAATTCAAATTTGTATGTGATTTAATAGCCAAAGGTATCATCGAAGTTAGATATGTATATTTCAACGAATGAACAACTATAGCTGACATCATAACTAAAGGTCTACCAAAGGCGACATTGGAATATTTGCGAAATCGACTAAACTTGATTCGGATGGAATAATTATTTTTTTGTATTATTGATTTATGTGAATTCAACTTGATATTTGCAATTGCCGATCGAATTTGGATTATTATCGATAGGAATTGAGGCGGAATGTTGGAAGTGTGAACTAGTCTTTAATGAAATTTATGTAATGAGAGGTGGCAACCCGGTTAAATTGTTGAAATAAAGCTAATATGCTAATACTCGTATACAGATGTTTAACTTTAATTGATTCCGTTTTGCTGCTGCTGACGAAGTATTTAAAAATTTCCAAATTTAACAATAGGATACAAAAACAAAAACAAATATGTAGCATTATAATGCTATAAATATCTGAACGATGCATCGGCCATATAAATTACAGGTATGTTATATGCAAGCCCAAAATTCACAGTTTAATAATTCTGAAATTCGATCAATTTTTACTTATAAATTCCTCTGTAATTTTATATGTTTTTAATTTTGTGATTAATTATTTGTCTTGAAGATTTTATAGAAAATTACATGTTTTCATTTATCTGTTGAATTTTGAAATTTTCAATATAAAATGTTAATAATTGCATAAAAATAATATTATTCAACCACTGTTAGTGTTGGAAATTTCCTTAAATTTTTAAAAATGCGAAGTTTTTAAGTTTGTGATAAATTAAATACATATTCTAATTTGTTTAGAATCTCTAGGTTTTCGGTTTTTGACCAATTAAATATAAATAATCTAAATATTGAGTTTGAAGTTTTCTGAAATGTTATAGATGTTCCAAAGTACATATAGGACTCAATTTTTACATTGATTAAATAAAAATTAAGTATATGGTTATCTGAAGTTTTTGTTGTTTACAAAATTCTGAAGCTAACAGTTTTGTTACCAACTTATCAGTATTTCAAAAATCTTTTTGATTGCATATATTCGAGTTGCTAAGTTTGTTTTAATTTTGAAAGTTTAACAAATGTCTCAATTAATGTACAAGCAAATCATCAACTACTTAGATATTTTCTAATTTTGGCATATTTGGAATTTAAAGCTTTTACATACATAAAAAACTTAAGACACACCAAATAGTAAGTTTCTCATACTTAAGTCGGAATGAAATTAATTCATTTAAAAATTATAGAAAACTCCAAGTGAGTCCATGTCACGCGCAGTAGTTTTTATCGTGTTTGGTTTATTATATGTTCAAGTTTCTTATACTTAAGAAATTTTAAAAAAACAATGACATACGATTTCATCCCACCCAAAAGTAGGGGTAGAATAATTCTATTCATGTTGCAATTAGTTTTATGGGTTATCTACAACAACAATTTTTCATAAAAACTAATTACGATATGCATACAGATTTTGTTTTGCTAATTTATCGACTTTCTAAACATTTTTAGAGGTTGTGAGTATTTTTCCTAGTTTGTTTGATTGCATTTGGAATATATAAGCGACTATGTACGTTTTGACATACCAATTAATTAATTAAGTTACTTTAATTTTTTCAGAAATTGAGATAATAAAAGATTTTAGAAGCAAGCTGTGTTATTTCGAGGTTGCCAACTGTTCAAGGTCGTGTGTTAATTAGTTTAAAAATTGTTAAAAATTAAAATTTTAACAGGAAAATCGATTAATTTGTTCACTTTGTGGTATGAACAAACAAAATAATATTTGTGTTTCCTGTCAAAATTTTAATTTTTAACAAGTTTTTAACTAATTGACACACGGCTTAGAACAATAACACACGCTTAGAACAATAATGAAAACAAACAATAGACCCATCCAGTGTGCTATGAATTCAATCAAGTATAACTATAAGCTGATGAATTTTTGAACACATTTGAATATTTGATCACATATTTAAAAGGTGTGACGTGTGACGGTGTGAGGTGAAATCAATTTTTTTCTGTTAACTGTGGTCTAACAACATATCATTTATAAAGGTCTTGAATAATGCAAGAATCTTAATCTCAGTGCCCAATAAAACCGTTACAACGCTCTTAAATTATTTTTCCATTTGTTTTGGGTAAAACATTGGCGATTGGCATTGATAAAACTAATTTATAGACAAATCGAATTATAAATGTTAAGGGCGTTTGAATAAGGATAAGAATAGCCAACAAGTACTAGACGTTGTGGATGACTGTATTTATCTAGGAAGCAGACATTGTGTTGATAACAATCAAATCCAGCATTGAACAACATTGTGTTGATTACAATATAATTCAACAGAGGAACAGTAGGCTTTCGATTTAGCTAGAAATATTTCCAGCTACATTTTAAATATCCCAACAAGTTTCCGCAACAGTCACAAATTTAAATGATTCCTATAACCCTATATCAAAGCAACTTATATAGTCATATCTAATTCAGTGTGCAATTATGCACTTTCCAAGTAAGCAGCCTGGCGCGAATCCTCTTTTATATAGGGAAACATTAAAATAGATTTTTCAATAAGCGTTCCAATGGAATATTCTTATATACGTACTTAAAAGCAATGGTATGGGTGGCATAATAGGATTTAGGCAATAATCGTAAATAAACAATTTAAACAATTTTCCACCACAATTTATATTCACTTTAAGAACATCCATGTATATTCACGTATTATACAACTTTTACTCAGAGTTTTCTCCATGGCTATAATGAGATATCGTCTTCACATGAGAAAAGCGAGTGAATATTTAAATATATTTGCTAATGTATATACTTTGAATTAATACTAACTGGTATACGTATATTTATATATATATACATATATATATATATATATATATATATATATATATATATATATATATATATATATATATATATATATATATATATATATATATATATATATATATATATATAATATATATATATATATATATATATGTATGTATATATATATATATATGTATAAAGCCTGTATAATTTTGTTTCACCTGAGACTATATTTTCTGACTAACACTATAAATTACTTAGTGTCCCTATTTTTTTATGTCTACACACACTTTACACTCAACATAAACATTCTGTTGGTGTGGATTTTTATTTTTGTTCTTGTCGTTAGTCACGAAAATTTTCTATGTAAACATTTTTTTAAATATATTATAACGAAACATAATTTACAATTTTTATGATTCTTCTACTAACTATATACATAATGTATATGTACATATATATATACATATTAATTTGTACGAGTGTAGTATATATAGTGTATAAGATAATTAATTTCAGATTAATATTTATGTTTATTAAAAATATATGAAAAAACTTCTAAAATTAAATGAATAAATCACTATGTTCTGAGGATAAACTAAAAACAATAGCTAAAAGTATTATTAAGAAATTTTTTGTAATTTATACTAGAATGCGAAAAGCTGCTAGAATTTTGTATCGCGTATTTTAATATTGCGTGCAGGTAAACAATGTGGGATTTATTAATGGTTTGGGAAAACGATCCATAAACACAGTTAATAATTATTAATTCTGGCTGAGGAGCTATATATGATAATCATTTCTCGTGATACAATCAGACTATATTCGTATATTATCCCAATATGTAAGCGAATTGAAAGTTGCCTTGTGAGTACCATTTTTGCTGACATTCGAATTTATGAGATTCCGGTTTTAAAGTTGATTATATTTAATTAATTAAAATGTAAAATTTCATTTTCAATTTTCATCCAGATCAGCACGATATACTCGTATTTCAAATAACTCATCGAAAACTGCATCCAATATAGTTTTATGCGTATTATAAAAAATTAATTTAGTAATTTAGCAACAATATGTGAAATAGTAAAATAAAACCTTTCATGATGTCGTTTTTGGTGTTTACTACAATATATAGTAGTTTAATCGGAAATTCACCGTTCGTAATAATGTATATTATATCAAACTTCATCTAAAACCAACATGTCAGTATTTAGTTGTGGGGTTTAAATCAAGCCTATGTTATCTAAGGTTTAATTTCTATTCTAAAATATTGTCTAACATTAATTATGGAGAAAATTACTTTATTAGAATGTGTAATAGTATTATACTTTTAGTAGTATGGTGTAAACGTGATATAAGCATAGAGAATTACATAAGAGTAGTAACTTGAGCAAACCGAGCAAATAGCGTAGTGGTTAAAGCTGCGACGTTTGGATCGGGAGGTACCGGGTTCGAATCCCAACAGAGGTGGGATGCAAAAGGGATTTTTCATCTCCCGATTACGATCGGTGATTAAATTGAAAACATCTATGACCTTTGTTGGAATGTAGAACTCATGGGCCGACCCATCGTTCATGTTAGTACAGGCTAGCATGGAGCTATGCAGTGTGCAGATAGATGGCCAATTAAAAGACGGTCCTGTAGCCGTGTACAAATAGGGATACTGTTCAGCTTTCAAAGGACAATAAATCCACTAGCCGAACAGTCTCTAAATAATGTATGTATGTGTTGGTATTTATTTATTTATTTAAACTTTCATACATTAAAATGGTATATGAATGGAAAATTCACTCACTGTATAACAATTATGTGGCTATTTTAACGAAAAGAGACCATCATAACAATTGTATAACTATCCTTATTTATAAAAAAATCTTTATAAACTGAAAATTTATATCCTAGTAGGCCTACTTTTTATGTATTTTACATAGCAAAACCAAAATAATAAAATTATGAATGAATCAAGCAATTCAATATTTTTAACACAATAATGACAGGTTTTCCTCAATTCTAAAATAAAATATGTTTATTTAGACTAGACCATTATGGTGGTTTTACAAACCGGGTTTGATAATTTTATTGCTTTGATTTTGTTATGTAAAAATACATACAAACTATGCCTACTAGGATCTTATTTTTCGGTTTATATGTAATTTTTTATAAATAAGGACAGTTATACAATTGTTATGGTCTTTTTTTGTCAAAATAGCCACACAATTATTTTACAGTGAGCTGTTTATAAAGTTGATTGCCATTTTAATATATGAAAGTTACTACGTACTCTTATGTAATACTCTATGGTATAAGTGTAAATTTATTTCGATCAAAAACCTATAGGCAATTTCCACCAACTAAAGATGGTATTATTGTCTATATGTATATAAAGGGGATGAGAATTGTCAAATCCAATGTTTTGTCGGTTTTGATCCCCTTCGTTCTATGGTAACATTTTGTTCTAATTTGCTTCGTCAGATGTAAGCTATACTTTCAGATTATAGTTTAAGCATGATTATATATTAAATATCACAATACTTACCACAGCCTCCATATTTTTTGTGCTCCGAAAAAATGGATCAGCCAATTGCCATGTGGTCATTATAGCCAAATCAATAGCCAACAATACACCAACCACCATAAACAATTGATAATCTTTGATAACTTTTTTATTCAGTTTAACATCTGTAAAAATTGAATGGACGCGCCATGTTTTCGAAAACATAGCACCAAAGGCTAAACTAAATCCGGCCATTAGGAGCCATGCGCGTGCCGTGCATATATACGGGAATGCTGATATACTACTTAATCCACTGTCCAAACCTAAAAATATTACACTCAAGTATGTCAACATGCATCCAATTATGATTAAATTATTCAAATGTGGGCTGGACATTTTTATGTATCTGAAAATATATGCAGAGAGATAAAAAAAATTAAAAGCACATCAATAAATAATAGAAAAATTATTATAAGAAGGTTAGAAGGTATTAAGTTATCATACATTTTTTTTTCACTGTTGATAAGAAATTATAGCTATATGTATATGATGTATGTACATAAATTATATCTTATAAATATTCTGGTTTATTCACAGTTGGAATTTAATATCACATTTTTACATGTTCGTTGGATTCTTCGACTCCTCTCTCATCCAATTCCTTATGTTCTTTTCGGTTTATTTGTTTTTGGTTTTATTTTGGTAGTAAAGTCTCAGACATATCATTTGAATAGATATCCTTTTACCATAATGATGATTTTTGAAGAAAAAGTAATATGATAAGGTATTACTGTCATTTTGATTGATTATATTCAATATGATAATAATACCAACAACATCGACTGAACTACAAAAGTAATCAAGTCTTATATATAAAATGTGTGTCGATAGACCAACAATATATTGATTAAACTTTTCTTTCTTAAAGATCGATGAGTGGTTTAATATTGTTTAATCGCAGTGTGGTGTATTCCATTAATTTAATTTTGTAAATAACTATATAAGTGCTATATCGTTATATGTAAATGTAGTTTTGATTTATGATGTTTGTTAATGTATGTGAAATACATATTAAAATTATCGTTTAGTATACATATTGACTGGTAATGGCATTTAAATAATATTTTATTATTGATTTATTGTTAAAGAAATATACAAAATATACTGAAACCTTCAAGTGGATTAATTTTAACTCAATTGAATGCTTTAATCGTTCTAGTTATATTATAATTGCTTTGGAAATGTACACTACTCTGTTTTACCAGGTAAAACACTATCAGCATAAATAAAAATATAATGAAACATCTCACATTATCTAAATCTATAATTTAATTGGTATAACTGATATGTATATTCGCCGAATTACTAAAATAGTAGGACGCTGACAAGTCAAGGATAAATTAATTTTTATAAAATTAATGGTGATTCCGAAACTCCAACTGGTGTGTTTTTATAAATATTCATATATAATGATGAGTTTGAAAACAGCCTAGTAATAAAGACCAATCCTGTGATACGAGATACGTACGATTATATATAGCATTAATATAATGTCAAGGGATCGGTTTAGTTGGTTATTATCTAAAATTCAATTTAATGAAAATTCTGTAATTCCCAAGGTCAAACAATTTCAATAAACTTTACGAAATCAGACTAGTGTTGTACATTTTGCGAAACAACTATTTTGGAATGGTGTTTTTTGTACCTGGCGGGTACCAATCTATCGATGGAAGTATGATACGGAAGTATGAGGACACAAATATATGGGTTGAAGGTTGGAGTTGATAAAACAGGGTACATAAGCCTGTTCCAAGTGTTCACAGGCATAATATATTAATATAGCAGATGTTACCGAAAAATCTGTAGGCGTGCTCGTGTTGTAAACGATTTAACAACCACTTTTGTTGGTAAACACTATCAAGTTTATTTTGGCGTGTGAGATTTACAGTCTCCTTTTAACAGAAGTATAAATAAATCCAAGACGGGGTATTATGAGATAAAATCAAATCGGATTTTTTCGATCGCATTTGATAAAATCCGGCTGCTTTTGAGTTGTCGAATTTTGTAATATCGTATAGAGAAAAAATATGTGTTTGGTGTTTGTTTTATTATACATTTCTATTTGAATCGAAATTTCTATTAAACCGTATTTTACAAAAATAAATATCTAATATATAAATATAAAATAATTTTAAAATAATATCAAAGAAATTATTAATTTTTTTAATTTAAGCTGGTATATTAGTTTTAAAAATAATTTATATGTTTATTACACATTTGAAAATCAAGTTTCATAATAGGGAAAATCCGTGTCGAATCGGATTTTTCCGTTAACGCACTCGGATAAGTTTCATATAATAGGCCCCTAGGACAATGTATTGTGAAACGAACGGTTGAGATATCGAAACCCTTCATAGTAGTGAACCATTATAGCAAATAATCCATCAAAACTTTGCAATGGACATAACAAAAAGAGTTAATACCCCAGGTGCTACGCCAATATCAAGATTTAACCAGTAAAAACTGAAAAACAGCATGACTAAGAAAAAGAAAACTGAGCAATAAAACAGAAAATGCGGTAACTATGTTATCCAAAATGAACAACTGGTTAATAACACTCAAACCATAAACAACAAATTCCAAAACTAATTTAGAAACCAAACAAGTAGAGGACTCACAATATGAAGGCCGGACAAATAGATGAAAAACAAACGGATTTGAAGCTCAGTACATAACTGCGGGAGTGCAGGAGTCCGAGTAAGAAAATTTTCAACTCGAGTGTGATGAAAAAGGAGGAGCTTTGGTAGAGAGTGAAGTGTGATTATTTCTTCGACTGACTCCCGCAGTTATGTACTGAGCTGGAATACCTAATGAATTGGGAAGGGGCTAAACACAAAGTACTGAAACCAAATTCAGTATTAAATCCAAATGTAAGAAAATACTGTGAATACTTTTGTGTCCAGTGTATGTATGTATATCGTTCTTACAACCATTTTTGTTGGGATTACTATTAAACCATAAGCTTTTACATTTATAAATATTTCATTAAAACAAGGAAGCAAATAATTAATTAAAATAAATAATTATAACAAAGAGATTAATATATATTATAACATATATGTATGTATGTATATACATATTATATAATAATAAAATATATGTACATAATACATATAATAAAACTATAGCAGTTAATTGAAATAAACAATTTCTTAATTTTATTGCACAAATTTATTTTCAACAATTAAAAGCTTGGCGCTTGAAACTGGAATAGGGACAAAACTGTACATACGAATATTATTTGGTTTCATATCCCGAAACAATTAAATAAAACCAAGTAATTAAACAATACGTACGTTCAATATAATTTAAAAATTGAAAGGAGAAATTAGGTCATCCGATTTGGATGATTGTAAAAATTGCAGATTTCACACTGCTCTTTACAAGAGAAAAGATTAAAGCTATACACTTAATTCATTGTCATTCATTATTAAAAACAATATTTGCTCAACTTTTAAAATCGGTGTAGGAATTTTGAAAACTATCTAATTTATTTTATAATAATATTACAAATATAAAAACACAGAAACTATTTATATTTATTCTTATAAATACACAAACATACACTAAATTATTTGGTTTAAACACGGAAAAACTTTTATGTCAATAATTATTGTCAAAATATGCTCAAAATAATAAATAATAGTGGCCTTTGCCTACTAGATTATGAAAAAATATAGTAAATAGCGCCGTACGTAAAACTAACATCAAAATAAATGAAACTTAACTAAAGGCTAACTAGCGAATCAGTAACCACCTAACATAGACATATGAGATATTGCCTTGGAATGTGTGTGACCAGCGACACTTTAGCATTCGTTTGGTTTTGTTTAATTTATCTGTTACAAAAACTGTGTCCGAAGCCTGTGATAAAAAGCCGTGAATTAATTTTTTGACATTTACTTGAAAATACCGAACACACCCAAATTATTCGAGTCTATTACTATAATAATTTTTGACAGCTATCGAATAATTTGGGTACGCATATGCAACGTGTGATTTATACGTACATAATAATGTATTCTAAAATTATTAAACATATAATAATAATAACGTAACATTAAAAGGATTATCGGATCCTTAATTTTAATATTAATTTTTTTAAATTTTCGGTAAAATTTATATTTTTGTCGCAAAAAATTTGAGGTTATGAAAACTAAAATTGACATAAATGAGGTGGGGAAAATACTTTTGAGGTGGGGAGATTTATTACACATTTCGGACAGCATAATAAAAAATCGTGAATGTAGGGGAATAATTATCAAACAAATGTCAAAAAATTAATTCACGATTTTTTATCACAGGTTTCGGACACAGTCAAAACAGCGAAAACTATCGCGCAAATTGAAGGAAATGTCAAAATATAACTATAACAAAATATTTTCAAAAGCACACTATGCCTGTAAATGATAAAAAGTGTTATTCACGAGTTAATACCATTTGACAAGTTATTACGGTTCCAGTAGCCGATAAATGAAATTTTACCTCTTTCACTCAGCACTTTCTTACAACGAAGTAAACAAATATTTTTTGTTGTACATATAGTTTGTAATGTTAATAGACAATACTTATTACAGAGCTAGGTTTTACTCTGCAATCTCGTATATATGAAACATATTTATACTCATATAGGTGGTGTTTGTGAATATTGATCGTGGGTTTTTGTTAATTATCCCATTTTTCTATGGTGTTTTCATTTCTTTTTCCGATATAATTGGATCCAGTATGAATAATCCGGTTGTCTTACCATTTTACAATAACGACGTTTTCATTTCGGCTTATCATTTTATCATTGTAATTTGAAAATTTGGTACGAAGACAAATATTTATTGAAATACAAGTTATAGCCGATTGTTGTTATTCTGTTTACTAAATGGACTCGTATAATTAGATCAAAATGTTTTTTTTTTCGCACAACAAAATATAATTTTATATAAAATATACTCTTTTAAAGGATATAATTTGGTCATTGGCACAAAGGTTATCCTTTAATACAAATTGTATCGGTTCAGTACCTAATTTATTACTGTACTGCGATTATTTGTATTATATCGATTATGAGCCAATAGATTAGCAATCTCACCCAATTAGATTAACAAAGTCAGCATTCCCATTGAAGTCAGTTTCAACAGTTGATAAATCGGTTCACTTCACACAATCATAAAAATATTATCTGCATGTATCTATATAAAGCACGTTTAAAATGAATGTTCCATATATGGGTCATGTGGAGGGAAAGAGTTAGAGAAATAATTTTGTCAAATCCCGTAAGGTTTCTTACTGGTTCGTTCGTTAGGCTTATTTATGTAATTTTACAAGTCACGGCGAGAGACTCGGTGAGGCGAGAACTATAATGGAAATATTAATGGCTTAAATTTTTCAAAAGTATTTATTTTGTGAATTAAATTTATTTCATAAATAAGTGTTGTTGCAATAAATATCGGCTGACATAAAAGTTAATTGAAACATGAAAAGTTGATTGAAGCAATTTTTTTCCTTTCGATCGAAGTTTATCTCTCTTTTTCAAGTATACAGTTTTACATTATTTCGTGTAGTTTTATCTATTGCGATTTGAGCCTATATTATAATAATTGTGTACGCCATCACTTTTTCCTTATTTCGCTACAAGGTCTCGAAAAGGAAATATGTGGTGATACATTTTGGAATGTAAAGGAAATGTGGTGATACATTCTTTGGAATAGAATGATGTTTTACTCGCGCATGCTGTGATCGCAATAGAAAAATCGAAAATGAATAAACGAAATAATGTAAAAAGTGTCTTGAAGCTGCACCAGCCAAATCAGCTCGCCACAACGAAACCTAGCATATAATTTATTACAATTTTATTACAATTTATTACACCAGGTCACGATTTTATTACACTTGCCGTTCGGGAGAAAAGCGTGGACAGAGTAACATCAAATTGAACCTACACCGCCACTTTAAAACTTTTAATGTAATTGTGTATCGAGATAAAACTTGGGCCATAATTTATTAGAAGTTAAATAAGTTAATGAATATTAATTCACAGCTCACTGGTAAGACGCCAAAAAATAAAATGTAATTATTTTGTGTAAAAATTAACTTATTTAGAAACCTACTGAAATTCAAAGAAAAATACTAAAATGTCGATTTTATCACCTGTAACAATTTATTACACCAGACTGTCATCATAGTTTGGATATAGAACTTGATATTATTTACACTATACGGCATACATATATATATATATATATACCTTGTAAAGTGGTGACTTTTAATTATTTTGGGTAATATCTATTTCAAATCAACGAAAAATACCAAAAAATTCGATTTTATCACCTAATGAAAGAATTATACCAAAATGTAGATTAAATAATTTTTTGAAATCAATTGAAACTATAAACATTGGTTTTCACCTGACTTGAAGGATTTTTCCGTGGGGTTTTCCATTTTATTGTACTAATTAAAGGAAAATAAGATACTTTATTCTCTAATAAAGCTCAAATAGAAATAGAATAAAAATTTGTAAGAAAGGGACATTGTGTACATAACCAACAAAATAATTTATTCCCATCAAACAAATAAACCAAAAGAAGAAAACATCAATGAATTTTTAAAAAATGGAACAAACATAATGATCATAAAACAACGCAAAAAATGAGAAAAAATATATGAACACAATTTTTTATTTCATAGCAACAACAAAAAATTATCGTATAAAAAATAATATTGAGAGCGTGATCAAATTGTCCCTCTCCTAATCCTAATTGACATATTGTATACAAATTATGTAACCTTTTGTAACCTTCAAAAACACAACATTTTATCATTTATTTGATCGATACGATCAATATTTTTATTTTGGTTTAATGAAAAATTTCCCAGCGTTTATCCGATTAATCTCCTAAATTTTAATTTATCGTAGTTATCATAATTTTTATACATATTTTTCCATGTTTAGATTTTGAATCGAACTATTTTATTTCTGTGTTGGAGTGAATGCAGTATATTGAAAGAGAGTATTAGAATATATCAGATATATATTTGTATATACAAATTTAAAAGCGCAAATAAATTAAATTAATGACAATTTTATAATCATAAAAATTATGTTTAATTAATATAACTTCGAAAAGTAACCCTGGCCATCACCTAATTCAATTCTTTATCTATTACTTTATGTAATAAAATATTAAAAGCTCTCACTATTAATAGTTGAACAATTCAAAGTAAGTTTGTAGGTTTTTCCATGGGATTGCATAGACTTCTTTGTATTTTACACATTTTTTGGTTAACTAAAAAAAGCTCGTTTGAAAATATCGCTCAACATGGAGGCTTTATATATTAAGATGGCTTTGATTAAAGTCACCTGTAATAATTTATTACACCAGACCGCCACCATTTTTTTGATAGAACTGGCTATTGTTTACACTATACGGTATAAATGTACCTTGTAAAGCGGTGTAATTTAATTATTTTGGGTAAAATCTATTTCAAGTCAACGAAAAATACCAAAAAAGTCGATTTTATCACCTGTAATAATTTATTACACCATGACCGCCACCGTACTTGGGATATAACTGATTACAGGTTTACACTATACGTTATATATACATCGTGTCAAGCGGCTTAATTTTTTATTTTTATTTAAAAAGATGAAAATTAAACGATATTTAATTGATAAACATTTCTTAGAAATTCGCCTGCGCCATCTATTAAACAAAAGTAATATTAAACAATAATTATGCTTTAAGTTTTAGTTAGTTGACTCACCTACAGATTTAACATGTATGCGGTTGTGGATAAGGCAAACCAGTTATTAGTCGTGTTTATTTATTCAGAAATTTTCGAATATAGTACTGGATAGGAATTTTTCGTTTAATCAGTAAAATGCAAAAGTTTGTTTGTTTGTTTACAATAAATATATAAGTACATTCAATAAATTTTAATAACGTTCAATATTGTTTAATCGACATTTGAATATTTTTCTTCGAATTACCGCCACCATACTCGGGATAGAACTGGCCTCGAAACAGAGGCCAGTTCTATCCCAATTATGGTGGCGGTCTGGTGTAATAAATTATTACACGTGATAACATCGACATTTTGGTATTTTTCTTTAAATTTCAGTAGGTTTCTATTAAAATAAGTTGATCTGTACACAAAATGATTTTTACATTTTATTTTTCGTCGTCCTACCAGTGAACTGTAATTAATCTATAACAGATTCTGGGTCAAGTCCCATGTTGATATCACAATTACTTTAAAAGTTACAAAGTGGCTGTGTAGGTTTAATTTGAAGTTAACACCGCCCACGATTTTCTCACGAACGGCAAATGTAATAAAATCGGGGCGTGGTGTAATAAATTTTAATAAAATTGTAATAAATTATATGTGCCTTGTGGCGGGCTGATTTGACTGGTGCAGCTTCAAGGCACTAATGTAAAATTGTATATGTACTTGCAAAAAGAGAGACTAACATCGATTGAAACGATGACGACATATGTTTAATGTTTTATTTATTTATTTACCTAAATATTCAAAAATGTCTGATTTTTAATAATTTCGATTTAGATTTTATTAAATTAATATAATATCAAAATGCTTATTCTGACTTTCAGATATGTGTTCTTCAATATAGTATAAATTACATAAACTGAGTATCGAAATGAAAGATTTAACTTTTCATTCATGAAGATTAATTCGATAGTTGTCGAATGGGATAATTCAAACAGTATAGATCCTCTAAAAAATCGCACGACAAAAGCATGACTGATATTTAGGGCTCTGTATATACATAGGTGACTCGGACATAATATGTATATATTTTGCAGTTATAGTAGAGAATAGAGATACATTTACGGTTCTTAGATGTTTGTATAATTTAAATTTTAATCCTAAAATTATACCATTCCGATTAAAAATAAGTGATGTTTGATTATAGTCTTTCACCTACAGCACCTACAAACCTTTGATATATGAATTATATTTGAGTGCTTGTACATATGTATGCACAGGAATAACTGGTATAAATCGTGATAAATTTTCCACTCCATTTTGGAATCATATTTTAACTTTCACATCTTAAACATAATCCTCGAATCAACTGCATTGATGCTGCTGCTAATAACACCGTAGTGAATTGAAAAAAATGATAAAACGAGCTTAATAATTTCAATAACAATAAAACTAAAAGGTGTTAGAATTTACATATACATACTTTGAAAATTACATTAAGGCGAGGTACTTCTTATTATAGAGAAGATAAATCGTCTTGTTTGTTTTTGACATACATAGATACATATTTACATATATGTATACATTGTACATATTTATGTTGAACATACAAAATTTGTACAACAATATTACTCTACATCGTGTATACTCTCGCGTTCAGTATAGCAAAAGCTATAGGACTATAGTGAAAATATTTAATTGTTTTTTGTAATCTTGTCTGCGTAGGCCGTACACCCATGTTTGTATTTAACCTCAAAATGCTCATACATACAACTTTAACTAAGACTAAGTATGTATACATACATCATAAATAGTTCTATACAAGAAATAGGATTAAGTTGCATTAAAAAAATATTTTATTTTTAGTTTGGTTATTTAAGCTTTCCATTTTGTATTATTATATATTTGGTTCTAGAACTGTCTACATACAAATATATTTGAAGATTAAACATGTAACATTTTTATTTATCTAATTTTTCAGTATTAACAATTTCATATAGACTTGAATTCTAGTGTATATTTATGTAAAAGGATTCAAAATGATTTAGTTTTAAGAATTTATAAAATATTATTTCATTTCTTTTGTTTTTGTTGATTTCAAGAGTTTTGTTTATAACACACTGAAAAAGGTCGAAAGGCTTTAGTTTAGAGTTTCAATTATTAAAAATAATCTTGTTTATTGTATATGGGGATTTGATAAGATTATTTATTAAGTAGTATCTACATATTATGAATTATGACAGGTTGTAGATTATTAACGAATGGTTTTAAATTTATCTTTGAACTTTAAATTAATATGTATGGAATTTAAGCACATCTGAATTGCCAAATTTTAAGTTTAGAAATTTCTTATTCTATATTATTTCTTAGATCCCAATTTCCTTAATTCCCAAATTAGCTAAATTATATTTCACCGCTTTAGTTGACTTGTTAATCAATTCATTTAATTAAAACTAAAATCACAAATTTTAAAGTAACTAGACGATCATTTTCAGTTACATAACAAACAACTTTAATCTACACCCCATTACAAGCTTATATATTTCTGAATTGTGATGTTTATCGTGTTATTCAATGTACAGAATACAAATATAACTTTCTCAAAAAATTAGTAGGTTTTCAAGAATCCCACCGCAACCATACTATACCAATATGCGAAAACAAAAAAATGTTGCCTTTATCTTATTAAAATAAATGAAACACTATACAGTTTCACAGATAACTGACTTATAAAATACAAATTTGAAACTTATCTCTTCCATGTATAGCTAGCAGGAATTTAGTTTTTGCTTCCTTATACATATTATCTTAATAAGGAGGAAAAACTGAATTTCTCTTAGATCTGAAACGAGAATTTCGTTTAAGATAGAAATTTTGCACAAAAAGCTCAACTTTATGTCTAAGTTTTTATTTTATTATATTTTTATCGTTATTGTTATTAAAACAAAAACACAAAATATAATAAAAAAATGAAAACTATAAATTTACTTATTTTATTAAATCAAACAGAATGGAACACAACAACAAAATTACTTAATTTTCTTTCCTAAAGCTCACACACAAGGAAAAAAAAAATCTTATCAACGAAATAAAGATTCCTTTCGCTTTTGTTTTAATTTCTTCTTACTATTTTCTTGTACTTCTTTATTAATTTATTAAAAAAAATATTAAACGAAAATGAAAAAGTTACGAGTAAAGATAATTTCCTTTTCATAATTTTCCCATTATTCTTTTTTTGTTTATACATTTTTGTATATACTCGTATGTATGTATGTATGTATATAGATACATATATGAAAATAATTTGAATAAAAGAGAAAAACTCAAAATAAATAAAAAATAAAAAAATTATGTAAATTAAATTTAGCGTGATGGAAAACAAAAGATTACAAAAATAACAATAGAGTAGCGCAATACATAAGAACACACATTCATAGCTAGTCGCGAATGGATGAGGGAAGGAGTGTAGTCAAGAAAAAATTTGTTAGAATTTTTCCATTTTATTTTATGCGAATTGTAAAATTCAATTGTTTATGTATTATTTTATGGTTAATAATTAGGCGAACAAAAAAATACAAACAAAAAACACGAAAAATGTATGTAACATTAACAGCAAAATGGTTTTAATTTATCATAATATATTTGAATGCACTGCTATAATTTATCATGTACGCATGACGAGTTAACACTTCTATTATTACTATTACAATATGCTCGTAAAACATAAATCTTTTCCATCTTACACGATCTCTTGTTTTAATTTTGATCCTGTCGTACGGCTCTCTGCCGGACAGATGGTATTTTTATTTCTGTGTGTTCTTCGTTCTGTTTTAAAGTATATAGTTGAATTACAGTTGAATAGTGGTTAGAGTGGATTAGAGTTCACTTTGAATTTTAGGATTAGAAAGTGAGAGCTACAGGTAATGTTCGTTTAGTAAGTTGGAATACAATTTTAAATATGTATTTTTAAAATTTTGAAAAGCAAACTAATTGTATATTCATGATATAAAAATTGTCAGCTAAATCGGCGACTAAATAGTTGATTAGTTTATTTAGCCATTCATATATAACACTACAATCAATAAAATAAATAATGAGTCTATTTATTATTTCAATTTTCAAACGAAAAGCAACTTTGTGAAGACGCCTAGTAAATTGGTAGCCTCGTGATATCTCTAACTGGATTTCGGTGATTTAAACTTTTAAAGAAATCGGTTTCTAAAGTATGAATTATGCATTTATTAATTATTTAACGTTGAATTCTTTGTGAATAAATTTTGTCACACTTTGTACCTTTTATTATATTTTTAAGCGGTCAATAAACGTTTTCAATTATAGCGTACGGCGATAAACAAGATTGTTAGATTACAATGTTCAATTTTAATATCCTACTAAATATTTATTAGGTGTAGATCCCTTCGTCTAAATACATATTATATAAATATACATAAAAGATTTGGTTAATAGTTTTATTAAAAACGAACTTAGTTTATAAAATCGTCCGTTAAACTTCATATCGTTAGAATATTTTTATATCTAAGGCCTCGTTCTAATTAAAATTAAAATTGTTTAAAATATAAAGCACTTCGTCGATAATGTAACATAATTTTAAGAATGTACCATCTACTTTACTTAATTAACGTTGATAGCTATACATATTGTTTTAATGATAATTACCGTATAAATATTTCCACGACCGTATAATAATCCAACACCCACCTGCTGTCAATTTAATATCTATAAAAATACACACATAAGGTACACAAGCACAATTTTCAAACAATGAAAATACGGAAAAATAAAAGGGAAATATTTAAACGTTCTTACATGTATGTATATTGTATGTGTATAAAACACAGGTATGAGTACAATCATTCTGATTTTATAGATTTTTTTTTTGTGAAGTCTCCCTCATAGTAACTGGCAAAAAAACACTTTCTTTTAAAAACAGCACCAAAAAAGTATGATAACTTTAATAATATATAACTTCATAATCATAACGATAATTTTCTTACATTAAAAATTAAGGATTTTCTTTTTTCAAATATCAGAATAATTGTTATTGACTTACCGTTGATTCCTAAATTTAATATTCACACCTAAAAATACGGTGGCCAAGATGATGCCTAAAATTGAACAACTTGCTAATATAACATAAATGGTCATATTCACTTGAGTATGCTCAATAATAATTAGCGTACGATCTTTTGGAGGTGAACGTCCCACCTGAAAAATGAGATAAATAAAAACAAAACATTTAATAGAATATAACAATATAAATATATGAAAATATTTCTTCATACGCAGAGTGGTTGGGAATGGGAACGGAGCAAATTTTTACTGAGTTGTTGTTGCTTGTGATTACGATGATTGTTAACATTTCGTTTGATGATGATGATGATGTTGTAAGCATTTTATTAATGAAAATATTGATTTTCCCCATCACTTCACATATACATTTTTAGGTTTTTATTTCAAGTATTTAATACAACATAATAGGTATTTGCTGTCTTCTTGTTTTTATTTGTTTATAAAAATATTTTTAATTAGTTTTGATTGTTTATAATATAGAATTTTTATTTTTGGAATAAATTAATAAATGAGAAAACATCTCTATTCTTGTTATTTGTTTCCTGGGAGATACTGGGATATATTGTTTTGTATTGAAAGTGATTAAGGAAATTTTGATTTTGGCGAAGACAATATACAGTTCTCAAACTATAGTCGCGTCATTTTATTGTTTCATAATCCATTGTATTATTGATTTAGGTTTATTGTTTAAACTCAAGTTGTTTCACTACTTTTTAATGAACTTTGTAACGAATTTCTAGACTAAATATGATTTTTTTTCTAGGCGTCCTCAAAATCGTTCATATTATTGTCAACTATGGTTCAAATTAGTGCTAAACTTCGTAAATTAGCACATCAGCTCTATTCACTATGTTTAAATTCAGTTTAGTTAATAACACATTCCCAACATATATAGTGTTGTAATATTAAAGTCACTAAGATTCATGTAGCACTGTAACTTTAAGAAAACCAAGTGAAATTTGATGATAAAACATTAATTACGCTATCATTCTTAGTTATGCCAGAATAGTGAAAATTGATTATTTTGAAGAACATATTTCTGAACTTTACCATACTAACGAAAGATAAGCTTTAAATAAAATCGCTCATGCAACACTGAATCTGCCTTAAGTGTTTTTAGTTTGATCAGGCTGCATCGGAAATATAATTGAACTATAGAAATAATTATTTTTATAAACTTCCGATGATTAATATAGAAGAGAAAATTTAACAATATTTTGCTCTAAAACATCAACTAATGTTTCTAATACCAAAGCCATCTTAATATATAAAGCCTCCATGTTAAGCGATATTTTCAAACGAGCTTTTTTATTTAACCAAAAAATGTGTAAAATACAAAGAAGTCTATGCAATCCCATGGAAAAACCTACAAACTTACTTTGAATTGTTCAACTATTAATAGTGAGAGCTTTTAATATTTTATTACATAAAGTAATAGATAAAGAATTGAATTAGGTTACGGCCAGCGTTATTTTTCGCAATTATATTAATTAAACATAATTTTTATGATTATAAAATTGTCATTAATTTAATTTATTTGCGCTTTTAAATTTGTATTTACAAATATATATCTGATATATTCTAATACTCTCTTTCAATATACTGTATTCACTCCAATACAGAAATAAAATAGTTCGATCCAAAATCTAAACATGGAAAAATAAGTATAAAAATTATGATAACTACGACAAATTAAAATTTAGGAGATTAATCGGATAAACGCTGGGAAATCTCTCATTAAACCAAATCAAAAATATTGATCGTATCGATCAAATAAATGATAAAATGTTGTTTTGTTTTGAAGGTTACATAATTTATATACAATATGTCAATTAGGATTTGGGGAGGGACAATTTGATCACGCTCACAATATTATTTTTTATGCGATAACTTTTTGTTGTTGGTATGAGATAAAAAATTTTGTTCATATATTTTTTCTCGTTTTTTGTGTTGTTTTATGATCAGTATGTTTGTTCCATATTTAAAAAATTCATTGATGTTTTCTTTTTTTTGGTTTATTGGTTTGATGGGAATAGATTAATTTGTTGGTTATGTACACAATGTCCCTTTCTTACAAATTTTTATTCTATTTCTATTTGTTCTTTATTAGAGAATAAAGTATATTATTTTCTTTTAATTAATACAATAAAATGGAAAACCCCGCGGAAAAATCCCTCAAATCAGGTGAAGATCAGTGTTTATAGTTTCAATTGATTTCAAAAAATAATAATTTCGAGCTACTTTTCATTCAAAACTTTCTATAAACTAAAATCATGTCTTTCCATACAAAATGTATGAAGAGAGCGATTATTTTTGGCATTTTAGGTTCTATAATAAAATTTTGTTTTGAACATGGAGGCTTGATCTATTAAGATGGCTTTGCTAATACAGACGGATATATTTCCTTAAACTTTTAAATAAACGCACCGCTCAAGAATCATTTTGATTCATTACACCAGAGCCACCTATATATACAGAGCCCTACGGTGAAATATTGAGCTTTTTCTAGACTTCTAGAGAGACTTCTAAAATTGACGAAAAAAACATTGTGTTATTTATTAATAAAATTTATAGAAAAAGATTTTCTCCATTAAATTGATATATGCAATAACACAAATACCAATGCAATAAAATTAAACTGCAAGACGAAAAGAGAAAACTGTAAAAGTGTGATTTTAGGTGCGTTTTTTTATTAACAGAACTATATTATTAATATGTGACAGAACTTCAAGTTCTATAAGAACATCGGGAATAATACTGGGAAATTTTATTTAGTTTAACCAATATATTTAATTTAAGTTCTATGTATTTGAATAACTTTCAACTTCTAACTATATTTTTTGACGTCTATTGTGAAATAATACAGGTATCAAACATAAAACAATGAAAAATATTTGTTTAAAATATTTCCTTTTAAAAATTTCCCTTTTTTTTCGAGTTTGTGTACTATGAATATATCGCGAACTTGAAAAAACCAATGTTTTATCCAGAACATTGAAAAATAAAGTTAAATTTTATTTTATTTCGATAATAGTGAATTATAATGTGTAGTTTAACATTAATTGTATCTTATTTATTGATAATAAATTAAACTCATTTGGATTTTACTGAAAAAATGAGAAAATTCAGAAAAACTTCATTCCAATAAGAAATTTTTTTGAATTAAAAAACACGACTTGTGTTTCCTTTTGAATTATATTTTTGTGAATAAAATAAAATACATAAAGTGTATTTCAATAAAATCTGCATGATTTTGTTTGAATAAATCACAAATTAACATCATTTCAATTTCAACGTAAACTTTGGATTTTATAATAAATGGAACACCATGAAAAACACAGTTCTTCTGGCGCGATTCTAATTTATTTTGGAAAAGTTCTGCTACGCATTTGTGCATTATTATGGTTGGACACAAATTGTGCAGTTGTTATTGGAACTCCCTGTGGGTGACATGTTGTAGTTGTCAATATAACAATTTCTTTCTTTCGATCGATGTTTATGTTCTCTTTTTAAATTTTACGCTATTTGGTGTATTCAATTTTGAATATTTTCTATTGCGATCTCAGCCTATTAGACTCATTTTGTACTCTTTCCGTTTTTCCTTATTTCGCTTAAGATAACGAAACAGAAATATGTGGTGATATATTTTCAAATGTATAAAAGGAAGAATGCTTTACCCCAGCATGCTGCGATCGCAATAGAAAAAGCAAAGTTAAAAAATGAAAAAGTGCGATTTAATTCTTAAGAAAAGAGACACATAAACTTCGATCGAAAGGATGACAATACATATATGGTTTATTTATTTATTTATTTTACCTACACATTCAAATATATTCATGTTTATATAAATATGATAAATTCATATTTAATTATAAGATTTATGGTTCTGACCATTGCGCTGACTTTCAGATATATGCTTCTTCAATATAGAATAAATTCCATAAAGTGATTATCGAAATGAAAAATTTAACTTTTCTTTGATGACAATTAATTTGAAAATGGTAATTTAATTAATTTCAATCGACAATGAAGCATCGTACATCGGGCAAATTTACCATAGTACATTTTCCCCCTTTTTTTGATCTTTCGATCAATCAAATCGCTTAAAATGATATAAGCCCCTCCTACTTGTGCCATACTCGAGTTAAAAAAAATTTATGTTTGAGTAAAATGCATCGCAGGGTTACCAACGAAACGATATTTTTTTTCTCTAAATTATGACTGTAATACGCAGTGTACTATAATGAACTGAATATTATAGTTTGCTCTTTTTCAATTTTGACGTTTAATTTAATTTTATTTTTCGATTCCCTGTCACCGATAATTTTTGTGTACATATGTAATGTATATTGTTTTAATTATATTTCTATTTCTTATTTATAAAGATAATAATTCGTCATAGAGATGAGAATCGTTTTGTTCGACGGTATACCGATCTAATCTTAATTATTATATTGATTGTGGTTAGTAAAAAGTGCAATACAGTTCCAAAATGGCTCCGTTTAAGTTGGAATTATGTTTTGTTGTTAAGTAGTAAATCAGTAAACCAGTTTAGTAAATCAGTCCTAACATGGCCATATCCATATTTTGCTCCATTTCGTTGAAATTATTTGTTCACCGCTAGCACTAATAAATTAAAAAATCTAAAATAAGGCATGTTATCTTAAAACGCACAATAATAAACAATTTGGTATTGACACAGCCAATCTCAAATTGGTAATAAAAAATTGAGCAAGTTTAACAAAATGGACTAAATTTTGAACGAAAACATCAGCGTCTAACTTCAACTCAATACTATGGTAAATTCTCCCGATGTTATGTACGCTGCTTGAAGCCAAAATATATCGACTACATGGTATTATATTGCGCATACGTCAAAAATTTAAGTTCCCTAAAAGCAACAACAATTGATCAACATGGCGGCACTAGTCTCATATATTTCTATTTGCGTTTCAATTTTAATATTCACGTTTGGTAATAAATTATTTTTGAATTAAATTCAAAAACAATAAATAAATTTCGGCTTTTAGATAATATTTGACTATAGTCAAAAACACATCGTATTAATGCTTTTGTGTTTCGTGGGGTTTTTAATTGATAATATTAATGTTTAAATTGAGTCTGTTTGTAGCAAATAAAATTTTTTCGTAAAACTTTTATATTTCGGTAATTATGTATTCAATTAAAATAAAATTTATTCAACAGTGAATGTTAAATTGTGTCACATGTATTGTAAACAATATATTCTTTAAACTTTTATGTTTCGATGCATTTTTAAGTAATAATATTGAGTTTCAACTTGTGTTTGCTTGGTGTAAAAAAAAAACACAATACATTGTTGTTCTTTTATGTATAAGGAAGTTTACATTGACAACATTTTTTCACTTATAACCACAATATAGTCAATTAAAATAAATCACAATAAATAATTGTTTCGCTAAAATATACAATTTTGTAAAAAATGGTTTTTCTTCACCTCAAACACACACTACAAGCCAATTTTAAAGCGTCAATGTTTCACTTAAAAAATCACCGAAATATAAAAGTTTGAACACAATATTTTTTTGTAAACACACGAAAACATTCACAGCACGTTTATTCAATAATTTTATTATAATTTATATCAAAAATTATTAAAACAAAAATGTAAACATTGAAACGCAAATAACATCACGAAATTTTCTTAATGACTAACACCGCCATATTGACTGATGCGCGAAAAAGAACGAAAATGAAACCTGTTTGTATATGTTACCTGTTCTCCATTTACTTTGGCTAAGATACAATTTTGTTTTGAATTGAAAATTAGCGTTGGAAGTATATTTTCTCTTTCTATCATACTACTAAAATTACCGATAATTTCCAGCCCATAAACGTATGTCGATAAAGCGGATCATTAATTCTTGAATAATAGAGATACGATTTATTTCGATACATTTGTGAATTATTTTGTATTAATACAGGTAGGAAAACTTTCTTGTGGAAATCCTGGGAAAGCCTCTAGAGTGTTTTATCTGAAGAAAGCTTGATTTGAAGTGTTTTTCCAATAATTTTCCGAAATAATTTTCTAGTCATAGCTATTGGAAAAACACTTCAAATCAATCCATCTCTTCAATCCACAAGCTGCATTTTTATAAATTTTCCATTATTTACATTTGATTTTGGAAAATCTAAATCTAAATTTCCCATTTTCCAAACCCCCACATGAAACTTCAACTAAAATAATTTTTTAGTCATAGCTATGGGAAAAACACTTCAAATCAAGCCATCTCCAGACATAACACTCTAGAGGCTGAATTTTTATGAATTTTCCATTATTTACATATGATTTTGGAAAATCTAGGTTTCCCAGGATCCCCACATGGAACATTTCTTTATAGTATTATTATAAATTGTCTTACAATTGTATCAAAATTCGATTTACCTTATTATTTTTATCCAAGAATTAAAAATCTTCTTTATCGACATATATCGGCTGGAAACTATCAACTGAGAACTTTCGGCTATATAAATTTTTTATCGGCTGTCATATTAATACTATAATCGGCATTACCAATTTTTATAACTTTCGGCTGGAGATTATCGGCTTTCTTTAACAGTATCATATTTACATTGCTTCATGCGATAATACAAAAAGTGGTTCCTCTAGAAAAAGCTCAACAGAAAATATGGCTGGTCCTTACCGCTCTGTATATATAGGTGGCTCTGGTTATACTCATGCCAAACAGAGATTTCTAGACATCTTGAAAATATAACAAGCTGTGCATGAAGAACGGAGCACGAACAACCTGGCTTGGTAAAAATGAAAATCGAGATACGTTTCTATACGACTTATTTTATTCGAAGTACAATTCACACTTAATTTTTGAAATGTTATTATCGACCATTCTTAGAAATCTTAAAAAGACTACACGAATAACGGCATTCAATTGCCTTTAATATTATTTAATCAATAATTTACTAGTAGTTTGTGTTTCTCAGGCTTCATTAATTACATCATATGAATAATCCAATTGAGAACATTTATTACAAGAAATTTTAAAAAAATTTCAAATGAGCCAGATGAAATAAGCAAATTAATATTTCGCATAAATTAATCAATGACAAATGAATAATTTTCTAAGTTTTAATAAGATGAGATATATACCATCTTAGGTTTTTGAAATTTACTTACATGTACGAAGAAAGAAATTTCCTTTGTCTATTTTGGTACTTTAGTTTAAGTTTGTTTTGAACATGTAGGCTTTATTTATTAAGACTTTGTTTTCACCGTTCCATCTTTTCATCCAAAGCTTTTAACCTACGAATTATTTCATCCACTTTACCTAATGATTTTCGCAATATTTTGATTTTGCTCTTTGATGCTAGGGAAATGTTATAAATTCATAAAAGATGAATTAATGATGTAACGACGACTGAATTATTGTATTAATTTTTTTCCCACGGATCAAGATTGGAAAATTTGCGAATGTTTTGAATGTTATGGCATATTGGCATAATTTTTTTTGAAAACATCAAAATGATGCTGTATTCATTACGAAACAATGATAGTGTTGGTAATTTAGGGAAAGGAAAGTAAAAATTCGAGATAGCGGTTAGAGAATTTGTACATAAAAAACAGAAATATACAACTTAATGCTACTAAGACATCTTCTATATCAAGCAAATTGGAATGAATTATTTGTGAGACATTAATTTAATTTACCAATTTTTTTACCTCATGTAATCTCTTTAATAAAATAAAATTTGTTGATTATTTGTCGATAGATATTATGGCATAATCTAATACATAAATATAGTATATAAAATAAGTACATAAGGGTTGTGGTTTTATTATATATTTATAAATACATAATATACAAGCGAAAATTCGGCTGTATCATTAATATACTAATTGAAGTTTGTGGTTATTTTAGTTTGTTGGTATGGTGTATAATGAATGAAATTTACGCGATATAATTTTAATTAATGCATGGCGTGAGTAATTACTGAACTCGCGTCGTTAATCTATGAATTATAAAATTATCTAGATAAAATATTCATATTTTAAAATTAATCTGTTATTAGGAAACATTTGTTAGGTTGAACTTATATCCATATATCAAATACAAACAAATTAATAGTTTAGAATGTAGTCTTTCAATATCGATACTAAAACTCACTACGGTAAAGTTATTTAGTGCATATTTTTAAAAACATTAAATTTTACAATAAAAGTTAAACTTAAGATGTTTAAGATTAACTTGTCTTCAACATAAACATACAAATCAACAACTTTTAGTTTGGAAAATATCAAAAGAAAAATCAAGCATTATAGGTTTACCAACCGTAATAATTTTTAATTAACCGTTGAATATCGGATTTCTACAATAAATCAGAAAGAAGCATGTTACTATTTATTAAGAAGGACAATGTCCGATAACTGCAATTTTTTTTAAAGACTTTAAGAATTTTAAAAGGATTACGATAGGTATATGTAGTTTTTTCCATAGAAATTTAAATTCAATATTAGCGGATTAAAGTCTGTATTCCTTTATTAAAAATTAGCTGGCAGTATTACTTTTTTTCTTTCGTTTTTCCAGTAAAAAAAATACTGTCAGCCAATTTTTCAAAATGGAATACAGGCTTAATATGTTAGGCCAGCTAAATTTTCTATGCATATTCAATTTGGGTCAAATTATATCGAACTTATTTAATTTGGAATATTTATGAATTGTTAAAATCTATAAAAATTTTAGTTTTCGGTGTTTAAAAAATAGAACTCTCCGTTTGATATTTTTGATTGATAATAATTTGTGATAGAAATAAAAATATGTAAAATATTTTAATTGAAAAATGTATTCCGATAATTAATGTTTTAATATCAACTATTATTCTTACGACACATTTGCATGCGATTAATTTGCGTTAAAACTAAAATTGTAGTTTTGAAGTGATATCACTCACAATAGTTTCCCTAAAATTTCATCTCTAAAAGGTGATTAACTAATTATTGTGGTGCTAATCGTCTTAGAAAATTTCATTTTTCAATAAATGGCAAGTGATAACCACTGATCATCTTCTGCAATCCTACCATTAGTATGATAAAATTATATGATTCCAGCATTTTTTTAAATTCAGTTCATTCCAGCAAACGTGCTTATTATTTAATTTAAAATTTGACTTATTCTAACCAGCTTTGGGATATTTATTTATAGTATATCACAATCAGGGCCCCTGTGGTCGGGGCACTCACATGTTTCGTAAACCTAAATTGCATGCACATGTTTTCCTAGAATACCACCATAGTATCCTTTGCTTGCCGTAGGAGGCGACTAGACGGTTGAATCGCTAGGCTGACGATCCGTAATAAACTCAAGTGTTTCCAATATCTACAAAATAAAAAACTGATAGCGCCAAATCACTACCGGACCTCCGCTCAAGTACCCGAACACGAGGTTTAGGATCATGAAGGAGTAGCGGGTGGAAATCGTTGCTCTGCAGGAAACTCGCTGGCCTAAAAGTGGAGACCATGTGTCCGAGGGCTGATAGATTATCCACCAGCAACCAAATACGTAGGCAGGGATCATTATTTGGTCGCTGCAAACCTATACGATGGAAGTTTTTGTACAAGTCTGGGAACACAGCGAAACGTATAGAACGTTTCGACTGTGAAAGGGATACTTTGTGGAACTGTCTTTTCGACCTTATTCGATTAGTGTGGCGAACCGAAGAAATGCCTGACGAATGGAAAGTGGCCGCGATATGCCCCATCTTCAAGAAGGGAGACCGCTTGAAGTGTTAGAAATATCACCGTATAGCTCTATTTTGCGCAGCATATAAGTTACTGTCCTACATTATATTGGATAGATTATATTGGTTAAAGTTGAGAGCAGGCTATCGACAATTTTTGCAGTTAACTCGGGTGTTTGGCAGGGAGATGCTCTGTCCCCGATGCTCTTCAATCTCATGTTGGAGTACTTTTTTCGTAAAACTGAAATTCCTCAGAGTAACATAAGATGATCGCCAGTCCAATCAGGTGCTTGCATATGCAGATAACATATGCGTGGTTGGACAGAATAGCAACGGAGTGAAGGAAAACTTGATCCGTTTGAAGAGTTTTCAGCTTCTGTTAGAGTCTAAAACAAAATATATGATGTCTGGTCATATAGGAACAATGGCACACAAGAGTTTAGTTGTGGCCACTACACGTTTGAGGGAGTGAGGAGGTTCAAATATTTGGGCTCTCTTATCACTTATGATAACAATGTGGGTGAAAATATTAAAGCGCGGCTAGCGGATGGTCGTGCTTTGTATCCTCTAAGGCCACTGGTAAAATCTAAACACCTACCAAGTGCCGTGAAGCTGAAGCCTTACAAAATAAAGCTTGGTACAGCTTCAGCTTCACGGCACTTGATAGCGGGCCCGTTGTTTTGTAAGGATGTCAAAGTTGGGCGCTGACGGATGAGTACAAGAGATGGCTTCTTACATATTTGAGAGAAGAATCGTGCGAGTGATTTACGGGCCGAAACGTGAAGTAGATGGTATATACCGAGCTCTGTACAATGTCGAGATCAGAGATCTGATGAAGATCACCGCGATATTGTACAGGAAGTAAGATCTCAGCGAGTACGCTGGCTCGGTCACGTTTTGCATGCTATCTGATAAGGCAATTTAACTTATTTTACCATTCGCCACAACATATTTATGTGATTGCGCTTGTTCAACCTTATTGTATGTGAAAATACGTAATATTGAGGGATGAAACACGTGCGTTGCAAAATTGAGCCACTACTTATGTTACCTTTGCTCAAATAAAATTGTCTTTGTAGTTTAATTTGATTTTCTATTTCTAAGGTATATGCAGGAGTCCAGTTTAATTTATTTTCGTAGAAATTTAGTTACTCAAAAATTGGGGTCGTAAGAATTCTTCATTTGAATAGCGGGTCGCGAATAAAAAGTTTATAAACTATAAGAACCTCTGATCTAAGCTAATTATGTACATATTTTGTTTCTTTTAAATGTTGGGTAAAAACACTAATATTTTGGTTTTTATGTCACTATGATAAAATGTTTCTGCAAATTGTTAAACGACATTAGATTGTTTTTTAAAAGATGTCGAAACTTTCATTTTAGAAAAATATGGTAACTTGTGATTTAAACTTGTGTCTCACAATTTTGAAATTATAATTTTTGAAAAGATGTTTATTTATCCATAAATATTTTTGATGTACCAAATAGACAAATAATTAGAATTTTCATATACGAATAAACACCAGTTGAAAAAATGACATTTAATGGTACAATAAAAAATGAAATCTCACGCAATGATATTGAGCCAGAATTTTATTTTTGAATTGAAATTATGTCACTGAGATGAATAATACAATGACATACCACTAAATGGGCACAAACATAATGGCGACTCTTATATCTAACATTCCTCCTTCCAAAACAAAGTCAAATAACTCATATATGTATACGCATATAGGAAAATTATCCACCGTGCCCCGATTCAATTTTAAAAATAATTGAAAAGAGTGAAGAATTTATGTCATTTTAATTTTAATCGATAGGTCCAATATGATTTTGTAAAAAAATCGGTTTGACTGAAAATGATTGGGTTGTTTTTTAACTTATATCGACAACATCTATTTGTTAAGGCAATTTAAGTTTGCTATACACATTGAAAGGCTTACAGTGTTTTATGCCGTTGTGCCTCAATCAGTGAATAAACTTCTAAGCAAGCAAATTTATCATTTTATTTAGAATAGTTTGGTGTAAGTTGAGTCACTAATAGTGACTTTGATAGTAGTGCTATCTATTTAAAATTGTATTAACTAAAGCGCTTTACTTAGGTGTAGTTATAGTTTAGTCGATTGGGGCACATAATCTTTCAAAGTTTAAACTATGTATATTCAATAGTGTGATGATTATGGCAAAAACATCACAAACAGCAATTAAAATATTCCCGTGGCTTAGTGAATTATGATATTGCGTGTTGATAACAGCTATATATAAAAAAGAAAGAAAAACGGAATCAAATATAACGGAAAAATTCTCGATGAATACACACATCTTCATTTGAAAATTACACAGATATAGCAAAACATTGTGAAACCGATTTAGTAGTGAGCGTAAACAGTGTTGAATGGAAGTCGATGAATTAACCAAAGTACAAGTTTTTATTCTCAAACTTCAGAGATCTAATCTTCCTGATAGCCCAAATTCGAAACAATAGATTTGTCTTATTATAGAAGAACCCCGGTTTCTCGCAGACCAATCAACCCGTTTTAAAAAATGTTACATTACTTTGTTAAATATGTAAATGTGACAATATTGGAAAGAGCTTTATGAGATTGTTGGTATAGCCTTTAACCTCAAAAATTAACAATTTTTAATAATTTGACCTAGTTGGCAAACTGTCGTCCCTTTTTCGAGAAATAACATGTCGAAGGAATTTGGAATGTAATAAAGTCAATATGGTTTACATATTGTTCAAATTCATCCAATTTTTTGTCATGTCATAATACTGGTTATATTCTCGATAAGCATTTTTTCATGTTCATATATATTTCTATACACGTTTGGTTTGTGAAAATTTGACAGTCGTTCGGTTTTCATATCCTACCTTTTCATATCCTAACATATTTATGTATGTACGTGTACACCCCAACAAACCGGGAATCGAGCGAAATACATAATATAATTTCTCTCTTAATATGTTCATCAAAAACAAGTTATACATGTTACCGAATTATTTTACAACCCCCAAAAGTTACTTGATACACCAATCAAATTCAATTATAAATTTAGCTTTAAAAGTAACGTATGTATGTAGCGAGAGCTATGCTTTAGAATTCTTGAACATATATGTACATATGTATGTCTATATGTACATATAAATGGTATGTATATCATTTATATTACACAGAAATGTAAAATCAACACACAAGAAGCAACTAAAAATTGTTGTATCGCTTTGACTCTATGTCTTTGACACAGAATTTGAATTAATTTTTATAAAGGGTAGTTTGGGGTTACCCTCATTTTATATTATTTATTGTATTGTGACAGGCTAAACGAATATAGAAACCTGAGTGTTGACAATACTAATGAATGAGAAAAACGTAAATTCAACAATTATATTGATCGAATTAAATCTTCATTGTTTTGCACCACATGAGTTTTGTTTGTTTTATTATGCTGGTCCGTAGGAAGCTAAAACCATGGTGACCCGAGGATATGAAAAAGTTTATCTCAACACAAATAAATTTTTACGAATTTGCTATGTATATGTTTCTGTATACCGTTATATTTATGTATACGGTTAGTAATTTATCATGCGGGGCATTATAAACCCTACCCACATGTTGCTTTTGTGTTCTGAATACTATTTTTTGTGTGTGCTTTTAATTTCCAAGAAATTTATATTCACAGTCGCAAAAAAATTTCCAGGAATTGTTAAAAAGTGTTTTTTTTTATCCATTCAGTATTTTTTAATTCCTTACCCACTTTAATGGTTGTCCTAGCGATAAATCTAGATGGGAATTTAAAGAGCTATATTCTCCAATTTTAACTTCCTTGTCTGTTTGAAATTGTTTTATTAATATTCCGGCTTTTCTTTCATTGTTGTAAAATCTTACAGGTCCCTATAGAAAGAAAAAACTATTATTATTTTTTATTTGTCTTATGCTGCTATACATATTTATGCATAAATGCTGAGTAATTAACTTACAGTGACCCCTTCAAAACTAGTATTCTTAAGTGCTTCGAGGAATAGAATTTCCCATTCTTTGACACGATATTGAAAATTTGCTATCGACAATTTGTATTCTTCTTTTTTTTGGGCAACATATTGAATGGCTAACGCTACTGCCCAAATTCCATCGTATGTGTAACCATGAAACCGAGAATATTCACCGCCTCTTCTCCGATTGTACTCGACTAGATATTCGTCGGCAGTCTGAAAGAAAATGAAATCATAAAATAATAATTTATTTGGTTATGGCAATTGAATTTATTATCCCTTAATTCTAATTCAATTGATTTTTGATCGTCGTGCAGTTTAGACGTAAAATCAATGTGCGCGGAATATAATTAAAATAAAATTAAATTAAAATAAAAAGTGCAGTGTTAGTTCTTTTTAAATAATAAGGGGCCTATTTTCCCCCAAAAAACAATATCAGCATTAAATCAGAATAATGCAATGGGTAAAGTGGAACATAGCCCCCAAAAAAATATAATAACGCTAAATGAAAAAAGTGCTTCGACATCAAATTTAGCAAATTTGGTGATACCACCTTTTAACACTAATGAAAATACTAGTAAAAAAGTCAATGCTGCAACAGCAAATGAACATGATATAAATAAAAATACAAGTGAAAAAATAAATGCTAAAACAGCAAATGAACCAAGTGCAATGAACGTGAATGACGATTTTAATTTAATTAGTGAGATAGGTCACTTAAATAAAGAAAATTTGGTGCAAACCGGAATGGACAGATACATAACTGTTCAGACCAAAAGAAAAAGAAGCCCGAAATCAGCGCAATTAGCTAGTAAAACTAAAGCGTCTAGATTAGAACATGGCGCTTATAAAATACCTCTCGGCAATAGATTTTCTAGCTTGGAGGATGGAGCCGATGACACAACAGCCAAAAAGTTAAATAATGAACTCGTCAATATAATCGACAAATTAACGGATTCAAAATTTTATATTGCCCCACTTAAAAGAGGCAATATCAAAGAAACCAAAATCCAACCTTTGGAAATTGATGGTTTCAGAGCCATCTATTGCAAACATTTTAAATCGGGTGAAGGTTCCTCAACCGATGTTTCGCATAGAATTACAGCCAGATGAGAAAAACAAAGGAAACCACAGTATATATAACTTGAGATATTTACTGCACCGCAAAATCACTGTAGAGTGATTTTGAGTGATTTTGTATCGTCAAAAGCCAAAAATGGAGCTCCTAAAGATAGCTGTATGGAATGCAAACGGTCTTTCACAGCACAAAGCTGAGGTTCAGACCTTTCTTGTCTATAAAAATATAGACATCATGCTAATATCAGAAACACACTTTACAAAAAACGAAGAATAAAGCATTATGAACTCAACAAATATGATAAAGATCACATCCTAGCAACTAATATCTGCCTATGAAGAATGGTCTGGACACTGTGTAATATCGGCTGTTTACTGTCCACCGAAACACGCAATCAAAAAGCAGCAATTTATCGATTATTTTAATCAGCTGGGCATTAAATTTCTCGCAGGAGGCGACTACGATGTTAAACATCTGCAATGGGGCTCGAGATTAACAACACCTAAAGGAAAGCAACTATATGAAGCAATGAATGAAAAAAATCTAGATTATTTATCTTCTGGACACCCAACTTATTGGCCATCAGATAGAAATAGAATACCTGATTTAATAGATTTCTGTATAACAAAAGGAATTGCACGCACCAATGCTCAGGTAGAAGATTGCTATGGCTTATCATCCGATCACTCACCAATAATAATAACTCTGAGTACCAGAGCTTTAAAGGTAGAACCTCCTCAACGTCTAACAAATAAATTAACTTATTGGGCTCTATATAGAAATATAGTCGAACACAATTGCCACTTGGATATCCAACTTTGCACCCCGGAAGATATTGATGATGCGGCTGATGGTATGTGTTAAACCATATTAGAAATAGCAGCAAAAGAGGCCACCCCTGATATTAACAACTCTGAAAAAGTTAACCAGCCATCACCTAATATACTGCAGTTAATCCAAAAAAAAGGACAATACGCCGGCTATGGCAGCAGCAAAAATCTCCATTACTAAAAGGGAAATTGAATAGGGCTATTAAAGCCCTTAAACGAGCATTGAGAGAAGAAAAAACTCAGGAATCCAGAGTTACCTTTCTGGACTCTCGGCGACCGAGAAGACAGATTATTCACTATGGAAGGCGACAAAACAACTAAAGAGGCCATCATTATCGAATCCACCAATTAGGCAACCAGATACACATTGGGCCAGAAGTGACGTAGAAAAGGCTACTGCTTTCTCTAACCACTTGAAAAAAGTATTCACACCAAACGAAAAAACTAGCAATATTGAACTACCAAAGTTCACGGAGGACCCTTCGAAACCAATTCCTTTAAAATTCAAGTGGAAAAATGTTAAAAATACCATTAAAAATTCCATAAATCCAAAGAAAGCTCCAGGACACGATTTTATTACCGGAAAAATGATCAGAGAATTACCTGATAAATGCATAAAACTCAAAACTTATATCTTTAATGCGATTATGAGATGTGGCTATTTCCTTGAAAAATGGAAAATATCGCAAATTACAATGATTCTGAAGCCTGGAAAAGACGAAACACAAGTCGCATCGTACAGGCCAATAAGTATACTTCCGATGATTTCTAAACTATTTGAAAAAATGGTATTACAAAAATTAAAACCAATATTATCCGAAGGACAGATTATACCAGACCACCATTTTGGGTTTCGAGACCAACATGGCACTGTAGAACAGGTGCACAGAGTTGGTAACACAGTTAAATTTGCATTAGAAGAAAAGAAATATTGTTCGGCAGTTTTCTTAGACATTGCGCAAGCTTTCGACAAAGTATGACATGAGGGCCTTATATACAAAATAAAAACTCACCTGCCAAAAAAATTTCATGCAGTTCTTGAAGGCTACTACTTTCAAAGAAAATATCAGGTTGAACACAATTCAGCCATTACTAAACTAAATGATATAAACGCAGGAGCTCCACAAAGCAGCGTACTGGGGCCAGTATTGTATTTGCTGTGTACTGCCGATCTACCAACAACTGATAAAGTTGTAACATCAACATTTGCAGATGACACTGCTATTATGTTTTCACACAAAAATCCTCACAAAATTGAAAATTGGCACAGAACGTGGCCGATCAAAGCGAATGAAAACAAATCAACTCACATAACATTTACGTTGAATAAGCGTACATGTCCAGCGGTTAAATTAAACAACCATTCCTCAACAAACAAACGTCAAATACTTATATCTTCATCTTGATAGAAGATTGACATGGAGAAAACACATTGAATCAAAGCGTAACCAAATAAAAATATAATTCTCAAAAATGTACTGGCTGATTGGAAGAAAATCAAAACTTTCCCTAGAATACAAGGTTCTACTATACAAAATGATCCTAATTTCTATATGTACATATTGAATTCAACTATGGGGTTGCACAATCAAATAGTTTGAAGTAGTTTGAAGTAAAATCACATAGTTTGAAGTACATTTCGAAACTGGAAACTTACCCCAACGAATTAGCAAGACAACTATTAAGGCAACCGAAATATAGACGGCTTCGCAGAGTAGATCCACTAGATCTAACTAATATATTGATAATTTTAATTTAACTACATTTTTAAGCTAACACACATTATTAATTATTATTTATCCATACTAATAATAAGTATTTAACATAGGTTAAGGACTTAGATAATAAATTTTTGTTTAGATTGTAAGCTTTGCACTTGTTTGTCTCGTATAAAGAAAGATTTAAGAATAAAGCCATTGGCAGTTTTAAAAAAAAAAAAAAAAAAATTCTAATTAAATTTTCTATTTTTTCTATGGCTTAATCTCTATCGAATATTGGCTGGCCCAGTATTAATATGGTCAAATGACGCAAATCTATTGATTTGCTACAAGTTTATCAAAACTTTGGCAGTTGGACAAAAGTATTCTCCCTAGAAATATTTATTCGACGAAATTCAGTTTTTCAAAAATTAGTTCGTCACTTCTACAGCTACTCGTATATACGAGTATGGTATTACCAACGTGTATGATTTATTAAAATGACTAGAACCCGGGAAACAAAATTGAGCCTGTTAAATTATTTAACTTTATAATTTAAATTCACAAAATTGTATTGAACTGATTTCATTAATTTGTAAAATGCATTTCAATTTAGTAATATCAAATTTCAAAAGTCTGCTGAAGATTCAGAAAAATTATCAAATCTCAAATTTTACTTTCTATTTACATAGCCATTTGAATAAAAATTTTATTTCGACTAAAAAAATATCTTATATGTATGAAAAATGTCGGTCTGTAGCCTCAAAAAACCATATATACCATCTTTTGGAAACAGCCCACACAGTTGGTTTAAACTTTAAACAAACCAATTTTTAAATTTGTATGAACATATGCAACATAATTTCTGTTATACCAATCTATAGTTAACTTGGATATAAGTACTTACAATTCCGGATATTGTGATATCTCCCGTTGTCGAAAGCGGTAGTAAATCAACCAACATCGTTGATTCTAAGGCCGTTTTCAACTCCTCTACCGAACAATTTCCTGACGTATTCCACCACTCGGTCGAATATGCGCCCATTATCAGCCACTGATAAGCTCGACCAAACATTTCCAGCCGATACGCCTCACAAAATATACGTTTCGCCCAGTACTCGTTAAAATTTCCCAATATAATTCGAACATCCTTTTCTTTTAATTTTTTTAACGATTCGCGCACATCATTAACAAAACTTTGTGTATCCACCACTTCCATGTTCATATCGTCCAAATCGGCGACCAAGTGATTATGCGGCAGCGAATATCGTGGCTCATTTTGATATATTGTACCGACCCGTGTCCAATTAAAATGTTTTAATAATTCAAGCCGTGGCGCATTGAATGCATTTTCCGATGGTACAACACGAAAAAAATTCGGAAACGCGTCCTTAGTAAACATAGGATGGGTATCGGCATATGATAATTGGGTCAAATGCCAATGTTTACTTGCTTTTGCTATTGGATCTGTGACATGGGTACAGGCGGCACCAAATAACATTAATTTGTTTGGACCTGAATGCATCATATCAAAAAATGATTTGACTCCTACCGCAGCGTTACACTGAAATTAGTTAGAGAAAACTTGTATTAATTTTAATTAAATTGAAAAAAAAGGATTATTTTGATTTGGATATTGTCTCTATTTTAAAACCTTTATATTAATTTTGTTAGTCATCGATATAATATATGTTTTGTTTGTCTTAAGAGATTTCTATTGATTTTGACTTAACTATAATTTTAATCAAATATATATATGCTTAATTAATGATGATTTTACGCTATTTTGAATTAAGTTTTGGAAAGTTGGGGGTTTATATGTGTTTTCATTCCGCTGTGTTTTACCGCCAACAGTGCCGAATTGATTTTACGATGAAAATTATATATTATTATAATTAATTACCACTCAAATTTTTGTTTCACGCATAAATATAATGGCGGACTTACTAATTCACGTTTTAGTATAGGATTTGGATTTATAATGAAACTGGTTTCCACTTGAAATAAATGCAAATCTAAGCTCTCTCATGTGGAAAACCATATCGATTCTGAAAAAGGAATCGGACTATTAAAAAAGTGCAAGAAGGAAACACTTTTGTAATACAAATTTTCGTACTGACTTTAGATTAAAGGAAGGTTTTATTTAAAAAAAGAAAACAATTTGTGTATTATTTTTATTAATTTACTTTTTACATTACAGGGTGGTATAAAAGGTCACTAACGTGGTGCCCAAAATACTATGGAAAATATATTAGAAATTCTATTTCTAACATAGACTATAACATATCAGTTAACTCCTCTGAATTAATACATATGTATGTATAACAAACCACAAGACATGACACTTTGGTCGAACCCTACGCACTTAACACAATCATAGGCGAAATTATGTAATAAATGAAAATTTTATTATTACACAGAATTTATAAATTATGTAAATTATTGTTTGAGGGCAAATCAACAGGAACTTGGAAAAAAAAATTTCTGACTTTGTAGGAATAAGTAAGTAGAACAGTACATCTGTGTTTTTTAATTAATTAAAAATTGGCTTTTCATATAAAAATTATAATTTCATACTATACATATATATTGGCTTTGGCATTGCTGCATCGAGAGAGAAAAGGAGATAGAGAAGCAAATGGGAGCCGGTGACTGGTGTTAAAATTATTTAAATTATTTTAATTTCCGCCTACAGACAACGAAAAAAAAGGATATTTTTCAAACTTTGTGTTGTAATGGGTTGTTTTGTTGTGTTTATGGAAATTATGGATTAATGACTGGAAAAATATATTGCGTATATAAGGACGGTTGTTTTTCATCTCTATGTGCTAACACTATACAAATATATACAATATATTCTAATGATTTTATTCTTATTATGTACATAACCGAAATTCTAGTAATTATTAAGTTTTTGTTGTTCTTTTAGGTGGTCCATTTTATGAGAAAATTAATTGAAATAATAACAAAGTTGATTCATTCTATAAAGTATAAAATTAAACCATTATGCAGATTGTGAAGTATAGTGTGTTACCTGCACAATTATAAATGCTTTAACGTTTGTTGGAATTTTTTTTAGGAAACAATTCATAATTCTATATAGACGAGTGAAGTTCGTCCTAAACCCTAAAAATGTTTATAATGTTAGTGAGAATATCATTTTTTATTCGAATAAGCCGATGAATCTAATAATTTAACCGATTGTGAAATTTTTTCTGCCAAGCTATTTCTTTTGTCATAAAGGTCTACATAATTTAGTATAACTCATGTATGTATATATATATATATATATATATATATATATATATATATATATATATATATATATATATATATATATATATATATATATATATATATATTCTACGTCGAATAATTCAATTTCCAAATATTCGTGGGAAAACCGTAGAACCCTAATACAAAAATTATGTATATACCAAGATATCCTTGGGTTTAAAATTAAAATTAAAGTTGGGTGGATCACTCCAGCACTCAATGCCACAAACGGGCCCATGGTGCAATATCCGGACAAACACACTACACATTAAAAACATCCAACCGTGATTTTTGGTCACCATCGTGAATCGAACCTCATACCCTCGAATACCACAGCAGCACACTACTAACTGTGCCAACGAGGGCGGCATTGGGTTCCGAAAAATATATCAATTTTAGAAGCAAGGGATTAGAGGGTTAAAGGCAACCATGTTTGGTGTGACCTCATAAAGGGTCTTTCAATAAATGGTCAAGTTCCTAAACTAAATTTCAATAAAGAGTGACATATATTTTTAACAAAACGTCAATTTAATTTCAAATTTAAAATAAAAGTTCTTCTTGAAAAACCCTATATAATTATGTCAAATACATATTTTATTATTTTTATTTTCTTGAACCCAATGACATTTTGGTACATACATAAACACTACATTTTGGTGTTAGAATCCTAAAATTTTCCCCAGAAAATTTGGAAAATCAAATAGTGTTCGACATAATTATATGAGGTTGTACTAAATTTTGTTGCCCTAATGATAAAATTTATTAAATCGAGTCATTCATGCTTTGCACGCAAACATATATATGCGAGAATGGGTTTTGTTGCCAATTTTAACCGAAACTCAGCAGCTACTGGATTATATGACGAGAGTGCAGGCAGCGTATTGCAAGGTCAATATTATTTTTGTTGTACACACCCGATTTATCACCGCCTTGAACTTATTCCAGTATTTGTTACATTTATTTTTTACTATCACAGATAGTTTCGTCATATAAAATGTGACCCAGCTCAGCAGCCTTTAAGATGCCGTTTAAGCTGTAGCGTATAATCAATCTGTTTGTAATATATCTTATGTGTCTGCGTGTCTGCTAATGAAAAAGAGCCTTAGTATACATATATACGAGCACTATGGGACGAGAATATACAATTCCAAACAACACTGCAATTGAGGCCCACGATCATTTGTACCAAATACCGAGTATGTTCCATATTTTATAGGAGGAGCTGTAGTTTTATTTGTTGGTGAGTTCAGAGAGATATCTATTCACTATTCCCAGTTATATTTAGGGGTATCAAGAGTGATGCAATAAATGCGTGGTTGAAATAATCGTATTTGGGGCTCTTTAAAATGCATTAGAATTATTCGCTCACTATGCTAGTTAGTGACATGAAATAGAGATGTAGGCAATTTCACCCAGATTATTAGAAGGTATAATTTATATCCGAGATTGTTCACAGAAATTCGTGAATTGTTACGTGAAAATTGGTAGTTCAACAATTATTAGTATGGGATTATTTTATTAAGTTTCTAGCTTGTTTTTAAAAAACAAATCGAATAAAATTATCAACAAAATATTATTTATTTTTACAATAAATATTGAAACCATAGATTTGTTTACATATTTTATTTGTTATTAACAATAATAAAAGAAAGAAGAAATAATAGACAATTTTTACTGTTTTCGTAAATATTTGAAGAAAATATTAAATAAAACTTTATTTGTTTATTAAAATTTTTCAAAAAAAATATAATCAAATAGAATTTGTTATAAACAATATTATATTTATTTATAAACAAATAAATAAATTCCTAACCATTATAAGTTGGAATAATAATTATGCGATGAATTAAAAAATTGTCTTTTAATGGCCTAATCCGAGCGAGCAGTGAAAAATTTGCTGTTTTATAATTCAAACTGAGTGTTAAAATAAATTTACCTTTTTGTTTGTGGACAAAACTTGAACAAATTAAATATTAAATATATAATTATTAAAATCAATAAATTAATCATTATATTATATATAAACATCAATAATGGAAAACCGTTAAGGCTAGCTGGTTAATATTTTAATTATATAAAATATTTCTTTTTGCATATCTCAGGTTTGCTCTACACATCGTACAATACTTGTTAGGCGTAAGCTGCACGCTCGGGTTGAAATAAAAAATAGACCCTGATTATGAAATTGAGGTCAACCAATTCCTAATCACTTTATATTGTTATAATTAAAATAATTTATTAATAAATAGAGTTGCAATATAATTCCATAATTAATTTATACAGTTTTAAATAAAACTTATTTGATATACAATTAAAGAGTAGAAAATTGGAATTGAAAGTTGATCAACATGATCAACATTCAATTCTTTTTTCTTCTTCGCTATACAGGATATTAAGAAAAAATTTGCCGTTTATATTTTTATATTTAAAATAATAAAAATTACCATTATCATTGAAATAAAAAAGTTATGACGAATGTAAACCATATCGTTCATTTTGCAGCATCCTGTATTGATATTTCGGCATTTCGAGAAATTCTTTTTTTGTGAAATTCTGATTCTGTGAAATGAAGTTGTATAAAAATGGTTTTCGATGAATTGTTGTTCTTTGAAATTGTTAATCGGTAAATTGTAAATCTAGCAAAATTCGGTTTAGCGTTAAATTATCCGGTGTGAAGAATAAACAGAGCGTGTGTAACATAAATTGCTTTTAGAAAATTGATATGACGGTTTTGCTACATCACACCCTAATTTAACAACGCACAACACTTGCTCGGTGTACGCGAGTCACACTGCCCACTGGTGTTGAAATAAAAAACAGGCCCTATGTAGACTTTTCTGCCACACAAATTTTAACAGTTACCGCGGTCTACGGCTTGGAGTACTGTGCAAATTTGATAATTTGCTGTGTATGCAGAAACAATTATCAACCCAATATTTTCAAGGCACGTATTTCAAATTAATATAATAATTAAATTAAATTTATTTGTCTACAAGAATAAAATAAAATATTAAAATGCAATGTTATGACGTGCGTCTTCGCTTGACATATGACAAATATATGGAAAAAAGCATGTTCATATTATTGCAACAACAAGCTTTTACGCGCAATTACGAGCAATATCGATCCAGAATCCCAATACACTGAATATGAATTCGTATAAAAATCGTACGAATTGTATTTTTGAACCATTATGTGATTATTTATATTTTCATAATCTTAATACATAGTTCTTTAAATTTAATTAATGATACTGTGAATTGTAGATTGGGCCCATTCTAGTTGTAACAATATAAAACACTGCTTGATTGTTAATACCAGCGAAACGAAAAAATCGTCACTTATAACCAGTGATGTGCGCGTAGATTACATCTCGTTGTCTACTGCAATGTTCGCCAGATTGTCTACATGTAATGTAGACAATTAAGCAAACTAGGAAAATGAGCTACTTTATGAAAAATTGAAACATAACAGTACAAAATCAAAAATAATTGACTTCAGAGGCAATTTTTCAATTCTTTATTTAATAATAGCCGTGTTTCTTGACCTATGATCTGATCCGGATTAGATCATATCTGCTTCCCTTTCATTTGTATTGCCGCGTTTCATGAAACACAAATACAACACAAAAATTGTATTATTTTTTGTTTTTAGGTTATTATATTGATCCTAGTAGCATTTTGGTTCAAAATTTTGATACAAAAACAAAAAATAGTACAATTTGTATGATTATTTCATGAAACGCGGCTATACAAATGAAAGGAAAGCAGATATGATCTGATCCGGATCAGATCATACGTCAAGAAACACGGCTAATATAATATAAAATAATATAATATAAAATAATCAATTTATTAATTGTAATTAATATTAATCTAATTAGTAGTTATTATTTTGAGTATGAATCAATTTCAATAATCATCAGATTTCTTCGAGTCTTTAAATTTTAAGGTATGATAATAATATATTAATTTTTTGGAGTTCTCGAACGTTAACCCATTTCGTAAATTTGAGTGTACATACGGCCAATTTAAGAAAACTTTTTCAATTTGAGCCGATGATGCTGGAATTTTTAGAAGTTTGATCGCTAAATCGTTAAGTTGCTTTTACTCAAGCTCAACTGTATACCAGTAACTCAGAGGATCTTTAACTGATATTTTGAATTTAATTTTTCAAAGATTCCGATTTCTCTTCCAAAATTACTTCAAACTTCAAGCCCTTCCTCATTTAGAATTTCCATAAAAAATGTTTGTGTTTCCTCTAAATTATTCGATGAAAGTTTGTTATTATCGTACCCATTATGCAAATAGAAAGCAGGAATTTTCCGTAAACCCCAGATTTTTCTAAATCGATCCATAAGTTAATGGCATCAGCTAGCGAGCAAGTAGAGTTTTCTCTTTGACGCAGTAACTGTTCGAAATTGTATAGAATATGCAGGTTTGGGTTACGTTACTTGTCAAACTGTTATTTCCTTGACATTGACGACACTGCCATACAAATCAAAGTGTTACCTCAAATTAAACTTATTACTCAAGTTCCAACACAATTTCTAATTTTTTTCAAATTTTGCTTAAATCACTTACGCAATCTGCGTAACAAAGCAACGTTGAAATACTCTTTAAATTATAATTAAAATTGGATTCAACCCCATACTAGAATTTTAGCTAGAATTTTTCTTAAGAAAATCCACTCAACATAGTTCAAAAGCGGTTCAAATACAAATACGATTAAACATAATTTAAATGCACACAACTTTTGTTCATATTCCGCTGTAATATTAATTGATATGACTCGTTTAATTTAACTAAAGATTTTGTTTCAAATCTTCTTAAAATTCGCCCTAAAGTGAAATTAAAACTTGACTCACATCTATACGCAATCACAAATAAGACAAAATATTTTTTTCAACCAATGTTTGATTTTTAACTCAATTTATATTTTAAGCTGCACTCAAATTTGGTTGAAATATTACTTTATTTTCAATCATACAATCCATTTAAAATGCCATTAAAGATTTTGGCTCAAACTCATACTAGGATTCTATTCTGAATTTCACTTAAGCAAACCCACTCAAAAAATATATACATACATCGAAGTCTATGCAAACTATAAAATATGGGTAAATATTTATAATTTCAATTGCACTCAAATAATCTATAAATCTCGTTTAAAATTTTACTCAACTTCATAGTAGAAATTGTACCCTAAATTTAACTTAAAAAGTTCCACTCAAAATATATAATTCAAAGTCTACTCAATCACAATCAAATATAACAAGAAATCATTTTCTAATCAATGTTTGAGTTTTAATTAATATTTAAATAGCACTCAAATTTTGTTGAAATCTATCCGTTAAAAAGTCTGCAATACTCGTTAAAACTCCATGGTACTGTTCTACGTTGAATTTCTCTTAAAAAATCCTCTCTAAATACATAATTTAACCTCTACTAAAATTCAAATATGTAATTATAAAAAAATTAAATTTTGGAAAGCGGGCAATTTTACCCCCATCTTACATTTTCATGCAATGTTTTTCTTTTGCTAATTTTCTTCGGTATCTCTTTTCATGTGTTCGGTATTCTGGGTAACCATATTATAAAGCATTTGTATAGCCTCATGTGGATCTATGCCCTTGACACGATACCTAACTCCGTTGCTTAGGGGATGCTTATTAATTTCCCTATCTATATATTTTAATGTTTTAAAACCAATTTAAAAGTTCAGCAGTATTGCTATCAAGCTTTAAATCTGCCCACCACGTATAATTTAGAACTAGTTTACTAACTCATTCTATCAATCGTATATTATCAACGTTTTCTTCGAATTGCCCACATTGTTAACGTTATCTACATGACACGTCGACGTAGAATCTAATAGATGACGCGTAGTTGCCCATCCCTGATAATTATATACCACATTTTGTTTATATTTCAATCTATTGTATATCAAATTCAACAAAAAGTAGTACAACTAAAGTCTGAAAAAGTTAGTGTAGGTGCCGTGCCAATCGAAATAAAAAGCGCATAAAAAGTTAAAAAGTTTATTCATCACCAAATTTTTAACTTAAAAGTTTTGATTTGGTTACAACCATGCCAACTTGTAAATATTTTGTACGCTATAAATAGCAAGTTTCTTTTTTGGTACTTTGACAGAACCTCAATTAATTTTTTCTATAATTTGCACAAATTAGGCAAATATTTTATAAAACCTTTGCTCATTTTAATGTTTATAAATAACATTTCAACTTTATTTTAATTCAAGAATAAATAATTAAATGAAATTATAAAATTACGAAATTGCGCCGACAGCAAAATTTGTCAAACGTCATAAATGTTAACTGGTTTCAATTGACACAGCAAACCAGTTAAAGAGTGAGGAAATTGTTTTTATTTACAGCACAGTTAAAAAATTTAACTTTTAATTGGTACACACACTAAATAACAAAATTTCCCAAATATAGCAGTTAATAGTAACCGGACATGTTCGTGTTGGGTATAAAATGTAATAACATAAATTAGGTCCTTAAATGTCCTAAATGTCAAAATATTTTTTTTTTTTTGGAAAATGTTTACTTTCTGTTTTAGGCCGTTCCATCCGAAGGGTACTCTCTGTCAGTTCGATTGTTTTAAGTTTGTAAATTTAAATACATACCCAGGTATGTCGTGTTGACACAAGGGTTAAATATAATTTTGATAATTATTTATTGTACGATGAAAAATTTGGGCTAAATTAGGATATTTTAGTCAAATTATTTATTTATATATAGTATGTATACGAGTATGTACATATACATAATTATTTTTTTTAACACATCTGCATAATTATGAGAAGGTAAGACCACCTATTTATTACGTATTATAAAGCTAAGAGATTTTTTAAGAGAATTTCACAACTGAAGTGCAGAACCGCAAAATAGTCTTACATAATAGAAATCTCTCAGCTAAGAGAAATTTGTTAGTTATGAATTGTACTTCGGCATCAGTAAATGTCTGTTTTACATAGTTTCATAAAAAAAAACATTTTGTTGGGACGCTACGTTAAGGGCTGGAAAATACGTTAAAATGTTGAGTAAAAGTTGAACTTTAAGATAAATTTTACATACACATGAAATTTTTGCAAATAACTCTATAGTGATGAAATGATGCACTACTTGTAAATGTCATTGTACATACAATTGTATCCTAATTGTCATTGTATCCTAATTTAGCCCAAATTTTTCATCGTACAATAAATAATTATCAAAATTATATTTAACCCTTGTGTCAACACGACATACCTGGGTATGTATTTAAATTTACAAACTTAAAACAATCGAACTGACAGAGAGTACCCTTCGGATGGAACGGCCTAAAACAGAAAGTAAACATTTTCCAAAAAAAAAAAAATATTTTGACATTTAGGACATTTAAGGACCTAATTTATGTTATTACATTTTATACCCAACACGAACATGTCCGGTTACTATTAACTGCTATATTTGGGAAATTTTGTTATTTAGTGTGTGTACCAATTAAAAGTTAAATTTTTTAACTGTGCTGTAAATAAAAACAATTTCCTCACTCTTTAACTGGTTTGCTGTGTCAATTGAAACCAGTTAACATTTTTGCATACAAGGCAATATGTATTTCTCCATTACTAAAAGCTTAACTAATTAGACCCGTTATATAGATGCAAGACTTAAATGCCGGGAAATAATTTCGAAGGTATAAGAGAAATATATATCCCATTTTTGATGCGAGTTTTAATTAGATGGATGAAAAATGCAAATTATTAGTATCAAATTGAAAACATAAATTGTGTTTATACTAATAATTAGATGAATTACAAAATCATATAAACTATTATAACCATGATGATTCAACATTTGTTTACTTTTATTATTATCATATACATATTAATTTTATAATATTATTGTTATTCTTTATAGTTGTTTGCTTCATAGGCATACTTTAAGGAATGTCAGGGTATGCTATTGTATTTTTATGATAATTTCATATGTATTATTTAAAGCTGGGTTTTCATTTTGGTTTGGTTTCCACTATAGCAATACAAATTATAAGGTTCCATTTATTGCAAAGTTATTAAGGTCTCGTGTGCAAGCAATACCTAGTTTAAGTATATGAAGGACTGGGAAAGTGGCATCTGGCAGCTACATTTAAAATGTACGGGTCAGGGATGGGCGTTTACGCGTCATCTATTATTTTCTACGTCGACGTGTCGACAATCCGTAGACAACGTCGACAACGTAGACAATGTCTATAGTGTAGACAATTCCTAGAATGATTTTGTAATTTAATTCTAAATGACCAAATTGTGACCAAATTTCCTTAGGAACCAATGCGATATGAGTGATGATAATTTTATACAGTTTCCTTCAATGTATTTTAATCTACAATGATGACAAAAGCTACGTGAAGTTATATTTCAATCAGTTAGAATGTCAAAAACGCAATCTTGTCAAATATACAATACTCCCGCTAAACATAATCTAATACTTCAAGTTATAAATTATTTAGTTATCGTTAGCACAGTTAGTAGTGCTTGCTGTGGTATTCGCGGGTCCCAGGTTCGATTACCGATGGTGACCAAAAATCATGGTTGAGTGTTTATTTTTAATGTGTATGTAAATGTGTTTGTCCGGGTATTGCACCGTGCGCCTGTTTGTGACATTAACTGCTGGGGTGATCCGCCCAACTTTTAATATTTTTTAGATAAATTAACAAAAAAAATTATGATTTAGCAAGCGATTTGCTGTTGCGAACTCAAGAGCAAGTTTTATCATATCCTCCACAATGCCGTTGAATATATACAAAGAATAAGAAAAGAATGACTACGCAGAAACGTATTTTACCCCTAAATCGTTGACACAATTCAGCAATAATGTTTTGACCTGTATATAATAGCATTAGCAAAAACCGGAAAATGTTGAAACCCGTTTTTTTTTTAAACAAAACTATTCTAAATTAAAAATTTATAATATCAACATATAAATAATTCAATTGTATTTATATGAATTGCGGAAAATGTTGCTAAAGAAAAACTAAGGCGTGTTTATAGAGTCATCCCCCAAACGCTTTCTTGCTTAGTGCAGATATTACTTGCCAGAGAATCCATAGGTCGATGTTCGCTTTATTGTTAATAAAGCTTTAGTATATAGATTTAAACCGTGAACTTCGCTCTTATTTTTGCAAAGGGAAGTTTTTTTAAATCTGATTTTGTTAGTTTGTAATCATTTTTTTTTAAGTTTTGAAACTTAAAGTTTTGATTTTGATTGATTTTTTATGATAAGGAACAGCTTGATGATATGTAAAGAGATTTTTTAGTAAAACGAAAAATAGATTCTATCTAGTCAATCGAGATCACTTCAATTAGCTTAGAAACACTCACAGAAACTATGGATAGAATAAAATCACTGAAGGAGTGACTTGACAATGATTAGAGATTAACATTCAGTTTCTAGGAATTCATCATCAATTGCGATTCATATTTCATAAGTGCTTGCAAAACTCATCCGTGTTAGCTGCTTTGTAAAAATTACAACGCATTTTTCTGTGGAAACGATCACTTAAGTATATAGTCTTTCCTAGTTTTGGGTTCTTTCACCCGAATGTTCAAACACAGCGCACTCTTTTTTGAATAAAGTTATAATGTTTAAATTTCTTGGATGTTTTGATTTCAAAGGTCAATTTTAACTCTTTGGCTATTGACACTTGCTACAGAACTTCACCATTTTAATTTATACTTTCATTTATATTAGATGTACATTCAATATTACATAACCTATGAAATCCCATAGAGCGCTTGTTCCTGCTTAACAGCAGAGTCTTTTAAATATCTGATTAAATAAATTAATTTAATAGTTTTTGATTAATAGTCCTATTTCTGAGAGCACCTAATAGCTGCATACCAATGTTTGTTTTCAAATTTTCAATTTTGGTCAGCATAAACTAGTAACAGTTGCTGCAATAATAAGCGTAGTGTTTTCTCATCCTAATGCCTCAACTCCTAATTTAATTGGTTAGAGTGCATTGCATACATTATTTAACAACTGTTCTCCAGTAAAACTAACTAAACCACTTTTTGAAATTTTCGTGAATATTTTTTAACTCTGGTTTCAAGTAGGAAACCTTACTGGTTTTTTAGTTCCGCAAAAATGAAGTAAACGTTTTTGGGACCGGCTATACCCACACCCAGCTTACAAATCCTACATGTATAGAAAATCTATGCATGTTTCAGCGCGAGTTCCATGGAATTGAGTTTACTGATTTTACTGATGGAAACAAAATTTCATTAAAGTCACAAATACAAAGACTTCATTTATTTTAATTTTTTATAGGAGTATTACAGAGACCAATTTAACTGCGTAACAACATAACATACAAAAAATTATTTAATGCGTATTCACAATTTTTATGTTTCTTGTTCTATGTAAATAGATCAAATGTTTCAATTTGACTCGAACAGGTGACGGGGTTTTCTTTAAATTCGCATTAAAATTTAGTAAAATATTTAATTTTAGAAATCGAGTTAATGGTTGTTTATAAATGGCATTTTGCTATAAAAATCTAACAACAATAAGATATATTGGTGTGCGGCAAACATTACAATAGCAAACACATATTTTTGTACATCTGTTTGTCTTTGAGATAGATTTACAATTTTCTATGCGAGTAAACAATTCTAATGGCAGTAACACTGATAAAAACACTCAGTATTATTTTACTGAGATGATTTTTTGTCTCATCACACAGTCAGTAATATATATTGTTTTCTTACTCTAACTTAATCGAGTAGGCAAAATTTTTCCAAGGAATTCAAGCGTTATGTCGTTTTCGTTTGATTTTTTCCCCTCATTGGCAGAGTACACTGATTTTGTGCGTCAATCGAACATGAAACCGATTTACCCTCATTTATATTTGTGTTTATGTTTACTGAAAGAAAAAATGAATATTCACAAACAAAACCGTCTATAGATAGACGGTTTTGTTCACAAAAGTCAAAATGGCAGCACAGTTAGTTAATAGTATTGGTGTAAAAGAGGGGTAATTCTATCGAAAAACCCAGAGTAGACAAAATTGCACTGAGTGCAAAAAATTTAGCTGTCAGGCCAAGCTGAGCCTACCGTTTTTCGAGCTATCCAAGAATATTTGGTAATATTGAAAAGAATGCTGAAAATTTGCTCTAAGCCAAATATATTCTAACTGGGAACAGTATTGCGCGATTTTATCCGTAATAACTAAATTTTAAATTCAAACCAATTTGATCGTTTTGCTTTAATTAAAGCTATTGTTTGTTTTATTTCAACATATATTTCCAAAGTTATAGTATGTTATGTGATTCCCGATTTAATTTGAATAATTCTCTAATTTCTTCCTATACTTAGCTGAATCCGACCTTTACAAAATATAACTGCAAACTGGCGTAATTTATTTCAAATCGCTAAAATATCATAGGTTGTCGACATTGTCTTAATTGTCGACGCTCACAAAAAACTTTGCCAAGTAATCTACGTAATATTTTACGTGTCGACAACCGTGTAAATTACACGGCGTAATCTACCCCGTCCATCCTTACGGGTGCTTCATCGAACAAAGCATATTCAACGGCAAACACATAATTACGTGATTAATTAAAGGAATAGCCAGATAAAAGAAAAATCGATGGGCTAATCAGAAAAACTGATGCCAGATACAGAGTACTGGTTTAATTTGGAGAGGGTAATGAGTACTTTTAGATTTTTCCAATCAAATGAAATAGGGGATGTGACTTTAAATATAGCCAAGTTCTTAACGTCAACTATAATCTCATAATCTCATTCTGGCGTTCAACTATAAAACAAATTATGAATACAATGCCATTTCATGGGTGATGCATATCGAATGATATGTTTTAAGTTCGTTATGTATGTTTGTTACTTTGTTTTGAATATTAAACCAAACATTTCTATGTATACATATGTTAAAGTTGTATGTAATGAATATAATTTTAGTAGATGGTAATTTCATTACATATAATAAAATCTGCATTGCCTTAGTTGTTATGATAATTGCATAATATCATAATTATATAAATGACTCTAAATCTAGCGCTATCATTAGGGTGAGGTAACTAACATAATTGATCATGATCATTAAACGTGCACTATCCATGTCACGGTAAAATAAATTATAAAATCGAAAACAAAAAATATATTTGTACTAATAATTAGAATAATTAAAAATTTGAAAAAATTTAATGTTTATTTGTTTTTATTATTAATATCACTATTATTGTTATTCTTTTTAATTGTTTGCTTCTTAGTAACACATTGAAAACACATTATTAAAAATAACATATTTTGTCCAGACTACGCAACTATTTTTTCTACTATATATAACCAAGCAATATCGTTTACAATCACGCAGAATCAGTTGAATTTAGTTTGAGTTAACATTAAAATAAATCATCAATAATAATTTTAAAAATATGAAGTTCATTATAATTTTCGCTGTTATATTAGCTGTTTTCGCAGCAATGTGTTATGGTGATCAAAGTAATGGCCAATATGGTGGTGGGAGCCATGATGGAGGGCATGGAGACAGCGGTAGCCACAGCCATAGTGATAGTCATGGAAATGGCGGCCATGGAGATGGTCATGGAATAGGTAGTCATGGAGATGGAGGGCATGGAGCTGGTGATCATGGAAGCCATGGAAGTGATAGCCATGGAAGTGATAGCCATGGAAGTTCAGGTGGTGCTTATGGCAAACATTAAATTACCGTTCTACTTGTAATACTATTCCACTACATGGACCCCGCATCTTGATTGTTTTTCCATTTATAATGTTAATAAATAACTAAAAAATATATAATTAAAATTGTTTAATTGTTAAAAATCAACAACTTTGAGAAGGTCATGGTAAATTTTATTGTTTTGTAAAATAATCGTGACGAATACACTATGTATTTATATATGTAGAAATGTTAAGAAGCTCTCAGAATAATGACGCTTGATTTACATAGGTGTGATATATTATTTTAACGATATAAAATTTGTGGTCGTCTTCATTTTAAAAATCAACAATATAGCCAAAGAGTTTTTCTAATCATAACCAACGATTGCTTATGATTCAGTACTCATTCAGTGGCCACCAAAAATAATATGCTTTTCTCCTAATGAGAACAAAATGTTGGATTGGTATAATTAGTTATTTTTTTTAATTGGAGTTTTTTATGCGAAAACTGTAACTTGTGGTGTTTGTTTTTTGATTTTGTGTCGCCAATTTTACAGATTTTCTTTGTGTTGGAGTATTCAATTTTAAAAATCTACCGATTTATTCCGTGATTTTAAGCGAGTTAATTTTGTATGGTCGATCCTATATAAAGATGTCCACGGTTATTCTATATCATCTATATTCTTTGATAGTCAGTCACACATCCCATCTTTGTGCTAAATGGGATTTTGGAAAGGGTACCTGAAATTATATAATTTTGCCAATGCCTATATCGTTTAAATTTTGGTTTTCTATTTGAAATAAAAAAAAATCTCTGATATCACGATTTTCAAGATGGCCAACTGGAACTAAACTAGATCATTCCTTGGCTGACTATGATGAAATGCAATATGTTGGATGGAAATGGGGTTATAAAACTATTTATGGATAAACTGAACGAAATTAACTGAACGAAACTAAGACATTTCTTGACCGATTATGATGAAATTTTATGTTGGATGGAAATGAGATTCTAAAATGATTTTTAGATAAAGTTCTGAAATATGGCTAACCTGAATGGAACTAGGCCAATCCTTAACCGATTATCATGGAATCCAAAAATGGTGTTTGGATAAAGTTCTTAAATATGGGCAGTACAATAAAAGGCGCATATGACGCGTGCCACAATTCAAAAAATCAAAATGTTCAAGAGTGTAAAGATAAGAAATGTTAATTTCTAAATTAACTAAATTGCAGGTTAAAAATGATATTCCTTTCGCGAAACATAAACATATTTCTGACACAATTCAGAGCACTACCTCATAGTAAATACTGGAGTGTGTTCATAAACTCGACATTGTAACAATATTGTTAGAATATTGGTACAACTGTCATTTTGACGTATAGATAGGCATTACTGAGTAGAGTTGGTAATGACATTTGTAACAATAAGGGGAAATTTTATTGTTACAATGTCGAGTTTATGAACACACTCCAGTACTATTGGATTATATTTTTAATATTTTCGTTTGAATAGAAGCGACAATAGTTGCAAAACCCAAGCAACCTTTTCTTCAGTTGTGCCACTTTTATCCGATAACCTTTTTTTGGTTTGTTCAAGAAAAATAACACTAATAAAACGTACACAATACAGTCCGTTTCATAAATATATCACCACTTGGTCTTTGGATTTTTTTAAGATAACTAAATTAAAAAATATGTAAAAGGGAAGCTGACCGAATACGCTTAATTAAAAAGAAAAGCGCATCTTAGCTCATTTACTATCTGGAATTGTCGCATACCCTCATAAAATATTCCAATTTGGATTTCCCATAGATTTTCTGTAGAGTTCTTATCAGGCGGTGATGGATAGAAATGGTCATAAAAAGGAACCCGATTGACAAATCATTGGATCCCATCGAATAATAATGTTAAAAACTTTTATTCAATTTTATTATCATTAAATATCATCTGAACCATCAAGGTTTTTTTTCATCGTAATAATAATGGTACAGAGAGAATAAGTGTTTTTCAGTACTAATCCATTATATATGAATAATAATCAGTTATAAAAGTTTATTTGACTTTAAGTTTATTATTGATAAGTTAAGGAGAAATAAATTTTACAAAATTGTGTTTTCCCCTGAACCGTGGTTAGAGATTATAACACCATATATTTTTTGTCCAAATTGATGACCGTTGCCAGGACCCAAATTTTATTAAAACCATTTTAAACACATTTTCCAACACCTTGTAAATGGTGTTTTGTTAGAGGTTCACAACTTTGAGTTGGCAACACTGCTTTATTTGACAACCCATTTAACAGCTGATAGTTGCTTTTTGTTTCGTTTAGTTTGACATTTCATTATGGTTAGACTTACATCAGAGCAACGCTTGCAAATTGTTGAATTTTTTTATCAAAGTAATAGTTCTGTTCGTCAAACTTATCGTGCACTTCGTCCATTTTATGGCGTACATAATCGTCCTTAAGAGCGGCTAATTCGAATAACAATAGATCGTTTTCGCACCACGTTTACTTATAATGATCATGTGCATCCCGTGAGACGCCGCATTGTGCCCACTGAAGAAGCCGTACAGGAAAGCATTGAAGAAGATCCAAATCAATCAATTCGTCGTTGTTCTCAGCAACTGGGGTTGTGTCCTTCCACATTATGGAAGATTTTACGAAAGGATCTTGGCTTAAAAGCTTTCAAGATTCAACTTGTGCAGGAATCAAAGCCAAACGACCATCGTATGCGCCGCCAATTCGGCGAATGGATATTGATGTTAAATTGATATTGATGTTAAATTTCCATTCAAAATTTTGTTCTTCGATGAAGCCCATTTTTGGTTGAATGGGTACGTAAATAAGCAGAATTGTCGCATTTGGAGGGAAGATAATCCACAAGCTTTTATCAAAACACCATTACATCCACAGAAAATCGCTGTTTGGTGCGCTTTATGGGCTGGCGGAGTTATTGGTCTTCGAAAACGATGATGGTCAGAATGTTACTGTCAATGGTGAGCGGTATAGGGACATGATTAGTAATTATTTCGTACCTCGATTAGTTGGCATAAATTTTGCTGACTGTGGTTCCAACAGGACGGAGCCACATGCCATACAGCGCACACTACAATTGATTTACTCAAAGAAACTTTTGATGAAAGAATATTTTCGCTTAATGGTCCAATTAAATGGCCACCACGATCGTGGGATTTAACCCCATTGGATTATTTTCTTTGGAGTTATGTAAAGTCACTTGTTTACGTCGATAAACCAGAGACAATTGAACACCTGGAAATCAACATTCCAAGAGTTATTGGCGAGATACGGCCGCAAATGCTGCGAAAAGTTAGTGTTCCAGATTGCGCTTTGTACGCGCCACCCGTGGCGGCCACATGGCCGAAATCATATTTAAACATTAATGTCATCAAATTTTCTATCCAATGAAGCCCGTTTCATTGATATTAAAAATATATTTCTTCTATATTATTCTATATATTTCTACTCTGGTAAATCATCATGAATAGTCTCACGCTTGAACAACGCTACGAAATTATTAAAATTTAATTTGAAAAACAGTCGCGGTAAAAATTCGCGCAATATAGACGACTTTTATTAATAAACAAAATTACCACATATGGAGTGAGACCAATCCAGAAGACTCCATTACATCCAAAAATGCAACGTTTGGTGCAGTTTACACGCTGATGGCAACATCGGACCTTATTGCTTCAAAAATGAGGCCGGGGATCGCTTTACGGTCAATGGAGATCGTTACCACACCATGATCAATGATTTTTTGTTTGAAAATATGGATGGCATTGATCCGGATGAGATGTGGTTTCAACAGGATGGTAATATGTGTCATACGGCGACCGCAATCATCGAGTTATTAAAATCAAAATTTGGCAATAAGTTGATTTCGAGAAATGAACCTGTCAATTGGCCTCCAAGGTCATGCGATTTGACACCTCTCGATTATTTGCTGTGGGGCTACGTCAAGTCACTGGTTTATGCTGATAAACCAGCAACAATTGACGCCTTGAAGGCTAGCATTGTTCGAGTTATTCGTGACATACGGCCAGCAGTGCTCGAAAAAGTGGCCAAAAATTGGCAGTCGAGAATTCGTTTCGTCAAGAACAGCCGCGGTGCCCATATGCCCGAAATCATTTTCTAATATTAATGCCATGTATTGATCTTTAGAGTAAAAAAAATTTGATTACAATTTAATTTTTTGTGTTATTTTTACAATTTCAAGTTCTGTCGGGCTTAAAAAAACACCCTTCATGTACCCTAAAATGGAGTTCCAAATTTAAAATTAAGAAAGAATACCTTACCTGTATAAAAACGACTGTTGCAATTAAATACGTGTCGTTTACAACAAACTTGAAATTTCAATAATAAAAAATATGACAAATAAAAAAAAGAAAAAATACGAGCTATATACAAATTGTCGGTATTTTAGTGTATGAAATCGAGTATCTAACATATTACCTAAAACAAGTAATATTTTTGAGTTGTGTTAACTTCGCACTTGAAGTTGAAAACAATACTTGTTTAAGAATTAGCCTAAACTAGTTTAGAAATATTTAGAAGGAAGCGCTGCATCAAGTTCGATCAAGAAGCTTGAGTGCTAGTTTTATTGTAATGGTTAATGTCGCAAGCAGCATAAAACCAAATAACAACATTGCTTCGAGGAACAGGTCATAAGAGCTTATCTATAATTCAATCGAATACCACAACTAATTGTGTGATATTATATGGATATGAATTTGATGGAATCAAAGTATAAGCATGAGTTACCACACGAGATGGAAGGAAAATATTGGAATTAATTAATTTTGAACTGCCCACATCAATGTATGAATGAGCACATAACTAAAAAATGAGATGTTTATGGCCTTGATATTTTTTATATATACATAAATAGAGGAATGGACTAATTCCTTTCAAGTTGGCCATATTCCAGAACTTTAACTAAAATTCATTTTAGAATATCATATCCATCCCATTCAACATACAGAATTTCATCTCAGTCGGCCAAGGAAGGACAAAGTTCCGTTCAACTTGATTATATTCTAGAACTCAATCATTTCTGAATCCGATTTCTATCAAACACATTTAATTTCATCATAATCGGTAAGGAATGGAAATATCTCATCCCATTTAATTATGTCATAATCATCGTATTATTTAACCTATGGAACAAACTTATTTAATGCGTCAAGTCAATAAAATTATTTTCATCAAAAAGTTAAAAATTTGTGTTGGATAAAAATTGTCTATAGTGCAGTGCAAGCAGGAATATAATTTTTGAACTCCAACGGATTTTCGTTTCACGTTTTATAAAAGTTATCAACATTTAGAATATAGGTTTCATCGACATTTGGGCGTATTTAAATATACAAATATTTTGAACAACTAAATACCAGTAGCGTCATCTAACATTTTACTGACGAACATATGGAAGGTTCGAGAGTTGCATTTAACGGTTATTTATAAATGCAACCAGGTTGCAGAGTAATATCAGTATAAATTCAACCAAGCGAACAAGTAAGTTAGTGAAATAGTAAAATGCTCTTAAAGTGAACCAGTGAGGGAAGATTGTAAAGAACTGAAAGTGCTGAAAAGAGTTGTAATCTATTCTCGAATAAATTTTACAGTGTTAATAAATAGTTCGAGTGTGTTTTATTGCAATAACATTCAATTTCGTAACAATATCAAACATATATGATGCGAATAATCATAAGAAAGTCGTATACACGATATAATACTAAACAAAGTGTCTTTTTAATCAATTTCGTTAATTGGTGACAACTTTTATCAATCTGGATAATATACCGCGATAAGGTATCTACATATACATATACTAGTTCAATTATAATAATGGTTACTTGTAGTACCGCTTGCATATAGAATAAGTGCAATGATGGAGGCAAGTTTATAGTTCCTCCAAGCTGCATGAAAGAATTAAAATAAAATAAACTTAAACGACCAATAAAATTGAAAGAATTTCGAATTTCAATGTAGCGGTTAAATAATACATTTAATATGGTTTAATAAAATATGTTCTCCATCTATAATACATCAAACCATTTTAATATGTAATTGAAAATGCGCCACATTAAATTGATATACACACAATTAATTAAATTAAAGACATGCCAGCATTAAATTTTTTTTATTGATTTAAACATTTATTAACGTTTACAATTATTATTATTATCGGTTTCGGTTAAATGTGTTAAAAGTTTTTTTTTATTTTCCTTAATAAAATTCGACCATCATTATCCTTATGGTTATTTGGTTTTATATCTTTCCATTTATATTTTTTGGTTTGATCCGTAAATAAGGAAGTGTTATCCAAATCAACTCATATACTCGTATATACATATTCACGCACCTTATATAAGATAAAATTTATCCACGCATGAAAAATATTTTATGTTATACTACATAAATATAATACAAATACATATGTATATCTTTATGTTTACACGCACAAGCATAAATTTACCCAACTAAATAATAATTTTGTTATGAAAATTTATTTTATAAAACTGCTTTGTATCATAAACCTTCACCTATTTTGTTGCACTCCACATCTGTGTTCTTTGGTTTTTGGTGATACAAAAGTGGTTTGAACAAACTTACTGCATACATATACATACATATATACATATATACGAGATACTATCGTAGTAATTTTAAAATGTGGTTTAACACAATTATTTGAAACAGATATATAACCATTAATTATGATTATTATTTATTTAAAACAAAATGTTTATTTTGTAATTAAAAATTACATTATTTAAAATTTAAAAAAAATTCCGGTAACCCAATCCATCCATCTACATTCCAGCAATCAACACCACAACCCCCATAGTTTCCATCCACAGTATTTTTTTTTATATTACATTAATATATTATCTACTTAAGTTTTAATAATTTTAAAGCTTTTTCACTTTCGTGGCTAAATTTGATGGAAAATAGAATGAAAATGAATGTAGAATAATGTTGATACCATACGGATTTTGTACAACGAAGAGAGAAAATGGAAAAATTAAAAAAAAAAAAACAGAGAAAAAATAAATAAAACAAAATTTTATATAACAGATCCCGATGGGTCATTCATAATTTAAATAATGTTGGTTGTTGAAAATATTAAACCAGAATAAAAATGAACATTGTATGTTTAAGTAAATAGGCCAGCAAAAAAAAAAAACAACAACATAAAAGTGTGCTTTTGTGTGTGTATGTCTTTATGTATGTAGGTACCGTTTTGCATTAATAGTATGTATATATACATACGTACATGGAATGAGTAACTACCCAGATGTGAAGGGACCAACCGACTGACTGAATTATATTAACATTAATATAATTTTTTATTTTACTTTTTAATATTTTAGCAATGATGAAGGTAATTTTTATGTTTAAAAATAAAAATTATGTACATAACTATAATATGATGTGGCCATATGGAGGGAGAGCTTGCGGTGATATATGATTATAGCCGTTTGGCGAGTTTAAAATATAATATAACATTTAAATTTAATTTGCATTATTGTATTAGGTTACTAGACGAGGCTAAACAATATTAGTTTTGTACACTATGGAGATGTGTTTAAGTTATATTGCATTCGAAGATAAATAGGGAATATATTTTAATTGGATCTTAGAGTACCCAACAGTTTCGGTTTAATAATGCTAGACAAATGTTCATAAATGTACTTTAAGAATTTGAAAAAAATACAATCTGTGCATTTGAAAATTATAGCGCTCAGTGCAATTCATTTGCGATTTCGACATGTTTTACAATTTTTGCGAATTTGGAAAAAAACTGTTTTTCAGAAACTGTTCATAATTAGTATAATATATAATTAGTATAATAGCCGGTCCCAAACCCGGTTGAGAAAAGAGGACAGATTGTGCCCAATTAGATAGATAGATCTCCACATAGTTTGAGATCTCTGCCATTATTGGCATTAAATCTCTCTTCCATTATTACCCCATACCAATAGCAGTCCATATACTTGTTGGCAAAATTCATACTTTTCAGAGGTTGGTCCCATGGATGAGCAGGAAAACCAGCAAATTTTCTTCGAGACCGTCGCTCCACAAAGTGAGCTTTAACAAAAAATAATTCACTATAAAGATAATCCTACAACCAGCAGGAACAACAATCTATTGCGATAAAAAAATCGTGAAATAGAAAACGATAAGCTACGAGTGAAATTAACCAACATAGAATAAATGATCGTCTTATTGAGCAATGAAGTAGAAACTCTTAAGTTACAGGATGAGACCTTTATAAGAAGAATACACCAATCCACGAGATTGAAGAAATGACAAATAATAAAAAATCCTGTAGGTAGTTCATACTGTTATTTCACTGACGAGGACTACCGAAGGAAAAACAAGGAAAGCTGAGGCATCACCGGACTTCGTACAGTCTGAATAGCAGTAGAAAGCTGAATCTGCTAAGGGAATAGAGCAATCTGAAGGAAAAGCAGCATCCACCATATTAATATCTTGGGTGTACCAAAGCACTCTGAAATTAAAAGGCTGAATAAATCGGTAACAAAACACGAATACAAGGTGACATAGACTCAGACACACATAGGAGGTTAACCATTTTTTTTTTTTTTTTTTTTTAAAAGGACTTGGCATAGACACTTTTACGGTCCATAGCCTTACCTTACATTCACACAACATTCATTCAATCCATTCATTCATCCCATTCACACAAATACAGTATACCACCTGCGCATTGCATAGCTCCATGTCACCCTGTACAGTGACATAGAAGATGGGTCGGCCCATGAGTTCTACATTCCAACAGAGGGTCATAGATGTTTTCAATTTAATCACCGATCGTAATCGGGAGATGAAAAATCCCTTTTGCATCCCGCCTCTGTTGGGTTTCGAACCCGGTACCTCCCGATCCAAACGTCGCAGCTTTAACCACTGCGCTATTTGCTCGGTTAACCATGAAACTAAATGTTGATGGATATCAATGGTTTACTGATGAAAATAAAACAACCGTCTAATTAAAGATATGGCTAGAGGATTACATTCGAACAATATTCTGCGAATTATTGATGGTGTGAGGTAGCAATGTAACTTCAAATATTCCCACGATCGTATGATGGAATCAAAGGGATCTTGTGACTGTTTTCAATGCAGATTGAAGAGTAAAACAACACGAATAAATTAATATTGTAAAAAATCAAGCAAGTAAATACAAGAAGCGATAAAATAAATAACATACCAGAGATAGATCTATTCTTAAACACAGAAAAAATTCAAATATTACTAAGTGCAGTCCACCCAACAGTAAGAGCGAGAGAAGGTTTACCTATACTAATTAAAGAAAATGTTAATCATGACGGAGGACACATCGAAGAAAGTATCATACAAGTTACAACTAAAAATTAAGTTGTTTCAGCAATATACTGCCCCCCGCGACATAACTGGAATTCAGATGATTACAGTAAACTCTTCAAATCATTAAAACACAGTTTCATCATTGGAGGTAATTTTGGAGTTAACGCGAAACTTATTTATTGGGGATCCAGAACGCCCCACAACAAAAGGAGGAGAATTCCCCAGCAGGGTGGGCATTATAGTGGGATTTTCACTCCGGTGGCAAATCCAAACTACTGGCCCACAAACACAAATAAGAGTCCAGGTCTTATAGATTCCTTTGTAACAATAGGCAACTTTATTCACATATTTAGAAATTAACAACGGTGAGTACCCGTCAGACCATTCTACTATCATTATGACGCTTTATTAGTTACTAACAAATCAGGAAACTAATTGGTATCAGTTTCGAATGCTCTTATGAAAGCAAACACACGTATAGTAATAAGAAATCCTCAACAACTGTAATTCAATTGCAGCTCAGATGAGTTTGCGGAATAATCAAAATACAAAGAACTTCGATAAAAAGTGTCGAATGAAAGTAAGAGGGGCACGCAAAACCTGGCAAAATAATAGATCTGCAGAGAACAAACCAAAAGCTTAACAACTAATGGAACAAAGTAAAGTCACTGAAAAAAATGAAAATGATGTCAATCAATAAATACATACTTGTGTAGTACATATGGAAAATACATGTACTGGAAAGAAACGAAAGGACCAAAACAACCATAAATTTTGAAAATTGAGAAAAGCGATGGAACCTGAGCACGAAGGAGCATCTAGAGGAAGTTCCACGCCAGTGGAAAGATGCAGAAGTTATAATGATAGGTAAACCACCTAATAACAGAGGCTCGTAAAGGAAATTTCTCTACAGTCAACAATTTCTAAGCTATTTGAGAAACACCTTCTTATAAGAATGAAACCGCTAATAGTGGAAAGAAATCTCATTTCATTACTTTAGTTCGGTTTCCGAGAAAAGAAGTCTACTGTTGAACATGTACACTGATTCGTAAACAAAATGAGAGGCGCACTTGAAAGTAAAAAGTTGTGTGCTAGTGTTTTATTAGATGTAACAAAAGCATTCTGATATGAATGACAAAGTCCCACACAATGAAATATACGGAAAGTCATATATTACATAGTAGAAGGTTTTTCAAATTAGACTATATAAAGGTGATGAAGATCGAAGCTTGAATCGAGTACTTTTTAAACTAATTATTAATAAAAATTTCAGAAATGGAATTAATTCTCTTTTATATAAACTTAAATAACTATTGCAACTTTTACGGATGATACAGCAATTATGGCAATTGGAAGTAATGTTGAAAGAGCTATAATAAACTGCAGAGATTCGAAAATGAGGATTACAGGTGAACCAAACAGTGCGGAAAAAGGTCAACGAACCGAAATTCACACACTTTAACTTCACCAACCAAAGAACTAATTGGATACCAATAGAAATCAATTCAAAACATATACCATATGCTAATACAGCCAAATGCTTAGGCATGCCCCTTGAAGCCAAGCTTAAGTGGAAAAAGCACGTAAAAAAGAAACTTAACATTAAGTTCATAATGATGTACTGGCTTATTGGGCGCAGATCATGTACTGATGATCTCTTATAAGTATTCATACCAATTAAGTATTAAATTATCTGTATTAAATAATTACTTCATTTTCTTATGATTAATAAAATTAGTAGGTTTTGGAAGTGTGTAAGAGTATAAGTTAACGTCATAAATAAATTGTAGGAATCAAATAAATTGACTTATTGTAGTAACCCAAAACCTACAATAAATAACAATAACAGTTTTTAAAGGCCATTACTGGCACCTTACTGTATCAACAATTTGGCTCCACCGGTTTCGATCCTGGCCAAGGTCTTCATGCTGTCCTAGACAATCTGAAGAAGTCAGGTCGTTCTCTACACCGTAGAGCTATCGGCGCCTGCAGCAACCTTAGCGCCTACCATATGGTATCGTGAGTGATAAGAGAGCCTAATTATTTGTTTGTGTGGGAAGAATGTGCTTGCTACTCTAAGATCGTGAACAATTGCAAAGTACATCATTCTCTCACCATTATGGGTCGCAGTTTCGTGTCGGGAGTACGGACCTATGTTTTCACACAAGCCGGCCTGGTATCTGCCAGCTCTAGCATTAAAGTCCCCAATTACTATTTTAACATCGTGTTCGGGTATAGATTCCATCAGATAGTCCAAGTCATTGTAAAATAAGTCTTTATCTAAGACTGGCTAACTTCATACATTGACTGCTTGGAAATCCAAAACAGCCCTCTTTACCTGTGACCCTAGAAAAAATCCAGCTCCAAGATTTCCGAGGTCATCTCTACTATTGAGCAACGTATAGTCCTGGGACACATGCTCTCCACTTTTAGGCCAGCGCGTTTCTTGAAGAGCAACGAGTTCCAGCCGATACTCTTTCATGCACGTGATTAGGCCTTGCGACGCTCCAGCTTTCCCAAGTATAGTACTTGAGCGGGGGTTCGATATTGTATTGTGTTGGTCGGTATCCAGTTTTTGTTTTGTTGATATTGCAAACAGTTGATTTATTTACGGATGCGGGTCGTCAGGTCAGCTGTCCAACCGTTTAGTCGACTCCTACGACAAACAAACGATACTGTGGTGGTATTCTTGGGAAATATGTTCGTGCAATTTGGGTTTACGAGACATGTAAGTGTCCCTCGACCACAGGGGCAAATCAAAACCTACAGTTTTATTATTAAGTGGTGAGGTCCGCAGCAAGTAAATGGAGTCGCAACTACTTTCAAATATTAAGTGAGCAAAACTACAAATTGCTTCTCTAACAGAACAATTATAATTTAACCTATATGGACGTATGGTATCCAACTATTGGTAATGCCCACTGTGGTACGTTAGAATTGAGGATCTTCATAGGAATTTATGGTTGGAATATGTCAGCGCGGAAATAAATAATCATGTGCTTTAAAACAGACGTCTAATCGAAAGAAGACATCAACGAACTAAGCCGAAGGATCCGGTTGATTGGACGAATAAAAAATTAAAAATATATTGTAGGACTAACCACAAGATTACAGCAACGTGTAAAATTAAGAATGAGAATTTCAAATATAAAAATTACAAGATGAGCCTTGGCTCAGTTGTAATAAAATTGATAAAAAAATCATTAACATGTTATGGTCATATGTACAAGTTATACAATTAAATGTAGGTAGTATTACAATTTAATGTCTTTTTTATTTTTTAATGTAATTTTACAAACTCGTTTAGTTTCACCCCTCAGGTTTATTGCCGATTTTTTAATATGTCAATGAAAGCTGCGCACTGCGCAGGAAACCCATAAAAAAATATTCATCGCATAAAAATACATAGTATTTTTTTACTTCTTTGGATTTAATATGTAACTTGGAATATGCCCTGATTTTAAATGTCCTTGGAAATGGAAACTTGTGTAAATTTTCCCAAATTAGAATTTCAGTTTATATAGTTTATATAAAATTAACTGAATTTAATAAAATCCGATACGGGGTTGTTAAGAAATTTTGAGGTTGTTCATCAATTAAATTTGTTGGTAATTTTAAATTTTGTGAACAATAAATTTCAAAATTAAAAATTGTTAGTGGTTGAGGACTCCGAAATATTTTAATTTTTTCAAAGTTCTTTTAAGAAGGAAGAACCAATGGCTTTTTATAACCAGCGTGTATATGTCATAAGCTGGTGAACCTATTTTCAGTAACATAATCTCATATCTCACCTTTAAAACGAGCTTGCCAAAGGTGTAACTGCGATATGATGACTATACTTATATTTGTCAAATTAATGAGAATTATATGCTAAACTATATTTGAAATAGGGTTCATTTTCAGCCTAAAAAATTGATAATGTTTAAGATCTATGTCCAACAGCTATAGAATAGATTTTATGAAAACAACATTATTTCTCGACACCAATCGAACATCAAAAATTTGATAATTTATTAAAATAAGTCGGAATAAAATTTAAATAATTTATTAAAATGATTTTGAAATTGTTAATAGCCTTCCTCTAGTATAAAAGCAAAGGAACAAAAACTCCAATGGTTGATGGTTATAATTTTGTAACACATGTGGGCGGCACGAAACCAAATCTGCTTAATTTGTTAAAGTATATCATCATTCTTTTGAGTAATGCGACCAACAACAATTCGGGAAAGAATTGCGGTATGTATGCCTGTACATATTCTGTACTTTTCTTTTTTATTTTAGTTTTAAAAATTTTGGTTAGTTATTTGTGGGAATTTTATTTTTTCATAATTTAATGAAAATGAAAAATGATAGAGGCGGAATACCATAGCAAAAGTTGTTCCTATCATAGTGGATTTGGATTTATTTTGTCACAGACGCATAGAAAGAGTATAATTGCACAATGATTGATTTCAATATTATTTTGACATTTTTGTTATTGCCAGGAAACCCAATACTATTACGCGCGAGTCGTTCTACTTTTACTAAATATAGGGAAGGCAATTAAGTTTCAATTTATATGATATGTAACATAAGTTGTTTTAGTAGGATATTTTTTTTTATTCAAAATTAATGTTAACTTTATATTTAGTTAGATAGTAATACGTAGTTCATACTAAAAGTTATTTAAAAGCAAATGTGTGAATCACAAGGTTTCTTTAGAGTAAGTACGGTTAGAGTAATTGATGAGTATCTGGAAATGAAACAGATTGATCAGCCACATGCCCGTCAACAATTCTGCAAAACTCCGAAATACTACAACTCACAACAGCTTGTGAAAACTTTACATGGTGAAGCAAACCTTGAATTGATGTAAATATAATTTCATTCTATTACAATTGTAGAAATCATCAAAAATAAAACAAATTTTTATTAAATCAGTTTTGACAAATAAAAATAAGTGTTTGAAACCCCACACGTGGGTCAACATTTAACTAAATTTCTTTTCCTCAAAAATCTATTCTCAACACAGCCGCAGACACTTTCACAAATTTGGGAAAAATAATTAAAAAAAACTGCAACCATGATTTTTTTATCTTAATTCCTATTATTTTATTCCCTTCCCACGGAAAACCAGAATAGAACTACCGGCAAGGAAACAGCATTAGTCATTCAATAACGCAGCGAATTATGTTTAGTGATCTAATAATCTGCGAATAGGTTTGATCAGATATTCAGATTGTATACTGATGTCGTGTGTTATCCGTACAATATACGCTTACGAGATAATCATATTATAGCTCTACTATTTCTGTAAAATCAGATTCGCGATTGACATTTGAGCAAAGAATATATAGTTAGCATTGAATGCAAAAAAAAAATTGGGAGGAAGGACGGCCATGTGGTTACTAAAATTATTTAGGAGGCTGCGTAGGATACGTATAGTAACATTTTTTACGCGATGTTATAGCGTGTTGAGATTAACAGTAAATAAGCTGTACTCCTGGCTTTCACAAATATGGGAGCATGGATTGAAAGTAGCTCCAGTCTTTAAGAACATAGAGTAATCTCTTGATGATGGTTCCATGACCAAAGAGCGGTTACAGAAAGGGCACTGCAGCAATAATAAAGAGGTACCACGCAAATTATTAATAATCATTTATAATAATTATAAATATGGCTTAAAAGAAAGGTGCTGCCCTTCGGAACCATTGTGAATGATACCCTTCTGTCGAAGCCCGAAAACCACTTTAAGCTCTACTCCATTGAGTTTGCTACAAATTTTCGGACAGTATTTGAAATCAGTACACATACGTGCCTGTTCCCTGTGAAAACTATTAAAAACTAAGAAGTTTTTCCTGTATCGTCCGAGATATCAGAACTATGTTTTATCACAAGGAAAACTTTCCGTTGTATTAGGGCGATGAAATCAGGTTGGTAAACTGATTATGCCTTCTGAGTGGATGAATACTGTTCATGTTTAGTTGCTTTCACTGATAATTAATTGTCAAATATTTATTGTAAGTTTTAAATATACATATATTCCTATACTACAGGCTAATTATATGTGGCATTGCCTAGAGTGCCACAGTAATATAAAAGTGAAACTTTCAAATGGTTCCTATTAAGCAAACTTAATGGAAGGAACACGCTGCGAAGAAAATCACATTATAGTCACGTCAGTGTAAACTTATTTTTGATTTCTGCATGGGATATTCAAAAAAACTCTTTATTTTACTTTTGTATATTCAGTTTAATTTATTTCTCGATACCCTAAAGGTATAAAATACATCGACAAAATAAATTTGTCTGCTGGCGATATTGCGTTAGTATGTATACTGAACAATAAGCGTCAGTGCTACGATGTCTATCGTTGTTAACAGTTCACTAAACCATCATTGTTCTTTGAAGTATAAAAAATATTAAATGCGAATTGCTATACGTTACATCGCATAACATATATGTACCTATGGACAGAAAGGCTTAACTGATAAAAATAAATTGGCTCAATGTAACTACATAAACTGCTTTATATTATTATAAGTATTTTATATTAATGCCTATCTGGACATGTAGTATATCTTTATGGGACCTACAACTCGAATTTAACAAATATACTATAAAGAATATAATGCAATTATTTCGGTAATTCATGAATTTAATGACATCTTTCATCTAGACGGTGATCTATTAACCACTACAAATGTAACCACTCATGAAGTTCGTACACTTCTTGATGTTAGCCCAATCCATGTTCGTCAATATAGACAACCACATTCAACAAAAATAGAAATAAAAACACAAATCGACCAGATGTTGAAAGATACAATCGTGGAAGATAGCGCAAGTTCGCTCCTTGTAGTATCAAAAAAATCCAACACAAATGAAAAGAAATGGCGAGTGGTAATTGACTACCGCAAATTAAATCAGATAACAGCTGAAGATATTTTTCCATTGCCAAATAGCTCAGATATACTTGACAAACTTGGTAGCGTACAATATTTCTCGTCCTTAAATTTATACAGTGGTTATCATTAAGTAAATCTTCTTATATCTGATCGAATTAAAACAGCATTTAGCACTGATGATGTGCACTACCACTTCATCAGAATGTATTTTGGCTTAAAGGGTGCTCCCTCAACGTTTCAGCGTATGATCAACAATGTACTCAGTAGTCTCAATAATATAAAATGCTTAGTTTACTTTGATCACAATAAAAGACTTGTCGAAGTTTTCGAACGCTTTCGAAAATTTAATCTCAAATTAAATGCAAGCAAGTGTCAGTTACTAAGACACGAAATTACTTATCTTGGACATATTGTAACTTCTAGTGGCATCAAATGTGACGAAAATAAAACTTCTGTAGTTGAGAACTTTCCAGTACCAAAAAATTCTACGGAAATTAAATCATTCTTGGGGTTTGTTGGCTATTATCGTAGGTTTATACCCAACTTTTCCGGTATTGCTAAACCTGTCACATCATTACTAAAAAAAATTAAATGTTTCAATGGAACGCTCTATGCCAAGATGCATTTGACAAACTTAAACAAGCAATTATAAGACCTCGAATACTACAAATGCCAAGTTTTTCGAAACCTTTTATCCTAACATGTGATGCCAGTGATTTTGCCATTGGGTCTGTGTTATCACAGTTAGTAGATTCGTTTGACCTTCCTATAGCATACGCCAGCCGAACCCTTAACAAAGCTGGCTATGCTATCTCAAAAATCCCTCTTCGAGACTCATGAGGTGATGAAAACAAAAATGCTGATGCATTAAGCAGAATCACAATAAATAATTTCGATACTACCTATGATTGTCATGCGATTACACGATCACAAACAAAAAATTGAGCAAGTAGTAAACGATTTTCAATCCGAACATGAGGAAACCATTATGATGACACCGAACGTAAACAACAATGAAACCGAAAAGGTTAATGATTGTGTTAACAATCCGGATTCCCCCTGACTTTAATAAAATTTCTTACAGTGAACATTTGGATCTTCCTTCTACTGGTAATAAGACAGCAATTAATACTGATCTATCTCCAAATGATTCATTCATTTCTTCAAATACTCTCGATCCGTAAATAAATCATTCAAATGCAATAGAGAGCACTTCTTCTAATGGTAAATATGGTGAACATAAATCGTTTGAATATCCTACGAATAAGCTTATGTAAAATACATAAATAATGAAGCCGACATAAAACAACTTACACTAGATTTCCACGTATCTCCACTTGGAGGACATCAAGGACTTATAGGATCGTTTCCTATTTTTGTTTCAGGCACAAGCTTCTCACAAATAAAACAAATTACTTCACACCAATGTATAATAAATTTTTGTATTTATTTATAATTTGTTTTTTATTTAAATGTATATTTAGTTATTTATTTATTGTTATAATTTTTGTTTGTTTATTTAATTTTGTTTAATTATAATTTATCAATACTAAATTAATTTTATTAATTTTAATTTTATTTATTTTCCACCACCGTTTTACATATGCTTGTTGTGAGGTAAAAAATCGCAATATGGATGACAATATTGTGTTGTCTTGTTTTTCTGTTGTTTTTGATAATGACGTCGCCTTCGTGTCCAAATATACATGTCGTATATTGGAGAGGGAACAGATGCGCCGGCGACGGTCGACATTGCACTTATGTTAAGTGCAGTGGATTATTATTGCATCACCGAACATTGTTGTTCGTGGTGATGTTGTTAGATGGCGGACTTGTTTTACTATAAATGTTTTATAGTAATGGTTCGGTTATTAGATAGTGGTGGTTGGATAGATGGATATGTGATGGGGTTAGTGAACGCTTAATTCAAATAAGTTGGTTTATATTTGAATTTCACTAATTGTTTTGTTTGTGGCAGAATCGAATATCGGTGAGTCGAATATTCGAGCTGCTACAGACTATTTAGAACTTATAACCGTATTAAACAATATTATAACTTTCCTAATATGCACTCAACGATTAAAAAAGTAATTTCTTCATGCAAGAAATGCCAAACTAATAAGCACTCCAGATTTACTTAATTACTACAACGCCTTCAAGATCATTCGAAAAAATATTTCTGCACATAGTGGGTCCTATGGTAACTTCTTATAATAATAATAAATATATACTAACCATGCAGGATGATCTTTCAAAATATTCATTGGCAATTGCAATCCAAAACCAAGAAGCGAATGTTTTTTAAACATTTTATTTGCGTATATGGTATAACTAACGAAGTTTTAAGTGATCAAGGCAGCAATTTCATGAGCTGAGTATTATCATTAGCAGAGCAACGGGTCCCTTGAAAGGTTTCATAATACATTAGGTGAACATCTTCGTAATTTCTCACAAAGCGATCTGTTGAATTGGGACTTGTGGCTTCCCTATTTTACTTTTACAAATAATTCAACACCTCAGAGTTCAACTGGTCTAATGCCATATGATCTAGTTTTTGGCATGAAGCTTATACCTACTTCATTATTTAAAGAACCAGAAGCCATTTTATCAATGAATAAAAATTCTTTAATCGTGCCAATGCAAAAGATAAAAATTTACTGATTGATCGTTTTCTAAAGAGATATATAGTAGATAGATTGTAAAATGAAAGAACAACAAAATAATTTACAAATGTATGAAAATGTTAATGTTTTTCTTTTAACTAAATTGCTTTATGAAATATGATAAAAATAAATAAATTTTAATTCTTTAATACTGTAAAATGAAATCAAATAGGAAACGACATAAGATTTCAGAATATTGATTATTAATCGACTACAATGCGCTACGAATTACATAAAGTGGCAACACTAAAGTTTATTCAAGTTCATCATATTCTCTCATAAATCAATTTTTAGGTCAACTGACTTGACTATCCATTATAGATTTATACAAATTTAACGATTTTCTTTTACGTAAAACTAATATAAAACAATTTGAACTAAAACCTAGAACATAAATCGCATATATCAAAATTATTATAGTATCTTACGCTTACCATATGGTACCGCACCATATTATAGCATATAACAAATCAATAAGCATTTTGAACTTAACCACATTTTCTTAAAATATTTCCAATTCTCACCATGTATATTTGTATGTGTATGTATGTATTCTATATTATGAATCCGACTTTGTGTATAGATATATGCGTACATTATATTCTCATGTTACCCTTATTACAATTATATATGGAAATATGAAAATTTCGTACATAAAAAAGAAAAATTATTATCATCCTTGCACACTTACATACACAAAAGGAAAAGCACACAAAATAAATGAAATATGATTTCCTATCTAAAAATAATATTGATAACAAAAATATAAACCGACGTACGAGTATGTAGAAGAAAATGTGGCGAACACCAGAGAAAATAAAAAATAAAATCTAAAAGGAGGAATATACTCTAGAAAATTCGTGATTTACATTATTTATTATCAGAAGAACCAAAGAATTTTCATAAAGATAAATTTTCCTAAATTCGTTTTTATATTATGGAAAATATATCAATAGATTTTCCTTTTTTATTTGAAAAATTGGAAATTACATGGACACATTTTCTTCTGTGTTATCGTAATAAAATAATGGTATGTCTAGTGTATACTCGTACATACAAAATAATATAGATAAAGATAAAAATTAAAATTTATCACAAAACTACATATCTGTATTTGTGTGAGGGTGCTTTTGTTTTTAAGGTATAGGTATCTATCTAGTATATCATCATCGATGTTCTTAGGTATATACATGAATGTACATACCTATATGGATGAGTATCCCATTAATTTAATTTATTATCCTTAAATTGAAACATAAGTCAAAGTTAGATAAAGTTTTCATCAATTTGTTTTATGGTAAAAATAATCTATCGAGAAGACGTACATAAAAAATAAAACTAAGGCACGAGTAATCGATTTATTACTTTACGTGCGAGTGAAAAATGTTTCGATATTAGTGCCATCTGTATTACAACTTTTTTTTATTTTATTTTCTAGTTTCACTTTTGATACTTGTTTTTATTTTATGATAGAAGTTAAAATGTTAATAGCTTCGGTGAAATTTAGTTAGGCTTTTTATGGTGTATATTTATGAATTTTATAGATGAAATTGATTAAGTGGACAGCCTCGTGTAATAATAAGCAATTGTTATCAATAATATTCTTTTTGACTTTGTAGCAGCCTACAATTTGTCTTAGATTCAGCATTAAATAATTTTCGAGTTTTTAAGTAGCATTATAATAGTAGCAGTAGTAAATTATAATGAATATTAATTCTGGTCTGCAAACCTCATTGATCATCTCATTTTTAAATCTGGTTCAACGGTCAACTGAATTTTACAATTCAAAGATGGACCTTGCTTGGACTCGGATGTATTACGCATATTTTATTATTATTTAATTTATACATATACCAAAAACTACAATGGCACTCCAGATTTTAGTAGTGGCCACCACACGTTTGAGGGAGTGAGGAGGTTCAAATATTTGGGCTCTCTTATCACTCACGATAACAGTGTGGGTGAGGATATTAAAGTGCGGCTGGCAGCTGGCAGTCGTTCTTTGTATCCTCTAAGGCCACTGCTAAAATCTAAACACTTATCAAGTGCCGTGAAGCTGAAGCTTTACAAAGCGTTGTTCAGGCCCGTTGTTCAGGCCCGTTGTTATGTTTGGATGTGAAAGTTGGGCGCTGACGGATGAGTACGAGAGATGGCTCCTTACATTTGAGAGAAGAATCATGCGTGTGATTTACGGCCCTAAACGCGAAATAGATGGTACATAGCGAGCTCTGTACAATTTCGAGATCAGAGATCTGATGAAGATCCCCGATATTGTACATGAAGTTAGATCCCAGCGAGTGCGCTGGCTCGGTCACGTCCTGCGTGCTGATCCGGAACGAATTGTGTAGCGATCTCTGAAAGGACAGCCACCATATGGTAGGCGCAGAGGTCGTTGCAGGCGACGATGGCTCCACGATGTAGAGAACGACTTGGCCTCTTCTGATTGTCTTAGACAGTATGAAGACCAAGCTCAGGATCGAAACCGTTGGAGCCAGATTGTTGATTCAGTAAGGGGCCAGTAATGGCCTTTAACACTGTTAATTATTAATTATTATACCAAAAACTAGGCAGTATTTCAAGTTTTATTAATATTTGTTTAAGTTTGAAGTATTAAAATAAATAACGTAATTACTATTAATTGAAAATTAAATTACTTTATTAGTTTAATGTCGATGAATTTAACAGACATATGTATTTATTATAATGTTTCGAATTATGTTTCACTTAGGTTACTCTTTTCAAAATTAAACAAAATTATCAATCAAATTTAATCAAACTTTGATTATGTTTTAATATTACAACTAATTTACAAATCATCTAGTAATTTTTAACCGTCGTTGCAAACAAAATGTTGATACAATGATTCACGTGAACTTTGTCTAAATCGCTCCTAAAAAAAAAAAAATTGTTTTGTGTTTAAGTGAGAATAGCCGCCCTCGTTAGCATACTAAGTAGCGTGCTTGCTTTGTTATTCGAGGGTCTCGAGTTCGATTCCCGGTGGTGACCAAAAATCACGGTTGGGTGTTTTTAATATGTAAGTATATGTGTTTGTCCGGGTATTGCACCGTGGACCCGTTACTGGCATTGAGTGCTGGAGTAATCCGCCCAATTATATAAAAAAACCCTAGGAAGCTAACATCATAATGACGTACCTATATTTCAAGATGTCATTGGATCTAAGCTATCCAAAAAATATTTCAATTTTCAAAACATTAACAATTTTGCTACCGCCGAGTAAACATTAAAAATAATTTACTTATTACTTGTGTGAAAAGTTGAATCAGCACTTATTAATTTATTATAAAAAAAAACATTTTGATGTGAAAAATATGTGAAACCGTGATGTTGATGTTATTCTCCACCTCAAATAAGAAAGGCTGGGCCAAATCTGCAGAAAGCGATTTGACACTAAACGCCACAACCACAATAGTGACTAACAAAAATGTGCAACATAGTCCAAAACGACCACAAATCGCAAATGCATCAATAATTACTTTACCAGGTAATTTAATATCAAGTGAACTAAAAATTATTGTAATTGAACTTAGTACGTTGAACAATAAAAGTGCATCGTCGACAAATTTTGACGATAAAAAAACAATGAAAGTGCATCAACAACAGATGACAATAAAATAAACAGTGATGTATAGGTTAGTGTTTAGTGCAAACAGGGCTGAACAGGTATATTACTGTCGAAGGAGAAGCCCTAGATCAGCGGCTAGTGCAAACGTGAATAAATTCACCAAGCTAGCTAGCGTTGAATTAACTCAAAGCAACCGGTATTCTTGTTTGGTTGGTGAAGACTGAAGACCCGCCGGCCGAAAAAGCTCCAAAATCAGAGAAACCGCCACCAATCTATTTGAGGGAAGAATCAAATAGAGAGCTCGTAATAACAATCGAGTTCATTACTAATGGAGAATATTCATATCTCCGTGATAAAATGAGGAGATATAGAAGGAACAAAACGCAACCGCTCAATATTTACGCAGAGAGAGCGTTAGTTAAACATTTCGTCGGAGTTGGTAAACATTACTACACTTACCAACTAAAAAGCCAAAAAGGATTGGTCGTCATGTTAAAAGGTATAGAGGCCTACGTGAATGCAAACGATATACGGGCCGCTCTCGATCTGCATCAAGAAGTTTCATATGCAAGTATCCTTAAGGGTACCACTCCTAAAGGGCAAGCAAGCGAAGAAGGAAACATCGCAGTAGCTTTAAGTGAGTTAACTAACATGATGCAAAGCTTCATGGTGATGATGGAGAGAACCAGTAATCTAATGATGCAGAATATGAACACGTTGATGCAGATAGTCGTTAAAAATAAAAATGACTGTCCTCAAAATAGCCATATGGAATGCAAATGGCCTAGCAAAACATAAAGCGGAGGTTCAAGCATTCCTCACCGAAACACACTTCACCAAAAAAAAGTATTTCAAAATTAATTGGTACTCTGTTTATGACACGAGGCACCCAGATGGAAAAACACATGGAGGCATAGCTGTCCTGATAAAAACAAGATTAAAACACAAGATTTTTAGTACCTATATGCGGCTTTCTCTTATACAATTAAATTTTGTTAGTTAATGTATACATATGTACGTAAAAAAAACTTTTGTGTTGCAGTATGGTGGGTGACCGTAGTGAGAGTAAATAAATTAAAACTATGGTGTGTTCTGAACAATAGATACTTGGTAAGCGTAGATTAGACGATTAAACATTTTTTTGTAATGTTCCTAAATTCTAACCAAACATTCTTTTTTATAAATTTTAATTGTGTTATTTTATTCTTTTCTAAAATGTCGAGATAAAAATTATATCGAATCGTTCGACGAGAAATAAAAACTTTCCAATAAAACCATATTTCATGCTACATAATTCTTATCATGCAATATTATTCAATGTAATATTAGTAAAAATGACAGAACAAATATCCATGGGTAGTTTCCAAAATTATTTGGAAACCATAATGATTCGAGTAAAGCGATTTCAGATTCTGAATTAAGATTAACATTTGGATGAAATCTCAGAAAGGAGAATAAAATACAATACTTCAAATGAATCGGTAAACTTCTATTTCCAAATGATGCTAGTACGCATTGAAAAATACTCTGAAAAATATGAAAATGGGAATGTCAGTGCGCCAAGAAAAATATTTATATTTTGAACCAGAAAAGCAATTAAATACAGAGCCAAATTTAAAAATGGTTCGTTTATTATAGTCATCGATGTAGATGGAGTACCAATAACCAAGAGCTTCATGAATCAATTCTTAGTCGAATTATATATATAATATATTTACTATTGGGATAGTTCATGTTGAGCGTGTATATTACTTTTACTAGGTAAGTTTAAACTCTTTTAACTCTGAGGATTCCAATTGGACAAAGTGTAAAATAAAAAATTAGATACAATACCTGTTGAATTATTCGGAGAATATCAATTTATAAAATAATAATTCCTTTTCTTTTTTGTGTAAAGAAATTTATCTTTGTTAGTTTGTGTAGCTACACTTTTCTGTTAATGTTAAAAACTTCACATGGGTATCTCTATTTTCTAGGTCAAAAAAATACTGAAGTTCTAAGGAGAAATAAGAAATGGTAACCAAGAAAATTATTTTTTTCTGGGCCAGAATGGAGTTGGCAAGCCATAGAAAAGTACGAGTTGGAAACCAAAAAATTAGTATTTTTTTAGATTCCGTTGAAATTTGAGTTAAATTACTTTCGCATTTCATAGAAATGTTTAGGCACGATATAGAGAAATTCGAGTTGGAAACCAAGATAATTAAAATTTTTGAGTTCAGTTGAATTTAAAAGTAAATCTTCCGTAACTCTTTGGAATCTCAGAAAAAAATTATTATTTGAATAATCGTAACTAAAAACCCAGAAAATGCTAATTTTGTGGATTTAGCGGAAATTTCAGCTTGAGGGAAGTTTCAAAAAATTTCAGTATCTGGTCCTCATCGTAACTCTACAAGGCTTTGTATATCTGTAAATATTTTAAGTAATAATAAGTAAAAATCCCGAAACGACAATTTCACCTGCGTAAATATCTGGCAGTTTTATTTATATATATATAATGATAATAGACCATCCCCGTAAGTAGCAATCACACAAACAACCAAACTTGTTTACCAATCATACAAAAAAAAGCCATCAAATTTATCTAAAAATATAAGGAATACAAAGAAATACAAGGCACCATTGGTTTGAACCAAACTATTCCACCACAACATCTCAGATCAGTTAACCCCATCTAATCAATATTAGAACAGATTTATCTTAATAATGAAAGAGAGCTTTTCACAAGGTTGAAAAGGATATTAAAACTGAAGACCGGATAATTATTTATTTTGTAAGTTAATTAGAATTTTTTAAAAATTATTATCAAACTAAGAGGGATGCTTTCATGGAAAAATATATATATATTCGAGGATTTTTCAAATGTATAATCGTACAAACGAGGCAGCTTCTTACTTTTCGAAGGAGCCTGAATTGAAAAAAAAAAATATAAACACAAAATAAAATAATAACGGTTGACTGGTGATGAATAAATTTATAGTCACTATACGTACTCGTATATGTATATTATTACAGTTTTGGCCATAATTTTAGAAACTCTGATTCTTTCGTATCACCAAAAACTAGCAAACAATTTTGACGGCTTTTTGATGTGCATCACTTGTTTTGATGTACATCTCATGTTGTGTCGGGACAAAATATAGTAAAATATTTTGATGTATATTTTAAAATGGAAATGTCGATTTTTTCTTCCATTTTAACTAACACCAACACAAATTTACGCGTCAATTCGAAAATATAAACATAAACAAAGTGAAATGTCATTTGTAGTCATTTTGGCTGCGGGACATTTTGCAAGGATGTGTCCATATGTTTCCAAATGCATCTGTTTGTTAGGGAAAAATGTGCCTGCTACTCTATCGTGAGCAATTGCAAAGTACATTATTCTCTCACCATTATTGTCGGTCGCAGTTTTGTAACGGGAGTACGGACCTATATTTTCATACAAGTCGGTCTGATTTTTTTAGCAGTAAAGTCCCCAATTACCATTTTAACATCGTGTTCGGGTATAGATGCCATCAAATCGTCCAAGTTATTGTAAGACGAGTTTTTATCTTGGAGCTGGCTGAGTGTGGGCGCATGTATACAAATTATCGACAGGTTGGCTAATTCATGCGCAAGCGAAGCTTACACAATCGGTTATTGACTGCTTGGAAATCCAAAACAGTCTTGCGGCCTAAGAGAAAATCCAGCTCCAAGACTTCCGAGGTCATCTCCACTGTATAACAACGTATAGCCCTGGGACACATGTTTCTTGAGGCCAGCGAGTTTCTTGAAGACCAACGAGTTCTAGCCGATACTCCTTCATGCATTTGATAAGGCTTTCTAACGCTCCTGGTTTCTTAAGTAACTTCACGTTCCACGTACCGGGTACTTGGGTTCTGGTGTTGTTTTGGCGGTATCAATTTTTTTTTTCATGATTTTATTAACAGCTTATGTTCTTACGGATGCGGATCGTCAGCCCAGCGATCCAACCGTTTAGTGGCGTCCTACAACAAGCAAAGGATACTGTGGTGGTTTTCTTGGAAAACATGTTCACATGGGACAATTTTATGTATACGCAGTTTCAAATAAAATTTACGTTCAAATTATTTTCGAAAACAGAGTATCTTACAGAAACACTAAATGGCGAAATTTTATTTCAATTTCGTTACGTACATTGGAAATTTACTACCTAAAATAATTCAAATTCTAATCGAACAACGCATTGCAATAAAATTGTACGAACGCAGGATCGCAACATTTATTTTGGGGAAATTGTATGAAATTGGATGAACTGTTGTGTATATAGTTTTGATTTCAAATCCATCCATTATTATTGTTGGATTAAGAGCTTTGCTTCTAGCCGGAGTGACTGCGCCATCGCCACTGGATTACAGAGAGAAATAATTCGTTAGAAAAGTGAGGTTTGTAATTTTATATCAATATACGACACGATAGAAAGAAAAACAATTGGGCAATTGGAATTAATTTGTTATTTGCACACCCCATAAAGTATAAACTTGATAAATTTTTCATTAAAAGCCATTGTAAAATAGAAAAAAAAATTTATATTTTTAAACCCTGAAAATTCAATTCAAACAATTAGTTTTACTCAAATTATATGAAAAACATCAACACATTTTTCTCACTCGAATGAGTAAAAGTATTTTAGGTAATTATATAGTACTTAGAATAAATTTAAAGTTTATTCAGAGAAATGGTGTTAAAAAAAATTCAGTAATTTTAACATTTTTTAAATAAATTCATATTAAGTGTTTGCCATTAAAAACCAAAGATGGCTTAATATTTTCTTTTATTAACTTTGCAGCCTATTGGGGAACGTTTTTGTGGCATCTTCCTTACCTATGGAAACAGATATCTATAGAAACTTCTAAGTAAAACATACAATGCAATTTACTTTAAATTTGAGTGTGAGTCCAACCGAAGCGAGATCAACAATAATTGCGGTGTTTAGAGAGATTTGGAAAGGCCACTTTGAATGTCATATCTAAATTTAAACGGAAATTTATTCTAGGGCGATTTCCGGTACCGATACTTATTTGAAATTTATTTACTATTTTATTTGCCGCCCTCTTAAATAAGTACATGAAAAATCATTAGCATACTAATTTTGACAGTAACGTCAAAACAACAAACAATTATTTATGTTAACCTATATGAAAAATACGAGGGAACAATTTACTGCTTTTTAATTCATTTGATGAATAAAAATATACAATTATACTTAATTGGCAGGATAATTTAAAATTATGTGGAAAATAATTTTATTTTACATTTATATGATTGTGTTTGTTGTTGGTTTCAGTTTGTTAATTTTTGTTGTAATTAACATGAAAACGGCTTCGAAACCAACCAAAATATGTCGGCCGTAACAATTTGTGGTTGTTTTTGTAAAAAAAAACCAATAATATTTTTTTAAAAATGAAAACTGTCAATCCAATTTTAATACAATTTTATTATCAATAATCACAAAAAAGAACGGATCGGAAGAGTATGATTTATAATAAGTTTTTATTTTAGTTATTTATAATTTTTAATCACGTGTCAATGTTAATTTTAAAATATTTTCACAAAATCTTCATATACGAGTATCTACATACCCTTCACAATTTATTCACAAAATATTTATGACCGTTGCAAATATGTATGAAAAAAACAATCTGTTTACAAAAACAAAAATAAAATCTTATTTTGTTGTTGTATCACGATAAGTCCAAACCAACGGCGAAACCAATGATGAAAATAATCATGTAAATGATTGAGTTAGAATTTAAAACAGTGATGATCAACTATAAATAAGAGGAAAATGCTGTATATAGTTGAAGGTCAAAAAGCTCCAAAGATCTCCGAAGGCAAAGGTTTTTTCTTCGAGTCTCAGAACCAATTATAAAAAATTTATTTCTATTTGCCACAGATTACATAAATGAACGCAATATCAAATTTTTGTGAATTTAGATTAAAAAAATTTCGCAAAGCCATTTTTAACAAATTTTAAAAAGTTTAGTTAGTTAATATTTTTCCACTAGATGAATAAATTTCAACTTTGGCATACGTCAATTTATGTGCATAGATTAAAACCAAAAATAGCAACTTAGCGACTATATTATGATATGTGCAGAAATATACAGTAGAAGAACTTTTAACTATAAATAATATTAAATAAAATAAATTTCTTTTATGTAGACATTGAAAAATTAAATATGTATAACTCAAATCAGTACTCAATTTTCAAATAACTACTCAATTATCAATAATATTGATGAAATAAGTTCTCGACCAGAGTTACTAGTCAAACGCAAACCATCATAGATCACATACTGTCTAATCATGAAAAACTGTTTTATGTTTTCTATGGTGACACAAATTTAAGTGATCATCGTTTCCTTCTTATAAAAGTTGATTTAAATAAGAAAACAGTAATTAAACCTCTTCTCAAATCTATTGTGAATTACGACTTATTAAAGGATATTTCCAGGTATTATTCCAAGGAATCCGTCAGAAGTAATACAATTATAACTAATACAAATACAAAATTTTCGACTTATAAAAAGTCATGGTTTGATGTATAGTGCTGGCAAAAAAATATAAAATTCGTAATAAGTTTTACAAACTTTCTAAAAAGTATCCGCTAAATTCATTTTTAAAAGATAATTATATTAAATTAAACGAGTTTAAAAAATTAGTAAAAAACAGAAAAAAATGTATTACACGTCTCAATTCAACAGAAATATGACTAAACGTATGTGGGGCTTTATATTAACGATAAAGTTTTGACCAGTGTATATATCTTACTTAGCCATTAAAGGTATTTGCATAGACGACGAACAAGAAATGGTTAATATATTAAACAGTTATTTTGTTAATGTAGGAGCTAGTTTACCAAGAAATACCCCTTCTACATTTAATTATGAAATCATAGAGAGGAATACAGCAATCAGTACAAGTATTACTGTTTTACTATAGAGACTAATGAAGAGGAAACAGCTGGTTTAATTAATGACTTGAACTCTAATTGTGCTTCGGGTTTTGATGCTATCTCAGTTAAATTAGGCAAAATGTGGGCTCCTATTATTGTACGCTGTTGACGGCATCAATAAACACTTGGTTTAATCAATCGGTATTTCTATCAGCCTTAAAACTTGCTCGTGTAACGCCGATTTTCAAAACAGTTATCCAAGCTGACTTAGGTAATTATCGCCCAGTATCAATTTTTCCAGTATTTAGCTAAATTTACGAACAAATTATACTTCTTAGGTTGATCTCAACAGAAATCAAATTATTCATCCATGCCAATATGGCTTTAGTAGCACCGCAAGTGCCAGTTTATCATTGATGGAGAACATTTATTAAATCAATTAAAAAGGTTTTCATTGTGTAAATCACACAATTCTTGTTCACAAACTTTATATGTACGGAATTGGTGGAAATGTAATCAAATTATTATGTTATATTCTTTGGCAAAAAAAATAACCTTGAGGGCAAAAAAAAGTGCTCTGATAGCTAAAAAAGTGCTCTGACAACTGAAAACACGTGCTACTTTGACATTACATGTTCTTTGGAGAAACCAGAGAGCATTTTTTGCTTGCCCGAGTTAAGTTTCCAAAAATCGCGATTTTTTCATAGATTTCAATAAAAAGAATAAACAAGTTCACGCATACATAGAAATATGAAACGAAAATATTAACAAAAACAAGGCGCACTTTCCAATTTTATTTGTGAATTACATTTTGGCGGGGCTTGTTTGTTTGTAACAAGAGCATTTTTTTTCAATACATCTACGAAAAAAGAGCATTATTTTTCATAATCTTTTATTGAAAATAAAGTTGCCGTTTTTTCACAAAGACCAAAGAATATGACATTAGAAAACTACTTAACTAAATACTAATTAACTAGATGTCAATTTGTTAAAATAGGAAATTATAAATCTGGAAAATTAACTAACTATCTCGTGTGGTGTTCCTCAAGGTTCCAATCTTGGTCCCACTCTATTTCTTATTTACATTAATGATATCATGCATCTCGACTTAAAAGGGGGTATTCAATTGTTCACCGATGATGCCGGCCTTATAATATATAGATCGACATCCTTAAGACAACTGCAAAATGATTTAGAGTATGTTCTTCTGAAGATGGCTGTCCAACAACTGTTTAACATTAAATTTAAATAAAACAAATTTTGTAATATTTTACCTTAAACACAAACCCAAAGACATGTTCAACGACTTACTATTTAATGGTTATAAAATCAAACGAATTGATTCAACAAACTACTTGGGCCTGAAAATTAACTCACAATTATCATGGATCGGTCACATTAACAGCACTAGACTTAAAATATGTACATTCATTGGTGTTATGAGGCGAGTCGGTCAATATATTCCTTCAAATATACGTTTTAATTTATATATAGTTACATCTCTTTCACACATTTAAATGATCTTCAAGTTCTCCAAAATAGAGCTTTAAAAGGTTTTAAAGGGTTACCTCTTTTCACCTCCTCAAAGTTATTGTATAGTGAGCAGATTCTCCGTATTCAGCAATTAATTGATTATGAATATACCCTGACGATATTCAAGATCAGATCAGACCTAACGAAGTGAAACTTTGAGTTTCTCACAAACTATTACTACTGACAGAGTTACACGTTATTCTTTGAATTATCAACTTCCAAATTATAAACTCAAAACCTGCCAGAACAGTATATTTTACAAAGGTCTTGAGTTATTCAATAAGTTAGATCGAAGAAAGTTTTAAGAATTTCCCAATTCAAATCTTATATTAAAAATATGCTTTATATAAATTTTCTTACAAATTATGATAATTCTCACTATTAAATAAATATTTTTCATTGATGTACTAAATTTTGAAATTTTTCTTTTGTTGTTGCTTAAAACATTTTGTTGTTCATATTAATATGAAATTATCAAGGATGTACATCGTTTAGTAAATTAATATAAAAATATATATTGTTATTAATTAATTTTACAAACCTATAGTCAATTGTTACGATAAAGGAACACAATTTTGTAATGTTTTCCTTTATACTGAAGTGCATAATATTCTGAATTAAATTATGTAGTGGCCAATCGATAGGATATATTTTAAAATGATAATTCTATTAAAAAAAAAATTAAAAATCATGTTTATTGAAAGTGGCCAATATTACACACAATATTTTTAATATAAAAATCACAACCATATGCCGATCAAACGAAAAAGCAAACGCGTAAAAAGATTTTCAAAAATCAAAAATAATAAAAATTTAATATTGAAAATTGAAAAACCCACACAATACACACATTAATCTTCAACCATCAATCTTAATTTAATTCGAACAATAAACCGCAAAATCAAACATAAGGAAAATCACACACAACAATAGAAAATTTAAAACGGAAACAACAGCTTAAACTTAAAATCATGTATACAAACATATATACAGTTGGAGTTCTGTAGTAGAAGAATAAAGCTTACAAAACAACAACAGCGTTTTTTAGTTACCGTCCATTTTGAAAAACACACTAAAAATGACTTGTAAGTATTTTTTCTTGTTAGAAAAAAATATAAAAAAGAAACCATGAACATCCTTTTTTTTATATGTTGTTTTGTGTATCCTTTTAGATTGAGTAGACAATAGATATTTTATCTATTTATACATCGTTTGTTGCTTTTGTTATTTTATTTATGTATAATTATTAATTAATATACAAATCATGTAAATATGTATATATAATATACAATAAAAGTATACGGGATGAATAATTTCATCGCACAAAATGTTTTTGTACTGAAAGTTTTTCCAACATTTTCAAAATGACGAATAAGTTTTTTATACATACATATTATTATACTCGTAGTTGTATGTATACGAGTATACACACTGTTAAACAATATATTTTTTTTTCAATTTATCATTTATAATTTATAAATAGAATGGAAAATAATTTTCCTGGTATAAAAGTTAAGAACACAGTGTGATTCGGAAATTAGATTTTTTACTGAAGCATGTCATCGTTAATTGATATATTATTACGTTTTCCTGCAGATGTTATCTAAATCGCCGTGCTAATATCTTGATCAAATTACCCTCTTTTATTGTGTTACGTATATAATATTTTCGTACCTATATTAAATCAATTATCGTACAAGTTATCTATCCATCTTTATATGTAAGTATGTATGGATGTATTAATATGGTAAAAATGAAAAAAAAAAAACGATATAGACATTTCCCGACACACTTGTTGTTAACGGAGCGCGCGCACATAAACATACACACACACACAGTATTACTTGAGGCGATAATCAATTTTTAATAAAATAAAAGAATTCATTCATTTTTCAATTCATTTTCTGTAGGTACGTTTACGTTGTATGTATATTTATTTAACTGTAATCTCCCCTAATTCATCAAAACATTAAAATGTATTACATATCCATTCTACATATTATACCTACATATATCCACACGGTATACATAATATATATTATAGAAAGAAGATATCCTGTTACCATTTACACTGTTTCTTATATACATTATGTACATACCACAGTAAATTAATTATTTAAAGAAAACTAATTTGAATATTAATTTAATATTACTCTGTCTAAAAAAAATGATGGAACGAGTTACATTACATAGACATTGTACATATAAATATGAGTTTATTATAGATACATAATTTTATTATTTAGAATTCATAAACGTTTTGTATGTAAATTGCATAATAATACAAATAACAAGACATCAATACGACCATATACATATGAAACAATCTATTGTTGCCTTTATATTGTATGTTATATGTGAAATTTATAAATTAGATTTTATAGGTAGATGCCAGAGATAAAATACGTATGTATATAGGGTACATGCCCCTCATATATGTGTGTATATAAGTACATATAGTATGCAAATTCTCAAAGTGTTAGTCAAATGATTTTTAACTTGCATATCAATGTGATGTTTAATGTTGTGATATGAATTTATAATGTTTTTCTTTATGTATGTACTTATGTATGAGCATGAAAGATTTTTTTTTCCATTTGCATTGAAATGTGGAACAAAGCGACAATGAACTTATTTGAACTGCTATGGCTTATTTATATAGTAAAGATATAAATTAGTTCTAGTGTAGACTAAACACTGATTAAAATAAAAATCGAAATAGTTTATAAACTTTATATTTCTTTAATAAATTCAGAACATGATGGCGAACGTTACAGCCAAACGTTACAATAAGCTATTTAAAGATGTCATCCTAATTTTAGCAGCTACTATCTAATAGAAGCTACAATTCGCAGTTCGCTTTACTACTATTTTAATAAATAATATCAGAGCTTTGATAAACAGTATAAGTATGTAGTTGATAATAAAACAGGTCATCCAGATTACATTGAATTATTGAAATTCTAAATTTCTAGAGATGGAAATTATGGAAACATAATAATTCAAAAATTTTCTAACATAACTAGATTAATATGCATTAAATAGTTTAATTTAATCTGCCATCGTCCGTATCGTATTGTTATCCTTAAGAAATCGGTCACCGTAGTTTAGAACTAATACAATAGGGCAAACCAATAGGGCAAACCAATTTCTCATCTATAATCCCACACTAAATATTAACGCGGTTAAAGAAAATAACATTCGATTTCCGTTCCTGTAATATACATAGATAAACCAATCTCACTGGTCAATCCCATGGTCTTGAGTAAAAAAAGGACCATCTGTTCGTGCTTTTTCCAATCAATGAGTTTTAGTATTAAATGATATTTGTCAAAAATATGCCATTTATCATCATGGGGTCGCTAACAACACAACAACGCATTTTGATTGTCCATATTTATTATGAAAATAATCGTTCAAAAACAACAACAATTTTCGTAAATTACGTGAGAGATTTGGTCAACATAGACGCCTTACTGAGCGTGCAATTTGCAAAATTATTGATCGTTTTGAATCTGGTTCACTGGAAGGTCGTATACCGTATCAACATTTTCATCCATTTCGTACTCCTGACGCAGTCGCAGCTGTTAGTCAAAGTGTTCGCAATGAACCAAGCACATCAACCAAGCATCGTTCACTTTACGACGCATTTTGCATGTTGATCTTTATTTGCATCCATACAAAATTCAACTAACTCGAAAATCGTGCAACAATCCATTTATTGTCAACAAAATTTGCTGATCGTATAATTTTAAAAAATTGTGAAAGCCCGTATTTAACACCACTTGAATATGTTTTGTGGGGTTATTTATAATGTAAGGTTTATGCTAATCATCCACAAAAAATTATACAATTTAAAAACAACATTCGAGCTAAAATTGAGGTCATTGAACCATTTTTATTGGAAAAAGTCATCGGAAATTTTGATGTTCGGATGCACGCCTATAGACGAAGCCGTGGTACGCATATGAACGATATTGTTTTGATGAATAAATAGCATAGAACCAGCTTTCATTATCAATAAAAAAATGTTGACTCTTCATCCCAAAATGTGTTTTATTTACAAATAGAAAAAGGACTAACAGATGGCTCACCCGTTATTAAAAACTAAATGCATCAAAATTCGTTTTCAGTAAATCCTTTAGACTTGCATAATCTTACAAGTAATAATTACACCATTCCAAGTGGTAAAATCTGGAAATTGTGGCCAATTAAAATTTAGGTTTAGAGAAACAACTTTGATGCGGTAACTGTTCGAAATTATATAGAATATGCAGATTTGGGTCACGTCACTCGTCAACAGTTATTTCCTATTATATGCATTATATAGATATATATGTTAAATACGCATACGAAGTCAAAGTATATCCACAAATTCAACTTATTGCTCAAGTTCAAACACAATTTCTATTTTTTTCAAATTTTGCTTAAATCACTTCAGCTTGAGTAACAAATCAACGTTGAAATACTCTTTAAATTATAATTAAAATTTGATTCCGTCCCATACTAGAATTTTACCTTGAATTTTACTTAAGATAATCCACTCAACATAGTTCGAAAGCTATCCAAAAACAAAATTAAACACAGGCTTAAATTCTTATACCTTAAATTATAATTCAACATCTATACACAAACTCAAATAACACAAAATACTTTTTTCAACCAATGTCTGATTTTGAACTTAATTTATAATTTAAACTGCACTCAAATTTTCTTGAAAAATTACTTTATATTCACTCATACAATTCATCTAGAACACCATTAAAGATTTTGGCTCAAATTCATACTAGAATTCTATTCTGGAATTCCACTTGAGCAAATCCACTCATAAAACATTTACTTGGAAGTCTATGCAAACTCGAATATGAGTAAATATTTATAATTTAAATTACACTCAAATTATCTATAATGCATAGTACAAATTGTACCCTAAATTTAACTTAAAAAGATCCACTCAAAATATCTAATTCAAAGTCTACTCAGTCACAATCAAATATACCAAAAAATTATTTTCTAATCAATGTTTGAGTTTTAATTAAAATTTAGATTGCACTAAAATTTTGTTGTTATCAATCCAAGTATCTCTTTTCATGTGCTCGGTATTCTGGCCAACCATTGTAGAGCAAATGTATATCATGTGGTAGACCCCACATGACATGACATGCCCTTGACATGATACCTAACGCCATTGCTTAGGGGATGCTCATTGATTTTTCAATATATCTAAATATTTCAAAGCTAATCTAAAAGTTCAGCATTATTGCTAACATCACGCTTTATTCTAGATCTTCCGAATTGTCCTGCAAAACAAGTTGTTTTAGATTCTATCCAAGATTTGATCTTTCCAATCCAATTACAGTTTCAATACGAAGTCTAACTTAGTTTATTTCTAACTCATTCCAAATTCAAAAGTGTTTATTTAAGTGATTCGTTTTATTATATGAAGCTAATTGTTCAGTTTTTACAAGATTTTTGATAGTTTGCAAGATTCTTTTAAGAGGTGGTAAGATTTTGCAATGAATTTTGATTCTAGTTAGAACTGATGTTACTTATCTTTAAAATTATCTGGTCTAGTTAAAGTAGGAGCGGAGCTATTTTATAAAATAGCGATTCAGGTAAGCCGTATATGCCAAATAATAATTTGACCGTCCCAGTTTTAATTTTATCTCGCCTATAGTTGTGAAATCAAAAAAATATATAACAGATTACTAAGACAAAACTAATTTCAAAACTAATTTTCGAATTACAATGTAAATAATTATAAATTTCTTGAATGCATTGAAAAAGATCCTAAAACTGTCCCGCCCGAATCGTACTATCAATCGCCTACATTATCAACATTGTCTCCACAGTCTACGCTATCTACATTGTCTACAACCCTGACTATCGCACTTTCGATAGACTATTGTATTTCTTTTTTCATGAACAAAATTGTGGCTTATTGCGTTTTATTCAATTACGCTTTATCTATTGCTATCTCAACCTGTTAGAATAAGTTTCCACACTATCCCTTTTTCGGTTTTCCACATTTCGCTTGCCATCGAAAATAAAAATATCGGTGAAATTTTATTTGTATAGAAATAGAATCAAGCAGGCTGTGATCACAATAATAATTGTGAAATGAAATATGAAATAGAATACAATTTTAGTTTTTGTTTAAAGAGAAACTAATATCTATCGAATATCGAAAATGTGTTGGTATAGAACATCCCAGCACAGGATAGACATATTAACAAAATTAAAAATTATACGTGTTTTGGTATTTTTTCGTCAATGGAAGTAAGGAACATATTTTGCCTAAAAAAATGTTCTTTTATAAGAAATAAAATTTCACTCAAACTCAAAAGTCAAAATATTTTATTTTATTAACAAACTGATGAAATTAGATTTCGAGTAGAGAATATTCCAACTTAGATTGCTAACTTCGCGGCCAACTTTTCTGCACCAGAATTTTTATTTTTTGTATCATGTAAGCACGTTCATTTAAAAAAGATACTTGTTTTTTAATTCACCCGAATTATTTTTTAACGAATTATTAATTAACGCAAAACCGAAAAATTTGGTACATACGTGTAGATGTTGGGCAGAAGGGACCAATGCTAAGCGGCTTTGAGGAGTTACCTATTTTAGTATGCGTTTAAATGGTATTAATATTTGAATTTCAACCGATAATATGGTACATACGTGTAGATGTTGGGCAGAAGGGACCTATGCTAAGTGGCTTTGAGGAGTTCCCTATTTTAGTATGCGTTTAAATGGTAATAATATTTTGTTGTGGACTATAAACAAATTTACAAGTAATTTAAGAAAATTTAGTTGTAATATTTGAGTTAAGAAACTACAACGAATTAGGTTCATATAAACACAACGAATTGAATTCATCTTAAAATTACATATTATGTATACAATGAATTAAATTATAAATAAAAATCAATAAATCAAATAATAATAATAATAAATAAATAATCGTCGTTTAAAAAAAACAAAAAAATAATTAAACAAGTACCGTTGTTTTTACCGTTAATGGTTTTGCATTCGTTTAAATAAAACAAAAAAATAATTCGGGTGAATTAAAAAACAAGTACCTTAAAAAAATATATAAAACAACAAAAGTAACTGGAAATAATTTTTTTATTGAAATCAATTCAAACTATAAATATTGATGTTCAGTTGAATTGAGGGATTTTTCCATGGGGTTATCAACAGAAAATAAGATATTTTATTTTCTAATGAAGCTTAAATAGAATACTAAAATATTAAAAAACAGGCGTAAGGAACAGTGACAGGCGTAAGAAACAAAATATATTCCCACAAGACAAAACAAAAACATCCTTCAATTTTGTAAAATTGAGGCAATCCGCAATTATCATTATCATAGCACAGCATAGAAAACAAAAGAAGATCTGAATACAATTTTTTATTTCATATACATATATCCTTTTTATTTCACTATCGATAGATAAATAATTTATTACGTCAACTATACTTAGTAAAGAAAAACCAAATTGTCTCTCACATGTTGACAGTATGAATTGTGTTAATATAATTTCAAAATAAAACAATATTTTATCATTCCTTACTTCATTGAAACAGAAAATATCTTATAAAACGGGATGAGGTATGATTCTTGATATAAAACGGGATATTTGAAAATGGTGTGTCATAAGAAGGGATATATGTACATACAAACCAGTACAGGGTATACAAAAGAGAATGTTGGCTATCTTTAAATACAAAACTGTAATATGGCCGACTGGAAGGAACTATGCCCGATTATGATGCAATTCGCTTTGGATGGAAATAATATTTGTGAATGATTTTTTGGCGAAGTTCTGGCATATGGCCAATTGGAACGGAACTAGGATACGTTGGCCGATTATAATTTTTGAGTGAAATTCTAGAATATGGCTATCAGAAATTTAACTAGGCCATTCTGGAATATGGCCTGTTGTTCTCACATTGAAAATTATCGTTCACTACAGTATGAGAAAATGCGTCATGCGAGGATTTAGTGCCAATAATACAGGATAAAACAAAGCTGACTGAAATGAAAATGAAACGAAAGGTGAATGAGTAATGTTCTGTAAAAATGAGTCGGTTTTTGACATTTTGAAACGCGATATATGATATGAGAGGAATCGTGTGGGGTATACAGGATATGCAACATTGATCTTCATAGACCGTTTATAGGAAGATATTTTAATATTGAATCACCTAAGTAAGAGTTAGGTGATTCAAAATTAAATTAAATATCCTTTGCTCTTACTCACCTCATCCTGAACATCGTTTTCTTAAGAACTCTTCATTAAGTTTGTCAAGTAAAATTTATTAAAGATATGAATTTGTAAAATACTATTAATAATAATATTAGAATGAGAGAAAAGAATTATAAATATTATAAAGAAAAATTATAATAATAAAAACTCAAATTATTTAATCAAATCTTAAGGAAATAATTATAATTAAAATAACCATGAAAAATTTTAAAAACCCCATTTTCTGTGTACCATAATTTGATTTTCCTCTAGAATTCATAGACTTAATTTGGTACTTATCGTAGATGGTAAAGAAACTTAAAATTAAAATTTTTAAAAGATTATATTCCTAAAATATATACTTAAGTAAATAATTTGTTGTTGTTTTGTTTTATCATTCCTAATGGTGGTAGGGTTGTCCTCATGAATGAAAATATATATTTTCATATATGTACATAAGTTACGTAGAATACGGTAGTCGTAGCAATGTAATGATTATTGAGTTAATGACTATTGATCATATAATTATGATGAATGGAAATAATTTTGGATAAAGTCAAGGTTGGTTCGCGAAGTCGGATATTTATTCTAGCTATTTACATCCGACCAAAACATAAGAAAAAATTAGTTTGAATGGATGAATTTTTTCGTTATGGATGAATTGTTTTGATGATTTTATTGGTTTAGAGCTCGGATGTAAATAGCTATGGTAAATATCCAATCTCGTAAGGCAATCTTCAATAACCATACGTTTAAATGAAGAATCATGCGGTTTATTTGTATGCATATTGTAGTGTGTTTTAATTAGTTTTTTATTTTTATTTGTTAATTTTTTTATTATAAGTTATTGGTTTAAATTTAAAATTCACTAGGCTTTTTACTATTTTCCAATATGTCGTACCACTTTATGTCGTTCGTCTATCCCGTAAATTTATATTATATTTATTAGCATAAATCACTTATTATGGTAATTTTTATTATGAATTAAATATAGTATTCGAAAATTAATAAACTCATTACAACTTAACGGTTAATTTTCTGTACCAATGGGCCCTTCAGATACTTTAGGCACATGTTTTCAAAAACATAATTTGATGAAGGTTTACCAACAATTTAAACTATTAGTAGCTATTTTTCAATTTTGAATGCAATAACTTAACACTACATAGACATACAAATTATCATCTCGAATTTTTTCAGCACGTGGGTGAACGAAAAACACAAACTTAATTAAGTCTTACTTAAATTGTACGGGTTAACAAAATAAGTCCGACCCGTTTTTGAAATCTGTACCAATTGAGTATCTCAATTATTTTTTCAATACACCAAACCACGCCAAGAGGGCTATTGTCTTCATTTTCATTTATGTATTGTACGTTTTTAAAATTTAATTTCTGAGCAAATTTGTATAGACATGTTTACGTTATTTTTCAATATAATTGGATTTTATGGCAGCGATTGTTGTTTTATTTTTGGTACAACAATTTATTGAAATTTTCGTCAAATTTTATTTTACTTTGGGCCATACACCGGATTTTATATTATTATGTCTGTTGGTATAGGATTTCGAAGTCTAATATCGACTTAAAATCTGTGTTGGCTACAGTAAATCCAGTTTGGTAGATGTGGACAGTTTTATTATTCGGGGTTTATTGCCCGAAGAAATTAGTTACAGTTTTTTTGGTGAGTCACCAGGAAACTAATATAGGCAACTTTTTGTCTTCTCCTTTTGGAAACTTTTTCTAATAGTCTAATATCGACTTAAAATCTGTGTTGGCTACAGTAAATCCAGTTTGGTAGATGTGGACAGTTTTATTATTCGGGGTTTATTGCCCGAAGAAATTAGTTACAGTTTTTTTGGTGAGTCACCAGGAAACTAATATAGGCAACTTTTTGTCTTCTCCTTTTGGAAACTTTTTCTATGGATATTCCGGATAAAAAAATTAATTAAAAATTAACAAGATCCATTAAATGTTGAGGGAGTGAGGAGGTTCAAATATTTGGGCTCTCTTATCACTCACGATAACAGACAACATGGGTGTGAATAGTAAAGTACAGCTGGCGGCTAGAAGTCGTGCTTTGTATCCTCTTTGGCCACTGCTAAAATCTAAGCACCTATCAAGTGCCACGAGGCTGAAGCTTTACAAAGTGTTGATAAGGTCCGTTGCTATGTATGGATGTGAAAGTTGGCGCTGACGGATGAGTACGAGAGATGTCTCCTTAGATTTGAGAGAAGAATTATGCGAGTGATGTACGACCCAAAACGCGAAGAAGATGGTACCTACCGAGCTCTGTACAATGTCGAGATCAGAGATCTGATGAAGAACCCCGACATGGTACATGAAGTAAGATCTTTAAAGTAAGAATTGTGCAGCGATCTCTGAAAGCAGAACCACCATATGGTAGGCGCAGAGGTCGTTGCAGGCAACGATGGCTCCACGGTGTAGAGAACGACTAAGCTTCTTCAGATTATCTAAGACGATATGAAGACCATGCTCAGGATTGAAACCGTTGGAGCCAAATTGTTGACTCAGTAAGGGGCCACTAATGGCCTTTAAAAACTGTTATTATTATTAGTATTATTTAGAAGATCCTTAAAGTATTGTAACCGCATCTAATTTATGTGAGAAACCATTCTTATGTACCTCGCCTTTAAATAAATCTGTACACGAACAATGAAATTAAATCACGGCGAATACCAAATAGTATTAGACTACTTACACCTTAATTATTGCTAACGATAGGAAGATGCAATTTTCAAGAAAGTTTACTATCTTAAATAACATCTAGATGCTTCACATAATCTTTAGCTTGTAAATACAAATACAAAGCGCTTCTATTTAAAAAGGCAGGCCTCCGCAAGCCGTGTTAGAGGAAAAATGGTTTTTGAGATTTGTGATTGTTTGGAAGGACTCTAAATTTTTACAAATAAACTTTAAATTTATAGCATTCTGTGTTTGAATTAAGTTTAAGATTGATTATAAATCAAATCAAATTAATTTACATATTTTCAAATTTTTAAATTTCTCATTTACTTTACATAAAGTATATATATCACAACATAAATTTTATTTCGCAGTTTTAGTTTGAACTTAGTCTGAATATAATGTGAATAACAATCAATACAAAATTATCAGTACAACCACTTTAGTTCCATGTTAAATTAGCATTAAGTTAAAGTGATGCAGAATGTCTTCTAATAAGATTTCCACCTTCATATTTAATTTCTCTCGATTTTAATTAAAATATTTTAGATATGTATGTATACCTAGATCAAATACATAGTAAATCTATTTGTCAACATTTTTGAAATGTTTATACTGATTACAATTTATTTGTCTACTTTCTCTCTGCATATTATGAAAATACAAAAACTTGTACCAATTTATAAATGTTAAACTAAAATATAATTTATTTCGGTAGCATCCTTAGAGATGTAATTGTTTTCTCATATATGCATATACAAATATACATATTTTATTTTTATATTCAGTAAACATACATATGTACATTCCAAACAAATAACTTGAAAACAAAACTATTTCAATTTAGTATATCAACCAGAATATATACATAGATCTAGATCCATAAATATTTTATTTTGAATAAAACAAACTACATAAACTATAAACTAGTAACAGACGAACATATAAATATATTTAAGACAATAATAATTTTTATACATTTTTATTCCATGCGGATAGCTGAGAAGACGATGCATACTCATTCTATGTTCCAATTATATGTATAGTAAAGAATATATTGTAATCGTGCTTTAAAGTCGATTTGTATATTGAGGTTTTGATCGATATTTACGTTTTTAGCCCATTCCAACATTATCTGACTATTTTTAGGATCGTCGATATCCGCCAGTCTTTGAAATTTCGATGATATGTGAATAGAATACACTACTTGTATAACACTAAATCATGCACGAAAAATAAATTATATTAAAACGAAACCGTAAATTAACACTCAACCGAGAAATTAAAAAAAAAGTATAAATCAATTTTAAGGTCAATTAGGTTCATATATATGTACGTATGTATCTATGTAAATATTCAATCTCTATGATTAATGGAACTAATATGATAGGTCCCTAACCATCGTATAATCACTATCCCTATATATGTTCATGCGATGGTGAGAAAGACCATTTTTTCAAGAGCTTTTCCATACAGTGTTTAAGCTTTTGAATATCGCCCATTTGCCTATTTTTCTATTATAGTTTGCAGTGATTGTATGACTTCTGTGTCCGTGCAAATGGCGAAAACGATTTCCTATTTGCGCCTATGATAGATTCCGCCATAACTATATCCCTGTGAATTAAGCTAGAAAACTATAAGGTAAATGAATTATAAATTATTGTATTAAAGCAACAACACACTTTGAATAATCTTTATCGTATCGCATGGATATGGTGGTGGCATTTTTTCGATGGTGAGATACTTATCATATTTATACCATAGGGCGCTCTATTTATCAATCTCTACATGAATTAAGGAACAATTACATATGAGCGTTTTCAATAATGTTGAAGTTGATCTATAAATTACCGTATGTAATGTATTTTCCATAGCAACATCAAAACAATAAAATTTTGAATGAACCGAGCAATTCAATATTTTTTATCGCAATAAAGTGCAGAGTTTTCCTCAATTGTACAGAAAAGTAAATTTATTTATTATTTATTTATTTATTATATTTATTTAGACATTGATTTAGGTCGAGGCTTAATATTACTTCAACCTTCGTTTAAAGTTTAGCTTATAAAAGTTTAAAGTTTACCGTACTTATGGACTCTGAGTTGGCTTTGTTTGCAAATGTTCTAATTACTATAACAACAATTTTGTAAGAGAGAAAATTAAATGATTACAGAAAGATGACTGCCAGTTTACATAAACTGAGAACACACTGATAACAGTTCTATAATAGCATATATCAAACATATATAGAAGAATTCTTTCTAATGATGATAGGTCTATTAGAAAACAAATTCCTGTATCTACTAGTTAGGACCATCGCACTCTAACGTTGAACCTCCTTATAAAAATGTCTCCAAAAACCATAAAAAACTAACCTTCTGCGTACAAAGATATTAGTAATCGTTTCAATTTAAGTGCGAGACCGTCATTTATCGGAATGCAAGAAAATCTCATAAAGAAGCTTTTCGTTAACCGCCATACGATAATTGGCTAGGTTTAGTTTCAATTTAGTTTACAAAAATCGTATCAAGCACACTGTATTAGTTTATGCCTGTATATATGTAATATAAAAAAAAGCTTCTATGGCATGATTTTATTTATACATATATATGAACATGTAATGAATAAAATTTGATGAGGGATCGTGGTGAAGAGATTAACAATGAATTGATTTTTATTTTATAAATATTTATGTGTCATTCAAATCCCCATCCATCCATTCATCCAACATCCTTATTCAATTATCCTCCTCAAATTTTTGCGTGTAATATTGTATAAAACAATAAAAAATATCTACGAGTATTACAACAAATTTTCCAGATAAATCCAACCAATATATTATAGAAAAACACTTACAGTATTATCTGTTTCAATTAAAATGATTAAATAGAGTTCTGATGTGTATACATACAATGTACACACAATATGTGTTCGAGACGAAATCTAGATATAAAATTATAATCGTTAAAAATTGATATAAATATATATGTATATTGAAGTGCCATTAATTTTTTATACATTAAAATCCAATTGATGTCAACAAATTAATATTTTAGAATTTAATTTAGATATCTTTTTCTATTTCGATATAATTATTTATGTCAACAATTATTCTCTGTAGTGTAGTTTACATATGTGCACACATAGCCATGTACTGAGTACATATTCATTAAATAAAACGATTCCACATAATGTATTATGTTGATTTATAGATAAAATTTTTGGTTTTGTATTCAAGTGGTACATACTCGTATATGTAAATATGTATATAAAGAAAAGTGTATAAGTTCGAGTAGGTATATAAGTCCATTTGTAACAATATATGTTCTAACATTTCATAAGATATTTATAACTAATTACCTCTGTGTCATTCCACCACATGTGAAGTCTGTAGTTTTTTAAGATGATTTGATGCTCATTTACGTGATCCAGTGCTAATTTAACGCTTGGCATAACGCCACGGCCTGAAACGAAAATTATTTGAAAATATATTTAAAAAAATTGTAGTTTATAAAATTATTGAGTAATCATTTCTAGATTTCGAATATTGAAAATTTAGAAAGAAATTTAATAATTTTGTAATTCGTATTCGTAAATTTCAGTACAATGTGAACATTGTGCAGTATAATTTTTAATCTTTTAACAAGATGTGATACTAAATTGAAGCCAAACAGAGAAAAAATTACCAGATGAAACCGAGAAACACACCCAAAAAAGATTAACTTTTTCTAACACAAGATGACTATTCGCCTTTTAACGCAAATTATCTGATACTTGGTGAAATATTTTCAAACTAGAGCGAGAGGTGTTCAAGCCATATAAAATAAAATTTTCCTAGGCAATTTCACGGGTAAACATATACTTTGGCCACCTTATTATGCCAAACCCAATCCCTTGCTAAATGGAGATAAGAAAGTAAGTGCATATAGGTGCATCAGAACACAATTAAGTTCACTATATAAATGGAGACAGTTTACATTATTTTGCATCGTCGTAAAAGATGAATTGCTGGAAAAAAACTATTACTAGGCCTATAAATAACTATATTTGCAGGAAAAATTAGTTTTTCTGATAATTCTGGCAGCAGATAATAGCCGTGTTTCTTGACGTATGATCTGATCCGGATCAGATCATATCTGCTTCCCTTTCATTTGTATAGCCGTGTTTCATGAAACAAACATAAAAATTGTACTATTTTTTGTTTTTGTATCAAAATTTTGAACCAAAATGCTACTAGGATCAATATAATAACCTAAAAACAAAAAATAATACAATTTTTGTGTTGATTTCCTGAAACGCGGCTATACAAATGAAAGGGAAGCAGATATGGTCTGATCCGGATCAGATCATACGTCAAGAAACACGGCTAATATTAGCTTCTTTTTAGCCCAACATGCCGGAAGCGTTATTGTTGTATATAAGAAGAAGATATTGCTTTGACAAATTTAATTTTTTTTGTTTGGAGATGAGATTGTCAGCGGATCTTTTTTTTTGGACATCAACGTTCGAATGAGAAACAAGTATGGGATACGTGGTAGGGAAAACAACAAAGTCACTATGGTAGTCGTGTGATATTTTGCGTCAATTTCTTCTTTTATGTACATTTATTTCGATTGACAAAAAAAGGGAATCTAAATTTGAGAAAAGTGCTTTATTTGATTGCAAAATGTTCGATTGAATATAACAAAAAAAAATGCTCTGGGTGCGGGCATTTTTTGGTTTAGATCACTTTTAAAAAATCTAGCGTTTTTGGTTGATATACTCCTACCTTGGTAGATTTATCCGTAACACCAACAATAGTACTGTCATCTTAGACATCAAGAAATAGTATGCACTATAACATTTTGAGTAATTTTGCTAGAAAACCGTCAATTCTTCAAGTATTTGTACTATACTTGAAAAATTAAGGGTCTTATTTGATTATTTCATTCGCTATTTGATGTCATCATTTCTATTTTCAAATTTTGTGCTGCAAAATCAATATTCTAGATACGGTTGATTACGACTTTAAAAGAGTGCGGTACTTTATCGGTGTACAACTTTTGATGGTGTGGATTCTCCTGAAATAAAACCAATTCAATTGTAATTCAATTAATTCATAATTTAGAATTCGCGATCAGCAACTCAACAATTGTAATTCAATTTATTAAGTTAAAATAAACTCCCAATTATTCTCAACAAAATCTTTTAATACACCATAGCCAGTGCACTCAATGTAATTATAGTAAAATTCAAATTTGATCAAAGTTGTCATAGCCCAACCAATGGTAAGCGGGTATCAATAAATTAAATTTAAACATCCTACTAACAATCTGGCACCACTAGTTCGAGGCCTGTAAGCAGTCTCTATCGACCAGACGAGAAAGAGTAAGGCCTTAAGGCGCCGGTTCTCCTTCGTTTAGCAACGCCGTACTGGTCGGTCCCCATTTACTTACTAACCGACATATAAAACCCCTAACCGACAGAAATATAACATTTACTTCACATACTATAACAACAGTGATTGGTGTTTTTATATTACCTCCAAAATTGGACTATCCTACCAATCACCACAGATTATGCTTCTCTTAAAATGCAGGGATTAATCTGGTGAAAGTAGAAGTGGGGAAAGAAAGCACTGCAGGTTATCATTCTTAACGTGTTAGAATTTCCGAATTTTTTATTTTGCATTTTCGTTTTGCCTAAATATATTAACTTCAGAAGTAAGTTTAGAATAAAAGAAATAAAAACGTGCAACATTTGAAGATTCGATTTAGTAAAATTGGTATAAAAGGTGTATCTTTGATTTGAATCATTAATTTTTTTCATTTGCAAAATAATCAAAATTTTTGTTTTTATGTGTATAACAATTTTATATAAAGCACAATATCTCCCAAATACCCACCACGTGTCCTCCGGCAACATTGGATGCAGGTATCAATATTGGCCATGGCTTTTTGGCATAGTTCGGGCTTAATATCATTTTTAACATGAACGTTTTCGTGATATGATAACAAACTTTTTCTTGTCTAAATTGGATGACATGGATTTGGATAATATGTATGTGGTTTCAGTATAAGACGGTGTCATTTGCTCTATTGTGAACGAAATTATCAGAACGCATTTCACGAAACGAGGTGAAATGGCCGCCGGAATCTTGCGATTTGAACCCATTGCACTTCTTTTTCTGGAACCACTTAAACGTGAGGTCTTTTTTAATAAGCCCGAGACGATAACAGAGCTGAAGGATGAAATTATACGCGTTGTAAATGATATTCAGTCCGAACTATGCCAAATATCCTGAACAATTTTAATATGCGCATCCTATGTTGCCAGAGGAGTCGTGGTGACTTGGTGAATGATGTGTTTCAAACACAAATGCTACACATTAAAGGACATAAGAAAATCTGCAGTCTTATTGAATCACCATTAATTATTAAATTATCATTTTGCTTTTTTCATTCGCTTAAATGCGCAGTTTGCAGCCGATTGATAAAACTACGGAACTACCGAAACTATCGTCATTTTGAACTGTTAATATTAGGGTTTCGTACATAAAATGTAAAACTTCCGTCTATCCAGTCTGTCACAGGATCCTTTTGAATTCGCAATGAATTTGGATCCGAAATTAGTGGAATTTTGTATCCATATTAAGTCATTTAATCCGCTCCAATTCAACTGTTGTTTCAGAAAAAAAAAATATTTAGATACCAAAAAAATTAATATTTTAGTATTATGGCATGTCATATGTCATTTTAAAGGGCTTATCTTAGCGATTCTATTTTTTAAAAAAAATAATTTTAATAATTTTTTGATAGAGTATAATATATAAAAGCGATATGCGCCTATATGTATGTACTATACTATATGGTGTGTTCTCTATAATGAATATATAAATCAAAGAATATATATAAAAAAATACATATAACGTAGATTTAATCGTTGAGTCAGATAATATAATTGAATTTAAAAATAAAAATATATTTCATTCCACAAATAACCCGATATTGAAGAAATCAATACATTTTCTCGAAACTATCAATTTTTAAGTAAGATATAACCTCAATTCTTAATAGGAATTGACTAAAGACTACATATATTACAAGGCACGGTCGGTATAAATTTAATCACCGGAGTGAAGTTTCTAACAAAAAATAAAACTTAGCAAAAAATACGTCTGGATTAGTAACACTCAAAATACAATTCTTATTGAAAAAAAATAAGTAATTTTTCATTTTGTAAATTGGAAATTTAAAAATTTGGAGATATGATGTTTTATAAATTAATAATTAATAATTGTTCTAATCGGAACATCAAACATAAAAACGAGGTACATTTTTGTTGTACATTCTCACTCTCGGAGATTTGGACAAGATTCCGCTACATAGGTCTAATAGGCCTATAGTTGGGGAACAATTCATAGAAGATTTTTCCAAACGAAGGATTTTATGAGTTATTTTTTTACTTATAGTTTGAATTATTCTATGAAAACCTCCCTAACGATAGGCCTATTAAGCGCATGAATCTTGCCCAAATCTCCGAGAGTGCCTTGTTATTTAGTGTAAATGATAAAAAAAAATTAGAAATAATTCAAACTACTTATACGTAAAAAAATGCTGGAAAACTCATTTCAAATCCTCCGTTTGGAAAAGGATATGAAATGTTCCCTAACGATAGGTCTATTAGATCTATATAGAATTTAGATAGATAGGTCTATTAGATCTATAAGGAATTTTGCCCAAATCTCCAAGAGAGTCTTAATATTGGATTTGTTAACATGTATAAGGTTGCTAACATAAAATTATATATTTTCGTATACGATTTAAGTTGAAAAATGTTAATGGAAATTAACCCAATTTCAAATCTTTCGCTTGGAAGTTTGTTTCTACCAAATGTTCCCTTAAAACAGGCTTAATTAAATTTTTGTGTGTTGTATGTTTTGTAAATGACCACATAATTGAATCTCATAAAATGTTTTATAGCGTGTGTGAATATCGTTTTTTATATAATTTTTATTACAAATTTCGTTTTTTTTTATAATTATTATATCGCCATAATTATGTAAAATATCAATTCACTTTCCTGATATTCTCATTAAACATGGCGGAATTTGCCAATACAAATGCAATATGCATTCCAAATGAATTCCAATGGGATTTTCGTTCTGTAATTTTTTTCTAATTTGAACCGTATACGTATACGTGTTATTTTTTGTTTAAAACATCACAGGCTCATTCAATCATTGTACTACGATTAGTTTATATTTTCTAGAATGTTAAAAAATGAAAATAAAAGTTTAAAATAATAAATTTATATATCCGCATCCATATATACCAAAAATGCAACTCAACCTACTTGAAGTACATATTCTAAGAAAATAAATGGTATCAAATTTATAAAATGGTTATTCGAATCTCGAAACATTACATATATACATATATATATATATATATATATATATATATATATATATATATATATATATATATATATATATATATATATATATATATATATATATATATATATATATATATATATATATATATATATATATATATATATATACATATATAGATTATACATATATGTACATACATACTCATATAATTATACGAAAGCATATTGTGGAGAGGAAGAGAGAGTGCAAAAAAAAAAAAATGTAATTTTTCCATTTTTCAATTTCCATAATTGAATTGAACTTTTTTGTATGTGTTTCAAGTAAAAAATTAATTTTTTTTTTTTTTAAATTTAATCAAAACTTTTAGAGTTGGTTTAGAAACTGAAAAAAAACATCTAGCTTGACTATTCATTTTTATTACTCACCTGTATCAGAATTTTCAACACCATCACCATATGGAAAAAATCCTGCTATATAAACATCGGCACGATGAGAACTGGTTCGTTGACATGTTATTAAATAATTCAAATGAAAAAGTAATAATAAATTTAGAATGCAGTTTTCATTTCTCATTTTCACGATATAGTCTGCAAGTAAATAAAGCAAAAAAAAGAAAATAAATAAGTAAATAATATTTTTTTTTGTTAGCTAAGACTCACATTAATAATCATAAAATCGTATACAAAACACTTTAATAAGGATGTAGCGTATCACCATCATCATCAACATATCTTCAACAATTTTTTCAAGACTTATGCATTAATAATGTATGTACGTATATAAGACATAATGTATGCATGTATATATGTGTATATGAATCGCAAAGTGTTAGGTTTAGGTATATAAGTTAGTTTCACTAAAGCGTATATGAAACTCACATACGTATGTATATGTTAAATCAGTTTGTAATTTTAAAACCAGCTTGATATTTACACTACATAGTGTTTGTATGTATGTATATGTACATATGTATATACCACTCGGTGCTGAGCTTTTTATTTTTCCAGTACCCTATTATGATTATTAATTCATACAGTATTGCATTTCTTATGACTATTAAAAAATAAAAGAAAAGCTGCAAGAAAATATTTGTGCTGTGATTATCCTTTATATGGATGTATGACTCATTTCTCATTATTATGTGAATATTGTGTATTGTTTATTGTGTATATACTGTATATGCGATGTTAAAAATAAAATAAAATTTCTTCTGTTGGGTGAGTGAGTTGTTTCTGGTTTGTATTTTGATTTACAAAGGGACTTGTTGCATACAACATTTTCATGTTCCAGTTATATATTTTATTTTAGTTGAGTTTTTCCTATTTGATGTCGGACGACAAAACAATGTATACAAATATATACATAAATATAATAATATAATATACACAATATATATTATTATATGAAAAGACCTGTTGGGAAAATGGAAAAATTGTTGGCAGTTTTATGTGCTTCTCTATCTATACATATGTATCTACATATATCTATTATTTATCAATTTTTTATTTGACTTTTGCATTGGTTTTATGTTGCAGAATACATAATTGTATATATGGAATTATTTACAATATAATATATATATATATATATATATATATATATATATATATATATATATATATATATATATATATATATATATATATATATATATATATATATATATAATATATATATATATATATATGTATATATATATATATATATATATATATATATATATATATATATATATATATATATATATATATATATATATATATATATATATATATATATATATATATATATATATATATATATATATATATATATATATATATATATATATATATATATATATATATATATATATATATATATATATATATATATATATATATATATATATATATATATATATATATATATATATATATATATACTTATATATACATATATATATTCACATATAAAAGCATATAATTTATTTTATATAGATTTGGTTCGATATTTATTATTGATTTTATATTGTGTCAGTTTTATTTTCTTTGCAATACAAAATTGAAAATTTATACATGTAAGTTTATACAGCCATATATCATAGAGTTGAGTTGCCATACTATAATAATTTACCTTATCTACTTGAAAGTAATTGTAATCAATATATATATAGATATGATATGTGTACGAGAATATACACCTATACCTATTAAGTAAGGATGTATTATATGAATCTAGTATATATATATATATGTATATATAGGTTTGGTAGTGGTTCTGGTTTAGCTAAGTATAGAAATAGGTTATTTTTAGTTAAAAATAAGTAAAATATTTTATCAGATTATATAAATTGTTTCTGTTAAAGTGTTAAAGCTTTAATATGAACTAATGATGTGGTGAACGATATAATCGAATTTCGAAATGAATCAAAACAATTTTACGATGCTCGTTACGGTGTTAACAGTATTTTTGGTTGCTCCTCGAAAAAATTCTGATGTGTGCGTCACATGACTTTATCACACAAACGTGTCTACAAGGAAGTTATGTTCTCGATGCTTAAATATCAGGATTATTAGGAGATAAATATACTCACTCAGCCATTCCATGCGAAATCAGACCAAAAATAGACATTTACGGAGGCAAGGTGTCCACCTATTTTGAAATTCGGGGAGATGGTTAGTCTCGTTTAAATTCGTGTATCTTAAGTATTTCTTGTCAGATTTACACGTGTAAGAGCTCGTTGAAAAGACAATTTTACATACTTTTAAATAAGCGTTTTAACCTTTGGTGTTAAGTACAATATATCCTTTAAATTTCAGTTTTAAATAGCCTGTTCTCAACTTTAACACAGCATTGAGACTGCGTCATTGTCATCCTACACAGTCGTACCAATTTTGTTGGCATTCCTAGGTATTCCAGGGCAGAACACAAACTCTCTCGATTGATCGAGTCATAGGCCTGCCGGAAATCCAGGAACACCTGATGTACGGGAATGGATGTCTCATAATATTTAGATAGAATCATAGCGAAAAGACCTGATCAGTGACTGATCGATTCGGACAAAATTCTCCTTGATAGTCACCAACCAAGCCCTCCGCTAGAGGAGTAATATCCAATAATAATTCTATCCAATACAATGTATGACAGTAACTTGTATGCTGTGCAAAGGAGAGTTATACCGCGATAATTCTCACACTTCAAACGGTCTTTTTTCTTGAAGATGGGGCATATCGCGGCCACTTTCCATTCGTCAGGCATAACTTCGGTTCACCATACTAATCGAATAAGGTCGAAAAGACAGTTCCACAAAGTATCCCCTCCGAATATCAAGAGCTCCGAATTAATGCAGTCCACTCCAGGTGATCGGTTTCGTTTCAATCTCTGCATGGCCTTAGTGAATTTCTCATGGGATGGCTCCTCAGTGCAAATCTCCGCAGTCTGTATTAGAGGTGGCCCTTCTTGCAAGAGCAGCCTTATTTTTCGTCGCGATTGTGAGACGTTGTTACACTTCATTATGGGCTATATTTTGTTGCTCAACTGCAAGACGACACTCGTTATCAAACCAATCATTCTTGGGTCTGACTTTCACTATACCTAAAGTTTCTTGAGCAGCACTGATAACCGAAGTTTTCGGTACCTCCCAGACAGAGTTCACGCAGTCAGACTGGTAATTAGCTTCATTAATGTTGTCGCTGACAAGATCCTGAAATCGTTTCTTTTGATCTTCATTTATCAGACCTTCACAGTCGAAACGTACCATGCGTTTCGCTCTGTTCTCAGACTTGTACGGAAACTTCCATCGTAGAAGAAATCATAGAAACTAACATATATTCAATTTGGCTGCGGGAAGTTCCGCGAGGATGTGTCCATGTCTCTAGATGTATGTGTTTGTGAGGGAAGAATGTGCTTGCTACTCTAAGATCATGCGGAGCAATTGCAAAGTACATCATTCTCTCACCATTATCGGTCGCAGTTCCGTGTCGGGAGTACGGACTTATGTTTTCACACAAGTCGATCTGATTTCTGCCAGCTCTAGCATTAAAGTCCCCAATTACCATTCTAACATCGTGTTTGGATATATATCCCATCAGATCGTCCAAGTCATTGTAAAATGAGTCTTTATCTTGGGGCTGGCTGACTTCTGTGGGCGCATGTACACAAATTAACGACAGGTTGGCGTTCATGCGCAAGCGAAGCTTACACAATCGGTTATTGACTGCTTGGAAATCCAAAACAGCGTACTTTACCTGCGACCCAAGAAGAAATCCAGCTCCAAGATTTCCGAGGTCATCTCCACTGTAGAGCAACTTATAGCCCTGGGACACATGGTCTCCACTTTTAGGCCAGCGTGTTTCTTGAAGAGCAACGAGTTCCAGCCGATACTCCTTCATGCACGTGATTAGGCTCTCCAACGCTCCTGGTTCTCTAAGTGATTGCACGTTCCACGTGCCGATCGGATGTAAATAGCTAGGGTATATATCCGACCTCGCGAACTCACCTTTAGTGATTGAGTTTTTATAGCTTCGGTCATTGTGGTGTTGACTATGTATAGCAACATAACACCGGCAGATAGTTGACATAAAACCCACAATAGATATGCTTAAAATGTACCTTTTTATACTTATATAAGCAATGAAAAACTACATGCGGAAAGATTTACTAAAACTTTTCACAAACCAAATATAGAGTAATAAAAGGATATTTCACCTTTTCAAAGAAAAAAATAATTAGCATAGGGAGAATAGAAGAAAGAACCTATAGTAAACGGAAAGTAAATAGTGCAAAGTGCGTACAAGTGTAATACGAGTTGAAAGTGAAAGTGCAAAATGAAAACGAAATATTGCAATCCGTTTGGTAAACCGAAATACAACAGACATAGTAAAATCAATTTTAAACAAACTCGGCCAGTAACACGATATATTGTTGATACTTTATATTGTTGGTACTTTAACCTCACTATGTAAGTGTGATAAAAGTAATATTTAAGTTACTAAAACGGACTTTAACAATAAATTTGCGTTCAAATTTTCAGTACAGATTGGTAATTTTAGTATAATGTACCATTCATCACGTTAGCATTTATCACAGACAATGAACTTTATATTTTTTAAAGAGAAGTCTAAAAGTTAACGTACTAAATTTATGAAGCTACTCTATTCTGAAAGTTGTAACTGTCAACTGTTTCGAGCTTAAAATTTAATTTAATATTAAAGCAAGGCCATATAATTACGGGCCTGACTGTAGGAAAAACGAAACTTTCTAAATATGGGTGTTCAAATAAGTGTTTTAGATGAAAAAAGTCCCATTTTCGACCATAAAATAATGACATAAAATGTAGTTGCTCTTAAAATTTGTTGATTAGTATAAAATATTTATATGTTGAATTGCACTCAGTTTTAATTTCACTAACCAAATTTGTGTTGCAATTATTATTTTTGGTGGGTGCCAGATTTGGTTGGTGTACTATATTGGCGATATTTAATAGCTGAGTAGCCTTGGGGTTCACATGTTTCTAAAGTCATTCTCTAAGACTAAGTTGCTCTGTTTAAATGCCATAAGTTCAAATCAGCCTCAATATTTGATTATATAGTAGAAGCTTATTGTCTTTTCCTCTCAGCCAGTACATATGACTGTATTTAGGTCTAAATATATCTCTGTTCTTGTAGAAGTGGGCTTTCCAAAGGCGGTTTAGTTGTATTCCATAGGATATTGACCTACATATGTGTTCGCATAAGGTATTATTTCTTGATTTATAGTACCTTTCAAGTATGACTGTACTATTATATAACTTTGTCAAAAGTCAGTGCAACGTCCAAAATCGTTGAGTAGACTGTTTTTTCTCTAGTGGTTTCTCAATAAAACTGGTTATTGTATGGACTTGATCTTTTGTGGAGCATTGGTTACGCAGACTGATGATTTGGTAACAAATTTTACTTCTCAATTGTCGCATTTAACCATTTTACCCAATAACTTCCCAAAGAGTTTAGCCATATTTATGAGATTACTGAGCGTGACTAATGTTTTCCTTGGCAGTTTTTTTTTTAAATATCTGCAGTAATCATATCGTAATCAGGATTTATATCAGAGCTGATTATTCCTGATTTATATCAGATCCCTGTGATTAAAACGATTTTGAATTAGAGGTATACATACGTTTCGCGGGTTTGGTAAAAACTATTAAAGATTTTTATTAATTATTGCTACAATTAATCTTTGATTTTAATGCTCTAATTTTTTAGTAAAATCATATATTTAAATTAAACATAACGTAATAAATGATTTTTGTTGATTAACACTTTTCTGGACATTAGCCTGCCTCCCATACAATAGGATATAAATAAAACTAACCAATCATTATATTTTAACGTAATCCAGCTATTACGGAATTAACTATAACGTTAAACACATTTATCCTGTAATGTTTTTCAGCATCCGATTGTGTCCGTATGGTTCTGTTAATGGCAAAATCACATGTAATTCCATATTTACGTGCTTTAATTTTTGCTTTCGCAAATATTTCATTCCACATTCCACTTAAATTTTGAATTTTTATTATTAAACTTTCAATATTATTTTGCTCATTATCAAGTGTAACATTTCGACCTTCAATTACTAAATTTGTTTGGTGCAATCCTGTCAAAATTTTAAGCCGTATGATAGAAAGCAAAACACATTCAAATTTGTTCAAATTTATCTCAATTGAGAGCAATTCAACGTATAGCCGTGTGGTAGCAAATTGAAGGAATGCATTTCATGTAAAGCATTTCGAATGGATGATAGAGTTTTGGCTATTGGTTTTACTGCATCAATTCTAGCAGACCACCTAGTTCTGGAAACTGAGTGAAGAGACATTTGTGTGAAGAGACATTTTGATATTTTCTTTAAAATCTCCCATCTCCGAGGACTGCTGCTAAAAAAATAATACATTTTTTGTATAATTCCAAAAAATTGTACAGTCTCCTTTCAAGGTTTAGCCCAATCAACTCATACAAGATTTACCGTGTGGTTCCCACAGCTGGAAAAAATACATTTCGGATTACGCTTCGTAAGAAGACCTTGCACACCGTTAAGCTAACCAGCCATGTTTGCACCGTTATAATATGCTTAGGCCATACATGCATTGAAAGCAAATGAGCCGCCCTTCAATGTCAAATTTACACATTTTTACATACCGAATTACGATAATTGCAAAATATTTATTTTTTATTATTTCTTCAAGAATGGTTTTCTTTACAGATAATCCGCATAATTCAATACAAATTCATTTTGTATACGAGTAAAAGGTAATGCACTTGTAATCTTCAATGTTCTTCCTGTGAAGCACGAATTCGCTGAACGTGATTATTTAAAAATGGGTCGTATTTACTCAATAGCTAAACTAACCCAAGGAATTTACCATTTTGATTGTCATAAATTCGATGGTTTGGGCAGATGATTGCTCATTATTTTTCTTAAATATAAAGCATATCACACAAAACAATGGTTTTTTCGTTTACAGCTTTCGCCATTTGTTAATAGGTTTTAGTTAATCTATATGGAAAGAGTCTCGTGGATTGTCATTTGGGATTTCCAATTCATTTTTCTTAAGAAATTCTTCCATTTGAGCGGCGGTGTTTCTGTGTACGAATGCAATAGCAGACGAGTTGTCCGCTTGTAATATAGTTTGCTCAGATTGCCTACTACCTTCTTGAATATCAGTTATTACTCTATTAGCAACCCTTAATGATTTTTTATTTTAATTACCGTTTAGTCAACCGACGCAACCATGGTTTTTGGAATTACAAAAACGATGTGATACGTGTTAAATGTTTCACCATTGAATCATTTTCTATTTTTTCTGTATTTTGCTAGCTTCGCTGGGTTATGATGATCTTCATTCTTAATTTTTTTACACGTTACAAAAAATTGTTACGGTTAAGGTTTTTTTTACACAGGAAAACCCTTCAAAGTTTTAATTTTATTTATGAGTTTTTTTTATGTGAAAAAATGTAACAGAACTGGTAAATAAGACAGCCATATTGAAAAAATATATATATGTATATTATTCGGTGCATCACACTTTATTTTATTTAATTTAAACATATTTACATATTTTCAATTAAAGATTTTAATACAGCAACTTTAATCTCGCCTGTTGTTTGATTATTTATATTTGAATTTAAACCACAATATATTTCTATTTAATACACGACACTTACGCACTTACCCTTCAATTTGAAAGAATATAGATAATGCGTAAATGTCAAAACAATAGGCTGTATTCAATTTTATTGGTCCTGTCCTTTATTTTCAATAACTGCCTCTCGTCTACGTGGCATAGAGTCGATTAAGGCCCGACATCGTTGAAGTGGTATCGCCTTCCAGGCTTCCTTAACTGCCAACCATAATTCGCGCTGATTTGTGTTTTGTTTGGAGGCCACCGCAACTTTGAGGTTTTTCCAAAGTTGCTCAATTGGATTGAGATCTGGGGATTGCGCTGGCCAAGTCATGACATTGATTTTTTTGTCCACAAAAAACTGTTAACCCTTCCTTGAGGTTTGTTTTGGGTCGTTATCCTGCATGTACTCATCAAAGGGGAATGTTATATTCAGCTTACGGGAGCATGACAATGTGTAGGATATCTTCCACGTAGATGTGCTGATCCATGATTTCCTTGATCCAATAAATAGGGCCAACACCATAATATGAAAAGCAACCCCATAATTTAATATTGCCTCCGCCATGCTTCACAGTTTTTTTTTGTATATTGTGGGCCAAATTCTTTATTTTTTTGGACATATTGTTTGCCATCAGAGCCAAAATAATTTTTTGCCATCAGAACCAAAATGAATTTTTCTTTCGTCGCTCCATAATACGTTTCGCCATTTTTGAATACCAAGGTCACCTTTCCAATCTGAATGGTTTTTTTCAAAATTAATTCGATCTCTCACATTCTTTTTACTTAACAGCCGTACTCGCCGGGCTGACCTGCCGTGAAGATTGTCCTCTACGAATTTTTCGATCACTAATTCTCAGATTAAGCTCGTTTGAGGCGTAGTAACTTGCCTTACACCCCGTTTATTCTGGGATTTTTGTCCTTTAATCGCATATACGGCCATGTTTTTTGAGCGTTGCTTTAATGCAGCAATTTCGCGGTACGATTTTCCTTCATTTGCAAATTTAAAATAAACCGTCTCTCTTCCGGTGAACAATCAGCCCCGCGTCCCATTTTTAAAAAATACAATTTTTTTTATTAATAAATATTAATAAAAAACCGTATTACGGATTTTATGAATATTAATTTTATATTTTAACACTCAAAATTTAAGAACATTTGCAGAAATACAACGTGTCCCTAATTATTTGTCCACTTCTATTTTGACGTTTTCAACTTTAAAGGGGAATCACACAAATATGATAATAATGAAGTTCCTCAAAATGCTACTTTTTAATGCTATAGGGCTAAGTATAGCTAGTAAACAATAGATGTCAGTTGAATAAGATAAAGGACAGCTTTAGGCAGAGAGCTATAATTATGTTATAGCCACTGTCCCTAATTTTCTGGTCAGTATATATATGTATGAGAGACAAACTGTCAAAAAATAATTATTTTAAATCAATAACCAAATTTTATTAAATTTAGACGCAATTCAATATTGAACGAACTATAATAATGTTCAAAAGTACAATTATACTTATGCCATTAATTCTTATATTATTGTAGTTTGTTATTGTACTTAAAACTAAAAATTTTTTCTTGACAGATTACGCTAATAAAATGTAATAAAACCATTCAAGTTTTATATCAGCGCAGTGGCAACAACAACTTTTCAATCACAACGAGATTTTGAAGAGCTAAACTATCACCAGTTCTCATCTTTCAAGATTTTAATTTTTTCGTTTCTTCATTACCCAACTACATACATATTTTCCAATAATAATATTTTGATATGATAACTTTTAATATCATATAATAATTTTATAGTATTTTATTTTATACATAATGTCTATCTATCTATCTATGTATGTATATCTATGGTGCTAGCAGAAGAGAATATTTTAAGTGCAAAAAAAACATTGTTTACAATTTATATTCTGTTGTTTAATATTTCCATTAATTTTTTGTTTTAGCTTTTTTATGATATTTACCATTTTTCCACAACTTTTCCTTCTTCATTTTATGTTCCTATATTTTTATTTCTATTCATGTCAACACAAATAGAGAGACGGAATAGAAACAATTTTCCGAAGCCATAAAAATCTACAATCGAGAAAAAATAACAACAATAATTATCTATCTAGCTGTATAGAGTAGAAAAAAGCTTAACTTTTATATATTTTTTTTTATTATTTGTTTTTGTTTTTAGAGAAATAAATGATAGAAATCAACAACTAAGATCCTTTATACGAATCTTTAAATGTTAATGGAATGTACTCGTCATTATATATATATATATATATATATATATATATATATATATATATATATATATATATATATATATATATATATATATATACATATATATATATATACATGTACATCTAGATACGTACATAAAATACCTATAAAGCAACTCAAAATGATATAAAATGAAGAGAAGAACATTCATGCAGGAAAAACGTGAAATATTCAAATTTATGTAGTTTCAAATCGATTGATATGAAAATTGAAAAAAAAATATGTATTGAAATAATTATTTCAATAAAGGATAATCGGTTTGTAATTCCGATTTCAGTTTGTTTGTTTGGTAGAAAAAAAAATGTCAAAGGATAAGGGATAATTTAAATTTGTTCGTTACTACGATATAAAGAAGTCTGTTTAGTCTAGCATAATCCTGTCGTATTATATGCAAGCCAAATTGTACAGTTTTCTGTGGTGTTTTAGAATTTTGAATTCGCTTGTCCTTTAAATTTTCATGTTTTTGGCAATGAGCTTAAAACTGTACTGACGTGAAATAATCTCTAAACTAGAGGCCCTACTAGTATTCTTGAATTCCACCGAAATTTCGACATGTTTAAAAAATTAAAGGTGGTCGGATCACTCCAGCACTCAATTCCACAACCGGTTCCAATGTGCAAAACCCGGACAAACACATATACTATATACATTAATTTTTTCTGGGAAGAATAGAATTGGCAAGCCAGAGAAAAATACGAGTCGGAAACCAAAAAAATTGTATTTTTTTGATTCAGTTGAACTTTGAATTAAATTACTTTCGCATTTCATAGAAATATTTAGGCACGGTATAGATAAATACGAGTTGGAAACCAAGATAATTAAAAATTTTGGGTTCAGTTGAATTTAAAAGGAAATCTTCCGTAACTCCTTGGAGTCTCAGAAAAATATTATTATTTGTCTAATCGTAAAAAAACCCAGAAAATGCTAATTATGTCGATTTAGCGGAATTTTCAGCTAAACTGTGAGGGAAGTTTCAAAAAATTTTAATATCCGGTCCTCATCGTAGCTCTGCAAGGTGTAACGACGAGTTTTATTTTTGGTCGTTCCAAGGTTGAGTTGGTTCAACACCCCTGCAATTCGTTTTATATACATATATAAATAAATATATTTTTTTTTATATACGCAAAGTATATAATAAAAGCGCGGGAAAATCCGGTTGGATAGGGGAGCGCGTTCTTGATTGTCCCGTTCTATACTTTTCTGGTGGGATGATGCTTTGTTTGACGATGAGTATAAAAAACAAACATTTTAGTACAAAAAAAAGAAAAAAAATTATGCAGTTGAAATGTGTCTCGTGATGATAAGTTATTTACCTAAATTAGTATCTTGATTATGAAAATTTTGTTTTTGCATTTTTTTGGCTCGTGTTTAATAAAAATAATGTATACCTAACTTTAACTTATAATCAAGAAAAGTTTTTTTTTCTATAATATCGTGGCGAAAAGTGCTATTGTGTACATTTTAATTTTTTTATAAGATAATTAAACTTATTGTGTTAATGTTTCTAATATAATTTTAAGTTGATTATCATTCAGTAAAATTAGTTGATAGTTATTTTTTTTTAAATAATTCTATTACCAAAAATAACAAAACTATTAACTCAAATTAATTAAATTAAATAAATAAATAAATTGTGCAAGTTTATATTAACCTGTTAACGAGTGAATAATAAACTGTAAAAAAATATACCGTGGAAAATGAACTCATTTTCACATTAATATCATAAATTGTGATAAAAAAATAATGTAAGTTAATATTCCGTTTTGTTAATAGGTGGTCTCGTTAAGACCTTTAAAACTAAGTTTTTTTTGGCAAAACTATATGTGCAAAATATAATATAAATAGTTAAATAAATTCAAAAAAATTATATTGTGTGACTACCATTATCATACGAGAAAACGGAAAATTTAATGTGGTGACTTAACATATAACAAATACTATATAGTGATAGCACTAATTATACAAAATAAAATTGAAAGTGCGCGAAATAAAAATAATATTTTTTTTTAAATGTGAATTCAAAAAAATAAAATAAACTATCAGTGATAAAAATGAAAATAGTGAATTCTATCATAGTACAGATAAAAGTAAATATAATATCTGTAAAAATACAAAAAAAATAATTAAAACAATATCGTGATTAAAAATTTAAATAAATTTTTAGTTTGTATGAATTACAAATACATATACAAATTAATCTGTATTGTGTCATCAATGTAACACGTCATCAATCAACAGATAAGATTTTTATTTATTTATTTATTTCATAATATTATATACATACTTATTATTAAATTTTAATTTTAGTCTTTCAATTAGCACATATCAAATTATTTTTATAATTAATTTTTTTTACAAAACATAATACTTTCATGAATTTTTTTTGTATTAAGTTTTGTTCTAAATTCTAATTGCTAATTTTGGCTAAGTTTTTTTTTTTACTTGTAAGAATAATTTAATATGTCTAATTTAATATATCCAATTTAATATGTGATTATTGGGTATGGGTACTTACTACCTATACCTACTACCTATAAGAATTTTTTTTTTATCTCTCTTTTTATATTTTTGTTAAAACTTTTCTTGAATTTCTTTTCTGGTATATTAAATAGAGTCGTTGTAAACATTTTTTAATTGGAAATTATTCTTTTTATTGGTTTTTTTTGTTTCTAAATTTCGCTTGTTCATTGTGATTTTTTTTTTTCGTGATTCTCTACATAATGAGAAGCTAAAAGCTTTGAGTTGGAGGCGATGTGAGGTAAGTATATATGTCATGGTGAGTTTATAGTCTCTCGTTCACTTCCTCTACTCTCTTCTTAATTTCCCTTTCCGCGGTCTAGCAAGGTTCACAAATACGTTGGAAAAACCCACCCTATTACCCTGAGCTCTAGCCAGCCTAAGTTGACCGCTCCAGAGTTTATTTGTGAACATAGTATTCTGATAATGATTGGTGATTACGGATTCTATTTTTGACCAAAACTATATTGGATAAAATATAAAAACAATTCACCAGTGGCAAACCGTTACAAAGGATTTGTATATCTGTAAATATTTTATTATTTTTTCAAATTTAGTTTTTGTAAATTTTCCTTCTATCTAAATATGTAAAAATCCCGAAACATCCTGACAATTTTATCACCATATATATAATGATAATAGACCATCCCCGTCACTAGCAATCACACAAACAACCAAACTTGTTTACCAATCAAATTTATCTAAAAATATAAGGAATACAGAGAAATAAAAGCCACCATTGGTCTGAACCAAATTATTCCACCACAACATCTCAGCTCAGTTAACCCCACCTAATCAATATTAGAACAGATTTATCTTAATCATGAAAAAGAGCTTTTGTCAGGTTGAAAGGGATATTAAAACTGAAAGCCGGACAAATATTTATTTTGTAGGTTTATTAGAATTTTTTAAAAATTACTATCTAACTAAGAGTGATGTACTTACTTTTTCAAGGAGCCTAATTGAAAAAAAAAATATAAACACACACCATAAAATAATAACGGTTTACTGGTGACGAACAAATTTACAGTTACTATGTACACTAATAGAACAGTTTTGGTCATAATTTTAGACGCTATGACTATTTGTATAATATTACAGATAGGATTACATTAGAAAGAGTATGGTTTAGTTAGTGTGTGCTCCAATCGAAATAAAAAGCGCATAAAAAGTTCAAAAGTTAAAAAAAAAATTATTCAACCACGCCAACTTTAAATATTTTGTACGCTATAAAATGCAGGTTTGGTACTTTGATAGAATCTCAATTAAATTCAACAATCTTATATTCAAATGAAATTATAAAATCACGAAATTGCGCCGACAGCAAAAATTGTTAAACGTCATAAATTTTAACTGGTTCCAATTGGCACAGCAAACCAGTTAAAAAGTGAGGAAGTTTTTGTATTTTCACAACAGTTAAAATATTTAACTTTTAAACTTTTTAACTTCGATTGGCAAACACACTAAAAACTTAAAAATTGAGGTGAATAAAATTATCAAATTTTTTATCTGGTTCATAAGTTAATAAAAATCACACATATGTACTGTTGATAAAAATTGTTGATTTGACATTCATTAAACATTTAGTGGTGTTTTTGCGGCAAATAGCAAATAAAAGTTTTTCTATCCTGTTTATTTACGAACAAATTTATCGAAATTCTTCTTTCGTATATGTAATAGCATATGTATACTTAATATAATTGAAAAATATATTTTCAAATTGTTTTCCATTTGACTTTTATTCGCTATTTAAATAGATTTCTTCAGTTTAATAATATACAAGCATTATAACAAGTCGCAAATGTATATAACTAGAAACGTCAAAATGTGTAACTTGTTGAAACTCGACCTAACTAGACTATTCTTGAATGATTCGGAAATCTTTATTGACCACTCTCAAATTATATCTAACTTCATAGTGTGGTGAATTTATTTTAGATAATAGCCGTGTTTCTTGACGTATGATCTGATCCGGATCAGATCATATCTGCTTCGCTTTCATTTGTATAGCCAAAAAATAATACAATAATACAATTTTGTGTTGATTTCATGAAACGCGTTTATACAAATGAAAGGGAAGCAGATATGATCTGATCCGGATAAGATCATACGTCAAGAAACACGGCTATTATTGTATCCCAAGAATTAATTAATCAATAAGTTGATTTATTGATTCACCATTTCCGTGCCCGAATCGTGAAAGTGACATTTTGAATTAATAGTGGATGTAATAAACAAATAATTCTTAACACAGAATTAGTTAAGGCTGCTAGATTGTAAATTGCACATTTGTACTATGAAAGTATCATTTTGAAACAGTATTTATTTTAAAATAAAACTTTGAATTCTTTGCATCTAGTAGCCACAGTATGTTTTGCTAAAATAGCAAGCCTATTAAATCGGTTAATTTCGAGTAACGTGTACGAAATATTGCAGTTAAAACCATAATAACTGATAATTTCCCTAGGGAAGTTATCAGTTTAATGTTATTTTGATTAGTTTATTTCGTACACGTGACTCAAAATAGACTGTTTCACAATAAATGTTAAATTTCATTCAAATTCAAATTTGGTTAAAACAAACTCAAATTTGCCAAATTTGTACAACTAATTGAAGAAAACATTACATATTCTCAGAAACAAAATATGGAAAGTTAGGTGAATGGGGTGGGGGAAACGATTCACCATTCGGTTAAGACTTTTCAATTTAGCAACTCAAAATGATAGTTATTTACTCAATAACTCAATCAATATTTACTATTTTCCAATATTTAAATGCTTGAGAAACCCTATACTAAATTTTCAGAACTGATTCAAATACTGCCAGACAACCTTTCTATATGTCAGTTGAGATCAAGAAAACAGTTTCGTTCATGACTTTTACTACAGTTAGTAGTTAATGAGTGGTCTATAAAGCATAAAAGCATCAAGACGAATTACAGTCTTATTCATTCGAACTTTATTAACAGATTGTATTTTTATAATTAAAAATTTGCCCGTTGGTTACAACAACTTCGCACATATTGCATAATAGTTTCATACTTCATAAATCACAACATTTTATAGATACCCCGAAGTATAAATCTCAAATCACATTACACTATCGCTACAACACACATTCATCAAGGTTCAATGAATCGCACGCCTTTTAATTTATATTCCAAATAGCAATTTCCAATATATAATCTAACTATACTCGTATATACATTTCTCATCCCACCCCGCATTTATACTACGAAAAACCTAACTTTCGAGTTGAAACTATGAAAAAATAATTTTCCAGATAAAAAACTTGGCGCAAAAAAAAAAATTGTATTTATAAAAATTGAAAATTTATCCATATTTCCTCATGTTATCTCAATTTTAATTTGAGATTTTATTTTTTATTGAACTCTTCCTCCATAATTTTCCAACATTTTCATCTATTCTTTCCCTATACATATACGATACGAGTGTATATACGAGAAAATAATTTATCATGATGAGAAAATCCAATGGAAATGGAAAAACGATGTGATGATGTTAAAGAACGATAAAATCGAAAAATGCAAACAAAAAGCTAAGCGGCAAGAAAAAGGATTTTTCAATCTGAATGATTTTCTCTCCCAATAATAATATAATTGAAGAATGGAATATAGAAAAGGCGAGAAAGAAGATATGGACAAAATAAATAATTTTCCTCAATTTTCATTTGATTATTTTGTTAAATTTATACAACTCGAATTCTTTTTATATTTTCAAGTCGAATGATGGGTAGTTTCTTTGGATGATCGGATTTTAAAAATAATTAGTTTAATTACCTATACACATAAATGTTGTAGCCCTACACTCCATCTAATTTACAAATGACGCCATCAATTTTAGCAAATAAAATCTATAGCAATTTCAAATTAGTAGCAGTAAAAATGAATTAAAATTGTTGCAACATAATTAAAGTAATTAAATTTTTAATATCTTAAAATATTTCTTTAACATTAACATGTAATCGATCAGATTCTGAAAATTAACATTCTTAAAAACATTGAATAGTGTACATCACTTTACATCCAAGATCTTGTATATGAGTACACGCGCGTTTCTCAAATATAAATTGCGTATTCCTCTTTCAATTTACCACTTGTGTTAACATACCTTAATATACCAGGTTCGCACATACACTCGTATGTACTCTACATTGAATCAATTTTCAGATTAATATAAACTCAAAAAATTGAAAATTGAAAAATTCATAAAAAAATGTTTACGAAAATATTTCCACCCCACCAATCGCATGTGTGCGAAACGAATGAACAAGAAAATTTTTATCTTACATATATGTATGTATGTATGTACATCTCTTAAGAAAATATCTATCATATTATGCTAATTGAGAGTTCATTATGGTATCGTACAGAACAATCTTGTGCCTATCCTAATACATAGTTATAAATTATTTATGAAAATAAATTTTAAAATTCTGTGAAATCAAGGTTTTCGTATTGTACTGATTTTTTTTTTGTGTCAATTCAACGGCATTCGCAAGTATTTTGATTTTGTATCACAGTATAATGTATAGCACAAAGAAATGGTGAGGGCAAAATAATACTCAAGACTGATCTAATACTATATTAGTGACGTCCGAATTGTTAATTTGGTAAGTAAGATGAATAATATTAGAAATTTTATAAAATTTCCATTTTCTAGCTCAAATATACTGAATTTTTTAGATGATCAGTCTAACGTAGAGGCTTCTACATACTATGTAGTCGGCTTATCTCGATGGCCTAAAATTTTAGATCATGTGCCCAGGGCTAAATGTTACTTTATAGTGGAGGATACATAGTAGGTAAAAATAAGGTGGTTTAGATTTCAAAATAGTCGATGAAATTTGCGCCTGTAACCGCTATGTCATATTAGTGATTATTGAGTTTAAATCTATAGAGCTAACAATAATCAGTAATGTACTGGCTACACGGTATTGCGACTAACCGTGCGAAAAAGATGTATCTGACATATCAAAATTAGAATGATGCGAATTCTATCTGGAAACGTCGAAGCCCTAAAGCAAATTTAAAATTGCAAGGATAAGCAATGAGGATCTATTTGATGTGCATTGAGGATTCATCCTACGAGGATTTCATACAAGCCAGACGGATAGTTAAAAATGAAGTTCATCTGAAATTAATTGCCTTAGTTCGGAGCTTTTGATATTTGGTGGTATCGAGCTTATATTCCCGATGAATTGAAAGTGGCTACATTGCCCTGCCAGTAAGACAGAATATCGCTCGAAATGTTAGAAACTTTGGTATAAAGATAAATGTACACTAAATGTCCGGGATTTCTAATTGATCGGAATAGTCGGATTCTTTAGCCCAACTTTAGGTTGTTCCTTCGAAGCACTAATTCAGTTGGATAAGGAACTCTTCGGAGGTTATCTGATTCCAATAACAACAAGACCAATAACTCATAACACGGTTGATTATTCAAAAATATTTTATAATTTATTTATATTTAATTTAACTTTTATATTGTTGATACTTTGACGGCCACTTGAATTCTATTCTAGAAAATATTTCGTTTGGTGAACAATAAAAATAATATATTCTCATTGCACAAAATCATTACAAATCTAATTCATGACGTCATACGTATCATAAGCATAGAAACAAAAAACGCGAATAATGAAAATGCATTATCACTCTAAAAATATTAAGAGCAAGCAGGTATGTAACCAATGAATTCGTCACAACAGGTATAATATATAGGAATTCTCATTGCGCCAAAATTAATTACGAGATGCAATATAGAGTTGTAATTATTTCTATCGACAGCTTACATAAATATATTTTGTCGATTACGTCATTCTCTCATTGATCATCTATTATCAGATAATATAGGGTGCATTTGGGTATAGCTGGATGATAATTTGGAAATAGATCTATAGTGATGTTAAGAACACTATAGAGTATATGCGTTGGAACATTTGGAAATATTGAAAAATATCAGGTGTTAGTCAGACTTTTGTCTTTCATGAGTTCAAGAGTTGGACGGATGAGTCCGATTGATTTCTTATGAAATTCGAGGGAAAATCATGCGTGTAATAATTAGTCCAAAAACATAGCGATTACGCTTCCATAGCCATATGTCGTGCATGTTGTTTCCGATCAATTGGTATATTAATATGTAAAGCTACATATCTCAAAAGAACTGTCAGAGCAAAGCAAGTCGATAATAGTTGTTCTTAAATTTGTCAATTTCATCACAGATAGTTCCATATTTGAATAATTACACTCGCAAATCAATGGATTGTACATCGAAATGAATTCATGTCTATTTTTATATTTTTAAATGATTTTTTTATCTTCAAACACCTTTTACGGTAGTTTAAATTTTAAGGATACCTATATAGCAACGTTATCACAATAATCAACTAACTGCTGCGGCCCTACTATGACTTATAGAGCCATCATTAGGGTTATCTCCTCGAATTCACTTCTTGCTGTGGAATTCATACGTTCCCTGCACCTGTTACACACGTTTATTTTAGGCACTAGTTTTTGTGGATTTTCCAGGATTATCTGAACAAGTTAGAGAGGTTAAAAGTCTTCTTTGCAGATGGCTCTCATTCTAATCTCAGTGCAGGGATGAAATGTACTGTCCTTGGTCTAGTCTGAAACTTTTTGGTAGTCTCGGTTCGCATTGCATTGTTTTTCAGGCGATATTAATCAATCTTCAAAAAATCCCTTGACTGTCTCCACACTCATCAAGGAATGTAAACATTTTATGAACCTACTTTGCTCTACCAATAAAGTTACGGTTATGTGGGTACCGTCTGATTGTGAGATGGTAGTCAGTGATATCGTTTAGCCAAAGAAGGTAACCAATTAATTTTAATTAGTCCTGAACATGCGGCTCCTTTATCTTTTAACTACGGGAAGAAAACTATAAAGAACTACGTTCTGAAAGACCTAAAATTTCTGTGACTTGCGACTTCTAGCTGTTGTAAATCGAAATACTTCATTAAGAAGCCCAATTTGAGGTCAACGAAGTATTGTTTATTTTTGAAAAAGAACAAGTTAAAAATCTTGGAAGCGATTCTTACGAGACATGGTTGTTTTAAAGATGATCTACATTGTATGGGCTTAGCTCTTGATGGTATATGTGCGGACTGCCTTAAGGAGGCTGATGACTGCCTTCACTTCGTGAGCAGCTGTCTAGCTTTCAGTTCTGTTCTGTTTCAGATATTAAACTTTAGGTCTTTAAATTTCTGTCAGTTGTTCGCTTTGCCGTATGGTTTAAACTTTTCCAGTTTGCGCAGGCTACCGGGCGCGTTTGCGAATTGAGGTAGAATCTTGAATTTGCACCATGATCCTTTGCGGCATTGATCGCGAAATCTTCGTGGGGTTTCAATGTGATTTACTATTTCTATATTTTATTGATATTTTTTATGGGGTGGATGATATTAGCATATAGAGCACTAAAATTTTAATTTCAAGATGACATGACATATATAGTTGGTCAACTTTGTATGCGTAGTATGTAACTGGCTACGTACGCACATACGAGTATAATAAAACTTGAAATGTCATTTGATTGCACATGTACACATAAGTACATTTAACACAGTTCGGAACCGAATAGCATTAAAAATTAAATAAAAATGTTCATTTTCTGTAACTAACCTATACTCGTATATACACAGTACGAGTATCACTGTAAAATTATTTATAATCTCCAAATTGATATATGCAGATGTATTCAGTTAAAAATACTTAAACCACCTGGGTGCGTATTTCATTCGTTCATATACACTTACAATTATATAGATATATGATGAGTGGAAATCCAGAAGAAACATTCTTGAGAATACTAGCGATTGATCTACGACCTGAACATGAATTTTAGTGGATTTAATTGATTATAATCGATTTCTCAAGTTAGTTGTGTTGAGCTCGCTATTCTCTTCTCGAATAACCAATATATGTATATGTTTGGCGAATACACAAACTTTGTTAGTTTCGAACGAAAAGCTCATTATTTATTATCCGAAAATATATAACAACAATCGTCGGGAAAAATAAAACTCAATTTCCATTTTCCTTGTTTTTTTCGTAATTTAGATTTTTTATTTTAGGTTAGTTTACGTTGTATTTGGTTTGTGTTTTGATTTTTATGGTTTTGATTAGAAAACATAATAAAATTGAAAATAAAGTTGAATTTTCCTTTTTTGTGCCTAGTTATTGTTGTGAAATTTTCGTATTTTTTTTTTTATTATTGGTTAAATTCGAAGGGTATCAGGGGTATAAGGACTAAATTAATTTTAAATGTTTTTATTGATTAATTTATTCCCGGGATTTTGGATATTTTGCTGGTTTATATAATTTTATACGGATCTTTATACATAGGCTAGGGAATTGATAAACATCATAGAAGATGTATACATACATATATGTGATGGGGTATGTGTGGAAGGTTCATATTACAGATGAATATGACTAGATAAAATTTTGTTAACTTGGCATTTTTTAGTCACATGTATGTATGTATTTCTATAAGAAAAAACTAATTCTTTTTGAACATTTTAAATTATCTTTAGATCGGCTTAAAAGATATTTGACTGTATGGATGATCTCGGAATCATCGCTTTTTATAAAGCTTGAAGTGAACATGTATGTACATCTACAAAGTTAAATTAGGTAATATCAAACTATTCCTAATTTTTCATGGGAGACGCACCATTCGATGTTCTGCAATTATGACTCATGCTTTAAATGAAAGTATAATGATTATCAATTTTTGAAATAATCATCAATTCAATTCATCAGTCGGTTTTAGAGTCTTTTTTGTGAGAGCGAGTATATATTTTGTAAATGCGAGTAAATTCTGTAGCCCAGATTATTGGGATGCAAATCATTCAATTCTGTTTGTAGCTTAAGACATAAAGTCTTGAGACTTAGCCTCAAAATTCTTTGTATCGTATATGTGACTTATATTTAAATATTCAAATATATTATTTCAGAAAGTAGTTCTCGTTTAAGACATTAAAGATCAGTTAAAAAACTATCTACCTAACATACCTAATAAAAGATTTAGCTCGTATATGCTTTTAACTTTTTTTCATATTTTTTCCAGTTTAAGTTTTGTAAGTTAAGCATAACTATGTGGCTTCGGCTGGATTATTTGACTAAAGTCAAAAGTGTTCGGTTCCCGATAGCAACTTATGTTCGGACGCCTGTTGGAACATAATTTCTTCAACAGGTGGGAGTATACATTATATACTTATGACGTATTTTACTAATAATTGGGATAGCCGCTTAAATTCAAAAATTGCTAGTCGCATTAATGTAGAGGTACTTTGGCATGAAAATGATTTTATTTTCTATGCTAGACAATTTATTTCTATTCACACCAATATGTACTATTCAGTTTTATTTGTTGCTTAATCTGTATGAAACATTTCGACGAACAAATTTAACATTATAAAGCAGGAGGAAGAAATTATTCAACCGCTTAACAAAGAATATGTACATATGTACATGAACTGCCATCAGCCATATTCTACCATATAAAAAAACAACATAAAAAAATTATATTCGCATACGTGTTATAAAATATCTGACATGAAAGCTTAATTTTAAAACTCTCATAATGCTTGGTTTAATGTTACAACCAATTTAAAATTCTTTAAGATAATTTCGAGAACAACGGAATTTAAAAACTGCGGCAAACACTTCTTTGTGTTCTTTTGGATAAACAATTAACTATATGTATATTTCTGCTTTATGAAATATAAAATTTTAGAGATGAAAAGACGGAGAGTATGTAGGTATTAAGCTTGGGTAATTTGGAAATTGTAAGCACACAAATTTATAATAATAACAAACATTGAATTAATTTTTTCCAATTCATTTTTTTCTGAATCTATAGCCTAAATCCAAATCTACAGTATTATTTCCCAGAAACTTCAAAACCAAACGGAAAAATAAAAAATTCGAATGAATCTAGATACAGCTAAGAGATTTTTTTTATGTTTATAAGTTTATATTTTCTTGGTAGACAGACAAGATTTTCGCTCTTTGTTATACCAGTTATTTATTGTTATTACAAGCCAATAGCTATTTGTATTCTGTGGATCAAGTTTTATCTCCTAGATTCAGGGATTTTAAATACAACAACGATACCAAATCAATCGCTTGTTGGTAACATTAAAGCAAATACTTATTATTATAGGGAATATATACATTTGCATTCTATTTTAAAATAATTCATACTAAAAATATGTTTTCTAGTACTGGTTTAGAAAATTAGCGTGATCAAAAAGTGTCCGAACTAGATGTGAACATTTAAATCTGGTGCTATATTTTTCCGTCGTACATAGCAGATGAAATGAAATTGGATAGAGCTGGTTCTTTTTTTATTAGTTTGTAATTTGATGTTGCGTGAATGCTATACAGAGGAATCCCTTAACGGTAAATTCGAGTCATTTGTAGCAGCTGCAAAGATCAACTGATTCATAATTATCAAATTGCACATGTCTGGATACAGTAGATATTACAGTTAATGCTCTTTCGTTTTATTACTTTCCTAATTCTGTTCTTGGCTCGCAACGACATTTCTGATCAGCAGTTACTTGAAAAATTATTAACCAGAAAAAAATTGAATGTTCAACAATTAAATGAAAATTTAACGTGGCGTCTACGACGTCTTTTTGTCAAACATCACTTTACATTAAACATTTAATAATTTATAGTTTAAAATAATCTTATTTATTTACACTAAATTTTAACCAAAATATTTTTTCAATAATGTGACTTGATCCTGAATTGTCTTTATACTGTTCTGTACAACCTGAAGATCTGTCGTTCTCTACACCATAGAGCCACCGTCGCCTGCAACGACCTCTGCGCCTACCATATGGCGGCTCTTCTTTCAGAAATCGCTGCATAATTCGTTCCGGATCAGCACGCAGAACGTTACCCGGCCAGTGAACTCACTGAGATCTTACTTCATGTACAGTACCAGACCTCCGATCTTGATATTGTACAGAACTCGATATATACCATCTACTTCGCGTTTTGGGATTCGCATGATTTTCCTCTCAAATGTAAGGAGCCATCTCTCGTACTCATCCGTCAGCGCCCGACTTTCACATCCATACATACCAACGGGGCTGATCAACGCTTTGTAAAGCTTCAGCTTTATTCACGGCACTTGATAGGTGTTTAGTTTTTAGCAGTGGCCTTAGAGAATACAAAGAACGACTGCCAGCTGCCAGCCGCACTTTAATATTCTCCCAAACTGTTATCGTGAGTCCAAACATTTAACCTCCTCACTTCTTCAAACGTCAATACTAAAATCTGGTGTGCCATTGTCCTTAAAATCAGAAATCATGTATTTTGTTTTAAACTCATTGATATGGAGTCCAACTGAAGCTGAGAACTCCACACGCGGATCAAGTATTTCTTTCATTCTGTTGCTAATCCAATCACGCATATGTCATCTTCATATGCAAGCACCTGATTGGACGGGCGATATAAGATGTTGCGCTGAGATATTTCAGTTATACGATAGATGTACTCCAACATGAGATTAAAGAGTATCGCGGACAGACCATCTTCCTGCTGAACACCTGAGTTGCTGTAAAAACTGTAAAAAATTTCGATGGACTGTTTTCTACTTTAAAACAGTGAAACGTCACTGTCATTCTACACAATTCTTGGTCATTCTTGGTCAGACCACAAACTCTCTCGATTGATCGATTAATAGGCCTGCCGGAAATCCAGGAATATCTTATGTATGAGGATGGACGTTTCATAATAATCCAGGAATATCTGATGAATGGGGATGGACGTTTGATAATAGTTAGAGCTCCGAATTAATGCAGCACACCCCAGGTGAGCGGTTTCGTTTTAATCTTTGCATGATCCTAGTGAATTCCTAATGAGATGGATCCTCAAGTCGAATCTCTGCAGTCTATATTTGAGGCAACTCATCAACAGTCTATGATGCATGATGAACACTAAGCAGGTCGGTCAAGTGTCCACTCCATGCGTCAAGTACTGCGTCGATGTTGACACGAAGATTTCCATTCCGGTCCCGAATGCCGGTTGACTGCACTCATTGCTAAGTTGTACTTTCAAAATCTCGACCTTACACCATTCTCGCTTCTTCCGTCTACAAATCCGCTTAGCTGCCTAGAAAGAGCAGCCTGGTTTTTCCTCACGATTGTGAGACGTTGTTGCACTTCACTATGGGCTATATTTTATTGCTCGACTGCAAGACGACACACTTTTAGAAACCAATACATCGTAAATATAACTAAAGCATGTTAATGAAATACTTAGGAGGGTTTACTTCTTTATTTTTGTATAACTTTATGGAAAATAAAAACAATATGGTTTCATGTAAATAAATGTTTTATTGAAAATTGGGAATTATTGCTGTATTTATTTATAAGTCTCGCTAGATATCTGCACATATAAATGCCTGCAAAAGATACTGCTACATTAATTTTCATTAGCTTAGGATGAATTAATAATTCTATCGGAACTTTTAGATTTTTTGTACCATTTAGTTTTAATTCTAGTGTTATTTCTAATAAGGGTCATATCTAGTAGGGTATGGCACAATCCTCTTCTAATTCTACTGTGAATTTTAAATCACTGTCATAATGTTTCTTTATAGCTTTCATTGGTTCTATGTATTGGTGAGGAATTGCTATAATAATGGCTTCTACATATTTTTTAATAAATGTCGGTTGTCTATCTAATTTTGAAAGTGTTTTATAAAACAGTTTATCTAAAAATATCAGCCAAAATTGGTGATAAGGGATTACCCAGAGCTAGTCCAAATTTCTGTCTATAAATTTATACTTGAAATAGTTATTATCATTAATTATAAATTTTAGTAGTTTTAGCACGGTGTCCTTATTTAAGCAAGTATTATGTTTTATCTCTTCCCATCTAGAGTTAGAACTAATGGCAAATTTTGTGGGAACATTAGTCAAATCAGAGATACAACATCATAAAATACAAGAATATCATCTTCTTGCAGTTTAACATTAGTCAAAAAATGTTTTAATCCAAACAAATTATTACTATTATATCTACTGTCTACAGTTAGATTTTTTAGAATTTTACCTATATGTATTTTGAAATATCCTGGTGAATTAATAGTAGATACTATTGGTCTAACAGGATTATTTAATTTATGAGTTTTCGGTAATCCATAAATTCGAGGTGTTACTTCGTTTTTAACAATGATCTGGGTTCTAATATTATTCGGAATATTAAGTTTATCTAAGTTTGTAGGATCTTTGCTAATGATTTCGTATGTATCTGTGTCGTCTAAAAGATCTTTCATTTTACGATTATATTCTGTTTTATTCATAATTACTGTATTTATCGTTATGTACTATTCTAATTAAGAAAAGTTTGTAGATTTCTCAGCTCTACAAAGAAATTCCTCAATGGTAGTTTTTTGCTTTGGTTTTTTAAATAGTCAATTATTGCAAGTGATATATTTTTATTTTTAAGTCTCAAGGTTAAGAAATTTCGCCATAACATCTAAAAGTGTTGCTATATATAATATTTTGTGATGGAAATTCACTTTTTTTTATATAGTTGTTAAACGTTTATTTTTGACGTAACTATTATAGATTCAAATAGTACAATAATAATGTCTTCAGTATAATGTTTTAATACTTGTTAAAATTTAATTTTTATATTTTTATTGTTTATAATTTAATATTTTGTTAATTTTATTTATTTAAATTTAATGTAAGTATAATTTTTATATAAGAAAAGATAGCAATATTGACATTACTTATAATTGTAATGGTGCTGTTGGTCATACCAACATGTGGTGAATTTTCACTTTGCGCGGGGTAGCATCTTCCGGGAAGGGAGTTCTTAGTTCACCACGCTAAGCTGCCACCATTTTCAGATCACAAACGTGAGACGATATTTGGGTCACTCACACCAAAAAAAAAAAACTTCCACCGATTTTTACCCCAAAACAAAAATAACTTATTCTAAACTTAACTAACTTAATGAGAAAAAAAATATGTACAATTATGTTATAAGAATGTATGTATATATACCGGTTTAGGTTTTATATCTGTAATCGCAGCGTTGCGGATCCGATTATTGGTTCCCGTTGGTAGTAACAGCTGATCTGATGAGCTCCGACTATATGTATTTGTCTTTCATAACGTGGTTATTTATTAATACTGCTTTTTTATTTTTATATGAATGATATTAAAGTGACTCATGCCGCTTTTCTTTGTTATTAAAGTTTATTCAATATTTATGTTTTAATATTATTGAACACGCTTCACGCAAAAAAGAAGTATAATTTTTTTTCATATATTTTTTTTTTTTTTTTTTGTATCATACAACATTTGAAAACTTAACTTAAATTTAATAAATAAATTTTTTTTTTTTTGTAAACTTATAATTTTATTTATTAAAGACTTAATAGTTTATTTCAATTTTATTATTTTTTCACATTATATAACTAAACTATGATTACTTTAACGTAAATTTTATTTATCAAACAATTATTTCAAGTTTATGTATCTTATTATTATTATTGATTTTTTTCTCAATTTTTAACAAAACCGATCAACGTCCAAAAATCGACTGACCAAAAAAAAATTTATCGGAAAAACAATGACAGCGAATTTCGTCATCGATCATATTATTTATTTATTTTCATGTTGCCATATTGCAGTGTGCAACGCACGATCGTTACAGGGCAGATACGACGCTGAATATTATAATTTACACGTCGAATCTGAGTTAATATTATTTTTATTGCTAAGTGTTATTTCAGAACTTAATTGAACATCTTTGATGCTTCAAAGCTTAATGTCCTTTGCATGAAAGATACCCATGTTCTTCCCAGATTCGTCTTTCAGTTTATAATTTACACTCCCGAGTTTGGTTTCTACTATCGCTTTGGTAAACTTTGGTACAAATTTCGCACAAAATCTCTTTGATGCATTGCTTAAAGGATGTAGCTTTACATAAACGGTTTGACCGGGTTTATAACTAATAGGACGGGTTCGAAGATTGTAGTGTTTTGAGTATTTTTCGAATGCGGTTTTAAGATTTTTCATTACACTTTCGTGGATTATTGATAGTCTATCTGTCGTTTGTAATGGATTTATATCTTCATTTAGTGAGTGCAAGTCTCGTAGCAGCCCATAATTTTGCCCATTCGTTATCATATTGTATCCAAATATCAAAAAATATGGAGTATGTTGAGTTGATTGATGGATGGAAGTTCTTAATGCGCATGCTACTTCACTAATATGTTGATCCCATGTTTGGTGATCAGATGTTACGTAAGCACGAATGGCAGCCACAACCGAGCGATTCACACGCTCAGACGCGTTTACTTGCGGTGAATATACCGCTGTTTTATGCTGTGAGTAATGCTAAACTCTTTTAGCAGATCTTGGAACGATTTGGATATGAATTGAGAGCCGTTGTCTGTGTGAACATATTCAGGTACCCCAAAAACAAGGAACACTTCATTTCGCAAGTATGTTATGATTTTGTTCGTTGTACTTGAACCTAAGGGTTTCAATAGCACGAATTTACTGAACTGATCTAGTACCACCAGGATATACGTATTGCCACTTTTCGATCTAGGATATGGTCCCATAAGGTCAACGTAAACTTTCTGCCAAGGTCTTTCCACAAACATAGTGCGACCTAACGGAGGTTTGGTTAAAGAGTTCGAGGCTTTTGTCACTTTGCAAATCGTACATTTAGTAATATAGTCATAGATCTGCTTACGCATTCCGGGCCAATAATATTGTGTTCGAATTCTTTCCAGAGTTTTCAGTATACCTCCGTGAGCTGCTAATGGAATATCGTGATTTTCCTGGATTATGGAATTTGTCATGTTGGAAGGTACCCATAGTTTCCACAGAGGAATATTGGACAACTCTGGATCCACTTTGAACCCCCCCAGTTTGATGTAAATTCGGTCTTCCATTATTCTGAAAGATGGATAATTAGCTGGTGCTACTAATATTTTTGTTCGCCATTTTACATAGTCGACGTCCTGGAATGAGCTAGCATTAAGATCTATCGGACATAAACTAGTTGTGACATTCGATTCGCAATATAGGCGCGAGAGAGTGTCTGGTACGATGTTTTGAGCTCCGCGCTGATGTTCTATATTAAAATCAAATGCTTGCAGTTTTAAACTCCAACGGGCCAATCTGCCGTTCAAGTCAGTTTGCGACATCAACCACTTAAGACTAGAGTGATCTGTAATGATCGTGAAGCGATATCCTTCGACATATGGGCGGAATTTTTTCACGCTGAGGACCGCGGCTAGACACTCTAATTCAGTAGTTGAATAATTAGATTGGGCGGAGTTCAATTTTTTTGACATGTATGCGATCGGTTGCTCATTACCATCGCTATCTTTCTGGAAGAGCACGCTACCCACTCCCGATTTACAAGCGTCACATCTTATGTAAAATTGTTTGTTGTAGTCCGGATTAATGAGAACTGGCGCAGACGAAAGTAAATACTTTAATTTCTCTAAGGCTTCGTGTGCTTCTTGGGTCCAGAAAAATCTCTTATTTTTCTTTAATAGGTCAGTTATTGGGCTGGTCACTTCGGAATAACTTGGTATAAAGCGTTGGTACCACCCTGTCATCCCCAGTAATCTCCTAGTTTGCTTTAACGAAGTAGGTGGAGGGAAATTATGAATCGCCTTAACTTTGTCGGGATCAGTCCTTAAGCCACCTTCTCCGACAATATACCCTAGATTCTTCACCTGCTTCATGAAGAATCGACTTTTCGAGAGATTAATCGTGAGCCCAGCGTCTTTTAACCGTTTACCTACCAAGTCGAGCAACTCTAAGTGTTCGTCTAAGCTTGATGAGGTTACCAACAGATCGTCGAGGTATACGAAGATTTTGCCATGCAGTTGATGTGGTATCACTTTATCCATTAACCTGCACATTGTCTGGGGTGAATTGCAAAGTCCAAATGGCATCACCGTAAAATGGTAAAGAGGACGACCAGGTACAGTGAAGGCAGTTTTTTCCTTCGAAGCAAGATCCAAAGGAATTTGCCAGAAGGCATCTTTGAGATCTATACTGGATATTACAGTGGTGTTAGTAAGTCTACCAAGAATTCCGTTTATCAAAGGGAGTGGATAAGCGTCTTTCTTGGTGACTAGATTTAGTTTTCTTGAGTCCAAGCATAATCTTACTCTATGGGGTTTACGTACCAAAACGATTGGTGAAGACCAGGAGCTTGTACTTTCTTCTATCACCCCCAAGCTTATCATTCGGTCTAATTCTTTAAATATATAAGTTCTTGCACGGCAGGAGAAACAGAATAGTGACGTTGCTTTATTGGACGATTGTTGCCCACATCAATATGGTGTTCGACCAAAGACGTTCGACCTAACCCATGTTGTTCGAATGAGGGGTATTTTGAGAGGATATTCTGGAAATTTGTTTGTTGGGACAAAGACAATTTATGTTGGTCGTATGAGTTCTCCATTTTGGTTTCTATAGAATTTAGTGACGGAATAATTTGGAACGCATTCCAGAAATCAATACCTAAGTATAATGGTAATTGAAGAGTTGGAACTAAATACAGTCGGATGTTTCGAGTTTTGTCACTGAATGTTAATGCTAGGTCGGTAAACCCAATTATTTTATTCGCCGTACCATCAGCCGTTTTTACTTCAGAATTCATCTTCTTATACGATAAACCTAATTTATTTAAAAATCCATTTGAACCTCGTCCTAATATGCTCAACGAAGCGCCGCTATCTAAAAGTCCTCTAAGCTGTGTACCAGCTATAGCAATTATTGCGTATGGACGTTTATCATTAGCATCTGATACTATTGTTTCCGTGCAGGCTATTATAAAATTTCGTCTCGACGCCCAGTATTTTTTTGTTCTGCTATATCTTTTGGATTTTATATTAAGTGTATCGGCGAAGTCATATTGGAAAAGTGGTGTGGAGCACATTTTGATGTTACTATTAGAACGGGTGGAATATGACTTGGAGTTGATGTTGGTATTAATGGGAGGCGTTATGTCGTACGCGAGTATTCGTGACTGGAGTTTGCGGCTACAGTGGTCGGAGTTGAGTTCCTCGCTGTAGTTTGTCCTCGAGTCTCTATTTGTACCGGGCGGAAAGGACTCGCATTGTTCACACCCGGTTGTCCTTTTAACGGTTGTCTCTGACAGTCTGGACATTGTGGTTTGATTACTCCATCTCTTCCGCAACCATAGCAGAATAGATGTTGAGGAAGGAGTTGACAATCCTGATATCGATGACCTATGTCACGACAATTCCAGCATGTGAGGTAAGTTTGCGAACCGCTACTATCTCTTTGTTGTTTTCGGGGTGAAAATGGTACCGTTCTGTTCATTGCCTCTATTTGGGGTGATAATTTCATTTGGCCTAACTGTAAATCCAAAGAATGTGTAGGTGCAGATACTGCTGTCTGATACATCATCTCCTCTGGGTTGGTGTCCAAGGAATTTGCGACTCTAGCGAAATTGGATTGCGTATGTCTAGGTGCACTTGTCCACAGCTTCTCGTATCTTTGGCAGACCATACGTAGTTCTTCTACGGAGGAAATGGGTAGCGTCAATGCCACTTGTTGCAATTCTGGGGCTATGTTTTCCCTCATTATTTCAACCATCTCTTGTTCTGAGAATGGATTTAAAAGTCGGCCGTTAAGGCTTTCCATTTCCAACAAATAATCGGCTACAGGTTCTCGAAACTTTTGACGTTTGATTTGAATGACTCTGCGCGTTTCGCGTTCGGATTCAGTACTGCTAAACCGTTGTAGCAGGGCTTGTCTGAGCTGGAAATAGCTGGCGTTTGGAAATTTTCGCACATACACCCAGTACCATTTTTCTGCGCTATCTTTTAAAAATTTTGGAAGTATGGCATCTAGCATCTCCAATGGGATCAGTTCCCTTTTTGCCTGTGCCTCAATTCGGAATAGAAAATCGTGAACGTCCAAACCACTAGCTAGACCCGTGAAGATTATGTTCCACTTTGGATCATATCTCTTCTGATAGATAGGGAGAGGTACTGATGCGGGTGGTGCATAAGACATGTAAGGTGGATTATTTTGGATTCCTGTTGACATGTTATAGTTCGTGTAATCTGAGTGAATAGCTTGAGGTTCAATATTTCTTTCATAATTACCTCTAGCGGGCTGATCGAACTTACTATCAGATGGAGCTTGTTCAGCAAAATAGTACTGAGGTGCTTGGGGCAATGCAGCCATAATTCGACTGGTTGGTATAGTTGTTATTGGAATGCCAGCGTCGCCTGGACTCCTCGACCAGGTAACCTGTGTTGTAGTAGATGCCGACAACGAATGTTGGTCAGCAGGTCTATAATTTTCTGCGAGTTCCTTCGTTATTTTGAATAGCTGGGTGTCAATTGTGGTTTTAGGTACCGAGGATAGAGGCAAGGCGGTTAGAGGTGCCGTTTCGTCATTAGGAATTGGTTCCGTTAATGTTTTGATAGAGGATGCAGAAGTTGTAATAGATGACGATGCTTGAAACATATCTGTCATTTGGGTAGATTCTTGATCTATGCGAGAGCCTATCAGTTGTTTCAGTCGGCGAAAATGGTTGATCAACTTATCGACCTCATTGTCTTGATGGAAACAACCCTTCAACCTATATGATCTGTCTTTCCAGTGATTGAATTTAACGGCTAGTGAACGTCGCTGTTCCGAATTTATGGATTGCTTTTCGACTATTCCGGTCATAATTTTGCACTGTTTGTAACATCTTTCCAGTTCTTCCTTATACATTTTTGCATGTGATTTTTGAGGACGTAGTGATGGATCATCCGCCTTGAGGGCCTCCAACAGATACTCTCTATGTTTTTGATCAGAAAAGTCAATTTGTCGAAGTTCGCATTCCACCTCAATCTCTTCGGAAGTTAACCCTAAAAACGGTTGCCAATTTCCATCTCCTGAAGTCATGACTGTGATAGTTTTAAATTAAATAAGCCAACAGCTACTTGTATTACTTCAGACAAATATTCAATCAACAAAAAAGAAACGTATGCGAATTAAGACCAAGCAGACTGCAGCGATAGTTATAAATTTATAGAATTATGTATATAAAAAAAATTAAAATTTTAATAAACTAAAAAGAAATTAATTCTCCCAATTACCACAAGAAAAAAATTAATTCGACTAAATATATCTTTATGTATATCTAAGTTTTATTTATTTTGTTTATGAAACTCCAATTCAATTAAATAGAGTGGCACACAAATACAATAGATCGCAGCAAGGTAATATGATCGATGACTTGATTTGACACTATGTGATATATCACACTTAATTTGAAAATTTGTTACGATTATTTAGCAAAAAAAAACTCGAAAATTTACAACGAATTGCAAAATTTTCGAAACAAAATAAGATATTCTTAATAATAAAAAAAATTCCAATAATAAGATATTACAAAAAAAAATTTAAACTCTTAGTATTTATGTATAAACAAATAGTATGGTGTGAGTAACCAAATGATCGTCGCACTAAATTTTTCTAATTTTTTTTTTTTCGAAAAAAATAACATTCAAAACGTGTCTTACACAATTGATAAGGCTACCGGCGACAATCAAGCGTAACACCCTCAAGACAATGAGATACATAGTGTTAACTAGAAATCAATCATTGCCTATAAAGATGAAAGTCTAACATAATCATCGACAGTAGAAATATATCGCCTCTAAATTCATTTTTATTAGAGATGCACCAAACATTTGTCTCTGAATTAGGAATGCGGTATAGCCCGCTTAATCTACTGATCCAGAAACAATTTGTACACTTTGTATTGTATGGTTAACACGTGGTTTATTTTTTCCATTTTTCAACAAGACCCATCATGTCCCTGTTTCGGCGCCATTTTGTAACGGTGCTGTTGGTCATACCAACATGTGGTGAATTTTCACTTTGCGCGGGGTAGCATCTTCCGGGAAGGGAGTTCTTGGTTCACCACGCTAAGCTGCCACCATTTTCAGATCACAAACGTGAGACGATATTTGGGTCACTCACACCAAAAAAAACAAACTATTAATTTACCATTTTTACAAACTTAATGTATTTATAAATTTTTAATTCAACTGGATTTAAAAAAAAAAAACTTCCACCGATTTTTACCCCAAAACAAAAAAAACTTATTCTAAACTTAACTAACTTAATGAGAAAAAAAATATGTACAATTATGTTATAAGAATGTATGTATATATACCGGTTTAGGTTTTATATCTGTAATCGCAGCGTTGCGGATCCGATTATTGGTTTCCGTTGGTAGTAACAGCTGATCTGATGAGCTCCGACTATATGTATTTGTCTTTCATAACGTGGTTATTTATTAATACTGCTTTTTTATTTTTATATGAATGATATTAAAGTGACTCATGCCGCTTTTCTTTGTTATTAAAGTTTATTCAATATTTATGTTTTAATATTATTGAACACGCTTCACGCAAAAAAGAAGTATAAGTGTTTTTCATATATTTTTTTTTTTTTTTTTTGTATCATACAACATTTGAAAACTTAACTTAAATTTAATAAATAAATTTTTTTTTTTTTGTAAACTTATAATTTTATTTATTAAAGACTTAATAGTTTATTTCAATTTTATTATTTTTTCACATTATATAACTAAACTATGATAACTTTAACGTAAATTTTATTTATCAAACAATTATTTCAAGTTTATGTATCTTATTATTATTATTGATTTTTTTCTCGATTTTTAACAAAACCGATCAACGTCCAAAAATCGACTGACCAAAAAAAATTTATCGGAAAAACAATGACAGCGAATTTCGTCATCGATCATATTATTTATTTATTTTCATGTTGCCATTTTGCAGTGTGCAACGCACGATCGTTACATAATTAAAATAAAATTTGTCATTCCTTTGTTCATTCAATCTTTAATCTTTTTTCCAATTCTATTCCTAAATCAAATATGTAAATAATGGCTGGTTTACATTCTATCTTTAATGTTTTTGCTTCTAAATGGAAAAATTAATAGGTGTGGAAAGGACAACTATGTTATAACAAAAAGTCACAATTTGGTTGCGAACTACAAAAAAGAACAAAATATTGAAAAAAAGACGAACCAGTTCATCTTTTTTTTTGAAAAAGACAAAGTTTATTTGACTATGCCTACTTTATTTTTTTATGCAAATCATATGAATGTACTTGTTTCTCTTACGTCCTATTTTATGGAATAGAGAAAAAGATAGAATGTAAATCAGCCTTTATGGAAATTTGACTGCATACGATTTATCTTAATTTAATTTTTTATCTTGATTTCCACCATAATTGTGGCGATTCCTAAAAAATAAAGTTAAATAATAATAAAAATTAAAATAATAAACTTAATAGGAAAGTTCCTCTTCTTTGAATAGCGAAAATTTGTAGAAGATATCTGGTTAAATCTGTATACAAACCAAGATTTAGATATATGTACAACTAGAGATAAAGATTAAATAGGGTATAAAAACTCGGTCATATTTAATTAAAATCAATAAAATTAATAGCAACTCAGTTTTGAGCCCATCATCATTTTCAATTGTCGTATAATAGTCCTTGCACTGTTTCATATATTCCTGAAGAAGGAATGCGAGATATGCTCGCACTTGTTTTGTTCAAACTAGCGTTCAAATTCAACTACTCGGTTTAAAAATACAAAGTAAAGTTTGTGCCCTCCGTTTGTAGAACTCTTTCATTATTCTAGAGGAAGATCATACCATAAATCATATGTATTTTATTATCTATACCTTTACTAGGGCTGTTTGCTTTTAGCGTCCTTACCTTCCCCCGTTACTATAACCAAATCGACAACCACATAATTCAATCCCCAAGAACCGCTCATGGATTCTACAATCTTAATAGTACTTTCATTAAATTAAATATTTTTATTCGAAAGTACATAAATTCAATTGGTGTTTAATTCTTTGGAAATTTGCTTGAAAGTTGATATTATGGAATTTGTTGTGGGCTTCTGAAATACGAAGGTTAAAAGCAAATATCTTAAAAGTCACGTATAGGGTAATTCTTAATAATAAATTAATTATGTATATTCAAAATTCCGTTTAATCTACCCATTTTAATAATACTCTCTATAGCTACTGTTCCCTTTTCCATATAAATTCCACCCCTCACCGTAAATGATACATAAATAAAAAAAAAGGAATAAAACATGACGAAATTATAACGAAAAAATATTTTTTCATATAAAAATAAACAATTTTTTTTTATTCTCGACTATTATATTCCTGACATATTTTAATTAACTTAATTAAAAATATGTCAGACATTTTTGGATAAATGTTAAAATTTTTATTTTTTTTAATTTCTACAGTAGAATAATTTTCACATTATCCACTAAATTACATTTTTCATCATTTTCTGTATGTTGTCGCTAATAAATTTTTAGGTTATGGCATACCGTACTCATACAACAGTATTAGTAAAAATCATGAAACCAAATCGAATGATGGCCATAAATTTATTTTATACATATGTATACATATTTATATTTTTGTAGCAAGGCAAAAGAGACAATTATAAATTAAAATGGTGGAGGGCTTTTCATTAAAATAATAATAATTTATTCGTACATTATTTCTTCTGTGATTTTTATTTATTTTCATTTTAATTAATTCTAATATTTTGTTTATTTTTAATGTTTAAATGAGAAGGCAAAAAATTGATTTGGCAGAAAATAAGGATGATGACAAAATAAAAGTCATAAACTCAAAAACGTTCTGTAATGTAAATATTTGAGCTGATTTTTTTTTATTGTTATTCTCGTCATTTCGATTTTAGGGAAAAATGTTAAGGTTTAAATTTTTAAAATTTTCATTTTCATGCAAATATATACACATACATACATATATATGTATAACAATGGTATTACCGAATTGGTATTAATCTAGATATGGATTTTTTCGGTTTTTTACCCATATCATTATATCTGAGTCAGTGATAATCAGAATATTTTGGTTTTGGCATCGCAATTTATTCAAGCTTTGCAATTGGATAATTTATATTTGTATTTATAGAACATTTAAGATTATTGCCGTATTGAAAAGTAAAAGGAATTTGCAAAATTGTCAACATTTATGAAAATTTGATTATATAATTCCAAAGTAATCCTCTTTTGTATATAGTTCTGTGATATAACTTACGGGATTTGGGAAATTGGTGTACATTCGTTTTTAGAGCAATTCTTTGTAACAAGATTTGATTTGAGTCAAATTTGTGTTCTGAGAAATATATTATTCTAACTAAAGTGTTTGTTTGGGATATGATTTCCTAGAAAATTCATCTAACAACAACGTTTGTCATATATGAGAAATTAAATTTTTTTCTATATAAGTAATAAACTTACCGTGGGCAAGACGTATTTCAATAATGTGCACCCAGTTTAATAATGTGCACCCAGGGAACGTCAATAGGATGCCTTAATCGCATCTCTTGGTAAAATAGTAAGGCTAATGTGATTATTTCGTAAGTTTAATAATTCTGATAATGGTGGATTTTACTCTTAATCAATCAATTATGGTATCTGAAACTATTGGAACTGGCATCTTATTTTAGGTAGGTTATTTTTCTTTAGCTTCTAACTTTAAATATTATGAAGTATTTTGTAATAAAATTTCAATTTGTTCCTGCAATCTCCTGTTGATTATCAGTTTTAAGTATCGGGTGAATTCAATCTAACGAATTCAATCCAGTCTAACGATACCTGGATGACAATTTATGATATTGCCCAACATTTTCTATTGGCCGACGTACTGAAAACACAATGTCAAAACTTGTAATGGTGGAATTCTTAATCTTGCACTTTCAAATCTTTATCACAAAACGATTATTGTTAAAAATTAAATTATAGGAGCAGTGAGGCTAACCAGTGAATCCGTAATAACTTAACGTAATAATGTGAGATACGAAATTTTAATGTTACTGATTATACCAGAGACAGTTTAAGAACTTTTCGTTGACTTTACCAGGCATATAATAGGGCGAAAATTATCGCTCAAACTGAAGAAAATGTCAAAATATACAGCAAAGAATGTGATAAGTTGTCTTACGGTGTCGGTGGTCGATTTGTCAAATTTTTCTTAAAGAAATAATTGCAATAAAGTAAAACGTTTTAATTAAATTAAATTCAAAACCATAACATTCGATTAAAAAATTCTCGATGAACCACATTGAAATTTAATACATAATATTTGTAATCAAATTTTTTAAATTATTAGATGTTATATCACCAGATTTTATAATGAAATCTCAGAAATTTACAATTTTCAAATTAAGGTCAAACATTATGATATTTGTAACCTTGATTTTAACTGCGTGAATAAAGCAGAATTTAAATGATATTTTAATTTGAAATTCCAAATGTAGCAATTAAAAAAGTCTTAATCCCAATTTTAGAAACCAGTTTCACGAATTGAGTGAATAAAGTGAACCTCTCAAATTTAAATGTATTCTCTTAGATTTATCATCAAATATTCTTATGGAATAGTTAATTAAAATCCCATACTCAAGCATATTATGCTGCCCATACACGATACAACCTAGTTGTACAACTGGTTGTACAACTATGGAAGTTGTATCTATTTTATATCTAGAATTTTGTTGTAAATTTTTACTGTTTTCTACACATTGTTTGACGTTTATAAACAAGGTTGGAAAATAAGTTGTATCGTCTGTGGAGAAATTTTTCAACCCGGTTGACAACCGGTTGTACAACCAGGTTGTATCGTGTATGGGCAGCATTTCAATTTTGAACCTAACCATATGTACACCAATTTCAGATTTCAGAAAATTAACAGATTCAGCAATTTCGAATAATATACTGTGTTAAAACTGTTGTAGTTAATAATGATAGATAACTGGGTCAGAAATTTGCATTAAAGAAATATGTAGTGGATATGTATAAATGGATAATAATAAATAGTGTACCTATAACCTGGCGTTCGATATATGTAAAGCAAAACAGTTTATTTATGATTTATTGTATTAAATCTTTATATCGGAAAATTATAACTTTGCACGACTTTTTTTAGCAACCGCCAATAAATCAGCACTCACACCATAAATGCAGATGACATAAACAAAACAAGGCAACAACATAAATAAACATTTATCTTGATAAAATATATGAGCCGAATATTCAACCGATAATTCTAAAATAGAAAAACTGCAAAACTTTTTGTTTTTGTTGACGTACCAGCCTAAGTCATCATATGAAGCTTTTGTATTTAATAAAACAACAACAAAACAAACGCCACTTCTTTATTAACAAACAACAACTACAATTATTAACTAACATTGAAAATTATTTATGTTGCATGTCGGAATTTTTATAATTCTTGTATTTTTTAATATCTCAAAGTCCTTTTTGAATAGTAGGTATGTACATAGTATTCGCCTAGTTTATTAGTAGTTTCGATGTTTGCCTTGAAAATTTATTCTATATAGATATTATTTGTAAACAATTTCACTTTCACTGCTGCTTTTACGAAAAAACATCAAAAAAGTTATGTCGAGCTTTTTTTGCTACTCAAACTTTTTTTTTTTGTTAATTTATTTACTGTTTTGTGTGAATATGTGTTGGAAAATTATTTACAAAAAATGTGGGAAAACCAAGACTATATGTCGTTGTTGTTGTTGTATATTTGTAGTTGGGTGTAGATATGCAAATTTATTTTTTCGTGTTTTATTATTATGTTATGCTGTTGTTCGTTTATTTATCAACAGTTAAAAATGTTAAGCATTTTTCTTGAAAGTTGGAATGTTCTTGAGCATATTCGAATAGTAACACGAAGATTCCATGGGTTTTCTGTTTCAATTAATGTTTAATATACAATTTATTTTACTTACTTCAGGTTTCGGAATAAAATCTTTTCAATTAAATGGAATTAGTCCATATAATAAATTGAATAAACGGATACGAAACGCTGTCCACCTCCCCAACTGGTTACATGTTGTTTTTATAACAGCTGAAGTCTAGAAGGGCCGAAGGAAAATATGAAAGCAACCACCAAATCAATAACAAAATGTTTAATGTATAATTATGGAAGTAATATTGCTTGTTGGTTATTAACTAAAGGGTTTTCCAATAGGAATGATATACAAATAAAATTTTTAAAAAAATCACATAAATTTTGGCCAATTTTAAATGACCTGATAAATTTTGTATGTATGATTAGTATGTATGTATGCATTTAACATTGTTCTGTATAGTTCTCCATTGACTGTTACTCATCGATCATTTTCATATTAAAGAAATATGGACCAATCACTCCACCAGCATGAATTGCACACCACACGGTGACTTTATCTGGATGTACTGGTATCTGAACAGTTTCGTGTGGATTTTCATCATACTTTAAATTCTGCAATTCTGTTTGTTTACATAATCATTTAACCAAAAATCAGCTTCATCACTGTATACAATTTTTCGATAAAAATCTCATCATTTTCAAGTTGTTCAAGAGCAAATCCAGAAAATAAACGACGTTTATGGTGGTCTAATGGCTTCAGTTCTTGAACCAGTTGAACTTTGCAAGGATGTAAACCCAAATCTTTTCTTAAAATTCTCCATGTCCTCCATGTTATATCACTATATCGAATTATTCGGCAGTTTCGCTCTCTATTAAACCGAGATTTATTTTTATATTGGTACAAATTATAAAAGGTAATCCCAGATTTTCGAAAGTCATTTTTTAACGTTTCCACAGAATCATCGTTCCAGGTAGTGGATATCCAGCCGAGAATCTCAGCGTAAGATGCTCTTTACATCGCCTCTTTTTTAGAATACTCCTTGTATTGTTACTTGCCATCCAATTCTACCACAAACTTTTCTATTTGAATTTGAATGATTTATTAGCCGAAATGTCAAATGGTTGTAACATGTTCTATGACTGCCGGAAATGTGGTTAACTTTTTACATAAGCTTTTGAATTTGTCCGTCTTGTGGAAATAGTTCTTATTGCCGAAAAAATAATGCGGTCGATTATACCAAACTTTCTCCAACCACAACAACACCATCACGCTGGAGGACATCCATCAACTCATTCTCATTAGCTGAAATGATAACTGATCGAAACTGTCCTTTACGAATGGTTTTCCAATTAAAAATGACATATGATAATAATTTTTTGTTGACAGCATTTTCAGTCAAGGTGACTATGGAATTGCACTTTTCGAGATCAGTGGTGGGCGAATTTGCCACGTTCAGCCACCGTAAATTTTGATGGTAAGTCAGATCCGATAAAATATGGAGGGCATTTTTTCATGATGAGGCAAATACACAGAACAACAATTTTGTAAAAATTTCGCAAAAACTTACACACGCCATCCAAAACGAGAATTTTTTTCAAAATTTAAATAATTTAGTATGAATTTAGTAAAAACTGGTCTGATAATTAAGTCGGTAAGATGAATTTTAAATTTAACCTTCTATTTCGAGATCTTCCATTTCCTAATTTTGGAATAAAAACTAATCTATTGATCTATATATATCACAAAATTGACACCATTCCTCCATTTTGGAAATTTTACATTGATTTATGTTCTTACACGTTTGTGTACACATAGTTCTGAATTAATATTTTCCAAACCTAAAATATTCTAAATTATATACAGGAGATCAGCAAATGAAATTAGTCTCTCTTAGATGGATTTAACTTCACAAAATAAGAATATATTTGCTTACAGAAGAAATTTAGTACGGTTATAATACGTTCAATTCACATAAAATTGAAAAACTCATCATAAATTTAGATTTTAATTAAAGTTTCAGGTAAGTTTTCTCAAAATTTCACAAGAATTTTAACATATTGTAATTAAAATGAATGGCAATAACTTGAACAGAACTAAAGTTAAAAGTTTTAATTTATGTGCTTAAATAAAATAAAATTATTATTTTGTTCAAATTGTATTGGACACTTCAACAACAATAAAAAATAAAATAATATCGCAATTACATATACATATTTAAAGTAATTTCAATTAAAACTGTCCGACAGTTCAAATAAAACTTTCCGAATTTTTGGACATTTTCCTACTGTTACTGATCAGCGACCACTTAAGTGGACGATGGTTTTAAATAGAGTCGGGTCTATTCTAACAGAAAATTTTTAGATTTTCCGAAGGGTAGGGAAACAAATATTTAGGATTTAGCAGTTTTGACAACAAGTATCGTAAAAATTGATATCGACTTATCCAAAATGATCCTGCTAATACTGATGAGCGACCACCTCAGTGTTTTAAATACAGTTAGGTCTATTCCAAAGAAAACGAGAATTGATACTTAGGATTGTGCATTTTTAAGAACAAGTATCAATTTTTACAATAATTATCTCAAAAATGCTCAAAACCTAAGTATCTGTTCCCTTACTTTTTGGTAAATCTATTGCAAGTATACTTCCCACTTAATTATGGAATTGTTTGATTATTTTTGTTTTATGAGTAGAGGGTCATTCCCGGGAATTTGGTTGTTTTTTTATTTCTCGTTTCCCGAGAGTTTTTTTATATTTCTCGGGATTTGTTTTAAAGGTTAGTTTCATTTAAACAACTATTAAAACACAAACAGGCAAGTAAAACATGGTCGTTGTAATGCGAAAACCAAAAACTAATCCTTTTTTATTTATTTGAATTATTTCTAGTTGAAGTTCACCCAAAATCGTTGAAAACAATCAGACTATTAATATGTCAATTGTAAATTGGCAAATACCGAAATTTATTGTGATATCGGTCATATAACATATTTTTTTACCGAATACTTGTTTCATATTTACAATTGTTGAATGTCGTTATTCGTTTTGCTCGATCCCCACCACTAAGAAGAACCATGTCATCCGAAGTCTGGAAACATTTAAAAAAAGATGAAAATGGAGAGAAAGCCAAATGCCTGCTATGCCCAAATAAAGTTTTAAGTTGCAAAAGATCTTCTACAAGCGGATTGAGGTGGCATCTAGAAAGTGTGCACAACATCAATCCAAACAACAGTAGAGACGACAGCAATATTGCAGGTTGCAGGTGTATTTTGGAATCCCCAAATCATAGCGGTAGTGTAAAAAAATTTATTAAAGTTTAGTAGACGTCTAGGTCTGGTATATCGTTTAGGAAATGTACAACTGCAAAAATTTTTGCTTCTTGACGCCAAGCATCATTATGTTGGGAATACTTTGACAGATGTCATGGCAACAACCACGTGGACGAGATAACATTAACTCTGCTATAAAAATGGCATTCATCTGGCAATTATAGTTGTCATTTACAAGAAACGTAGCAATATACAACAGGAGAACCCGAACTAGAGAATACTAGTGATAGTGATCAAGAAGAGGAAAACTTAAATGGGAATTGCTCTGAAACCGATGACGATGAGATGAATCCGAATGATCTCATTGTTGAACAACCACATCAAGCCAAAACGTACAGTGGCGTGAGTGTAGCAATTGAAACGTTGTTTAAATTTTTACAAGTGCCAAATACTATTTTGCAACATCAAGAGTTGAATTTGCTCGTGGATTGTAAACCCAGATGGAGTAGTATGAACACAATGGTTTTTGAACACCAACGACGCAATTCGTGCACTAATTGATTTGGAATCTAATCTACTAATTGAATCTAAATAATATCAAAGTCGTATATGTGATGATTGCTCATTCCTTTGAAGCCTTTATTTGCGCGAATCAAAGAGCGTATCGAGCTTGTCTCGTTGCTGAAATGTATACATACTCTGAATTTGGAAAATGAAATCGAAACGGAACAACAACTGATATATACGTCAAAAACATCAGTATCCAAATTTGCAGTGAATATTATGAACAGATTATTTATTGAATCTCCTTATTGAAGATGAGCAAGGTTTCCTTGAAATATAAAACATGGAAAGACCGAATTTAAACTAAATGCTGGCCGAAACGATTTCAGTTTCGATGATGTCTACACCTGCCTCTTGTCACGTTCTCCAAAAGTGTACTCCACAAATAGAAATTAAAATTAACGAAGCTGCCGGTAACACAACAACAAATATAAAGAAACAGTTTTTATCGTTATCAAATTTTTGTACTTAGAAACAATCGTTGCTTTCGGATTGCTCCTTAAATGCTTTTGTGTTCTTAAAGGATTTTTTTTACGAGAAAAGTAATTACTTATCCTAATAGGTATTATAATAGTATTAACATTGAACATTATACATCCCCGGGAATAAGATTTCAAAATTCCCGTTTTCCGGGAATCAAATGATCCCGGGAATAAAGACCCTCTATTTATGAGTAAAGAGTAAAATTATTTCCTAAAATTTTTATACTTTTCCAAAACAAATTAAATATAACTTTCCTAATTTTAAACGAATCTGAAAAATTCGTTATAGGAGACTTTCACACTAACACATAATAATTTGTGTTTTTTTTTTAGGCCAAACATAGGATACAGTCAGGACCAACTTCACCCATGTACCTAAATTAAGTTGAAGTTTTAGAATAGGTTATGTCATATTGCCGTTCGACGTATTAGTCAAATTTAATGTCAGATGCTAAAATAAATCAGAAGTCATTTTCTAAGTGAGTCACATTAAATTCATTTAAAATAAAGACAAATTCTAACTTATAATCAACGAGTAAAAAATTAATTTGAATTTTGAAAATATGAATTTGAATTTTTATAACAAAATAACAATCCTAAATGTTAAATTCATTAATCAATGCAAGCGAAAAACCATATTAAAAGTCTCCTTGTTTGTTGAGTTGGTAATAAAGTTTAAATAATTTTAAGATAAACTCACAATCATGTGCTAAGTTCCTTTTCTAAGTTAATTTTTAACAACTTTTAATGGAAATCGGAAATTTTGGTTAATCTTATTAAAACTGTACAAATTCAAAACAATTAATTTTACCTCTGGAGACATAATTTATACAACACCTAACGAAAACCAAACTAAACCAATCATAACCGAAAAGCAGATAATCAAATATAAAATTGGAAAACTCATTTTAAACCAACATAAATTCTTTTATTTTATATTCCGTTTCAAACGTACGTCCGATCTGTTTGTGCGTTACATTTTCAAAAGAAGTTTATTTAAAAAATTGTATCTTCAAGTAACAATCAACCTAAACACTTTAAATGGAAATTTATTTATGTATATAGCATATATAATTTATGCTATATTTATGTTTTCATATGTGTATAGAAATAAACTAATATATGTACAATACGTAAATATAAATTGGTTCCTATTTGTGCCTGTTGTTCTTTTTGTGTTTTATGGAATATTTCCATTTATGTAAATGAAACATATCCTCTCACAGTGTTTATATAAATAAATTTATATACAACAGCGAAAAGCCCCATTATTTAAAAAAAAAAAAAAAAAATTCCCATACTTAGCTACATACTCGTACAACATTTTCTTTTGTTCTTTTGTAATTACAGACATTTCTGTGTGACACAGACGAAAATCAACAAACCATTAAGATGCTATAAAGCTTCGATATATGCATATATATATATATATGTAGTACATATTTTTGTGTGTGGAGAGCTTTAATAATCAGGGCATTTTAAAAGTTTCAAACGCAATTATAGACACCAATATTATTTTATCCATGGATGATGCATATAATATACAGATGATTCATCAGATTTACTAAAAACCAGTTTTATGTTTGTCAGTTTCAAAAAAAAAAATGTATATAAAATTTTGTAAACATAGATCGCGCTAAGTATGTTTCTTATTTGTCACGAAAGCCAAAGCTTTTAAACATTATTTGCGGATGCATTCGTTATTCGATATAAAACCATTAGTTTAATGGAGATCCGCAAATTTATTACCCCGTCTTCAAATTCCATAGACAGAGAAATGTGTAGCTAATACATATATAAAAAAAAATTCAATTCCTGTTTTTTTTTTGAGCTTTTATAACCAACCAGAAAAAAAAGTAAAACCGTAAAACGCTCTGTCTCTATTTATTTACTTAAGTCTATTAAAGGTTGATTTATTTTGAATACATTTTTTATTTATTTCGTTTCGTCTTCAGTTGTATAATAAAAGCCCTAAGCTTTTGTTGTTGTTGGGAACTATGTATATAATATTATAAATTGATAAATAAAAAAAAATTCATTTCCAAACTCCAGAGAATTTTCGTTTTCGGGTGGAAAAATGCTTGCTAGATTTAACACCCATATAACATACATAGATACGAGCTGTACGAGTATAGATATGTGTACTTTGTGTACAAGAGAGACTTTTTTGTAGTTTTTCAAAAAAATATTTTATGGTAATGCTATGATAAAAATATGTATATAAAGATAACGGTTAGGCTTGGAAAAACATAGAAAAAATATGTAAGTTTACTTAGTAATATTGTACATGGTTTTTAACATTAGGTTGGGAAATATGAAAACCGAGTATAAAAAAATCAAACGTTAAGTTTTTTTTTGTGCAAAATTAAAATACTTAAATATTTCATAGACATATTTATGTATCTGAGCATAATAAGCTTAATGCATTGACCCGATAAAACAAGTTTTCATTTTGGTTTAGAATTTCTCAAAAATTCAGTAATAATAAAAAGAAGGAAACATTTCTACATTTTATGATCTTTCGGTTTTGCTAATATGTACATATACATACACACATCATATAAAATTTTGAAAATGTGGCATTTAAGTTAAATTATATTATTTTATCAAGTTCTGAAGGATTTGGATTGCAGAGAAAAATAAATTTTTTGTTTTTTCGAATCCTTTTTTTAGTATACGAGTACACACACACACACACCATATGTAGTCTGCTGAGAAGATCTATTTATTCTTTGTTTCTATTTTTATTTATACGAAAATTAGTTTATGGATATTGCCTTCACTAATACACCAGATATTAATATGTTGGCAAATTTATTTTTAGTTATCTAGAGAGATTATGACTCCGTCATTAGTTATCTAGAGATTAACTAAGCGCGATTAGATGAATTCCATTAGTTAATCTATCACAAAACCACTTTCGTTGCCATACTTGGATTTCGTTAACCGCACAGCAAATGTAAAATATTAGAAGCACCGCGAATTGGATGGGAACGGTATTTTGACGAATGAATTACAAATGCGAGATTATCGTGGCGACGAATTGACTATTAAACAACGGAATTCTTAGCGTTGAATCAATATTGTTACGCAGCTACAGATGGGTCTCAGCCGCTTACCAGTTTCAGGTTATCAACCAAGAAGCCTATAGGGACCAAGAACGGCAGCAGACGTCGCTACAACGGCAATGGGTTCTGCTAGTTTCACTAAAAATTTGAAAGTTCTGCAACAAAATGCACAAATAACTTCTTGACAAACTATGGTCTCCTTGTCGACCTACGTGGAAGACGCCTCTTAGATTACACGATGAATTTGCGTATAAATGCACGACAGCAACGGTTGGTTGAAACACCTTCACCAATTCAACGATCTGCTAAAATTGGATATGATTCGCTTTTGAAGATGTTCCCGTCTTTGATTGCAACACCAGATTACTTCAATCTACTAAAATATAACGTGATCCACTACATTTACACCGAAGGTTGACTTCCTTGTTCAAGAGCTCGCAGGTTGGACACAGTTAAACCTAAAACTGCGCTTACTGAGCATATAAGGTTCAACTATAGGCATATGCCGACCGTCATTTTCTGAGGTATCACCTCTTCATATGGTAAAGAAGAAAAACAATACCGTCGACTAGACGTCGTAACCATACCGGAAACTTATAAGATCCTTCATCTTCATAATTTTTCAATGCACCTAAAATGGCTGTAGTGTGTTTTCAAAAATTGATTTAGTTAGAGCTTATCGTCTTATCGCGCCTAAAACGGCAATAACTACCTCGTTTGGTTTATTCTAATTCTCAGGAATAGCCTTTGGGCTTCCAAACCCTGCGCAAACTTTTCAACGCTTCATGAATGAAGTGGTCAAAGGATTAAATTTTATATTCGTTTACATCTTCGATATACTGGTGCCAAACAATAATGAGGAAGAGTACAAGTGTCATCTTAAACAACTGTTTGAACTGTTTTGTCGAATTTGGAGTTAATATCCCGCTTTCAAACTGAGTTTCGGTGTTCCTGCTCTCGAATTCCTCAGTCACCAAATTACCCAAGATGACATATAACATCCCCGCTACGGCGAGTTGAAGCATCGAAAATTCTACGCCAATTTCAATCAAACAAAGTAAGCGATTCGTCAGAATGGTCAACGACTATACTCATTCCAAATCTAGCCGAATCACTGTCTCTAATCTATGCTCATTTGGCAACATTAAAGAAAATAGCCAAGGACAAAAAATGTTTTTCTTGGTCCGACAAATGCAACGAGTCATTCGCTCAAATTAAAATAGCACTGTCAACTCAACATTGTTGGCCCATTCTAATAGCAAATTACGCTATAGCATCTCCATTAATGTGCCTGGTATGAGCATTCAGAACTACAGCAATTGAATTTAGATTGTTTGAATAACTCTTGGAATTTTTCCCACGAAAGCTCTCAGCAACAGAGGTAAAATACTCAGCCTTTGATAGAGAACTCCCTGCTATTTATTTAGTCATAAATAGGTAGACAATTTAACCCCCTTGAAGTTATCCCAGGATTTCATCCCATGATTTTTTTAAAATACCTCTGGCAACACTAGCGTAAATAATCCATAAGGTTCAAGATACTGTTAGTTACCATTACGCCAACTTTAATAATTTTGTGACTGTTAGAATTTCCGCCATATAAATAAATGTGGCGCTTTTACCAACTTTTCAAAGTAAAGCAAAATCGAAAAAAAATTCGTAAGGCCAGCTTGTATATACGGTCGGCTTTTTTCTCATATTGATTGAGTTTAGGATCTTGTTGACCACCACTGTGCCACCGTTGATATTTTTTTGACCGTTGGAATTTCCGCAATATATATAAATGTTGCGCCTTTACCAACTTTTTTAAGAAAGCTACAATCGAAAGAAATGTTTGGCCAAGCTTTTATAGGGTCGGATTTTTTCTCATATCATTAATTTATATGGCGGAAATTCCAACGGTCAAAAAATATCAACGCTGGCACAGTGGTTGCCAGTAAACTCAATCAATATGAGAAAAAAGTCAACCCTATAAAAGCTTCGCCATACGAATATTTTTTCGATTTTGCTTTACTTTGAAAAGTTGGTAAAAGCGCCACATTTATTTATATGGCGGAAATTCTAACAGTCACAAAATTATTAAAGTTGGCGTAATGGTTACTAACAGTATCTTGAACCTTATCGCAAAGAGAAATTAGCCGTCCTCAAAAAGACTTGTACATAACAATTTATATTCCACCAAATCAATTTTACATATTAAAAAAGTCTGGGATGAGTATTTTGGTACTAACTGTATACATACATATATTTTTTGTAGGCGAAAAAGTGTGGGATAGTATAAATGTAAAAAATCCTGGGATGAAACAACTATACAAATTTTATATGTATTTTTAAAAAGTCTGGGAGGGATTATTTACGCTAGTGTTGCCAGAGGTATTTTAAAAAAATCATGGGATGAAATCCTGAGATAACTTCATGTGGGTGACAATTTACTGTTACACGGATCATATGCCTCTCATCAAAACATTAGTCTCCCTGAGCGAATTTTGACTGTATCGCTCAGATCATGACGGACTTTCAACATATATAGAAGGTAAGCAAAATGTGGTCGCTGACACATTCTCACGGACTAGCGATCACATTTCCACAATAAATTTTATAAATCTAGATTTTAAAAATCTAAATAAGACACAATAATCTGATGATGAATTCTTACAATTATTGTATAGTTCATTGTGCCCTTAGAATTTCAAATTAAAATTAGAATTCACTGTCGTTCCAGAATTTAAAATTTATTGCGAAACATCAACAGGCGTCAATCGACCATTTGTTCCGGCATCCTATAGACATATATAGTGTTCGATGCTCTGCATGGCGTATATCAGCGAAGTATTCGAGTATCACGAAATTTAATTTCTAGTAGGTATTTTTGGCCGAAACACATTGGGTGAAAGCCTGTATCGCGGTTGTCAGAAGAGCAACGTTTATCAACATACGAAGTCCTAAACACATATACATGGATATAGAGGAACCATTGACCTCATCCGAAGGTTTTGCGTATATGTACTCACCACTGTCGATCGCTTTACTCAAGGCATGCCCTATTCAAGATAGTGAATGATACTAAATAGATACTAAATGGAGCACTTAGTTTCCTATTGTCTTGCTGGGAATATACGAACAACTATACTAGATGAATTAAAATGATCCCCGCAGCTAAATTTGTTTATGGTCAAGCCTTCAGATCACCAGGAGAATTTTTCAAGATACATTCCAAGGATAGTTACGATCCATATGAATATGTGGAAAAGTTTTGCACAGCAATGTGAAACAAAATTCCTATTGACACCTGCAAGTCAAGTAATCCGATCATTTTTATTCCAAAGTCCTTAAACACCTAAGGGCCTAACACCTCCGACGAAGGGCCTTATGTTATTCGTCGTTTTCGTATTTCGTTTTTCGACACATATTGTATACAACTTTATATATGTAACTGCCGGTTTAAGTACCAAACTTTTTAAGTGCGAACAATTTAAAGACCATTTAGACCTTTAAAACGTGAGAATTTTATTAACACAACCCACCCGCATATCTTATAGTTTTATAACCCTAATTAATCGTTAGGTGTGACTATATAAAACTAATGGTATCTTTTAAAAATTCAACAAACTTATCAGGCAACATTTAATTTTGAAAACTAAGTGCAAAATCGTGATTTTATCATTCCAATTTATTTATAAATGTATGAACCTTTGAAATGGAATAGGTATACAGAATACAGCATGATTTAGAAACCCAACCACATATCGAACAAATCAAACTAAATTTTAGCACTCACATACCAAATTTACTGATATATGCGCTCATTTATTTACCAGAATTTGGTTCAATTTTTTATTTAGCCAGTTTATCACATACAAAAGTGATAACATGATTAGGATGCCGAAGACAAAAATTTGTATGAAACGTAAAATTGACAATTTTTGTATGGGAAGAAAAGTGGTGCGGGTATTTGTTTCACGTTTAACCCCCATTTATTTATTATTTCGTTGTTCTGTTGTATACAATTTATTCGGTTTTACATGTTGTTAGATATATGTGTGTATACCATATAGTGTACGTATGTACATATATATAATGTATATGATTTTAACAAATTTTTTTTTCTGTTCAGTCTCACAAGCTTCCATACGTGCTTACAACATTAACTATCTCACACTATTCCTAAAAATGGTATGCGCGAGGTGTTCTACATAATTTATATGTATGTATACGATGTTGGGTTGATGTCACACAAAAGACATAATTTAATTGTTGGTTTTGTTGTTGGTTTTTATTTTGGTGTGTCTAGCACAGACGCTGTAATTTAATTTAATTTGATGAAATAACAATCATAATGTTTTAATAATTTAAATTAAAATGGATTATAGTATGTGCTTAGTTTTGGGGTTTTGATGAACAGTCGTAACCCAAAAAATGTTACCATCTCATGTTATAATACTTTAATCAAATCATTTATTCAATAAAATTGTAATCTGACGTTCACATCAAAAGGAAAATAAATTATTGGTCTGCAATAAATCACTGAACAATTAAAACAAAATTCATTTTGCAATTTAACTTTAAATTACTAATAATATTGTAATTTAATTAAGTTTATAATATCTACCTTTACCTTGTTAAAAGCTATAAATAATTTGCCTGTGTGTAACAATATTATTATACCTAAAGTTGAGTTTTATAAACATTTGCTGTGTATTATAACTATGTGTAATGTAAATGTTACAGTGAAATTGCATGTTTTAAAGTAATTTAAGGAAATGAATATTAAAAAAAGATTTAACATTTTTATAAAATACCATAAAGTCGTGTACAAAAAGTATAAAACACGCCTCCAAATATCTCTATACAATTATTTATGAATTTATAATTATGTATATTTTAATTGGGAGTATGTATTATGTTAATGGTAAAATACGCAAAAGTGAGTTTACTTTTCGTTTAATCAATTTGATTAATAATATTATTATAACGCGTCACGTTATAAACATTACTAATTTTAACAAAACTACATGTATACCTGTATAGGCCAAAAAAGCTATCATATAAATATTGTATAACGAGGAACTATTTACGAAGTCAAATAACAATTTTCAAAACACTAATTTTTTGCCTAAAGCAGAAAACATGATATATGCATTATACAAATATGATTACAAGTATTCGCGTGGATTACAATTTTTTAACAGTACTTCTTTATGTCTACAGTATTCTTGCTGGTTAGTTGTAGACTCTTAGGACACGATAAGTGATTATAACTCGCATTGAAAAACAAAAAAAATTCATAGAGTCAACAATGAAAATTGAATACCCACCCACCAAAGCAATACAGAAGGCCTAAGTACCCGGACATAAATTTTAAAGTCGACAAGAAAACCAATTGCATTTGGATGCATATCTATATAAAACAAAGTGTTTTTGCTTGAACCTTGGCTGGAGATCGCTTTCAAAGAAATTTGATGACGTTAACGTTTGATTGAGAATCGATTTTCCGACTCTGTTGATGCGAATTCCAAAATTATTACTTATAAAATATAAAGCCAGACATGTTGCACAAGAATCCTACATTTAATCTTACAAAATTCAGATGATTCTGGCATTAAAACTAGTACATGAACTCATAAGTTTTATGTTTGTTATAACTTTGTAAACAACTCTGTATAGCAGCCCGAATATGATGACTCACAGAAATCCAAAGCTGAATTGTCACGGAGACTAGATCGAGAGCGTCACAAAGCTGCTCTAGCAGAATTCCAACACATGGTAGAATTAGGAATTTGCAGAACATAAACATTATCCATTTCTTGTCTATTACATATATGGTCAAGAAAAATAATTACGATTGGAGACCATGTGGAGACTATCGGCAATTAAATACTCCATGCACTTCCATGGTTGCAAAATTTTCTTCAAACTCGATCCCGTCAGAGGCACCTGAAGACGTTTACAAAAGGGCAATCACAAAGCCATTTAGTCTGTTCGGATACACCCGAATACCATTTGGACTATGAAATGCCGCACAAACGTTTCAGCGTTTCATGAACGAAATCATTCGAGATCTCGACTTTGTATTCAAATACATTGACGACATTATGGTGGCATCGAAAAACGAGGAACAACACAAACTACATTTGGAAACACTTCTCCAACAACTTGCCGAGTTTGATTACATATTAAGAGCTCAAAATAGGTATTCGGCGCGAACATTCGTGACTTCCTTAGCCACAACGTCATACCTAATGGTATTCTGCCATCTGCGTAGGACGAATTAATGCTCTTAGGGAATTTGCATCCCCACATCAATTAAGAGTATTCAGCGCTTCGTCGGCTTAGTAAACTACTACCACCGATTTATACAGAAGCTCGCTGAAATATTCACACCAATTCACAACCACTTGGCAGAATTATTACGTAAGCCCAAAACAGAATTTCTCTTGGCTTGACGAAAACAACACTCCTGTGTTATTGGCGTTGGGGCCTCCGGTATTCTGCTCATAGAAACTCTCGGATGTCGAAAAGAAATACTCTGCATTCGATCGGGAATTACTCGCATTTTATCTAGCAATCAAACAATTTAAATATTTCGTTGAAGGTCGGGACTTTACCATCTACACCACCCACAAACCTGTGACCGCAGCATTTATATTAGGCAATTTACCATGGGTATCCAGTATCTTCAAGGTACCGATAACGTTGTCGCAGACAAACTGTGTGCACACTGTTGTTCGGAATTTACTCACTCGCCATCAAATCTATTTTCTGATTCCACAGGTCACGCTATGGTTCATTAATGAAACTACCTGGTCTAGAAATCGTCTGCGACACATCTCCTGGCGCAAATAACTCCGACATCGCAGAACTACTACGTCAAACCATCTTCGACACGCTAAACGGTATCTTACATCTTGGTGTCCGTGCTACTCCTAAATAGATTACTGCTCCATACTTCTGGCCCAGTATAAACAAAGGCATACAAAAACATCTCTTGGAAATTCTATACCTGATTGATTCGGACATATTCATTTGGACATCATTTGGACAATGTGGATATACGTATCTTACTCACCTGTGTCGATCGTTTCACATCGCACTCGATAGACAGAAGCTAATTGCATGACCGATATGTCTGCAGCAACCAATACCACTACATTCGTACACAACTTCGAATCACGATTTGGCGTTCCACTTGACCTCACAACTCATCAAGGAACACAATTTGAGTCGATTTTTTCGGAATTAACGAAACTCCTCGGGTCACATTGGATACGTTCAACGGATTACCATCCACAAGCCAATGACATGATTGAACGCTTCCACCGACAGCTCAATGTTACTCTCAAGGCCCGAGGTGATACCATTCGTTGGAGCTCAGAAGTACCAATCGTTTTACTCGGTATCCGAGCAATGGTTGAAGAAGATCTGAAGTGCTTACCACCACAAATGGTTTATGCCCAAACCGTGGAGCTACCCGGTGAGCTATACTTACAACCGACACAGTAATCGATCAACTATACATTACCATGCAAAATGTCATCCCCACGATAACAAGACCTACGAAACAAAAGGATATTTTTGATCTGGAATCGCCCGATAACTGCGATTATATCTTCGTCATTGTTAATAAAGGTCAAACTGGATTACAAACTCCTGGATTACTATGGACCATACAAGGTTATACTCCGCTAGAGCAAGAAATTCATTTCATTGTCTCAATAAAAGTCATACAACAATCAATGTCGATCGACAGATTGAAACCGACCTATGGTATTCTCAATTCAACTGAACAACATCAAATATCAGCTATACGAAACTATATTAAACCGTGCGATTTGCCGTATGAAACTTCGAAATTTATGGTTTTTCATCTGCGCAGGAAGTCATGTAGCAGCCCGAAAATCAAGATTCACTGATATTCGAAACTACTACAATAAACAAATTAGTACACCTCAAATTTCAAATCATGATTTTGATATAAGGTTTCACTAACCCCATCACACAACGTTGATTCACGAAAAGATAATTCACCTCTTGAGCAAATTTCATTATAACGAACACTACGCCATCATTCCGACACCACTGAATATACATATCGGACATATTCCTATTAAAGCTTATTTAGTATACATACGAGCACAAAACGCCAAAAAAAACACATTTTTCGGCTATTGCAGAACAATCGAGTTTACCTATGCTGCAAGAAAATGAAATAAAGCGTGACAAGCAGCGCTGAGAAAATTAAAAATCGATAATTTAAAACTTAACTTTAATAAATTAATTAATTAATCAAATAAATAATAAAGAAATTCGAGATACATAAAGAAATAATTGTGAAATAATTAAATGGACGTATAAATCCTCCAAAACTCCAACAAGGCGATTGACCTCTTTAAATTTCAAATTTATTGAAACCAATTGAATTGATAAATAATCACTGGCGAGTGGCGTTCATAACTAGTAAATATCAAATTAATTTAACTTTTTCGTGTTTTTAAGGATCCTGCACTAGAGTAGTTCATATTATGGTTTCAAACGATTTTTTTTTTAATTTCATAATAAAACTCAATTTAAATTAGTTTATAACATATAAATTAATTAGAAAATAAATTAAATAATTATTCTGCTAATTAATGTCCCTTTAAAGCGTATAATAACATCAATTGAAATGGAATTATGTACACAAGTAAAATCGTTGCCATAAGTACTTTTTTCATTTTTATTATTTAACGAATACTGAGTCAACGTACGTATAATAATGTTTGGTATACTGTATAATACCAACATACATATATACAAAACCAATTTTGGTTCGTTAACTTACACAAGATTCTATGACATTTCTTCCATCTCGCGAAAAATAAAATAATTTTTTTTCCTTTTATTCCGTTAATTAATTTAATGATTATAAGTGTTGTTTGTTGTTCTCATTTTTCCTCTCGTCTGTTCATCGTTTTCCGTTTGCTTTTCAAACATTTCAATCATATCACAACATTTTTTTTTCACTACAATAAACGCGAAATTTTAAAAGGAAATTAAGGAAATAACATTTTTTGCGTTATGATTATTATTCTCATACAAGTGCCGGGAGAAAAAAAGGAGCTTTTATTGAAATACATGTTTTTTTTTTGTTAAATTTTTACGAATCGATTGTGGTTTTGGAGAAATGAGTATCATGGTTGTTGCTATAGTGATTTTGAATCTATTATACATCAAGAATTTAATGTAATATCTCAATGGATAATGTATCTTAATTATGTACATCATTTTTTTTAAATCAAAATGTAAGTCATGATACATACAAATTCAATTCCGAGAACTGCAAAATATTTATATTCGTAATGCTATACATATTAATGCCATATAAACTTTATTTACAATTACTGACTTCATACGTTAACATGTTTTATGGTGTGGCAGTTTCTTGGGCGGTGATTAAAATCTACATACAGCTCGGAATCGCCACACTCTATATATCATGATACTGATGCTATATCTCCAACAATAATAAAATTGTTAAAATTTTAATAAATATTGGTTTATTCACAAATATTTGTACGTAACGTATTTCGTGGTATAAGCATTTAAATATTAAAATATGTGTATATGTATGTATATGCAAACAGAAGAGTAAAATAAAATACGATTAGAACATTCAAATTACATATCTGGTTGATTTTGATAACATGTTTCATGAAACGATACATACTCGTATAATATTTTCGTTGGTACATTTCCTAATTCCTAATGGTATACTACTCAAATTTACATTATATTTTTATATTACGACAGGTCTCCATGTACCGAGTTAAAATCGGTTTAGGTTTCTTTGAATTATACTCATGGCAGCGCATTTCAATGAACAGTCGAGTTAATTTGACAGATGTGTAATAAGTCAACATTCAGCGATTTTTTTTGTGTTAGGCTGCCTCTTATTATTAATATTACATTGTTTGTTACAATTGTGAGTTCCAGTTTATCTTATAAATGTTCAATTGGACTGATGTCTTGACTGAGGTCTGTGGTGGTTTCCTTAATTTATCTTTAACGACACACAGCAACCCGAAGTCATTATGTTGCCGAAATCAAAATCGCTATTTGCAGATATAGTTCTGCAAGATGTTCAGGTAATCGAACCGGTTCATTGTGTTTTCCACAAAAAATTGATTTTCAACATATATACATATATGATATAGGTACAGTCTCAGACTATAACTATACTTTGTCATCACCATGATTCACGGTATACCAGTTTAATTTTTCTGTTTTCATTAAACAATGGATTGCGGTATTGGATATATATTATGTACAACCAATATCTCACAGAGATTTGCTTTTGACCCTTGATTCCACTATAATAAAATTATTGAATAAGCATGTATAGTAGTATTCAAATCTCGCTGGAATTCTGACAGTTATCGCGCAGAAAGAACATGACGGATACACAGTGATGTATTAAGTACAATAATTCATGTTTATTGTTTACATTTTTATGTTGAATTTGTATTTAAATGGAAAAGGAACGTTTTTAATCACAAAATGTTTTTATAATTTAACTTAAAATCACTGACACTTTTGAAATTAATAATTAATTCGATAAACTAAGAATTAAATTGAAAACTGATTTTGCTTTTTATGTTGTAGTGGTTTTGTTCGATATGAATGTTATTTGGTAATTTATTTTCCTTAGTCCGTAACAAAATTAAATGTTGACATTGTTTCCAAAAGGCGTGCAATTTTTTTTTTGACCTATTAATTTTCACTTGAAATATGATTGTAATAACATAAATACATAATCATTTTGAACGTTTTGTGTATTAAAACTGAAATATAATTCTTTTTATTGGTTATTTATTATTTTATTTAGGTTTGTTACCTAAGATAAATGCGACCCATCAAAATGTTTATAATATTTTTTTCTATATCACTAAAAGCTGCGCAGAACAATTAAAAAAAAATTTTTTTTAAAATCTGAATAGGACTATAAACACATCCGAATTCATGTCATTTGCTTATTGTGACAGCTAGACTATGTTAAACAATACTTGTGGTAAGAAATATGTATACAATCAACAAAAAACCCAAAGTATTAATGAAAATATTAGTTATTATAAAATTAAATATTATATTCGTAAAAGTATATAAACTTATAGATTTTGCACGAAAGAGGCAGAAAAAAAAGATAACTCGTCAACAGACTTATACAAATAAATCAGTATCCAATTTGGAAACAACCTGAGGCTAAATTATTATGGCTATAAAGAATAATTAATTGTAGTACTAAAAACTGTCAAATTATCATCATAGTTGCCAGGACATACATAGCAAAGGTATCGAAATAATTTCATAATTATAAACTATTTTAATAAATAATAATAAAGATAAATATTGTGTTTATATTATCAAAGCAATTTAAATAAATACATCATGCTTTCATGTTCAAAACGAGCTTAATCTAAAGTACCAAAGGACCCAAAAAATATCTCTCTCCATGCATTTTGTATGGACAGACATGATTTTAGTATATAGAAATATTGGAATGAAAAGTTACTCGAAATTATTATATTTTGATTTTTCCGTTTGGTTCCCATTTCGAGGTTCTAATTAAATGAAAATAAGATATTTTGTTATCTAATAAAGCTTAAATATAAAAACAATACCAATTCGTAAAATAAACGTTCAGCAAACAAATATTTTGCACATAAAAATTGCCGATTAGCATTTTTATTTATCGAATGTAATAATTTTTGTCGGCGTCGCTGTGCTCCTGCTTCCGTCGTTGCTCTTCCGCTTCCTTGAAGAAAAACATGTCTGTGGGACATAGGAGCGGAATTTAGCAACCATGTCGGGAATATCGGAGTAAATCAGTAGGTTTATTGACGACAACAAAACTTCAAACGTCTTTTACGATATTTAATGTTTTTAATTTTGAAAATTGCATTCATTTATTATTATCTTCGGGTTGCAGCGCACTCCCGTAGCCCAATATTAAAAAAAAAACCTGCGGTCTGTCCTGATTTCATGTAAAACGTAGATAGATCAATATGTACATCATGTAGACATGTAACATGTACAATATTTAATATAAATTTTAAACGGTAATTTTGCTTTTTGCCAATAAAATGTTTTTTATGATGAAATTTTGTGCAACATTTATTTTTATGTCTAACATATTTTTTAAACAAAATTGCTGACAGACATATTGTTTTTGATGGTAAAATTTTCTGCAAGATATCTTATTTTATATGCACAAATTATTTTTTCGCCGAACGATAAATTATTGATAACAAAATTTTGTGCACAATTTATTTATTTTATGTTCGATTAACATTATGCCCCAGTTAAATATCATTCACCGCTTTGCAATAGCGTAGTAATGAGTAATGACACCATCGAAACCAATAAGTACTTATTTAACAAAACGAACAGTCGACCGATTTCAAAATTGAGTGCTTTGAGTACACACTACACATGCACCTAGAGCGAACATTTTATATATAATTGGAATACATTTTCGACAACTTGAAATTCTCTATACACATATTTGATAAAATTTAAATTTCTATTTACATATTTTTTAATGTTTTACACACTAGGCAATTTAATTTTACCATTATTATAATAAATACTTACGTGCATTACCAGTATGTTCAAAATTTTTACAATATGATTTTATTCATATTAATATGAGAAGCAAAATTAAACGAAATGTAAATTGTTTAACACAAAATGTCATATTAAAGAATTTTTCATTTTTCCTTAACCGTTCAATGTAGAATTTACAAAATGACAAAACAAATATGTCTTCATTCTGCACAATTCAAATAAATAAAGAATCGGCAGAAAACGAAACAGAAGGAATAAATAAAAATAAGTTTAATGTCACTTTCCGAACTTCCGGAATATTCGAAATTAATAAAAATAAACAAAACTATTCAAAATTATATTCTTCATTTATTTAAATGTCACTCATTTTGTTTCAACAAGCAACAACAAATATGGAATATGGAAAATATTCCATATGTATTTGATTTTCGTGTTTTGTTTAGACGGGCATATCCAAATAAGTGTAATTGACAGTTTTTTAAGTTTTCCTTTTATTATTGCGTTCGGTATTTAATGTTTTTTTTAAATTTTATCACTACCAAACTCGAAGCCCAAAATAATATGTCACTTCCAAAATGATGTTCAAATGCAGGTGTCATAAAATGTGACTAATATGTAAAGTATTATTACATATGTAGATAAAAAGTTTGAGAAGGGCATGACCGTAAATAAAATATGTACGTATTTTAAGCTGGCATAACAAAATAACTGTCTTAAAATACATATCACCGAGCAAATAGTACAGTGGTTAAAGCAGTGACGTTTCGATTTGGGTTGGAATCCCAATAGAGGCGCGATGCATCAGGGATTCTTCATACATGATTTCGATCGGAATGGAGATGATCACTTGCATTCATGTGCCAAGTCATCGTCCATGTTAGTGTAGGTTGGCATGGAGCTATACAAGGTGCAGATGGTCAATTAAATCGGACCTGTGGCAGTGCTTCCATAATTTGGTGGAAAACGACGAAAGGCAAGAATGCAAATAAGCAAACTGCGAAAGCGTCCCAAGAGCTTTGAAGCTCAGTACATAACTGCGGGAGTCAGTCGAAAAATCACACTTCACTCTCTACCAATCAAAGTACGCCATTTTGACATAAGCTCCTCCTTTTTCATCACACTCGAGTTGAAAATTTTCTTACTCGGACTCCTGCACTCCAGCAGTTATGTACTGAGCTTGAGCCGCTGAACAAGTAGAGAATAAAATATAAAAAAAAAAATACATATAGCATAAAGTAACGAATAACGATTCGTAAATTATTTAAGATTTCGACGATTTAACACAGATTAACCGCAAGTAATGGCACAAATTTAATGACGTTAATATCGTGTCAAGTTCGTTTAAAAACAACAAGAACAAGGAATGAAACAATTTATTCTAAAATTTTAAAAGAATAAAAATTAATTAAAATAAATAACAATTTAATGTGTTCAATTTAATAAATATAATTAATCAGAATAGAAGATCGTGAAATTTAATTTTTCAAAATGCGTATAAAACTATATTGGACACAGGTTTCGATGTGTCTTGGCTAACTGTAAATTTAAACAAAATGAAAATGTCGATTTTTAAATTACAATTTTTTTGTGAGTATACCACCACTAATATACTAAGTTCTACTTCCTTGTGCAGTAACCGAAATTGTTCCAATATTGTCAATGTTATGCACACAGTTCAGAACCTATGAAAGCTTCCCTTTAAATACATAGGTTGATTTGGCGGGTGCTCCATTTTCGATTTTCTAAATTTTCAACTATATAGTGTTATTCATTTCTTAAATCCTTATTTGAACTGATATTTTTAGGCTTATTAGGCACAATAAATTATAATAGAATATTACATTGACAACCACCAAATATGTAAAATAATTTTATATTTTCATATGGTATACTTAAAAATCAGTTACAAATGATTACGTCTTATGCGAATCTCTTTGTTTTGAATGACAGTACTAAGGCTGTGTCCGAAACCTGTGACAAAAAATTGTTAATATTACAATAATTTTTGACATTTGTTTGAGAATTATTCCCCTACATTCACAATTTTTTATTATGCCGTCCGAAATGTGTAATAAATCTCACCACCTCATAAGTTTTTCCCCACGTCATATATGTATATACATATATCAATTTTTATTTTCATAACCTCAAATTTTTAGTGAATTTAAAAAAATTAATTAATTAAAATAATGGATCCGACAATCCTTTTTATGGTTGTATATTATTATTGTGTTTATATACAAGAACGGTTAAGTACCAGGATATTGTTGAGTCGAAACAAGATGCCATATACACCAATTTTTCGATAACTGTCAAAAATTATCATAGTAATAGACTCGAATAATTTGGGTGTGTTCAGTATTTTCAAATAAATGTCAAAAATTAATATGTATTAACAATATTTTATCACAGGTTTCGAACACAGCCTAAATATACTTGTTAATGGTATTAATACCTAGATCTTCAAAATAAAAATTAGAAAGAAATGATGGTACTCATCATACTATTTCAACAAGTGTTTCTCTGTATCACTACTCTAAATAATAGTACGGATAATAAATAATCAAAATTCGGGGCAACTGAACTAATCAATCTTAAAATACAATAAAGCTTACATGATTTCTACTAAATCCTGTTTTAATTTGTGACAACAGATGATGATGTTGATGAAACGATGCACCAATCTCTATTCCTTAATTAATTTAAATTTACCTGAAAATACAAAATAATAAGAAATATTAGTACCATACAGAAATGTAATAGTTATAAAATGATTAATTACCTACAAGATAAATTGTTGGATGTTTGGACATATATATTTGTTTATCAAATATTATTATTTTTATTTAATTTCTTAATTTTGTTCACAGTTTTCGTAGGAAAATTTCCTAGTTAGTCAAATAAATACTTTAGCCCATATATTTAAGGGGATCCAATAAAAATTGGAGCATTTACCTACTACATATAGGTATACAATACATGATAAAGTAAAATAAAAGTTATCAAAATCCAATTTTCTAAACCAATTATTGAATCCCAATAGAAGCCAAAAAAATCAAATGAAAAAACAACGAAACTAAATTTCGGTTCACAAGAAAAATGTATTTTATGTCACCTCCAAACTGAAACTGTGTTTATTTTAAATTTTTTATTAAAATTTATTTTAAGTAAAATATTGTTAAACATGTGCCTAAGGTATGTATATTATTCGATACATATGCTCTGCTGGGCAATACAAATGTAATACGTACAAATTTATTTGACACCATGTTTTATAGCACTGCTCATCTGAGGTTTGAACATTTTCACCTATCATAAATTATTTATTTATAGTAATGTTTGGTATAGATGTTGCTTTATTGGTAAGAAATCCAATTATGTATTGCAGCATGGCCATGACAACGAAATGGTTATGATAAATTTCCAAAAATAATTTCACTTTTATCGTAACATATAATTGTTTATAACTAGTAGGATGTTAAATGATTGGTTATCACAACGGCACTGTGCGTCATACAATATTTTATATAAATAATACCACACTTATTTCACAAAACTGCCATCTCTAATATCCCACGGTAGATGGGAAAAAATAACAAAACAAATTGGTATAACTTAAAATGTATAAAATTTTACATGCACAAAGGAGATTTTGTTATCCAGAGCGCAATAAAAAAAAAATAGGCTAAAAAAACATGGAGGACGTATGTATGTATGTGCTACAAAAAAATTCACTGCTCGGTCTGCATCCTTTCAATTTTCTATTTATTTTTATTTTACAGTAGATTTTTTTACAGTATTCCGTGGAAGACATACATATGTACATACATGTATGTACTTAAAAAACCAGAGTTCTTTGCATGCAACATAAAAAAAAGCATAAAAAACATATCAAAATAACATTAGTGTTATATTATGCATTACGGAGATAGTACATGTTGATGGTATATATACCATTTATGTATGTAGATACACGTATTTTTATAGCAGATGAAAAGATTTCTCCGCAGACTAGCCTCTTTTGAATAATTAATATGCGTCGGAACTGAAATAATTCACGATTTTAATTTGAAATTTTTGTGCGACGCAAACACTATAATAAGTATGATAAACATAAATGCGTATATCTTTTTTTATGCATCAAGATTATTTATGCATTTTGCTAAGTCAAACGTATCGTCCAATATAGTTCTCCTACGTAGATATTCTTCGGTTTTCCTAAATTTATCTAACTAAACTCGCAGTATAGTACAACTGTCATCCGGATTAATTCCACAATTTGAATTGTGTATGAGATTTTGAAATCTATGTCTAAGGAAAACTTTCGGTTTTTATATTAAAAGTAATTTTATTTTGTTATATTTAACATGGCTGAAAATACAGCAAAATAAAATGTAAGCCTAGGACTAGGAGAAACTTCCTTGCATCATATCATGTTTTATGTATGCGGGATAAGGCTCAAAATAAAAACGGGGACGATATCTCAAAACGAAAACTAAATTCAAAATTATGAAACACCAGGTCTTTCAGATTTCAGGAGAATACTGCTTGATCTGGAACTCAACTTATTGGTTTTACCAATAAAGGATGTAGAATTTATGCAGTTTATTTCTCCAAACATAGTATTGACCGAGCTTTGGACTGGATATATCATTAAACGTCGCTTCCGCACTTGTTTCTGGCGCCAGTTACGCCTGATGAGTTCACCTACACCATCACAGATATAATATATAGTTTTATCACAGACGACATAGTTGTGGTTTCATTTTCTGTGGTTTTATAGTATATTTATAGCATAGTCGACATTAAATTACAAAGTATACGTTCTTATCATAAGAATTTCTAATAAATTAAATTGCAGTTGTATATTTTATACAATAAAAAAAATTATAAATCTACAAAAAATAAATGAATATCAGATATCTCCCGTTAATATTTTATTAAATCAGATTGTATTTTGAATTCAGAGAGAAAAGTTGTTAATTCCGTTAATAATAAAATAAATTTGCTATTTTTTAAAAATAAAATGGTGTTTTACCACAACTGTCTCTTCACAAAATAAAATCACGACACACTTTGATATCATAAGTCACGTGTATCCAGAATCTCCTGATAATAAAAAAATAAAAAAATGCTGGAAACTTAATTCATTTGATTTCTAAAACATTCGATTTATCTCAAACTATTTTCCTTTCAACAGCCATCGATGTTTCACTATCGCCATCATCATCACTTCACTACTGCTTAAATAAATAGAAATCATTTTCTTACAGCAAATAAACCAAACTTTAATTTTGATTTTTGAAAATAACCAAATTCTGTTCTAAATTCAAAACGAAATTGAACAATTTGACTCTAAAATACATTTAAATCAAAAAATTCAATTGATATGCGATGGATGATATTTTAATTGATTTGACGGTGATGGATAATCCCATATAAAATATAACCTAATATGGAAGTTCTCTTCGGGTCACCTCCACGAATTTCTGAATTTTGTTTATTATTTTAAATCAATACATACCGATGCACAATTGGTCAGAAATTTGGTATAGCGTAAATTTTTAGAATTTCAGAAGATACAACTAATTTGTTGGAATTTAATGATAATACAATAATCAGAACAATCTATATATCAAGCCTTAGGATGCTGATCAGCACTTGGGTAAAAATCGTCGATTACTATAGTTTGCGGTAAAGTCATTTATCATATCAAGAAGTAAGGTGATTATTACACAAAAGTAAATGTTTGTTCATATAGGCAAAAAACACGTATTTCAATTTTATTCAAATAGTCAAAATCTAACGTATAAAAAGTTATCCCAGAAAAATGAAAAATGTACATCAGGTAATGCAAGTGATAGTATCCATTATCTCTCTTGATGGAACTATGTATAATGCATATATATATATATGTATATATATATATATATATATATATATATATATATATATATATATATATATATATATATATATATATATATATATATATATATATATATATATATATATATATATATATATATATATATATATAATATATATATATATATATATATATATATATATAAACTAAATCAGTAAATACAAGTTGTGAAATCATTACAACTTACTTAAAGAGAAAATTTTAAATTAAATTGACCTAATAAGTGATAAATACATTCCACATAAATAATTAATGTATTTAAAAAAAGTTCGAAAACCATATCCGAACACATATTTTTCATTATTTTGAATTATTTCACCAGTCCCAGTCAATCAGGTAAAAGCGTCGGATTAGCTCGGGTGTTTTTTAAGTTTGGTATACTAACACCAATTTATTCTGTTCATTTCAAAAAACTTCCACGGTCGTGAGCGAGCCAATTTAGCTTTAAGCTAACTATTTCATACATTTTAAATTATTTCACCAGTCCCATCGTCTCACTTCACTTTATCACAATCTTTTCTGAATCCGACTTAATATATCAAATCATTTACGTTTTTTTATGATACTTATTTGTGTACCTTTTTTTCGTGATATTGAAATGGTTTGGTACGAAATTCAAGATTATAGTGATTTTCTGGGATGATAGTTTTATGAAACTGTCGCGACATTAGGACATATTTTTTCTGGGATGGAGCAAAATTATTAATCCTGGACTGATAGTTCATATAAAAGTGTCACTATAGTTATGGTGGTGCCATTGCATTTTTAGAGGATGAATCCTGCGCTTCTTGGATGGATATTTATTTTAATTCTAGAAAGCCATACAATCTGTACTATCCATTTAGCGTCAACAAATTCAAAATTTATTATTTGGTGGAGAACAACGATTGACAACATCATCAAAACCAGCTGTTAATTGTTAACACGTAAAATTAAATCTGTAAAATTCTTAAAATTAGATCCATTACAATTTAAATTATATTAGGAGCTCTCTAGAAGTCTAGGCTAATTAGAATTTAAACAAATTTTACAATTCTTTTAATATTTGTTAATTCTTAAAATTGGCAACTTTAAATTCCCCAAATATATAATATTTTAACATATTTAAATTTACATTAACTTTAAAATTTTGTTAGATCCTTGAAATTTCATTTAATTCTGTTATTTTCTAAAATATATTTAATTTTAAATTTTAATTGCATATAGTTCGTGACAAAGTGAAAAATATTTTACCGTAGTAAATTTTTTAAACATTAATTTTTACCATTTCTTATATTTATTTAAGTACATAATACATATATTATTTTGTAATAAAGTCAAAGGCAATAAAATATCCTAAATCTCAATTCAACACTCAACTCAACACATCTTAACAATTGCGATCAACAAAGCTCAATCATCCGAGTTAAATTGTGCGAATCGAATTATTCTTAAAATAAAAGAATAAAAATCTTAGTTTTTATATATATATGATTTGATAGAAAATCAAAATCCAACCGGAATAGAATATCCAATGACAAGTAAAATAAATAGAAAATCGAAGCTATTTCTTAAAAAAAAAATATATATGAAACAACCCAACTAACTGCTGTACAAAGAAAACTTAACATCGGATGGAAGCAAAAAAATACAAGATTTTCCGTTTTTTTAAATTTTTATCACGTTTTATAATAAAAAACCGCCTATGAATTTTCAGGTCAAATCCCATCCAATTCAAATAACATATATATTTATTTATTTTTCAGTTATATAACATCGATATATACATATATATATATATTTATAGTATATGTACATAAGACGAACGAACAAAATCTCTTTCGAAAAAAACCCAAACAAAAAAAAACTAAATAGGAAAACTTTTTGCTCCGAAACTTGTTTTCCCCCAACCCCCCAGCCACAAATTGAAAAACTCTTGATATAAAATAAAAATTGGAAAAAAAATTTCATCTGATTCAATAAAAATTAAAAACTTTTAAAATGCCGAACTCATCTAAAATATTAATTCGAGAAGTAGATTTGAGTCGTTCTTGTTTTGTATATACGTTACGTATACAAGAAAAATATGTGTTCGGAATACCGAATAGCGGGTGGTTGGTTAGTGGTGATAGAGATAGTGATATAAAAGTTTATAAAAAGATAGATATTTTGAATAAAGCTCCATTTTATTCCACTCCACTATATACTCTTAGTCTTAATAATACATTCTTATATAATCTTAATTAATTGACAGTTATGTTATCACAAGAATACATGATCATTATTGTGTCAAGTAAATATGGCGGATGTAGTTCTTTTTTTTTCGTTGTTGTTATCGTAATTTTGTTAGTCATTATATAGTATATTGCTGCTATATATATGTGAAAATTATCAAATAATAAAAGAAGGCGTAATTACGGTAGGAAAATAAAAATAAACGAGTATTAATTACTGATAAGAAAGCATTTTCCGTTATTATTATATATATACGCTAGGAATTTTCGTTGAGTATAGTGTCGTAAATTTTCGATAATTAAAAATGAAGAGATTAAGTTTAAGGTTTAAAATGTATGATACGTGTGTACAGGATATTGTGTATCGTTTATGGTGGACGCGATGACAAAAACAATATTTTATACAATCAGGTGATTATTATAGTGTCTGGATTAGGTGTAAAGCTCTCATTCAGATGCCTATATTGATGTATTTTTCCACGCAGCATACAATTCATTTCCATTTGTTATTTTCAACAACATTAAATCAAATAAATTATTTTCTGTTTTTCTTATTATCCATTACCATGAATTCTGTATTAATCTTCATGATGCCATATTATAAATTGCCTGAAACCTAATTATTTATAAATTACATGTTTAACAACGAATTTTATTATTCTAACTATTATTCTTGTATACATATTAAACTCCGTTTTATTCGTTTTCTTCTTATTATTTTGTATACTTTCCTCCATGTCGCATCATCTGACATCTCCGCTGTAATACTATAAATATATATACTTTTTAACTATTATCTAATGATAAGAAACCATGATTATTCATTCGTTTTATTAAACAAAACGAACAGGATTATCCTTAATTTTGTTTAGTCGTTACATTTTGAGTATATACAGTGATCGAAACAAATGTAGTGTAATTTTTATTTAATTGAATTGAAGCTTCAAGTTAAGTACAGGTCCCGTCAACTTTTGCATGTTTTGTGAACTCCAGTACCTGAATTCAAGTAACTTAACTAATGAGAAAGTAAGTAACATAACTAAAGCCGCGTTGGCTTTAGATGACAAATGTACAAAACAGGAAAACCAGTAAATAAATACTTGATTTTATTTCAGATTTTATTTGGATTGTTAAATAGGTAGGGTTCAATTGTAGATTCTAAGCTGTCGTTGTCGATTACGGACAAACTCAAGACGTATCAGAATTAGCCAACGAAGAGAACTTCCTTGAACAATTCGTCGAACAAGAAGAACCAGAAACCGTGGAATTGGATGATATTAATTTTTTAGATTAAAAGCTCTTCGCACTATCATATTTAGAGCATGTATAGTGAAGGGCGGGAAATCATTCAAATTGTTAATAGATACTGGTTGAAATAAGAACTACATCCAACCTAAATATATACGAAACGCCATTCTCAATCAGTCACCATTTATCGCAAATTTAGTGGCGGGCAAGTCAAAATTACCCATCATGCCATGGTAGACCTGTTTGGTCCCCAAAGAAAATTACATTTTTTTATCCTTCACAGTTTAAAATCCTTTGACGGAATAATTGGGAACGATAGTCTAAAGGATCTTGGTGCCACGATTCACACCAATGATGAATTTTTTACATCACCCCAAATAAAAAAATCCCTCTTAAACAACATATCTCTGATCACGTAAATACTATATGCCTTCGAGTGAACCACTTAAATCCTGAACAAAAACAGAAGTTAAACAGAATTGTGGACAATTACCCAAATCGGGTTTCAAACCCAGAAGGAAGACTAACTTTTGTGACTTCTGTTAAAGCGGAAATCTGAACCTTCAGCTCGGACCCCGTATACTCGCGACCATACCCATATTCTGTATGTCTAAAAGAAGAGGTAGAAATACAAATTGTTGCAATATAGAATAATTAGACCATCTAAATCCCCATATAATTCTCCAGTGTGGATTGTTCCCAAAATGCAGGACGCTTCTAAAGAAAAATTAACAGAATGGTCATAGATTACCGCAAACTAAATTCGGTAACAATCTCGGACAGATACCCAATACCAGAGATAAACGACATTCTGGCCAACCTATAGGGGAAAATAAATTCTTTAGTATCCTAGATTTAAAAAGCGAGTTCCATCGCCTCCCCTGAAAAATGCCCTCTATATTTCAACGTGCACTGAACGATATCCTGCGAGACCACATTGCGAAATGTTGCTATGCTTACATCGATGACATAGTAATATTTGGAAAAAGCGAAAAGGAGCACTTCGGGAATATTAAAACCATATTCGTAACCCTAGAAAAAGTAAATTTGAAAATTCAACTTGACAAGTGTGAATTTTTACGGGACGAAGTGGAATTAAAGTGAAAGTAAAGGCTATAACGGAATTCCCTACAACCAAAACGGTGAAAGAGCTGAGATCCTTCTTAGGAATGGTTGGATTTTATCACCGTTTCATCAAGGATTACGCCAAACTTCCTAAACCCTTGACTACACTTTTAAGAGGGGTGGATGGATATATGTCCAAAATCGCTTCGAGAAATAAACAAGTAAATTTTACTAACGATCAAACTTGCGCCTTCAATAAAATAAAAAATTCTCTCATTTCAAACGAGGTCATATTATCATTTCCTAGTTTCCAGAAAGAATTCCAACTGCAAAACGGAAGACCCATTACTTTCCTGTCTAGAACCCTAGACAAAACAGAGGAAAACTATACAGATAACGAAAAAGAGATGCTACCAATTATTTGGTCACTATAACCTCACTAAGAAATTTCCTTTACGCAAGTAAGAAAGTACCAATCTTTACTAATCACCAACCATTGACATTCGCCCTCAGTAATATGAACAATAGCTCTAAAATGAAGAGATGGAAAGCCATTTTAGAAGAATATGAATACAACTAAAATATAAGCCAGAAAGAACGAACGTAGTAGCGGATGCACTCTCAAGAGTGACAATTCTACTGTAGCGAATACAATGACCTCAACACAACACAGTGACGAAAGTTTCGCACATGATCGAATACCTTTAATCGAAACAGATTCAAACCCGTTTTCCAAATTATAAACGACATACTATAATCAAAACAAACTTCACCTCCGCTGATATAATAAACATATTTAAGAGATACGTAAACCCCAACACAATAAATGCCCTAACACAACCGAGAGAATTATGGGAATAATTCAAGAACTACATCCAATACACTTTAGGAATTACAATATACGCTATACAGTAGCGTAGAATGATAACAGACATCATAAGTGAAGAGGAGCAAGACAATGAAATTCTAACAATACATAGACGAGCACACCGCAATGCCGAAGAGAATAGGATGAGCAAGAAAATAAAGTTTCTGGTCAAACAGTGTACCACTTGTAATGAGAATAAATATGACAGACACCCGAATAAACAAGTAATTACTCCTACACCTATTCCCAACTATCCGGAATATAGATATCTACTCCACTAAAACCAGTTAGTACTCACCGCCATATATAAATTGACAAAATTTGCTGTTTGTAAGCCAATTAAATCTAGAGCAGTAGAAGATATAAAACAACCACTCAGAGACATTTTCTTTTCTTTTAATGTACCCGAAGTTGTGGTAATTGACAACGAACCATTACTTAGCGCAAGTTTAATTTGTGTTTCATTTAGGTGCCTCGTCGACGATGCTCTGTATTTTTTCCTTCGAATGTTCTGTAAGAGATGGCAAAGAGATCTGGATTTTATTATTCATCGACGTAGAGCTAAATCGTGTTAGCCGGGTTTCCATGTACCCCTAGCACCCCCTAGCCTGTATTTCGATTTTATGAAAAATGAATAAAAACGTGGACATTTTTGTTAGGATAACATAAAGCAAACCAAAGGTAAGCAACATATATGTGTCATAAAAAATAAATCACAAAGAAAAGAAAACCATCATTATATTATTTGCCATCATCATGATATTCTAAATATTAAAAGCACTATTAATTATTCTACCAATTATGGTTAGTAAATTAAATTAATTGACAGCTGAAAATATTAGTTAACAAAAATAGTTTTTCTATGGTGGGGTCTAAAGCGGAATATTGCGAGCAGGACTTTCAGCTAAATTCTACCAAGATATGTCGAATCGAAACCACAAAACCAATAAAAATGTAAATATGTATACATTAACGAAAGCTTGTCGTTCACAATATTAGTTTGGCAGCGATTAGTTGGTGCATACGTTGGCGTACGCGAGATATTTGATTTTCAGATTTTGCATGTTTAATTATATTATATATTTGAATCAGGTTATATACTCGAATTCACTCTTTGCAATCCTGTGTTTCTCTGAGTTTTCTCGTGCACGCGAAAATGGTAGTTGCCCAATCGTTACAATTCTATGAACTATGTCGTGTTTAATCGGCATATCATATCTAGGTTCCTGTGTTAAGCTAGGAAATGATCGAATTATCTCTCCAAATGGCTCGTTGAGCATAGACAGGCGAACTGATGGTAACGGATCGAATATGTCCATGGTATTAATTGTTAATGACGTATTCGAGTCAATTAGCAGTTTATTTCTTAAGTCCACTGAGGTCGGGTTACTGACGCTAATATAAAAGGATGTTTTCGCGGCGGAAACCACGGTCAATACCGACTAATCGTACACTATATATTACTATAGGTAAACCGTTTGCTGCGAAAATTGTGTTATGCGAGTCGCGTGTAGTGTTTTTAAAATTGCTTACTGGAACCACTGAGACTTCTGCCTCAGTATCGATCAGAAAACTAAAATTAGTTTTCTTATATTTCATAAATAGGCGACGAGTTTTATGCGTCCCATCATTGAGTGACTAACAAATTTACATGCGCCACCAGAAAATTTTCTAGCAGCGATACCAAATCAATAATTATAATAGCATAAATTTCGTCTACTTGAAGAAGAATGAGTACGTGAGTTTGAAGATGGTCTATTGTGCGACTGTGTTAAGCTTTAAGGACGGTTTGAAAACATGTTGACGAAGTTCATTAATTGCTAGTGCAAGGCTCTCTAAAGTTACTGTTCCAGTCGTGGGCTTTTCGGTTGGATTAGAAACATTGCAGATCGCGGATATAAAACTGCCATATTTTATCCACTAAACTTGTTAGTTTTTCCATCGGTTCCAACTCTTGTACGAGTACTATTGATCTTAATTGTTCCGTTAATCGTTTTAGGCGACGATAAAAAGCGGAAGGCGTTAAATCTCCCATTATTTAGCTACTGTGCTAAGGACAATTAAAGACAATTTACCAAGGAGTCAAATTTAAACAATAATAAAATGTTTACAAATTTAGCCTTGTAGAGGCATGATGAGGTGCTGGTACAGAAGGTTTTGGAGATCTTTCAATGTTCGATGTTCTCTCAAAGCTCAAGGATTTACATATAAATTCAAGTAAATCCAGAAAAAAATCAATTTTCTTCAAATTGCGATTATTTCTTATTGCATTCCCTCTGTAAATTTGGTTTTAATCTTTGAAAGTACATGATTTAGTACAGACAAAAATACTTTCACAAGAGTACTGGAAGAAAACATTTAAAAAAAAAATCAAAAACGTTGTTGATTCTGGTACATACTGATTTTCTTCCATTACTTTCTTATGAAGTATTTTTATAGCAGTATTAGATAATGTACTTTTAAAGAATAAAAACAAACGTCAATTGTCGAAATTCTGAATATCAACTGAGATTGAATATGGTAGATAATTTTCGTTTTTTTTAAATGTTAAAACCATTAAAGGTCTGATAAATATACCGAAGAAAGATGCCAAACAATTTGTATAAAACTAAAATTATTCAGCTTGATTATTAAATCAAAAATGGTATCACTTAAATTTGGCACTTTGTAAAGTTGGTGTAAACGCAGTTTTGTAAGTGCTTTTAAGTATGTACGAGTAAGTATGATTTCTTTGATCCAATCTCTAATCCAATAATATCGTTCTTTTAAATATTAAAAATACATTTACATATGTCTAAAAATTCCTTTTGGTATAATACCGCTTTTGAAATCCTCATCGAAAATTGTTGATCGACGATATTCCATTTCCACTCTGCATTATTACCAACTTTTCTCATCCAATTTAACGAGTTTCAATATCCATGAATTTATACCATACAACTATTCCTGGATAATTTATGAACTTAATTTTGAAAACAGAATTTAATACGCCGCATAAAAATTATTATGTTGTGTTATAATTGCAATAAAAAAAAGTTAAAGCCCAAACCTAGTCTATGTATATATAATGAATTATATTTATTATGTATGTATGTACATATATCGGATACACATACATATGTATACAAGTATAAGAAAGAATAATTTTCATATTTCTAAAATGAATTCCAAACGAGCAAAAATATGCATGCTGTAAATAGAAAAATGGCAAAATGAAATATTTATGAATATTTAATTGGTTGGATAAGAAAATGAAATGAATTCCAGCCATTCTTACTTAAGTATACTCGTATATTATGTTTACATATTGTATATTGAGTGTGTGTGTGTGTTGTGTTTGTGTTATTATTTATTTTCTGTCTCAACATTTCACAAACGAAATGTAAAAAAGTTGATTTATTCTGTCAAAATATTTATAAAAATATCGTACCATATGCATGTATATATAATATACATATATATATAAATATATATATATATATATATATATATATATATATATATATATATATATATATATATATATATATATATATATATATATACATAAGCATATAACAAATAATATACAATTATGATTTGTATTGTAATAACATGGGAGAGTATATATAAAGCCATTCTTCTTCTGGTGTGTTGTATGTTTATGTATATTCATATGTATATACTTTACTTTATTGTCAAAGATCATTAATTATTTATGTATATGCATGAATGTATGCAAACATATGAATTTGATGGATAGATTTCGTAAACAAATGGGATATATTCTAACGAAATCTGGATATACCAATTTTGGTTTAGATTACTTTTATTACCTTTGGGTTTATTATAACGCGTACAAATTTGCTTTAGTTAGAATTAGGTGAAATGGATGAAAATAAATCTTTGTTTTGGAAGCTGAATATGCAAATATATATATTTACATACTTTTTGAAAAAGGCCATTTCAAAATGAGTTCACAAGTGATCACAGTACTAATTGTATAATAGATATAAAAGTGCAAAAAAAATCAATACTCAAACTTGAAATATTATTAAATATGAACACAAGCCAACGCATAAACTCGAGAAATAAATCATAATTTGGTGAAATGTTCTAGAATTCGAGGTTTGCAATTTGATGATCTGGATCAATTAACTTGGATTGCGGTTTTAGATTTTATACTATTGCGTGCGTTATAGTATATTGTTAGAGCTTCTGAAGAGTATTTGGCCATTAGTATATGAAGTATTTCACGAGATATAACAATTTCGTGAAATAGTAAATGATTTTTTGAGTAATAAATCCATCTTAGGCTTGTTTGTGCTTTACACAATTTATCCTCCAAATGAAACTTATTCTCAAGTTCAAAAAATTTGATAAATTTTTAACATAGGTTTCCAAATAAAATAAAATATTTGGAAGGAAATAGACTTCCCACAAAATGTTTTTTAATTTCTTAAAGTTTTAGAATTTATGTTAATAATAACAATAAATGTCGTTGAGTTATATAAAAAAATTAATACAAAATGTATAGTGATAAAACCAGAATCATTGAAATGCTGTAATTATGTAAGTTCATCATTTTTTTAAACTTTTAGGATTCATCGTGAGTAAACTAGTGAATTTTGTTAGTTATTGAATTTAATTAAACAAATATTTCAAAAATCTGACTACTAATTCCAAATTCATGTGAAATATTTTCAATCTTAGAAAATTAGAAGGTTCGATAATCATCTTTCTGAAAATTTCGAATGGTAACCTGAAATCCCTACACTGAAAAAAATGTATTCAGCCTATTAATTAGATTTAGCATTATCCAATTTATTTTAGCCCCATAAAAATCAGTTTTGCACCCAAGTGCAATTTGGCACTATATATAAATCTTTTTAGCACTAATTCTATCACTTTCAAAATTTTTTATAAAACGTTTAGGACCATAATCGAGATTAATTTTTCATTTCTATAGTTTATTCTTTTCTTGTTACGAGTCATAAATTTGAGGGAATAAACCAACCGTATTCGAATATGTAGGCTACAAAATTTACTACATTTTTATACATTTTTAACAAATTTACAGTTAAACTTAACGTTCTTGAATATGTATAACTCATCATTAGATAGGGATTTTTATGCGAGCGAAGGTGGCAGGTGAACTTAAATATCAACATAATGAGCTCCAATTCAATTTTCGATTTCTTCTACCCTGTTTTTCGCAGAGTAAAGTAACCTCAATGTTTCAAACTTCGGATCAATATCGGTTATAACTTTCCAATATATGTATAGACCAAAATAATTGAATAGAGCAATTTAATAGATTCTGATTCGACATAAAAGTTCTTTTCTGAAAAAATCAGCTTCTGGCAAATAACTTTCACATTTGTAAATTACATTCTTAATATTTGTAAATTATTTGCTCCTCCATTTTAATTGAAAGTTATTTATTGTAGTTAATAGCTTTTTGAAAAATAAATATTTGTTAGTCATAACTAACTGCGACTTTAATTGGGGAATCTTTATTGTAAATATTTATTTGATGACGAAAAGTTGAGTTTTTTTTTTAAACTTCCAATTGTCCTTCCAATTAGAAATTAAGTTTTTCATCATTTTATTCATCTGGCTTCTGCTATTACAGAGCAGAGTAAATATTTTATTTGTTTCCGATCTGATATGCACCTTTTACTTATGATGTAATGAAGTTTTAAGAAAGGATTTACAATTGTCCTAAAAGTTTAGGTATTTGTAATCATGTGCTTCTATAATTAAAAAACTAGTGTAAATATTTCATTTCACTCTGATCTAACATAAAAGCTATTTCTTGAAAAATTGAGCTTTTGAAAATAAGTTTCACATTGTTGTCCTTTGAATTGGAAATCAATTTTTTGATTTTTCAAATATCTGTTTATTTAAAGAGAACAAATATTTGTTTCCGATCCAACATAAAAGTTATTTTATGAAACTATGTGCTCTTTGAAAAATATTTCATGTCTCCCCTTAAAATTGGAAATTAAATGTTTATCAACCATAATGATTTGCTTCTAAATTAAAGAACAAGCGTAGTTATTCTAATTGATTCTGGTGCAACATAAAAGATATTTATTAAAAGCAGAGCTTTCTGAAAAAAGTGGCCCTGTCACTTCGGAAATTTATATTTGAAATTTGCGACCTCGTATTATTTAGATAAAGCACAAAGTGTTAAAATTCCAATTGACTCCATTCAAGCGAAAACTTCATTTATAAAAGATGAGCTTTTTGTTAAAAAGGTTCACAACTGATCCAATTGGAAATTAATACTCGTAATTTAATATTTGTGGATCATCTCCTTTTGTAATTAAATAACGCGTGTACATTTTTTATTCCATTACGATACAACATAACAGCTCCTTTGTGAAAAAATGAACTATCTGAAGAAATATTTTGCTTCTATTTTGTAATTACATGTGTTTCTCTAAATTAAATAAGAAATGTATTTATTTTAATTGATTTCAATTCGACATAGACGTTTTGAGAACATAGGTTTCACAGTCTGTTACAATTGGAAATTTAAATTTTTATAATTTAAATTAAGCATAACGGTAAACATTTTAATTGAGTCCGATCTGACATGAACGTTCTATTATGAAAATATGAGCTTTTTGTAAAAAATGCCTTTTTAATTAAATTTTTGATAATTTTAATTACAAGCTTCTTTTATTAAAGAGCAAATAAAAATAGGTAGTTTGTTAGATAGATTCCAATCCGACAAGTTAAGTTTTTTGAAAAAAGGTTTTACAATATTGTTCCATCCAGAAGTACACACATTTTTATATTTGTAATCACTTATCTGGTTTTTTAATTAAAACACAAGTGAAAATATTTTATTTATCCCCGATTTCCTTTAAAAGCTATTTTATGAAAAGTAGAGCTTTTCCAAATTAAGTTTCACAATATTGTCATTCAATTTTCGTAATTTTCGATAATGCCTTTATAATTAAAAAACAAATATTTGCTTGATTTAATTTCGATCTGACTTAAAAGTGCTTTATTGAAAAAAATAGCGGGGGACATCGTAAACCCAAATTGCACGAACATGTTTTCCAAGAATACCACCACATTTGTATCATTTGCTTGTCGTAGGAGGCGACTAAACGGTTGGATCGCTAGGCTGACGACCCGCATCCATAAAAAACGGACACGAGATTGCACTATATAGGTATAATATATATATAGACAACAGTGCTAGTTTTGGTTCAACCATAACCATCATAGTACAAGTCAAATTCATTTAATAGTATTATGATTTGTTTACCGTCCTATATCCGTGTATATATCAAAAAAGAGAAAAATCAATTTGGTGTCAGGCAGGTATTGGTGTCATGTCATTTTGAATATAGAAAAATAGTATAATAAAATACATATACAAAACGAAATTGATGTAGACGCACTTAAGGGTATGCGAAAAACGCACGTAGAGAAACATCTTAAAAATCAATCTTAAGGGGCAAAAATTAAGTTTATGCAGAATTTAACTAATTGGCAGCGCCTCCAAGTAAATAAAACATTTTGTAAAATAAGCTTATTTTGTAATTCAATTTTAAAATGTCTATGTACTATGTATTAGAGTTCAACGAAGAGCCAAATTATTTCATGCTGCTCAAATTTAACAAATCACGAATCAACCTTCAAGGAAGCTGCCAGGAATATCGTAACAGAACGGTAGAGATTTTGGAAAATTTAAATTTATTGAAAAACAACATGATATGAATAAATATTTGAACATTATTAATTGCAGATTCGACTTACACACATTCTTGAGCAAACCAATCCAGGTAGATTGTTGTTATCTATTTCGGAAAATAATCGAATTCTATCAGATGCTAGTAGGTCTATTTTGGCTGACGAAATTTTGTAAATAGTAATAGCTTGCCTATGTGTATCAATCAATGCGGAGCAATGGCCGCGGAAATTGAATATTATTTCCCGAATGAAAACGCAGTAAGTCTATGAACGTTGTTCAACTTACCAATTCCGTATTAATTTTTAGTATTAAATTTGGACGATAATGCACGAGTTTTGTTCCAAAATTTAAAGTATAACCGGATGACACAATCTTGGAAGACATATTTGCTAAATGGACTACTTCAGCGAGTTATAGGATGAAATGGATTATCAATATTAAGGATATCAGTTCTATAATCAAAGAGTGGCCAGCTTATTCACAAACATAATGGTCCACGATCAGTAGACATAGATTTTCTACCGAAATATCCGGATTCCGAAAGCATTTTTATAAAATTCGATAGGTTTTGCAATAATATACTTACAATTATGGAAACAAAAATTATCGAACCACTATTAAAACAAAGGTTAAAAGAATACAAACAACAACAGAATGTCACGCCAGGTAATATAAAATGTAAATCGTAATGTGTGATAATATATTAAAATAAATAATTCTTACTTTTAGATGCTTGGTGTAGCGTTATTTTATTGCTATTACACGCGATAATAAATCCAAAAACCAAAATGAAGACGGCCTAAAATTCGTTCATGTAGTACCATCTACTCGAGCTGTTGACAAGCATGAAAATTTATATTCAAAATATGAATATTTTGTTTACTGCAATTCTATTAGGTATAAATGCGTCAGTGCACTAGCCGCTGTGGATTGCGCATTCAAACGTTTTCAAGTGTTTTGTTTGGAATACCCAGTACAATTCAAAGCCATTCGGCAATTTATACAATTCTTTTTTTATAATGTTAGTACAAAATACGATCGATAATACGATCATTACCAACAGTAAATTTGCTTATATCAAAGTTAAAAAAATAATTTAAGTAACAAATTTTATAAATTTTACTAACTAATTATAGTTTTTCTTGAACATATTTTTTATATTTTTATAAACTAATTGAATTAGCATTTATTTATTTATTTTATTTTTATTTTATGTATATACGCAGTACGTAGTTACAAACAGTCCAAAAGAATGATTAAAAAATATATTCTATTATTACTGAAATTACAGCGCGTATGTTTAATTTCGTAAATCGAAAATTTTTTGTAAAGGCAAAGATTCGCAACATATCATTATTCATTAAACCATTTTATAAAAACCATTAAATGTTAAATGTTAAAAGTCGTATTTAAATGATTGGCGTCAATAAATGTAAATTTGGTATCTGTCTTTTCTCCTAATCTTCTTTTATGTCTGTTAGAACTCAATGGGCGCATTTAAAAATATTTAGATAAACTTATGAAGTATTTGAATCGCATACCGAGTTCTCCTGGTAATAATAGAAAATTAGAAGAAAGACAGATGGAACATTTATATTAAATCGACACCAGTAATGTTTATTATCTTTAATTCCATAATATTTTTGATTTTCCATCCCTATTTTAAAGATTTTTTGCGAACATTTAAAGTAACATCAATAAACAACCACCTATATATATAGAAGCGGCAAAATGACCATGGTGTTCCATTTATAATCCAACAACGCTTTAAAAAAATGTCTTTTCAAGTGCATATTTTGTGTGGATAAAACGTTTCGCCTGTTTCTGCGGGTTCTCACTATTTTAAGTTTATTTGTTTTCCTTACCTTCCTCACGTTAAGATTAAATCTCCCTTTTTTATTTCTGTTTTTTTAATATTTTGTCTTTCATACTCAGTAATAATTATAATTATGTTTTATTAACAATGAATGAGTTTAATCCCTTTTTGACAGTGTTATTTCGTGCATCGTTTCACCACATATTTTCTGATAATTTCAAATTATAATGATTTACAAATTGCTTACAATTCAGCCATTCTATTCAGCCAAATAATTTTTAATATTTCAATTGTTGTCTTACATTTGCTAATGAATACAAAAATAATAAATTATAACAGTAATTCATATTTTAGCCACAGTTTTCCTTCCATGACACGAAAATCAGAGAAATCATTACTCAGTATATTCAGCATATATGTATGTATATGTTGCACACATATATCGGTAATAAAAATTTTAAAGAGGTATCTCGATCACTAACCGAACATTTGAAATAATCTTAAAGAAATTTAATAGCATCATTTGCGCTGGGCCTTTTGGTAGGATAGAGACGCACGAATATAGTAAATGAGTCAATAATCGTTAGAATAAATATATACTTCAAACAAGTTGCGTCTGGTGATCCATAAAAATCTATAAGAACATCTTCAATTGGCCTATTATTTTTCGGAATGGAATACAAAAATCCCTCCTTCCTACCCTTAGGTACGCTAAAGGTATATACAAATAATTACTAATATAATTTTTTATATTATCACGAATATGAGGGACCAATAGATTCGAGTAATATGCTCAATAATCTTATCGATACCAATATGCCCTAACTCATCATGAAAACTTTGCAAGATTTGTGTTTCACGCACTTCTGTTCTGATATAAAAAGCGAATTCGTTATTTTGATAATTTTCGATAAATTAATCCATCTCTAATGCACTATCACTATGTCCCAATTCTTAACGTAAACTTTCTTATTTTGCAGCTCAACGAGCGAGTTTTGGGTTATTTATTTTTTATTTAACATAAGTGTTAAAGCGTTACAGTCTGTGACTATTTTTGTCAATTGACGACCTTATAGATTACTAATATAGATAATTGCCAGACATTCAAGCTCATATTAGTGACATATTGATTTAATTTGCTCAGCGATAGTTATATCGATTAAAACAATCAACACATCTAATTTTACAGTACAGTCAATGTTGTTATCGTGAGACATACTGTCGTCCGAAACAACATAATTAATTTTATCTAAAATCCTTAAATCAACATTACCAAGAATATTAAGGCAAGTTTGATAATATTCGCAATCAGCACCAGCATTGAACTTTTACTCGTACCACGTAATATTTGTAGGAATACAATTAGATTTAATAAACTGATTGCGGACTTCCGGTATCAACCAAATGAGAAATATTAAGACATTGATTATTCTGAAAGAACAGGTTTAATTCAATAAAAATACTTGGCGATGATGCTGATGTGACGATCGATGTTGAATAAACACTTTTCCTTAACCCACTGGTATAAATGGATGATTCCACCATAACCTCGTTAACATTCGATGGTGTATCGGTTCCACATGTTATCGTCTTGTTATTGGTATTACCACCAATTTTTGAATAATAATAATTCACGCTTTAATACTGCTTACCCTGACTATTTGCTGACCCACGAATTCTTGATGGAATGTTTTGTCTATTATTATTTGTTGGACAATCGCATAATGTGCCCAATAAGACCACATGCCATGCATGATTCGTCAGATCATGTAAGTTGACTACATTTGTTTGACCCATAACCGACCTTACCACAATTATAATATGAAATCTGCCGAACATGATTATTTATAATTGCGGTTGATCATTTATCCTGGGAAATACTACTCCACTACTTTTATCCATTATCCATAAGCGAAAGAAACAGAACAGTTCCGCCACCTAACACCTCAAACAAAATATCTCAAACAAAAATAACCCAATAAATAAATATAAAAGAACATTCATGTATTTTCAAGAAGCTAATTAATAAAACTCTGTGTTTCATAAGTTATTAAATCCAAGAACTATTCTTGACCGTATGCTGAAGTGACTATCGCCTCTAAAACTATTCAAGGTCTATTTGACAGTGGTGTAGCATGTTGAACAAAAACTCATTAACATTCTTATCCGAAGCAAACATACCATGAATTAGGAACATCAGGATAGCAGACGGTACTAAAAATAAAACAGAAAGGTATGTTTTATTCCCGTGCAATTTTGGTGATACTACAAACGTCATTAAACTCTGTATTGCTCATGACTTCAGTGAAAAAATGTAATATAATCCCCAGCATCAGCAAAATTGGGGTTGCTTAACTCATGCTAGCTGAAAATAAAAACCGGCATATTCTGTAAGAGGTTGACAAACTTCAACTAGAAGAGATAATGATAAAATTCTCCTCTTTTAATAAAGATGGTTTAGGGAAAACCGGTTTGATTCATGTTCATGAAATCGAGTTAGTAAAAGGCTGCAAACCGATTAAGCATATAGATATTATCTGATTTCACCAGTGGTTCAAATTGACGTTTAAAATGAAATCGAGCGAATGCTCAGCCTAGCGGTAATTGAAGTATCAAACTTGAAGGACGCTTTTTGGCAAATTCCGTTAGCGTGATGATGCCGTTTGGTCTGTGTAATGCCACCCTAGTCAATGTGCCGGTAGCTACATTACAAAGTATTTTTTTATAACCATGACTTGCTCATTGCCACCGGTTCATTGAAGGAGCACCTAAAGCTGTTAGAGATGGTGAGCCACCGATTACGGGTAGACGGCCATACAATAGACAAAACAATTAAAAGGTCATATTGTGATGCGGGCAATCCAATGTTTAGGTTATCTAGTGGGAGAGGATGGCCTTTAACCAGACCTCGGTAAAATAGGGGCAATATTAAATCTACCACCACCAACAAACGTCAAACAAACCAGACGTGTTCTAGGAATGTGTGATTGGAACTGCATATTCATGCTAAATTATGTCGATGTAACAGCATATATTTCTGATTGCCTTATAAATGGAAAATTTGAATGAGCTAATTCAAGACCCACTAAGCACACTAGAACAACTGTTTACTACAGCCCCAGTGCTTATCAATCCGAGCTATGATAAACTGTCTTTCATAAGATGTGCCGGTCTTGGAGGGATTATAAATATTTTATTGTTATTAAACAACAATAAAATTATTTAAAAATAATCGTATTAGATTTTTGAAAATTCTTGTTTTTTAAATAAAAATTACCAAATTTCTTTTTTTCTCTATTTGACAGTAATAGTATGTGGTATTCTTGTATTTTTTTACTCCGAAAAAACAATCTGACAGTAAAAAAGTTCCACAGAAATTTCCAGCCCAATAGCAAATTTAATTTTTTTTTCCATGGAAATTTTCTAACCGAGTTACAGAATAGTCATGAATAAGTCGTTTAAAATTTAGCTTTATTCACACACACTAAATTTGAATAACCACCAATTAACAATAGTTAGCACAATTTTTTAACTATATATAACCACTTCTGAAAATTGTGGGATGGCAGAAATTAATATTTTTTTTAAGGGCACGAAAAATACAACTTTTTAAAAATATAACACTTGCTTTCCTTTCCTTGATCTCGATAAAATCTCTTTTTTTTATTCCCGTTTTTTTAATATTTTCTCTTATCAATGAAAGAGTTAAATAATATTTTGCAGTGTTATTTAGTGCATGGTTTGACCACATACTTTCTGATAAATTCAAATTTATAATTATAATCGTTTACCAAATGCTTACAATAGTTTCAATTGATTTAAAAATTAATTTCGAGTCACTTTTAACTTACCAACATATTTCTATAAACTAAAATCACGTTCATTCATACAAAATGAATAAAACCAGATGTTTTTTTTCGTTTTTGATACCTAAGTTTAAAGTCGTTTAGAACATGAAGGCTTTATTTATTAATATGACTTTGCTCTGAGAATACTCAAATAATATAGGGAACTTACAATAAAACAGTCTCTAATTGTGACTCTGACGTTGGTTTAGTATAGTTCTTGCATAATAGTATGTATGGACATATTATTCCGGCGTACATATCTGCATGTCCCAGCATAAGTATAGTGAGTAAAAATAGAGCTTTTCATTAGAGTTTTTTTTAAATATTAACAGTAAAACATTTATCAAATCAGTGGAGTGTAAACAGCTGGAAAATTTTGCAACATACGTACAATTGTATATGTATGTATATATTATATATGTACACCAAATATAGAACAATATATGTTACAGCAACCGTCAACCTTTCATCGTTCCATACAGTTTTAGAACGAAAATTGTTTAAAAATTTATTTTATGTTTAAAACAGAAACCATTCCTTTATTGTGTATTTTGTTGGTCTGTCTATTTATTTCTAAGCAGAAAAATATAATTGCGTCAAACATAGAAATGTATGTATTATATATTATAGCAGCAAAAAAAGTGAACTTATGTTATTTAGCTTATAGAATAATTAAATGCACGAAAGCTTAAAATGTTTGCTTGATTTTTATATACAAAAATTTTCTAATAAAAAAACACTGTGAACTGAACATTTTTATAAACAGAATAAACGGATTTTAATTAAAATTATCGATTGCCTGCCCAGTTTATGGTTAGTCGATTATTACACAAAAATATTAAATTGGTTTGCGTTTGGTCGCATACATTAAGGTTATAATACATATAATGGCATAATTGTTTGATATAACTAGCAATATTATGATCTATTTGTTTATGTAATAAAAATCCGCACTAACTGTGTAATTATACATTTATAGTAATAAATTGATATCGTATCTAAACACACATACATCTATAATTATATGGAAGAGAATCATTTTATCGTATATCTAATATTCCACACCTACGATTTATTTCTAATCACCAACCTTATATATACATACATACATATATAAACAAAATTGTTTGTTTATTATTCTATACACTGGTTTATTATTAAATATTTGATTTCGTGTAGGCGTCCTAAATTTTCAGGTAATCCATATTAGAAGAGGTCGCCCACGAGTTATCTATATAGTTGGTGGATAATGTTGAAGCATTTTGCGTAAGATAATAATAGGGTATTCCAGTTTTCCCCCACATATATATCTCAATTTATCCATAAAGTTTGTGGAATATATTAATTTGTTATGGAATAAACTGAGCTGTAACTATACGGAAAGCATTATTACTTAATTAAAACTGTAAAACTATGGTTTCAGAACACCGAATTTATATGTGATAAAATAAATTTGATCATCCAGAAACGCTAGGCACCAATAAAATTGTTTCATAAACTGAAATGAAGTTTGACCATTTTATAATATACCAAAATATCGATGTTGTTGCTTGGTCTTGTGTTATTTATAATAATATTTCCTAATTGAGAAATGAATGAATAATTTACCGATTTATACTCATTCTTTACCACTATTTACTCAGTAATTTGAATTTCAATCATTTCGTGCCCTAAACTACAATATATTACTTAGCAAAGTGAAAAAACATATCTTAAATAAACATAATTAATTATTTACACTTTAAATTGCAATAAGAACATCCTTTATAACGGACATAACGATTTTCTAGTTATCCTTTTTTCTTGGTTGAATTCATTTTTTATTTATTTTTAGTTTTAACTATTTTGAAACACGAACATCTGAAAAAATTTTCCTTAAGTAAATTTTCTACTTTTCTTCTTATCCAGTAAATGTGTAATGGTTAATTGTTATTTAATATGTTCCGTTATAATTGGAAAAAATTTAGTTTTTAGTTCACATTGTGTATACATCAACTGTACACGTGTTCACAAACTTTCTCTGTTCAACTTTCTTTCTTCTATAGTTTTAGTTCATATGAGTTCCAGGAATTATTATCAAGTAGGACAATATAACTGAAGATTAACGAGCTGTTAGCTATAAATATGCAGAATTCTCAGAATGGATGCTAAAACAATTCATGTAAATATGTAATTCAATCTGTTGCTCAGTAAGAGGCCAGTACGGGCCTATAAAAACTAAAAAAAGAAATAATAATAATAATTAAATCCCGATAAATGTAACTCTAGCGTATGTTTAACTAAAAGAGCTGCAACCGCAGTAAAATAATTTTAAACTCCAAGTTTCAAGTTCCAATTTCTTCAATATCCATTTCAGATATTTTCAAATTTTATATAATTCAATTATTTATGTATAAGACCGATAAACCCTCACGAGTTCAAATAATATCTTGAACAAGTTAGTCTTGTGACTGACACCGATGTTGCAAATGATAATTTGGCTTCTCAGTCAGTTGATTGTATATACTTACATATATACAATTCTTAACGATGGTATGTATGTGAAGTTAGCCCGAAAACCATCCCGAAAAAAGACTTTTCAAAAATAAATATTTGTGTCCTCACTAAATACATAAAAAGCCTCTCAGCACGAAAAACCGCGTAAAAAAAGAGTAAAAAATCATTCCATCCCGAAAAATTAAAATTATTTAGCATTTATATCAGCAATATTTTTTACGTAATTTTCGGGCTAGAATGTTATATATAATATTTTTTTAGCTAACTACATACATTGTATTATTTTAATTTTTAAAATAAATAGGTATTAACTATTAACGTAAATTTTTCAAAATAATAATGAGTAAATCAACACGGAAAAATTGTTGGAAATTTAATTTAATTTACCCCATGCCTATATCAGGTGGAACTAAAAGTTAATGAATTTTTGATTGGGAACTATTTCTAATTTTTATTGAAATTCGGTAATCTTATTCTGGACATAGCGCCGATCACAGAGATTGCCCCCAAGGTTGGCGACTGACACGTGATTGCTGTACCTATTGGAAATTTAATTTAATTTACCCCATGCCTATATCAGGTGGAACTAAAAGTTTATGAATTTTTGATTGGGAACTATTTCTAATTTTTATTGAAATTCTGTAATCTTCTCCCGCCTATATAGTGCCGATCACAGAGATTGCCCTCAAGGTTGGCGACTGACACGTGATTGCTGTACCTATTGGAAATTTTATTTAATTTACCCCATGCCTATATCAGGTGGAACTAAAAGTTTATGAATTTTTGATTGGGAACTATTTCTAATTTTTATTGAAATTCGGTAATCTTATTCTGGACATAGCGCCGATCACAGAGATTGCCCCCAAGGTTGGCGACTGACAAGTGAATGCTGTAACTATTGGAAATTTAATTTAATTTACCCCATGCCTATATATCAGGTGGAACTAAAACTAACTTCCAAAAAATATTTAGAAACTTTAACAAAAAAAACCAGAAGAATCCATGAGCAATTATTAAAGTATAGGCCCCAGACATTCCACATCTAGTTGTCAATAAATGTGTTGAGTTAAAGAAAATATGAATTTTCGATAAAACTTAACCTAACCTATATCCTGGTAATTTTTTGATAAATAAAATGTAACTGTATTACGTACATAGATTGTTTAGTTTCCCATGAACTTATTGGTAAAGGAATAATCTATGTTGGCCGTGCAACAAAATTTATTAATTATTATGTAAGAAAATAATTATAATTTAAATAAACTAATTTTTCATCAATAAAAACCATAATTTAAATAATTAAATATAAATTAAATTGGCTTTTTTATTTTGTAATTTTAATTTCCACTATAAATTTTGATCAGCTATTCAGCTGAAATCCAACTACGAATAAATTTAAATAAAAATAAAGTTCAAACAAAAAACCCTTAAACATTAAATTAAACTGTGTAGCAATCACGCAACAGACTACCTTGACAGTAATTTTATTGATGGGCAATACATTAGGTTCAAGATTAAAGAATTTAGTTATATGAATGAAATTTGTTGTGATAGTGTCGGAATATTAACCGTAAACCTCGACGTGTTTATAAACGAGGACCTGTTTATTACGATTTTGAACTGTCCTTCCCATAATTTATAAAAAAAAAATACCTTCCCAACCTAACGTTCTAGAAACGCAGTATACTTTCTTGTTGTGGAGATAGTTCTTTGGTCCTTAAATAATAGAAGTAGTTATAACTTTTATTGACACTTCTGTAATAGTAGATCTAGAACGTGGCATTAACGAAATGTTTAAAAAATCGCTTGCTAATACATAATAAAGAAAGTAACAGATAAAACAAATATTACAAAATTTCTATGCATTTATTATTAATAAAAAGTATTATTTAACAATAAATATAATTCATATGTAAAATTTTTAAAGACACTAGAAATTGGAATAGCTATTGGTGTTCTTTTTCTTCCTTTGCTTTCTATTACAAAACGATAGCCGTCAAAAATAGTCCTTATTGTATCAGATTGAAACCGCATGTACCTATGCAGATGCTATACAGGTCATTACTATAAAAAACATTATGATGGATATTGTTTTTCATATTTGTCTTAACACTTTTGTGACACAACGCTAGTCGGAGAGCATTCGAAAATTTTACGAAAATAGTTAATAAATAAATAATTTGTTTAAAAGATAGACAATAACATAAAAAATGCCGACACTATGTAAAGCGTCTTTATGGTTTAATGAGCGATACAAAAAATGAAAATAGGCATTACCAAAAATAAATCATTTCACAAATACATTTTTTAATGAATTTTTTACCTGTAAAAAACAATTGATATTTTACAGAACACATTTTTAAATAATTTAAAAAAAACAAACGAACACAAATCGACACAATAGTAAAAATTACTATCCTAAGGTTTTCCCTGCAATCTTACTAAAAAATTACGGTAGTTTACAAAACATAAACTTTTAGTGCCAACTTAAATCCTACTAGTAATCAGGTGTCAGTCACAAACCTGATAGGCAATTTTAGTGTTTGCTGCTAAAAAAGAGCATTCTCCAGAAAAGAGGCCATAATAAAAAAATAATATAACAATATATATAATAAATAAATAAATATATATATATATATATATATATATATATATATATATATATATATATATATATATATATATATATATATATATATATAAATAAATAAATAATAATATATATAATAAATATATATATATATATATATATATATATATATAAGTTAAATAAATTCCTTTTTATTTATTATAAAAAAAATCAATTTCTGATTTTTTTGTTTGTTATTATATCTTTTATTTAATTTATTAACACTTTGTTACAATTATGATTGATTCTTTATTTGATATTATATTTTATTCACAATTATAATTTCTTTACTTAATTACTATTCTAAATCTGGATTACAACTGACTTCTTATTCTAAAAGTAATACTTAATTTCTATATTGTCGTATAAAGGAATGTGGCTGGTCATCATATTTATTCAGTTCACCGGAAGTTCGCACGTGTTCTTGTATGACATGATTTAGGTGTCGTTTTATGTCGCTATATGATATTGCCTGCCGGATGTCGGATGTGCATTAACTCTTCCCCTCTTACCTCTTGGTTTCTTAGAAGAATGGTGTTTCATAGAATTTCTTTCTGGGTTGGATTGTGATTGGTCGTTTGGGTAGTTCGAACATCTGTGTTGTATTACCCGTTTGGATGTCGTTGATCACTTTATTTTCTTTTGTACATTGGTGTTCTGATTTATCGGGGAGTTCATCCTTTATAGTGTTAATTATCTTTAATGTTGTTTTTCTTCTATACATTATTATGAGAATGATTATGATGATGATGATGCCACTCGATCCAAGTCCGATGCTGGTGTATTTTTGGATGAGAGAGCCGTGTTTGAGTAATTCTATTGTTTTTGTGTTATTAATATGGATATCTTTCATCAATTGTACTGACAAGATCTCTTTATATTCGTTCTCTATCGGAGTTGGTTGCAAGATTGCTGGAAGTGTTTGGATTGTTGACTTTTCATTTGCGATGAATTTCATATCTCCAATAGACAAACTTGCATTGATGAACTTTAGTAAGTAGGTACCATTTAGTTTTTGTGTTTCATTATTGATACCTATATCTCCTTCGTACTGATTGAGTAAAACGATGCCCTCTGCTATCTCGTCGATTACTGGTATATGTTGACTATTGGTTTGCCGACATTTTGATGGGCGGCTATTGAGCAAGTTCGGTAGGCACTCCGAGCTACTTATATCTATTACATTCTTTTGTTTACATATTGTTAAGGAATCAATTGTTCTACATTTTTTACTAATACCATATATTTTGTTGTGGCTTTTTAAAATTTGTTCATAATCTATTTCAATAATTTTGTTATTTCTTTTAACGGGTTTTAACAATAGTTTATCATAAATTTCAACAGTTGTGAGGGGGATATAAATGATATAAAGAAGAGACAAGTTGTTACTGATGAAGTCTAGTATTTGAACTTCAGCAGGTGCAATATGTAGGGAGTGTCTGTAATTTTAGTGGAAATTAGGATTTTATGTTGCTCTTGTGAATAATTTTTCCGGACTCGGTTATTATGGTTGTATTACGGTCTTCTTTAACAATTTCTTGTTTGTATCTGGCTGTTAATTTTGACCCTAATCTAATGTTTCGTTTTACATAAATAGTTTGTCCCGGAAGGTATGTTTTAATTGGTTTTCGTTTTTTGTTATGGTATGCTACGTCCTGTTCTTGTTTTCGTATTAGTTTTTCTATACTGTTGAGGCGTGCTTGTTCGAATTCTTCTGGAGAAATGTTTGGACTTCGTCCGAAAAATAACTCTACTGGTTTTCTTTTGGTTGTTGAGTGTATCGAATGGTTGTATTCATTTACCGCTCTTTCGAATAATTCTATAAATGATCGTTCGATTCCATCTGTCTTGAGACACCTCATTATTTCAGACAGAGTTGAGTGAAATCTTTCAACCTGACCATTCACTTCGCTTTTGTAGGGAGGAATTTTGAATATTTTAATTTTTAGGGAATCTTCCATCATAGACATGATTGTACTTGAGCTAAGTGATGGTTCGTTATCAATTACCACAACTTCGGGTACATTAAAAGAAAATAATATGTCTCTGAGTGGTTGTTTTATATCTTCTACTGCTCTAGATTTGATTGGCTTACAAACAGCGAACTTTGTCAATTTATCTATGGCTGTAAGTGCTAACTGGTTTTCAGTGGAGTAGATATCTATATGAATGGTATGTCCCGGATAATTGGGAATAGGTGTAGGGGTAATTATTTGTTTATTTGGGTGTCTGTCATATTTATTCTCACTACAAGTGGTACACTGTTTGACCAGAAACTTTATTTTCTTGCTCATCCTTGGGAAGTAGTAGTTTTGGATGATTTGTTCCCTATTCTCTTCGGCATTGCGGTGTGCTCGTCTGTGTGTTGTTAGAATTTCATTGTCTTGCTCCTCTTCATTTATGATGTCTGTTACCATTCTACGAGTGTAGCGTATTTTATAATTCCTAAAATGTATTGGATAAACTTCTTGAATTATTCCCATGATTCTCTCGGTTGTGTTTAGGCCATTTATTGTATTGGGGTTTAAGTATCTCTTAAATATGTGTATTATATCAGCGGAGGTGAAGTTTGGTTTGATTATAGTGTGTCGTAAATAGTTTGGAAAAGGAGTTTGTATCTGGTATGAGTCTTCGTCGCCTGTTTTTAGTATCAGTTGGTTTCGGAAAGCGTTAATAGGAGTTTCGATTATAGGTATTCGATCATGAGCGGAACTTTCGTCACTGTGTTGCGTTGAAGTCATTGTATTCGCTTCAGTGGGAATTGTCACTCTTGAGAGTGCATCCGCTACTACGTTCGTTCTTCCTGGCTTATATTTTAGTTCGTAGTCATATTCTTCTAAAATGGCTTTCCATCTCTTCATTTTAGAGTTATTGTTCTTATTACTGAGGGCGAATGTCAATGGTTGGTGATCAGTAAATATTTGTACTTTCTTACTTCCGTAAAGGAAATTTCTTAGTGAGGTTAGTGACCAAATAATTGCTAGCATCTCTTTTTCATTAGCTGCATAGTTTTCTTCTGTTTTGTCTAGGGTTCTAGACAGGAACGTAATTGGTCTTCCGTTTTGGGAAAGTACTGCACCTAGTGCAAAGTTTGAAGCATCTGTGGTCAGTTGGAATTCTTTCTGGAAATTAGGGAATGATAATATGACCTCGTTTGAAATGAGAGAATTTTTTATTTTATTGAAGGCGCAAATTTGATCGTTAGTAAAATTTATTTGTTTATTTCTCGAGGCGGTCTTGGACACATGTCCATCCTCCCCTCTTAAGAGTGAAGTCAAGGGTTTAGCGAGTTTGGCGTAATCTTTGATGAAACGGCGATAGAATCCGGCCATTCCTAAGAAGGATCTCAGCTCTTTCACCGTTTTGGGTGTAGGGAATTCCGTTATAGCCTTTACTTTTTTTTTATTTGTTTTGATTCCGTCTTTTGTTATTACAAAACCGAGAAATTCCACTTCGTCCCGTAAAAATTCACACTTGTCAAGTTGAATTTTCAAATTTGCTTTTTCTAGGGTTTCGAATATGGTTTTAATATTCTCGAAGTGCTCCTTTTCGCTTTTTCCAAATATTACTATGTCGTCGATGTAAACATAGCAGCGTTTCCCAATGTGGTCTCGCAAGATATCGTCCAGTGTACGTTGAAATATAGACGGCGCATTTTTCAGGCCAAATGGAAGGCGAGTAAATTCGTATTTTCCGTGATTTACGGAGAAGGCTGTCTTTTCTATATCGGTGTCTTTTAGTGGGATCTGGTGAAACCCGCTTTTTAAGTCTAGGATAGTGAAGAATTTATTTTCCCCTAGGTTGGCTAGAATGTCGTTTATCTCTGGTATTGGGTATCTGTCCGAGATTGTTACCGAATTTAGTTTGCGGTAATCTATGACCATTCTGTATTTTTTTTCTTTAGAAGCGTCCTCTTTTTTGGGGACAATCCATACTGGGGAATTATATGGGGATTTAGATGGTCTAATTATGCCGTCTCGCAATAATTGGTTGATTTGTTTTTCTACTTCTTCTTTTAGACATACAGGATATGGGTATGGTCGTGAGTATACGGGGTCCGAGCTGGAGGTTCGGATTTCCCCTTTAACAGAAGTCACAAAAGTTAATCTTTCTTCTGGGTTTGAAAACAGATTTGGGTAATTGTTCTTAATTCTGTCTAGCTTCTGTTTTTGTTCAGGATTTAAGTGCGATACTCGGAGGCATATGGTATTTACGTGATCAGAGATATGTTGTTTAAGAGGGATTTTTCTATTTGGGGTGATGGTCATAAATCCATCATTGGTGTGAATCGTGGCCCCAAGATCCTTTAGACTATCGTTTCCAATTATTCCGTCAAAGGATTTTAAACTGGGAAGGATAAAGAATTTTAATTTTCTTTGGGGACCAAAAAAGTCTACCATGGCATGGTGGGTAATTTTGACGCTGCCCGCCACTGAATTTGCGATAAATGGTCTCTGATTGAGAATTGGGTTTCGTATATATTTAGGTTGGATGTAGTTCTTGTTTGAACCAGTATCTATTAAAAATTTGAAAGTTTTCCCGCCCTTCACTACATGCTCTAAATATGGCAGTGAAGAGCTCTTTAACCTAAAAAATTAATATCATCCAATTCTACGGTTTCTGGTTCCTCTTGTTCGTCGAGTTCTTCGAGGAAGTTCTCTTCGTTGGCTAATTCTGGTACGTCTTGAGAATTTGTGTATTCGAGTAAGGTTTGTCCGTAATTTGCGTCATATTCCGTAATCTGTTCCTGGTATTGTTGCCAATCTGGTATGCCGTAAGTTTGTTCATTATGGAATACTCTTTGATATTTATTCGGTTTAGGAGACTCGTGATTTTGATTTGGTGCGTTGAAATAGGGTCTTTTTTTCATGAACTGAGAATTTTGCGGTCGATTCGCATAGTTGACTTGTTTTGAATGGATGCTTCCATCTACTTCCATGGGAGTTGGTTTGGGTAGCGGTTTAGGTGGAAGGAAGGGATGCCCTTGTGGATTATGGTATTGACGTGGTGTTATTGGGTATTGCCAAGTTTGGAATCCGAATTGGGGTCGATTGGATTGTTGGATTGGAAAACCGAATGAAGGTCGATTGAATGGTGGGATTGGTTTCTGGTTATTATAGCTCTGGGGATTGTGTAATAACTGCGGATAGAACGGTTGAGTGTTCCTTTTCGGGATTGGAGGTGGATGAATTGGCGGTCTACGGTGACCATTCTGTAAACTGCCATGAGCGTATTGTGTCCTATAATCGACATTCTGTAATTTTAGACATAAGTGTAGAGCTTGAGGTAAATCAGAGGGTTCCCGAATACTAAGAAGGCGTGGTAAATCTCCTTTTAGGCCCCTGATGAACGTATCAAGTGCCTTATCTCTGTAACTTTCCGTTAAGTTATTTAACGATTCCTGTCCCATTTCCATGCAGGACAATTTATTCAGTATTAGGGATAGGTGTTGATAAACCTGTTGATAAAATTCAGGGATCGTTTGGTTACCTTGTATCAGTGTCATCATCTGATACTCTAGGGTACCTAGATCGCGCTTATCTGCATAATGCAGAGTTAGACATTTGGCGATTTTCTGCCAATTGAGTGGGGTGTTATAAGATTCTAATACAACGTCGGCGTGGCCTACTATTTTATTTCGAATTACGTTTAAAATGCCGTAATATTTCGGCGTACCTTTTAGGTGTTCATATATCTGTAAAACTCTATCTACGCTTTTTTTCCATGAACTGAATTCTCCTGGTTGGCCTGAGAATTCACGTATACATTTTACTATGTCGGGAATTTTGTCTAAATCCGTGAGGTTCGCTCTGTATTTATCTTCTATTGTCTGATCTATGTCGTTCTTGTGATTATTAGTTTTTTGGTTTTGTTCGACTATGATTTCGGTTATAATTTCTGTTAGCTGTCCGAGGTCGAATGTTTTATAAGATTTAGGATCTGTCTGTAAATTGCTCTCAGTCATTATATATTTTTTTAATTTTTTATATCGTACACTAGAACGTTATTTTAATTGGGATAAATTTCTCTCAACTGTTGATTTATGAATAATTTCTTTAAATTTTAATTCTTATATCTGAATTGAATTTTAAATAATTACACTCGATTAATTTCTTTGAACTTAAATTTTTGTGTTTAACATTTGATTTTTAAATATTTTAATAATAATTGCTTTAGATTAAATTTCGTTTTACTTTAATTTATTTTATTTTATTTTTTTTTTTTTTTTTAATTGAAATATGCCTTAATTTTACTATACTTTTTAATAAATTTGATATATTTGATTAGTAGATTTTTATAAGTTTAATAAATTAATTAAATCAATTATTTATTTGTTTAATTATTATTTTCTCAATTTCTATATTGAATTATTTTTATATATTTAATTACTTTCTTTGATAATTTGCACAACAAATATATAGAAAAATTTCACTTACATAATAATATACAAAAGTATGATTAACATTTGGAGTTGTATCCTAGTCCCTTGCTCAAATAGGTCGACTTGTAACTGGTTGGACCGCTGTTGATAAAAATCCGCCTTGGTTATTCGTGATTTTGTTTTATCAACTCCGTTTTCTCTATTTTGGTTATTGTAAAGTACTTCGGGGCTTCTTTTTCCAACACTTATAATTACTTTATTCACTGTGTATTATGTGCGTGTGCGTTATGGTAAATTACACACAATTTTCACAATTATTTATGGTTAAACTTTGTGTTGCACGATAGTTTATGATTATTTTTTTTTTTAACACAGTTTCACTAGCGTTTTGATTATACGCTGTTGTGAAATAGTTTTGGTTATTACTGCAGTGGACGTTTTGAATCAAGGGTCCCTGTTTCGGCGCCAGTTAAATAAATTCCTTTTTATTTATTATAAAAAAAATCAATTTCTGATTTTTTTGTTTGTTATTATATCTTTTATTTAATTTATTAACACTTTGTTACAATTATGATTGATTCTTTATTTGATATTATATTTTATTCACAATTATAATTTCTTTACTTAATTACTATTCTAAATCTGGATTACAACTGACTTCTTATTCTAAAAGTAATACTTAATTTCTATATTGTCGTATAAAGGAATGTGGCTGGTCATCATATTTATTCAGTTCACCGGAAGTTCGCACGTGTTCTTGTATGACATGATTTAGGTGTCGTTTTATGTCGCTATATGACATTGCCTGCCGGATGTCGGATGTGCATTAACTTATATATATATATATATATATATATATATATATATATATATATATATATATATATATATATATAAATTTAATATTTATAATAAAATACTACTGAATTTCATTAAACTGATAAAATACAATTAATTATACACAATAGTTCCATCAAATATAAGTATAAGTCGAATTATATTAAGTTTCCAATAGTTACAGCAATCACGTGTCAGTCGCCAACCTTGGGGGCAATCTCTGTGATCGGCGCTATTGCCAGAATAAGATTACCGAATTTCAATAAAAATTACCGAGTTGGAACTAAAATATTTTATTGTAAATTTATTTTAATCTCAACTAAAATACTGGATGCAATAATATTTCGTATTTTAGCATTTTATTAATTTCATACTAGTTAGTAGCGCTAAACAACGTAATAATAAAATTATTTATTTGTTATTATATTTCTTGTTAAAGTTGCCGTCAAAATTAGTAAACAAAATTATATAAACAAAATAAATCAGCCCGAAAAAAAATTATATATTTGGTTCGATTTTTATTTTTATCTTATTTTGCTTTTTTTTTTTTTTTTTTTTTTTTAAAAAGGACTTGGCATAGAAACTTCTTATTTTGCTTAGTATAGGACTCTTTCTCATCCTATTTTGCGTTTTACCATAGAAAAAAGATGTCTTTTTTTTTTCTAGTACATAGTAGAGAAACACACCATTTCTTTAAAAGGCTTTTTTCGGGATGGTTTTTCGGCCTAACTTCACAACGGTCATTTTTACGAGTGTTTCTAATATTTGAATAGGTGTGATTGAGGTATAACAGAAAACCACTCAGATTTGCCGAAATATATGCTTTCAGGTACTTAGGACTGGATATTTTAGTTTATAGTACCAAAACTGAAATACGTATATCGAAGTGTCCGAATTTTTTCGAGTGTTTCTTATAAGGGACCATCATGTTTTTAATTGTATTCTTAACTTTCTTCCACTTACATTGTATGAGTTTGAAGAACAAACCATCATCCATTTGGTCGGTAACACGAAGTTATTAGTTTCTTCGTGTGGTGCGGATACTGTTGTTAGATGAGCAGCGAAAGCATTGGCTTTTTCTTCATCGCTTCTCGCCCAATTTCCAGTTGGTAGTCTAATCGGGTGATTCCGAGTTTGTTGGCCTTTTTAACTTTTTTATTGCCCTCCACAAAGAATTCTTCCACATTTGAACCACATGATGACCAATCATTGGAAGCCGAAATAATAACTGGGGAGATTGTACAGGAAACTGAAGAAATCCTACGAGCAACACCAAAAGAAGTCATGTATGAGATAAAAACAAATATGAATCCGAGAAAAGCGCCGGGTTATGACCTTATCACAGCAGAAATTTTACAAGAACTACCAAGGAAAGCATATTTAAAGCTCACCAAAATTATAAATGCCGCCTTTCGATTGCAGAAGTAATTATGATTCCTAAACCTGGGAAACCACCACTCAAAACTGGATTATACAGGCCAATATCACTATTACCAGTTATGTCTAAACTCTTTGAGAAGTTATTAGTAAAAAGGCTAAATCCGATAATTGAGAGGAAAAACCTGATTCCAAATCATCAGTTCGGTTTTCGCAACCAACACTCAACATTAGATCAAGTACACAGAATAACTAATATTATTGAAAGAACATTAGAGAAGAAAAAAATCTGCTCAACGATATTCTTAGACATTGCACAGGCCTTTGATAAAGTTTGGCACGAAGGACTTAACTATAAGTTAAGAACTGTACTACCAATGCAATTCACTACAATATTAGAATCATACTTGAAAGATAGATTCTTTAGAGTAAAATTAGACGATTCCTATTCTGAATTGAAAGAAATCAAGGCAGGAGTACCGCACGGCAGTGTATTAGGTCTGGTCCTATAGCTATTGTACACTAATGATCTCCCTGTATTAGAAAACAACGCTGTGGCGACCTTTGCTGATGACACGGCAATCTTAGCTGTTGGAGATAGCAACGAAGAATTTACAGTTAGCTATTACTCAAATACATAAATGGACCAAAAGATGGCGAATTAAACTTAACGAAACTAAATCAGTTCACATCAATTTTACAAACAAACGACTCGAACATATTCCGGTTACAATTAATCAAGAAATAATACCGTATGCCAATACGGCAAAGTATCTTGGTATGACACTAGATGCAAAACTACGATGGAAAGCACACGTCAAAAAAAAGTGAAGAACTAGGGCTTAAATATAGAAAGATGTATTGGCTGATACGAAGGAGCTCCGCTCTATCAACATACATCAAACTTCTATTATAAAAACTAATATTAAAACCGGTTTGGACTTATGGTATCCAACTTTGGGGTTGTACCAAACAGAGCAACGTGGAAATCATCCAAAGATTTCAAAACAAAGTATTCAGGAACATCGTTGATGCACCATGGTATGTTAGAAACAGAGACCTCCATAAGGACCTTAAAGTGGACAGTGTTTCAAAGGAAATCCAAAAAAATGCAGTGAGACATAGGCAAAGGCTCGAACAACATGTTAACACTGAGGCAACTAAGCTGTTAAACAACACAGATATTGTACGCAGTCTCAAGCGAACTAAAACTTTTGAGCTGGTATAATTGCTAGTGTAAACAGCGTAATGCTGATCTAAAATCCACAATAACGATGTGGTTTAATTCAATTTAACAGACACTATGGAACACCAGTGGGAAGAAGCCATAGATTAATACAACATAGTAAATTAAGTTAGAATAAAATTGCTCATTAGTCCAGGTGACTAGATTGTAATAATTGTTTATTAAAAATATTTAAATAAAATTGAAAAAAAAACAACATAAATTTAAAAAACCTGGGGTAACTTCAAGGGGATCAAAGCAACATAAAGTTGTTCCCAAACGTAACTTGACTATAACTTTAATTATCAATTAAACCATGCGGCAACCGTAAATATTCACATGAATATGTTAAATATTCAAAATCTACGAACATGCTTTCGCCCCCCACACTCCTTAATACATACCAGACATATAATATTTCTGTTTTTTGTTGAGTGACTTCAATATGGTTGTATGTGGTTAGCAGTCACCATATAATTTGGGATGTACTCACCTAAAAATAAATTGAAAAAATTGTTTTGTTTTATTAATGATTAATAAATAACTAATGGATTTAGAAATGGGGTTCAATTCTGAATTGAAAACTCACATATAATCGATTCTGAATCCTGATGAAACAAAATTAGCGGGCTATGTTTACAAATCATTTGGTAATGAAATCATGACACACGAATAATCGAATAGCTCGTCTATAGCTTAGATTATTCCATTCCATTATTATTTCAACTCGTTGCAGTTAAACTATTGAAAACATATAAAAACTATTCTAATAATCACATAAAAATAGAGAAATTCCGACATTTTAAATCATAATAAATTATAGATTCCATTTCTGCAGTTATTTAGTTTTAGTAGTTATACTGCTGCTATATACAGTTTAAGAATCAATAACTAGTTTTTTTTTATATGTTTTATTTTCAAGTACAGATATATTATTTATATGGATAATCTATACTATACTCAACTATAAAAATGATAATAATAACAGTAATAGTAATAATAATATATGATAACAATAAAATCTATAAAAAAATTCATTTTTATAAATAGTTTAATAGTCTTAAGTTGTTAATAGTTTGACGACAATATATAAAGTTTTGATAAAGTTTTTTGTTCGGTGTAGATGCCTTCCCCTACATATATGGTACGATTTATCAATATGTTGTGTATAGATATCATATATATATGGATGTCTTTTAATAAGGTGAACACATTTTTTTTTTGGTCGTTATGTAAGTTACACATAGTGTAGCACTAATTAAATTTTAAAATCGATGGCTGTTTTAAAAATGACTTATCAGGACCGCTTATATTGTTGCTCTCTTAGGTTAAGAAACCATGCGTTTTTATTAGAAGGTAACTTTGCACTTTGCAAAGTTCCATGTTAAATTGTACTCTGTACTGTAGTACTGACATGAAAGTGCAAAAAAAATCTTTAAAAAATTAATTTAATCAATGAATATAAAAGCACATTACAAATTATATTTGTTTACTAATAACTCGTAACTGCTTATAACAATACCAATTTAACAAAGCCCCACGAAAGCTTGTCAAATGAAATTACAATGGAATCTATTTTATACAGATATGTGAATCGCTCGAGATTTTTTGGGATATTCTGAAAGTCTTTTAGAACTTCATTGCAACACAAAACGATGTGACATAAATATATAAAAAAAATTGAAAAGAGTTGTTCGATGACAGAAAATATATCACCGGGTTATGAATAAAATAATGATTGATTTAAATTAATAATATTTTTCAATATGTTACAACAAATTTCTATCGATGTATTAATGTTTTTTGCTTTTTCTACTTGGCTCAAGGCTCTCCTAAGTCTCTCGCAGTTCCTTTCGATCACAAGTCCGATTTAATTCGAATACCTTTTGAATTCTGCTTTAATTGGGATTCGAATCTTGTACCTCCGAACCCAAATGTCACTACTTTAATCACTGTTCTATTTGCTCGGTATAATTCGAGTGAATGCCGAATTTCTATAAATCATCTTATTTTCGATTGAAAATTGAAAATTGGAAAAATAGCCCAAAAACCTCCAGTTAACCTTCTCTAAATTTTTGAATTTCGAATATTGCAAAAATTGGAGGAATGCCCTAAAATTCTAAAAATATCCACCAGAAATGAGAGACTTTCATGAACGTTTAATAATTAAATTTTAAACATTAAATCATTTGAAAGAAAATACGTGAAATTCGGTTTCGAAATTTTAAAATTTAATTAAAAACTGCTGTAAATAGGTAAGTTTCAAGAATTTTTAGTTTGAAACCAAGTTAAAACCAAGAATTGTAACCGTGATAGTTGATTTCGTATTATATTTTCGAAATTTCACAATTTGGAAATAAATTTACAAGAATATCGATTTTTTTTGTGAATCTTGTGATCTACAAATTACCACGTCATCATAAGTATACGTAACCAAGCATGGATTAATAAAAATAATTCATATATTCGAATTTTGAAAATTTTGGATTTTATTTAAGAATTTACGATATTTGGAAAATTCTAAATATTTATTGAAAGCATAACTCGTTTTGCCCCTTTCATATAAGCGTGATAATTTCATCCGAAGAATTTCCTCACCTATCCAATAAATTTGGCAAGGAATTTGGCATATAGCAACCTTGATAACAATGGTTCTAAAAAATCTTTGAAAAAACAAATTAAACTTAAAGTTTTAGAAATTTATCAAAAAAATACATTTTACAAAAATTAAATTCTTAATTTTGAGAAATATTGTAAGATGTAAACGACCTGTGCAGAACAGAATTTTTTTAAATTGGGAAATGTTTATGTGTTTTGGGCGATTTGAGAAGTTTTCTAATATTTAAAATATAAGTTCGAAATATTTTCTAAAATTCAGGGAGCAATTTCGATATATAATTTTGAAAATTTATTTAATTCGGAAATTTGTAAACGTCTCATTTGACTTCGAATCACGATAATAGGTAATTCCATCTCACACCTAATCGTAATTCGAAATGTAGAATTTTTCACTGTACATTGTTTTTTAACTTATCATGCCACGAGATCAACCACGTCTGAATCATAAGTCCGTATACGAACATTACAATATAGTTTCCTTTATATGTGTACTTGTTAAATACGATGTTAGGGAAGCTTTTTTGAAAATGGTTTTGGATTGTAGACCAGACTGTTCTCGCAACCACTGAACTTCTACACTCGATAACTGAATAATTAACTGTTTTAACTATGTCACTCAATTAATTGTATAAGTAAAAATCAAACAAATACAATATGTACTTTTTTATTATTAATTTAATTGAAAATTCATATTAATTAATTAATTTAAGCTCTGGAATTTAGTATTTTACAATAATAGATGTGTACCATCTCACATTTCATGGTCAACTCTCTAGTATCTAATATTTATTGTATTAATATTTGACTTAGTGATAAAAAGAGCAGTACCATTAACATGTACCAGTTTTCCTTCAATGATGATGACAATGGTAACAAATATTTCAGCGATTCATGCGGATTCTAAAGTAATCGTCGTTATAATGTCTTTTTATATACATACATACATATTATATATACATACACACAATGTACGTATAATTTAATATTTAGTGAGCCAAAATGATTTGCCAATTCCTCCCATTGAGCTGAGAAGGCATTGAAATTTCGATAATATTTTAAATCCAGTTTCCAGATGGCTTCAATTTTTTCAACTTCCCTCACTAGTTGCTTTTTCTGAATGTTGGAAAATGAAACATTTTGGATTCGCTGGTTGCATTTCCTCGCAGACGCGCGGATGACAAACCACCCAGACTGTCGTCTTCCATATAATTAATAAATTCAGTATATTGTACACTATAGTGATGCTGAAGATGTTTCCCATATGGAAGAAGTTGATTAAACCAAACAATTTTATGTACCAAAACTACTAGTCTACAAAAATAACAATATGGAATTTTTTTTCTTGGTTTGTGGACACCGCGTTATAGTGGTTGAAGCAAATTGGGCTCTGTTTTATTTCACTATAATAAAACTATTCTAATATAGCACACAAAAACTTTGCTGATAACGACAATAACACAATTTAAAAAATATTCACAAAAAATTTGGATTTGAACGTTTGAACTGCCAGAGAGTTCATGCGCGCCATCTCTGATATAAGTCAAGCATTTAAATAAATTTCGCTGCTGCACTAAATACTATACAAAACGAAATCAGGGGGTCGATTATGTAAGCATTACGAGTTACGAGTTTTTCGAAATTACGACCAAACGCGTGACGTATGTAAGACATTTCGAGTTCCCGTAATTGCGACATGTTGTTGTTGTTTTACTCGTACAAGTTTTTGAGCACGACAAGCAACTCGTAATGGTTGAAATGATTGTTTTTAAGGAAAATTTGTCAAAATTAACTGTTCAAATAATGTTTTTAGACATTTAGTAGTAATTCAATAGTCGAACATATGATTTTTTATTAATAAATTACTATTAAACCTGAATTTAATAGTTTGATTTATTGCTATGTTCATTCCATTTTGTAAAGTGCGACAACCATAGTGGTGTGGTAATTTTGCGAAAAACGATTTAATTGTCAAAAATCGTTTAAGTGTTGTTGAAGAAGTGATTACAATTTTTTTAATAAAAATAATAAAAAAGTATTTTCCAATCTACTAAAATCAAAATATATGTGTTTATACTAATCATAATTTAATACTTTATTTTGTATTTTTAATATAAACAAATAATTAATATAATTTTTATTTTGTTTACAAAAACCATTATTTAGGGCAAACCGAACAAATGGACAGCAACTAAATAATATTATTAGTTTTATGGAAGACCATCCCGATTTTGTTAAGGGTGAATGAATGCAACAACAGGATCCATTACAATGTTTTCCTGTAAATAGAAATATGATATATTAAATTAGCTTGGTTATAATGTTAAAATACCAAAAGATTACTTACTTTCAAATAAATTTTTAAATACACAAAATAATTTTATTTTTATTTATTTTATTTTAATTCATTTTTTTTTTTGTTTAAAACAAATAATTTTGATTTAAAACACAAACAATTTTCAAGCGCGCCAATTTTATTTTGACATAACCACAAAATATTTGTAAACAAAATAAAAACCAAAACAAAATATGTCTCCAAAATATGAAAATGAACATATCGGGCAACTCCTTTTTTTCGAAATAATTGTATCTCGTACTTGCTTACATAATCCCGCTATGTCGCAATTACGACTTCATGGATTACGAGTTGTCGTAACTCGTAATACGAGAGATACATAATCGACCCCCTTATACTTGGTTACATAGCGCGCTATGTCGCAATTACGACTTCATGGATTATGAGTTGTCGTAACTCGTAATACGAGAGATACATAATCGACCCCCAGAAATGACATTTTTCGTTTCTAAGTTCACTTTGGTAAAATCCTATGAAGATTTCACACGAAATCAATCTGGGTCAGACTGGCCAGACTGGATACTCATCACACCGTAATACTTAATATCTAATCCATACACTATTAGCCATCTTAATTCATTATGATATATAATTACCCTGGTAGGCTCGAGTATATAACTATACCTTATACCGACATTACTATGTATCTCAAATGTTATTATAATATATGGGTTATCACTGTCATACTACAATATACCTCATACTAGTTATCTGGATGTTGGCACTCCGTATATTTATAACAAGGGAATTTCTTATTTTCATTTTTATTGAAATACATAAATTTTTGATTTTATTAAAAACTTGAAGAATATGACATTTTTATTAAAAAAGCAAAAAATCCGAATAAAAAATTTATATTCAGCGGTACATATAGTTATCATCGCATATAATATACAATACCTCTCTTATCAAAATGAAAATGTCAAACCCATTTTCATTAAGTTTTATAGATATTTTTTCTAAATATTTATTGTTGACAAAATAAAAAAACCAATTAGGTATGTATTGAAAAAAAAAAATCCCATTTCGAAAAATACATATTCTAGCGCACACATGTGCGTTTCCTTTTTAGATAATATGAATATGGATGGGGATATTTTATGCTGGGGCTCTTAAGATCTCGATATAATGTCGTATCACAAAAAACTGAAAATCGACTTGTTTATATAAATAAACAAAACCCACCACAAAGAAACAAAACGGAGATGTATTCTAATATTTCTTATTAAAATTTGTTTTGCTATATTTGTTATTGTTGATGCGGATTGTGCTACGGATTAGGATGAGCTCGTTATGAGAATATAAAACAACAGCAACATTTGCTTTCTTTAAATCTAAATAATAACGCACACACACACAAACATACACATACACACACAGTAATAATATAGCAACGATAATAATATTATGCTATTAGGATTGTACGAAATGTTCTGTAGTGTACGAGGGTAACTCATATCTTTCAGGGCCTCAACCAAATAATTACAACATTTTTTTTATGTACACATAGTAGCTATATATAAGAAGAAAAACAAGATTGCTATGTAAACGAGAAAACCTTTTCTTTCCATTGACTTTTCGTTTACACAAGATTTTCCTTCGACTTAGTTTTTCGTTTTGTAGTTTTTCAATGAAGTGAAAATAATATTTTTTTGTCGAAAAAAAAAAATTGAAATAAAGAAAATTTAGGTCGCTTATTTATTTTTTTTTTTATATTCTTGTAATATTTTCTCGTATTTTTTGCTCCTTAACTCAGAACAACAGACGACAAAAAAAAAGCAAATAACACAGAGAAGATCTACGGGTAGAATGAAATTGGGTTGTTACAATAATTTTTCTTACATAAACGATTTTCATTTTCGTCTTTTATTTATTAGATTTTCTTTCAGTTTTCAGTGTTTGTGTGTTGTACACAATAAATAAATAAATAACAATAATAATAATTTTCATTTTTCGTTTTATTAGAATTTTTTTTGGATATTGTTTTTACAGTGGATTAATGTGTTGTCATTAATTTTGTGTGTGACCTCGTGACTTATTCAGAATGATATAGATCAATCAATATATTTGAGGACATCATTTGCTAGATAATTCGGATTAAATATAAGCTAAATGGTTATTTAAATATCGAATTAGCTTTAAAATTGGATAATTATACATTTTGATGGCTTTGGCAAATTTGTATAGGGTGTTTTATTTATAACACGACCCATACCATTCAAAATTGTTGGAAAATAAAAATTAAATTATTACTTATAAGGGTTCTAACCGTCCAACTTAAAAATATTCTATTAATATATTCAATCACCAACAACTAATTCAAATGTTGAAAGCGAAAAAAGCACACTTCATAACCAATTAAAAAAGAACTCGGAAGAGAAATAGGAACCAATTCCCAAGGGAACACAAGAGGTGGCAAAGGAATCTGATTGGATCGTGAAAAAAAACCAGCCCAGAAAGAAACGAAAAGCAGAATTGTCGCCAGAATATGTTGTTGAGCAGGGAAATCAAACATCAACATCGAGTAAACCAACTATTCAGTGCAACGATGAAATTCCTATTGTAACACAGAGAAAAAAAACAGCCTCCACCAATAAACATAGTTTGTATTAAAGACTATCCGGCTGTCAAGGCTCTGATGACCTCAATTACGGAAAAGGATTTCAAGCTAGTAGCATTAAATAATGATGTTTGGAAGGTAAATGTTCCAGGCTCAGATACTTATAGAAATCTCTCTTGGTTATGGGCTAGAGGGCTAGAGGACTACATCAAACATGCAAGAGTGAATATATAATTGCCGAGCTGCAGAGTAAAGGATTCGACATTAAGGATGCTGCAAACATCATTAAAAATAGAGAAAGGTAGACGATAAAGGCAACAGTGTTGTCACAAAACGCGGGCTACCGCTATTCATGATACCGTTTGGCAAGGAGGAAAATATTTTAAAAAAAACATGATATTCGAGCATATTTAAAATATGAAAATCAGAGTTGAACCAGTGAAGAAAAAGCCACTGCTGATAGTCCAATGCAAAAAATGTCAGGGCTTCAATCATACTCAGAGATGCTGTGGGCGTAAGGCAGGATGCGTTAAATGTGCTGGTACCTACTACCTTACGAGCACGTGTACATTAGATAGGAACTCAGCTGCAAAATGCATTAATTGCAAGGCCCAACATCCAGCTAATTAGCGTGGCTGTGTGGTAGCTAACGAATTACAAATTAAAAGAAACCGCGCTAGAAAGTTTGATCTAAACATCAGAAACATTGCTAGTGAAGCCCCGACCAATTGACAGACGAATCGGGAATTTTATAAAATGCGAGGAAAAGAATCATATGCACTGACCCAAGCTCAAGAGGCAAAAGCAAAAGATAGCAACACCGGCCAAATTTTGATAGATGTCATGAAATGCATAGATGCTCTAAATAAAACACTTGATGGGCAGGCTGAGACCGATAAACTCATATTTGAACAGTTGAGAAACTTGTCATCATCGTTACTTAACACGACTAGAAAATAAAAATAGATTTACAAACGCTCAGAATAGTAATTTGGAATGCGAATGGGCTGATCCAACACATCAAGTTCTCTGAAACCCATTTTACTAACTCCTCATATGCCAGAATACGTGGATACAGATTTTACCATGCTATCCATCCATCAGAGAGAGCAAGAGGCGGATCTGCCATTTGTATTAAAGAGAACACAAAGAAGAATTATAAAACATAATTAATAAAACAAAAAGAAGAATTAAAAATTGAAAGTGAATCTATGCAAGTTACAACTATCAAAACTCGCACAAAGTACAAAGAAATAAATATATCAGCAATATACTGTCCACTACGACATAATTAGAAAAGAGACGATTATGAAAAACTTTTTAACACCATGGGAGGTTGTTTTATCATTGGTGGCGACTTCATTGCGAAAAAGACATACTGGGGCTCCAGAGTTACTACACTAAAAGGGAGAGCGTTGTTTGAAGCAGGAAAAACAGATTTAAACAAAACACCGAACCTTATAGACTTTTATGTGACAAAAGGTATATCAGATATTCGTTTGGAAAATAATGAAGAGCTTACGTCGGACCACTCTCCTGTTATTATGATGGTCAGTGAAACAATAATTGAAAAAGAAATCACAGCGAGACTGTCCAATCAGAATACCAATTGGAAAATTTTTCGAAAATTATTAAAACAAAACATCAATCTTTAAGCACCAATAAAGAATATTATACAAGTCGAAGAGGAAGTAGAAAGGCTAATAGAAAACATACAACAAGCTGCGTGGCAAAGTACATCTTTCAAATACGCAAATAACAACACCTGTAAAAACTATCCATTTAAAGTAAGAGAGCTGGTGGCAAAGAAACGTAAAGCTCAAAAGTCTTGGCAAATAGATCGAACCAAGGAAAATAAAACCGTCCTTAATAACCTGTGTATGAAGTTGAAATCTCTGATCAGAACAGATAAGAATGAATCAATAAGTACATATTTGTCATCACTTACTAGCCAAAAAGATACCAAATATTCCTTATAGAAAGCAACGACAGTACTTAAGAGACCAAACTCGACGGCACCAATTAGAAGTGAGGATGGAAGCTGGGCTCGAAGCGGTAAACAAAAAGCGAGACATCTATAAGAAACGTTTCAACCATTACCCAGGCGAACTGCGGATGAAAATGTTAACGTACTGAAACGATCTGATGAGCTTGAAATACAAAGTGTATCTCTACAAGAGCTAAAAGAGGAATTTCAAAATTTAAACAAGAAAAAATCTCCTGGATACGACTTTATAAATGGACAAATCATTAAAGAATTACCAAATATAGCGATACCTAAACTTTTTATATAATCAATGCTGTGTTTAAGACTAAGACACGTTCCAAAGCAATGGAAGGTAGCAGAAATAATCATGATCTTAAAACCTAACAAACAATGTAACGATCAAAAGTCCTTCAGACCGATATCCATACTCTCAACCACACCCAAGCTTTTTGAAAAAATCCTGAAGAGAATGAAACCCATAATGGTGGACAGAAATCTCATTCCTGACCACCAGTTTGGATTCAAAGAAAACCACTCGACTATAGAACAACTCCATAGAATCACAGATATAATAGAACGTACACTAGAAACTAAAAAAATATGTTCAAGCGTTTTCCTGGATGGCTAGCATTTGACCGAGTTTGGCATGGAGGATTGCAGTTCAAGCTCAAGCGAGACCTTCCCAAACAATACTATGTTACTCTCAAATCAACCACAAGGTCGCGTTTTGGGCCCTGTCTTGTACCACCTGTTTACTCGAGATATACCACCAATGGAAAAAGCAACTATAGCAACTTATGCTGATGATACTGCGATTTTGGCATTTGGGAACAATGTAGAAGAAGCTACTAACAAATTGCAAAAAATCGACAAATTCAGTAAACAATTGAATGAAAAAATGGAGTATGTGAACTTTACTAATAAAAATATTTCTAATAGAATCCCAAACATAATCAACTCTAAACAAGTTGCCTTTGCAGATACGGCGTAATATCTAGCTATGACGCTGGATGCCAAGTTGAGGTGGAAAGAACTTGCCAAAAAGAAAAAGGAAGAGCTGAACTTGAAGTATAGGAAGATGTATTGGCTTTTAGGTAGACATTCTGAACTATCTATATACAATAAATTGCTTTTATATTGGCAAATACTGAAACCGGTATGGACCTATGGTATACAGCTTTGGGGGCTGTACCAAGAAAAAAAACATCAAGATGATACAGACGTTCCAAAACAAAGTACTTCGGCATATTGTAAATGCTTCATGGTACATTAAAAATGAAGACCTCCGCCGAGATTTAAAGATGGAATACATCGATGAACTTATTACGTATCATGCTCCCAAGCATGATTCACCCCAATGGTTCAAAAATTAATATATTCAAAATTAACAAGATTTTCTCAGATCTTAGCATCTTCCAAATCGCTTATACATAAAAAAATAATTCCAATGATTCAGATTGGGTATGGGTATAAGGAAATCAGTTTGAAATAACGTGGCAAGGAAAAACTCAGCATTCGGTAAGCCTTCACGTTGGTATAACGAGGTTCCGTTTATCTCGAGTTTCTGCTTCTGCTTATGTGACCTGTTCGATAGAAGTGTACTTCATTAGTACATAAGTATAATTCCGGCTATATTCCAAAAATAACATCTCTTTTGTAAAGATCTGAAAGAAAAAGAATTTAATTTACAATATTTATTGTATTTCTTATAACTATAATTGAATGGCAATCATAGACTCTTAAAGGAGCATGCATTACGAACAAAAAATAACGGGGAATACTGAACCGAGTCTTATAACGACACTAAGAGAGTAACTGCTTTGACGGTAACATTGTTGTAATTCTCATATGTTTCTGCCTTATCATCAATATTTTCCGGATTTGACGTTCTTGTCTCTGAATGCGCTAATTTTTTCATTTTTTTTCATCTCACTTTTCAAATATACTAATCTTGTTGAATTTATTGGTCTTCATGTGTTTAAATTAAATAAAGTTTTTGATATTTCCACCCACCTATTTTCCCGAGTGATAAGAGGCATTTATTAAAAGAGCCTATACCACTACTAAAAGTTCGTTGGCTCTCCAACCATATAGAGATCGCCGGTTTCCAACATTTGTGACATTTCTATCAAAATTGATTCGACCTACCAATCCAGTGATAATTTAAATTATCAGTTACAAATACAATAAAAAATTTTCTGCCTGAGAATTTAACATTAAAATTAGCTTTAAATAATTGCGATGACGAAAAGAAGAAAATTAGGACAACGCTTATTTTAATAATAACGGGTAGCTAACCGAATATCTTATCTCGCAGGCCTTAGAATCGAGGGTGAGTTATCGTTACACAAATATATAGTCGTAATAAATGTAGATTTTACGTAGATTGTAAAATTGTCTTGAAGAATATAAATGTCTGCATAGTAACTTTTTGCAGGGATAACCATTCTAACCCAAATCATGTACATTAAACAGTATAGGTATATGTACTATGGTTTTGTTTTTTTTAGTTATATTTCGTGGCAGCATTATCCACCTACGTACATACCGAGTATAAAAAACAATATTTCAAAACCTCCATCCTGGAAAGTGTTAAATCATAAAAAATAAATACGATTGTTATTATAATATATAATTTGGATGGTTTGGCGGTTACATACATATATATGTATGTATATGTATATTCATATACATAAGATAAATATATTATGTATTACGATGTAAGAACCTATAAAGCATTGAATAAATTATACAAACTCATGTTCGCAAAGCATATACAAACTCATCCCGAGAAACGTAAATTTGGCTTCATTCTGTTTGAAATGACATAAATATTACGCGAATGTTACAATTTAAATTGAATACGATGTGTTGTTGCCGATGTCTTCATATAATATCAGAGAATCGTAAGAAGAAGACATTTTTTTTTATTGATTTATTAATTTTTCCTTCCTGTTTTTTTACTTTTCTGTATAATATTCAACATCTAAATTTTCTTTTATTGTAAATATTTTATCTTATATAACAATAACAACAACAAAATTTATAGTATGTATACACAAAAAAAGATGATGGCGATGAGCTCTGAAAAAAAAATGATGATGTTATAAATCGGGAGGCTGGGATAAGGCGTACATACAACAATTTAATTGGATTCAAAAAAGGAAATCGTACCTATGTACATTACATACAAAAGTATGTATATATACCATTCTCGGTTCTATCTCCGCGCACCATGTCAAGATAAAACAAAGATATCAATTAATTTTTTTTATATATTTCAGGTACAATGAATTTAAACGATTTTCTTAGAATTATCAACCATTTTACGTATTTGGGTTTGAGATTTCTACGGATTTGTATTTATATTGAAGAGAATGTCAACTTTAAGGTTTTACTTTTTTTTTTTTTGATAAAAAATTAAAAAGAATAACACAAGACATATACAAACAAAAAACTGCTTAAGTTAATTGGTATGAAGAAGACAAGATTTGACCACCGACACTGGCGGTGGTATGTTTTATGTGTAAACAAAAGTTATGTGATTTCTTAATTGGTTAAGGCTAACACTCTTGTTTCATTACAAATTCATTATGGATTTAGACAAATAATTTTGTGTGTGTGTGTGTGTGAATGAAGTACGGGTAAACTAATTGCATTATCATTTATATATATTTGGTTTAATTGATCTAAATTAGATTTTATATACGGAATCTAAATTTGTAGATGATGTTAAAGTATAGGAAGGTAACACATTTTGCAATTGATAATTTTATAATTTAATGGACCACTCTCATTATTTGATATATCCAACGGTTACCATACTTCCCTTTATTACAGGATGTCCGCGGTTTTTGATTTAATTGATAATTATTTACTGTTCATGTTTCCTTTAGAATGTCAGTACCTTTGGATATTTGGGTGTTGGGTGTGTTTCAATAGGGTAGGCGTTGATCGTTATATATTGGTTTATATTTTGAACTTCTAGAGGCGAGTGTAATAATACTATAAGCAACAAAATGCAATTTATAAAACAAACAAGGAAAGTAATACCCTAGGTGGCATATCTAATGCTCAGGAAAATCCACTTTCGGAGGTCGGTCCCATAGACTCTAGAGGGGCCAAACATTGGTAAAACATTCAAATGATATTCAAAAAAAACTAAAGGATATCAACGCTTAAATGAGTAACGAGGAACAATTTTCATTCCAAAGGAGCTCTATGACGCTCAGTTGAAGTTGCTGAGCTTAAGAGAAAAAACTCTAGACAAGAAAGGTTAAAAATAACAAAGCTGATTCAGCACGAGTTAAAAATCTGTATTCTTACCATATTCAGCTTTCAACATAATCATTCAAATAATTCCAACTGGTTGCTGCGACAATTTCCAGTTTTTCAACAGAATAATAGATTCAATGCTCTGAGTCAAGAGAGATATTGGACATATGAGTAAGAACTTGAAAATGAAGTTGGTAGTGCTGATAACAGAAATACCAAACAACGTATGAGCACAAAAACGAAAACGCCTCCAAAACAATTTCGAACATTTTCGACAAAAAATAATAAAAGCCACAATGAACCAACTAATTTTAAGGCGCCTTCAAACAGCGACATTAAAATTACCGTTCAAAATGAAAATGACTACAGAAATGTCAGAAAACTATTGGAAGAATTAAAAAATGAACCCAGCAACCAACTAGAAAATATCGGATATCATACCTATCAACTTAAGAGTGAAAAGGCTTAGAGAGTGATTATCAGAGTCCTACCATCATCCATTAGTCATGATGAAATTAAAGTAGATTGGAACATGAAGTCACAGATGTTACCAACATATTCAAAATTGATGGTGTAAAAGTCAGGAAATACTTTCCATTGTTTTACATCGATTTAAAACAAAATGACAACAATAAAGAAGTATTCAACATCAGGAAACTTGCATACTGTACAGTTAAAATTGAGGTACCTAACCAGACAAGGGGCATTCCACAATGCTTGAAATGTACTGAAATCATCACACAACAAAATGTAAAAAACAACCAGATAGCACACCTTCATGTATTCTTTGTCATCAAGAAGGACATACTGCAAATTATAAAGGATTCCATGTATATCTGAACAAAATTAAAAGTCAACAGAGTAATAGAACAAGCGTAGTACAGCGGTGACAAACCAAAGCAGCTAGACCTCAAACAACAATTACACCATCCACAGTTGAATTATCTTATGCGCAAATCACCAAATCGGCAGAAAGGGTGGCAAAACTTGAATCTAATTTTTAATAAAAAAGTCAGCATACACAAAAATGATTAAGTCGTTCCTACACTTGTAGCATGGAACGCCAATGGGCTCAAACAACGAGCCCAGGAACTGGAAATATTTCTCCATATAAATAATATAGATATTACGCTGATTTCAGAAACGCACTTCTCCAACAAAAGTTTTATTAGAATAAAAGGATTCAATTAGTACTCGACAACCCATCCTAGTGAAAGAGCTAGAGCCGGTTCAGCTGTACTAATTAAAAATAATCTCAAACATAATCAACAAGAGGATATTGGGGAAAGCTACATGCAAGCAACGGTTATCTCAATCCAATATGATGGCGCAGATCTAAATATTGCGGCAGCATATTGTCCTTCACGACATACACCAACGAAGTTACAATTGTGTGTACATAGATGATGTTAAATTATAGGAAGGTAACACATTTTGCAATTGATAATTTTATAATTTAATGGACCACTCTCATTATTTGATATATCCAACGGTTACCATACTTCCCTTTATTACAGGATGTCCGCGGTTTTTGATTTAATTGATAATTATTTACTGTTCATGTTTCCTTTAGAATGTCAGTACCTTTGGATATTTGGGTGTTGGGTGTGTTTCAATAGGGTAGGCATTGATCGTTATATATTGGTTTATATTCTGAACTTCTAGAGGCGAGTGTAATAATACTATAAGCAACAAAACGCAATTTATAAAACAAACAAGGAAAGTAATACCCTAGGTGGCATATCTAATGCTCAGGAAAATCCACTTTCGGAGGTCGGTCCCATAGACTCTAGAGGGGCCAAACATTGGTAAAACATTCAAATGATATTCAAAAAAAGCTAAAGGATATCAACGCTCAAATGAGTAACGAGGAACAATTTTCATTCCAAAGGAGCTCTATATGACATGACGCTCAGTTGAAGTTGCTGAGCTTAAGAGAAAAAACTCTAGACAAGAAAGGTTAAAAATAACAAAGCTGATTCAGCACGAGTTAAAAATCTGTATTCTTACCATATTCAGCCTTCAACATAATCGTTCAAATAATTCCAACTGGTTGCTGCGACAATTTCCAGTTTTTCAACAGAATAATAAGATGCTCTGAGTCAAGAGAGATATTGGACATATGAGTAAGAACTTGAAAATGAAGTTGGTAGTGCTGATAACAGAAATACCAACCAACGTATGAGCACAAAAACGAAAACGCCTCCAAAACAATTTCGAACATTTTCGACAAAAAATAATAAAAGCCACAATGAACCAACTAATTTTAAGGCGCCTTCAAACAGCGACATTAAAATTACCGTTCAAAATGAAAATGACTACAGAAATGTCAGAAAACTATTGGAAGAATTAAAAAATGAACCCAGCAACCAACTAGAAAATATCGGATATCATACCTATCAACTTAAGAGTGAAAAGGCTTAGAGAGTGATTATCAGAGTCCTACCATCATCCATTAGTCATGATGAAATTAAAGTAGATTGGAACATGAAGTCACAGGTGTTACCAACATATTCAAAATTGATGGTGTAAAAGTCAGGAAATACTTTCCATTGTTTTACATCGATTTAAAACAAAATGACAACAATAAAGAAGTATTCAACATCAGGAAACTTGCATACTGTACAGTTAAAATTGAGGTACCTAACCAGACAAGGGGCATTCCACAATGCTTGAAATGTACTGAAATCATCACACAACAAAATGTAAAAAACAACCAGATAGCACACCTTCATGTATTCTTTGTCATCAAGAAGGACATACTGCAAATTATAAAGGATTCCATGTATATCTGAACAAAATTAAAAGTCAACAGAGTAATAGAACAAGCGTAGTACAGCGGTGACAAACCAAAGCAGCTAAACCTCAAACAACAATTACACCACCCACAGTTGAATTATCTTATGCGCAAATCACCAAATCGGCAGAAAGGGTGGCAAAACTTGAATCTAATTTTTTATAAAAAAGTCAGCATACACAAAAATGATTAAGTCGTTCCTACACTTGTAACATGGAACGCCAATGGGCTCTGGCTCCCCAGGAACTGGAAATATTTCTCCATACAAATAATATAGATATTGCGCTGATTTCAGAAACGCACTTCTCCAACAAAAGTTTTATTAGAATAAATGGATTCAATTAGTACTCGACAACCCATCCTAGTGAAAGAGCTAGAGCCGGTTCAGCTGTACTAATTAAAAATAATCTCAAACATAATCAACAAGAGGATATTGGGGAAAGCTACATGCAAGCAACGGTTATCTCAATCCAATATGATGGCGCAGATCTAAATATTGCGGCAGCATATTGTCCTTCACGGCATACACCAACGAAGTTACAATTTAAGAACGTCTTCGATAAACTCGGTTCAAGATTTATCATTGGAGGGGATTACAATATAAAACATACAGCTTGGGGTTCCTATAAGTTGAATTAAAAGTGAGTATCAAAAGTAATGAGGGATTGGAACATCAAACAAAGAATTTCATTGAATATACTCGAAAGGCCGCTAGCCTCGCTACTCCAGAATTAAAAGAAAAAGCGAACATGGAAGTCACATATCCTGCTGAGATCAGGGAATAATTCAAAGAAAGAAGAAAGGCAAGAAGAATATGGCATCTCACCAGAAATCCCATTTACAAAACAGCCTTCAATCGGATAAGTAACAAAGTCAATAGGCTAATCAAAAGCTTTAAACAAGATTGCTTCGACAACTACTTAAGCGGGCTAGGTCCATAAATGGATAAGGACTACTCGTTACGGAAAGCCACCAGAAAATTCAAACGACCTGTAGCTCGGATACCACCTATAAGAAATGCTCAAGGTAGTTGGGTTCCACAAAACAAAGAAAAAGCGGAACTCTTTGCTGAACACCTAGCAACAGTATTTCAACTGCACGACATTCAATCCAACATCGACGTATCACCTGTTTATCAATCAAGTCAGAATTTTAAAAGGGTCACGCCAGTGGAAATTGCCGAAGAAATCGACAAAAATCCAAATCCATAAAAAGCCACCATGAATCGATGAAATATCACCGGGTCTATTCAAGGAACTACCACGTAAAGCAATCATCATGATCACATACCGATTTAATGCCTGTATGAGATTGAAGTATGTACCCAAATGCTTCAAAACGGCCCAAATAATTATGCTGAAGAAACCAGGCAAACCAGACGAAGAAGTAACATCGTACAGACCATAATCTCACTGCTTCCGACCTTATCAAAACTGTTTGAAAAACTACTTCTGAAACGTCTCAAGCCAATGGTAAACGTTCCTGATTTTCAATTTGATGCAGGAGTAACTCCACAATAGATCAAGTCTATCAAATCACTACGGTGATAGAGCGTTAGAAGAAAAGAAATATTGCTCCGCTGTATTTCTGGATGTATCCCAGGCCTTTGATAGGGTTTGGCACGAGGGATTGACATACAACGAACAAAACATTGATCGATATGTTTGCTGACGACACTGTTATTATGGCAATAGACGAATGTCAAAAAAGGGCAGTGGAAAATCTTCAACGTGCAATGAACAACGTTACTAAATGGACGATTGATTGGAAAATCGCGCTTAATGAGCTTAAATCAACCCATGTGACATTTACGCTCCGACCCAAAAATATCAACCAGCACATATACCTCAACAGGGTGCAAGTGCCGCAGGCTGAATCGACCAAACACCGTGGTCTGCATTTAGACTCAAGGCTAAATTGGAAAGATCACGTGAGACAAAAAGCTGAACAGGTACGATTAAAACGTCAAATACATTGGGTAATTGGGCACCATTCCAAAATGAACCTGTATTGCAAAAGACTAATTTACCAGACTATCTTCAAACCAATATAGATGTATGGTGCGCAGCAATGAGGTTGTACTCATAAATCCGTAGCAAAAATAAATTTCTTCTAATGGTCACCAGTTGGCTTACCGATTTGTGACTAACAGATGACCCCCGCGAATGTGCCCTCAAACATGAAAAGAGGCTTCTTACCCACACCAATATTGAGGCCGTACAACTACTGGATAGTACAGACCAAGTAAGGCGATGAACCAAACCACATGAGCTAACCGAATGAAATATCATAACTGGACACTGGTGCAGCAAACCCACACAAGTTTATGCTTATCTCATAAGTACTAATGTGGGCCTTACTAATGAATTAAACGAATTAATAATGTTTAAGATTGTAGTAGCCCATACCAATAAAGGTGCTTAACAACCAAAAACAAAAACTTTGGATATACATATGTAAGAGGGGATTCGATGACATCGTGAATGATGAAATATTACGTGGTTTTAGGCGTATGCTTCGAAATTCTATTAATAAATTAATTCCACACTTGTAAATCTAGGTAGAACATACGTTTATTTGATATCTGATGATTAAAAACTATTTCACATTTTTTGTTATAGATTAGGTTGGACGAATTATTTAAACAAATTGCAAATCTCTAAGAGTTTATTGATTTATATAATTGTAAAAGATTTAAAGGATAAAACACCAGTTATGATTTGCAACAGTTTTCAATAAACCTAAATAAAAATCATAAAGCTGGCAACATTTGTAATGGCAATCGAATCGTACAACTTAAATAAAATTTAAATTTTTAAATTATAATTAAAAACAAACTTTAGGTTTGTAAAATTGTAAACTTATACCTAAAATTGTTAGAGTTTATAAAAATTCAGAAAACTGTTCGAACTAATTTTCATATATTAAGGGTTGTTTTTGCAAATACACCTACCGATACATATTATATTAGCGATATATTGGTACCTGTATGTAAAAATTAGATCAGTGCTCACATTTTACAATATCATTCTAAAATTACAGCTTTAATATTTATTAGGATAGTAGTGACATTTATTTTCCATGAAGAGTTAACATCCACTGAAATACGTTTTATATATTTTCATTATACATACTTTCGGGGAATTTCCATAAATTTTAGTAATTTTAGGAATACACTGTAGTGAGGAGAATCATTTTTATCGGAGATTAAACCTACACATTTATTGAAGTTGGCTGTTCCAGTAAATGATTGCACAAAAACTGACAAGAAAAATCAGAAGTACGTGGCTGGAAATCCAAAATTAGCGCAATTGAAATGGTAAAATCATCTCGTTTGTTGCCTATGACCCACAATACCGTAATTATATTGCTTAAATTCAATGTAATGGTATTCGTTATTTCAGTTACATTATTTTCATGTATTTTTTAGGGTATTTCAATTACATATTATCAAAATTATTCCAATTATTCAATTACATACTTAATTTTCTAGTTTTAAAATTTTTTCTTTATGAAATCCACACCAATGTGCTTGCTGGTTTAATTTACCAATGTTATGGTTATTGGGATTCTTTATGTCATTCTTAATATTGGTTGCGGGCGGTGCATAAAATTGTATTATCATTCGTTTTAGTGACAGGGGATTCACAGTGACACAAATCAAATACTTCTACATACCAATTAAATAAAAAATATCGTGGTTAAAGTAAAATATAAAAAGATAATTTGTTTTAAAGTGTGAATAAAAAGTAAATATATACGAGTACATATATGTACGTTTACAATATATGTATGGATATATAGTTTTATGAATAAAATGGAGTCCAGTTCTATTAAAATTCCGTTGATTTTGGACGGAACATTTTTTTAAATCGTTGGAGATGGGATAGACTTAGATCCCAGTAATAGTGATAAAATAAAAAATTGTATTAGTATCTGAGCAATATGTCAAATATGTGCTGGCAAAAAGAAAAATACGATAATAAGTGGATATTTACGGGCAACCTCAAATTTTACTACACATTTAAAAGTATAAATTCATAATAACTATTAAGTTTTTTTAAGGTTAAGTATGCATTTATAATTTTTCAGACAGTTCATCCCGAAGATATCGAGAGATTTGATAATTATTAAAAAAAATAAATTACATAAAAAAAGAAGTAGCACAATGGTTGACCAAAAAATTCTAAAATTAAAACAATTAAAAATAGATTCTTTTGGGGCTCATGATAGTGCTACAACTAAACAATCATTGTTTGAAAACAATTTAGTACATTTTATAATAAACAGCATGAAACCGTTAAGTTAAAAATTAATGACAACTACAAAGCCGTCCAATTAAATTTAACTGATTATTTAAAACTTGTAAGCTTCGTCTCTACAAGAGCTGATATTTGGTCCACGAAATACCGTAATCTTTTCACCTCGTTAATAAAAAAATTATGTCAACGGTAACGGATAATGGATTAAACTTTGTCAAGGCATTTGCCAAATTTGGTATAAATCAATCCCTGAACTGGCCAGGAAATTCAAAATAAATAAATGTTTTTTATATTAAATTTTGTATTTACATTTTATTTAAGAGAAATTAATTCCCATTACCGAATATTTTTTGTATTATTATTTGAAATCTTAAATCCTTTTGTATATTTTAGAAGATGACAATGAATTTGAACTACCACAGCATTATTGGATCGCTGATGAACGTCTTGAGTCTGATGATACTAGTGATTTCTATTCGTCATTTAAGCTTTTGCAACATTTCAGATGTGCACGCCACACTTAAAGTCTTCTTGCAACAACCGATTAAAACAAATTAATAAAAAGCAAGGGTGTTGTATCCAAAATTCATCATCACGCCATATCAAAATGTAACTCATTATAAAATTTATCACGCAAACCAAAATCAACGGAAATAGTTAAAGATATTTTAAAGTGCTAACTAGTTTTTCCTTATGCAACAAGGTGGAATTCGATGTTTGATGCAATACAACAGCTTATTAAACATAAGGAAAATATAAATACAGTAATGGAGAAATTAAACATGTCTCTGTTTAAACAAATTGATCTATAATATTTAGAAGAATTCGAAAAAGTAATGGCACCATTTGACGCAGTAAGGGGCCAGTAATGGCCTTTAAATACTGAATTATAATTATTCTTATTTATTAATGACACCAATCGCTATTACACTGAATAGCCTCCAGGGGCAAAATTCCAATTATTATAAACAATTACTGCCAACGCTTTTCTGTCTGAGAACACGACTCCAAAAAATCAACAAGAAACAGTTTTGAAGTTCTATTGTCCAATCGCACCCGAACTAATAAAATGTTTGCAAATTAGATTTGACAAATTATTTAACTTATTCGCAACGAGTTTACATTCATTATTTAAAATGAGATGGCTTCCAGAAAATACATTAGAAATGGATGAAATAAAAAACAAAATTCAAAAATTATGCATTCAAGAGATGCAGACTAGAAATAATAATAATTTAAGCACAGAAACGAATGACACAAGCAGTGCCGATGACGGGGAGTATCCTTACATTCCTAGTTAAAAATTTAAGCTCATCTATAAGCCAATCGAAATCGGAAGTACAATTAGAACAATGTTTGGCTGATAAAAATAGACACTTATCAATTTTAAATGGGTATCCTTTGATTAAAAAAACTTTTATTAAATTCAATACAAGTTGTTGCTCATCGGCACCAGTCGAAGAAAAGTTGTTTTCATTGGCCGGTTTTACGCTATCTCCGACAAGAGGAGGACTGTCTGATGATAATTTTGAAAAATAATGTTTTTGAAATGAAACGTTTAAACCATTATTTTCTAAATGAAACTTCAAATGTAAAATTGAAATGTAATGTTTACATTTGTAAACAAAAAAAATAATAATAATAACAGTGTTAAAGGCCATTACTGGCCCCTTACTGAATCAACAATCTGGCTCCAACGGTTTCGATCCTGAGCTTGGTCTTCATACTGTCTTAGACAATCTGAAGAGGCCAAGTCGTTCTCTACATCGTGGAGCCATCGTCGCCTGCAACGACCTCTGCGCCTACCATATGGTGGCTCTCCTTTCAGAGATCGCTGCACAATTCGTTCCGGATCAGCACGCAGAACGTGACCGAGCCAGCGTACTCGCTGACATCTAACTTCATGTACAATATCGGGGATCTTCATCAGATCTCTGATCTCGAAATTGTACAGAGATCGGTATGTACCATCTATTTCGCGTTTAGGGCCATAAATCACACGCATGATTCTTCTCTCAAATGTAAGGAGCCATCTCTCGTACTCATCCGTCAGCGCCCAACTTTCACATCCAAACATAACAACGGGCCTGATCAACGCTTTGTAAAGCTTCAGCTTCACGGCACTTGATAAGTGTTTAGATTTTAGCAGTGGCCTTAGAGGATATAAAGAACGACTGCCAGCTGCCAGCCGCACTTTAATAAAAACTTTAACTTTAAAAAAAAAAATAATAAAAGGAGATAAAAAAAAAATTTTAATTTTGACATTTGAATGAAATGTATTTTAATTTGTAATTTTTGAAGTAATTAAATTACTTTTTTTTAGATTAATAAAGTAATACATTATTTGTAATTTAATTACTGGAATCAAATGTAACTGCAAATTGAAATTGAATTACTAAAACAGATGTAATTGGTAATTGAATTACCGATCACAATCTAATTTGCCCAAACTTGTAGACTGCCCAATTCAGTCCCCTATCTAATGCTTATTAACAATTGCCTATTAGAAGATGAATTTACGTTTCATTTGAACTGAGACTTGTTTTTATAATTAATATTTGTTTAAATTTTTACACAGCCTTGTGAATTAATTATTATTGAATTCTCTCTCATGTAGATATTTTAGTGCTCATTTTTTGAAAATCTTAGTAAATAATGGACCCAGAAAATACACTGCTATTATTTTGGGCACATATACTTGATAATTATATATATGAAAATAAATATAATATTCGATAAACTAAAATCATCTTCTCAGAGTTCTCAAAATTTGAGTTTTACGTAAAGTTTTTAAAACTTATAGTAAAGCTCGTAAAATTCTGAAATAGTTCGTGAAATTGGAGAAAGTCGATTAGGTAGCTGTAAGGATCATTTAAAATGCTCAATAAAAATTGGCCTCAAGTGTCCAATTTCCACATTCTTTGGGGTTACATGAAAGATAAGCTTTACGCTTATTATCCAGAAAGGCTCCAACCAATTAAGGCCAATAGCCAAGCTGTTAATTTCGTCAAAAAAGTATAGCATTTTGAAAAAGATTCCACGGCGACTAACTTTTAATCTTAAATTCTATATAGTTCTCAAATAAAATCTGTCTTTAATTAATTCATAATAACAGTTGACTTTGGATCAACCTTTATAAGTATAAGCAAAATCAAAATTTGTATTAAACCTCGCCGTGCTGTTATAAATTTAAACATAAAGAGAGACAAGTACATAATTATCCATTTTATTGATTCAAAAAAAAAAATCAAATATAAAAAACCATAAATAAAAATACATAAAATATATGTACATACTAACATTCAAGGATATAATAAATCCTTATGGATTATTATAAAAATAAACCGTAAAAAAAACTTCGCGTGTTCTCCAATGTAATGTTACATCATAATTTACAATTTCCATTAAGCAGCATGTTTTCAAATAGCATTGGTATCCATTGAACATAAGGTGCATACATCAACTATTGAATGTCTATTAAAATACATAAATTAGTATCCTGAACGAACATATTTGCTAATTAACATAATCAACAGTTTGCAAAAAAACATATAAAAAATTAATTCTTACATAAATCACTCCAGAAAGCTTTAACGGCTAGAAAAAAAAACATTTCCGTTTTTTAAGTGTAAAGTGTTTGTATTGCAATTTTTCTTATTATCACGTTATTATTGCTATTATTATACGATGCTGTTAATAAGAAATTTGTAACATAAAGAAACAAAAAAAAAGAAATGAATTACAGCAAAATTATTTTTAATTTAAAATTCAACTCATGGACAGATAGAGGCAACAAGAGAAGTAATAATAAAATAAAAGATAAAAAATAAATAAATAAAAGAAATATATTTTTGTATACTTTCTTATTTAAAGGAAATAAAAAATAAAATTTTTTTTAGCCATTTTTTAAGACAGTTTCATATTTAAATTTCGCATAATATATACATATGTACATATACATACATATATGTATATACATTTATATAGCGTGATGGCAAGCTTTTTGTTTCTTATACTCTGCGTAGCCCTTTTTTCATGTCTTCATTTGATTTGGTTTTTATCCTAACCGCGTTTTATTCGCCGTTATCAGCAAAATTTATGGTGAACATTAAAAAATATATCATGTACACTGACAGTGATGGAGAAATATTTGTTGGAAACTAGGTCATTCCATTGAATTTCATTATAAGTATATAGCTGATTTCCAACAACAACAAATGTATTGATTGTATAGAATTTTCGTTATAAACATTGGTTTCGCAGCAAGAGCTTAAATAATTATGATTTACCATAATTAATCTGGTATTAATCGATATTAACTTAATTTAATATTTATGTAGCTTAGGTGGCTAAATATCCGCTTAAAAAGGATAAACCATTTAAATTTTAAACCACAATAAAACTAGTTCAACATGTCTGGAATTAGCAAAATTAACCGTCGAGAGATAGTATAGGATGTTGTTGGTGGGTGAGCAGGCTACAAGATCCGAAATAGCTACTGGTATACAGAATACAAAATTCAAGAGATTTTCGGAAGATCCTCAGATACGAATATATCTCCCCCACATCATGTGTCTCTTCCCAAAATACAACGAAGAATTTAATTATAGAAGGATTCGGTGTCGATAGTGCGGATGGCTGATAACGTCACAAAAAACATGATTTTTGCTGAGACATGACCACATAAAGTGTTTCGGGCAACAAAATTATAGTATCAGTTAATGAAAAATTGCGTATCTAGGTGAGCAGGTACCACGGTTCCAGCGATTGTTGAATAACCAATGGTTAAAGGTAGGCGACGTGGCTACTTCACACAGTGCAGATACAAGTGTACGACAAGGCAAAACTAGCTCGGTTGGAAACGTGCGTACAGTGCTAGTTATAGGATGCTTGTATCAGTAGGATGATTTCAGTGCGCTAGAAGAGCAATTAATCGGGGTGGTCAAGAAAATGAGGAACACGGCTCAGGAACAGAAGGAACTACGTAAAACATAAAATATAAGAGTGTTGTGTTATTGATACCGGAATGTGTGGACAGGGAAAATAAGAAATCTGAAAAGGGAGATGATAATCCTATAAAAAAAACAAACACCAAGAGTTGGCTTTGGAATTCCGGAAAATCCGGCGGTAAAAGAGAAACAGCGAAAGCAAAGTGAAAACAGCCGGAAGGATGGATATATTTAAAACTGTGAAAGCAGGCGTCGATATTAAGGATGTAGGGGTGGAGATAATTGCTATCAGAAGACGAAGTAAGATCTTATGATCCAACTGAAGAGTTGTAAGAAAGAGGCGCAGCAACTTAGAAGGGAAAATAGGAAAAGAGCTGTATATTGGTGAACCTCAGATATTGCTGAGCTGCATAGAAGCTGTAACCAAGCGAGTAGAAGATTACAGAGAGAATAAGCGCACACGAATTCAAGTCGGTACATCTTAATATAACTTCCATCATTTTTAGCCTATTTCGTCAGAGAAAACCTGAAATTATGTAAAAAAATGACTCTTTTCTTGAATCCAATAAGAACTTCCGGAAGTTTACTTTCGGTTTATGACATTTAATGTTTGAAAATAATTTCTTTTAAATCTTGTCCGAGACTGGCTGTGATTTCAACAAGTGATTTCAGATACCCCCGTAAAAAGTAACCTAAAGGCGTCAGATCACAAGATCTTGCAGGCCGATACACGGGTCCCTTTCTTGATATGATGCGTTCTCATTAAAATTTTCTTTCAACAAATCGATGGTTTAGCCAGGTCGGCTACACAAATATCTTGATTTTTGGGCAATAAAAATTCATTGATCATTGCTCTGTACTTTGCGCAATTAACCATTTTTCACTGAACACTGATTTTTGAAATAAATTTCCACAACTTGTAAACGTTATTCTCGCGTAAGTCTATCCATGGTGAAATGTCAATGAATACTGAACACAAATGTCATATGAACATGACAGTTTCCACGCATGACTCCCAATGAGAATCCCAATTGGAGAAGGTACCTCCTATTGGATCACTCTTTATAACAAAATGAAGCAGTTTCAATGGCAGGTATAGAAAAGCTACCCACATGACTTTTAATATCGATGGAATCAGAGTCAAATCAATGGCACGAATTAAGTATCTGGGTTAAATATGGCTTGATTATCTACCCTGCTTAGGCTAATTGTGTTAAAAGCAACCAAGACAAAGGTCTTATCAGACTGACGTCCAAGAAAGGCGCGATCTACGGCTGGCGCGATCTAGGCGCAATCTGGAACACCAATTTTCACAAACTTGGGTGCGCTGTGTGGCTCCGTCGTGTTGGAAACACATGTCAGCAAGATTAATGCCAGCTAATCGAGGTACGAAAAATTATAATATATTAAACTATACCACTCACCATTGGCAGTAACATTCTGACCATCATCGTTTTCGAAGACATATGGAACAATGACTCCGCCAGCCTATAAAGCGCACCAAACAGTAATTTTCTGTCGATGTAATGGTCTTTCGAGAAAGTCTTGTGGATTATCCTCACTTGAAATGCGACAATTCTGCTTATTGGATATCTACCATTAAAATAAAAATGGGCTTCATCTTAGAAAACATTTTTGAATGGAAATTCAACACCAATATTAATTTGTGGTTCAGCCCATTCGCCGAATTGATGGCGCATACGATGGTGGTTTGGCTTTAATTCCTGCACAAGTTGAATCTTGAAAGCTTTTAAGCCAAGATCCTTTCGTAAAATCTTAATCCATAAGGTGAAAGGACGCAACCCCTGTTGCTGAGAGCGGCGACGAATTGATTGATTTGGATTTTCTTCAATGCTTTCCTGTACAGCGGCTACAGCTTCTTCAGTGCGCACTGTTCGGCATCTCACGGGATGCACATTATCATTAAGAGTAAACGTGGTCCGGAAACGATCTATTGTTATTCGAATTAACCGCTTTGAAGGACGATTATGTACGCCCTAAAATGGACGAAGTGCATTATTTTGATAAAAAAAATTCAACAGTTTGCAAGCGTTGCTCTGATGTAAGTCTATCCATAATGAAATGTCGAACCAAACTAAACAAAAGGCAACTATCAGCTGTTAAATGGGTTGTCAAATAAAGCAGTGTTGCGAACTCAAAGTTGTGAACCTCTAAAAGAACAATCTTTAGAACAGTTTCATAAAAAGCAGTCTTGACACATGTCACATTGATGGCGAAACAAACTGGGCGGTGGAACTGGATGCAACCGCAAAGAAGGAGGCCAAGAAAGAGCTAATGCAACAATGGCAGGCATGGTGGGGGAACTCGTACGCCGGTTTTCGTCCGGCACGATCAACTTCCGCCTGGAGAAAATCCTATCTGACCATGGCTGTTTCAACAGCTATTACTTTAGAATGCACAACGAAGAGACGGCTTATTGTGGTTATTGTAAAGAGGAAGACACACCAGAGCACACTATACTATACTGTAAACGTCAAGAGCAGGTGTAAGAAGCATGCGCTTATAGTGTGTAGCAGCTAACATCAAGAGACATCATGTCAAATGTGTAGGCCGAAGAGCAAGCATTTTATAACATGAGTCAGATGATCTAGGTGACACTAATACAAAATATGAAAGAATAGACGAATAATTCAAAGTAAGACAAGTACAGCGCCCATGAAGGTATACAAATATAAGTTTTCTTCTCATTGTTCATTTATGTTAACAAGATTTTTATTATCCAATTCAATAGTATTTAATTTTTTGTCATTCGACGATATCTTTTTTAAACCTAGGTTTTATCCAAATTCAATTTTAACTATATATGTACTGGTAACTTCAGCAAAATGTATATCACAAATCCAATATTAATTTTCTTGAATTTTTCAAACCGTACTATATAGTGAAATCCGAGTGATCTAACCACGAACTATGACAGGTATTTCTGTATATATAACAATCATTCAAAAAATTCCATGCTGGCGATCCAGGTTTATCTAGAAGTGTTTTTATTCTTTTAGTGTTTTAGTTTTTTCTTCTACAAAATACCTAGATATTTTCACCGTTTAATGCAAAGTGTCGGACATCTACTGAAATATTTTAAAACTAAATTTATTTAAAATTTCAGAATTAAATGTTTAAAATTCTGACATTAGATCTATTAAATTTGACAAATTTAACTAAACACGCTAACATTAAAAATATGGATAATGTTTTTAAAATGAAATGAAACTGATTTTTACATTTTACTACCCAATCTAAAACTAATCGGATCACTACGCAATTATATATAGGTACACATATGTATGTATAGGTTAAAATATTTAGGTTAACTTCGGAAGCATACATATATAACCTTTTCAAATTATTAAATGTAACATCGATCGACTCTCACGCTTTTATTTAAAATAACTGCTAACTCATCTAAATCGTACCAATTAGACTGGACAGTGGACATATTATCAACAATAACAACAACAACAAAAAACAAAATAAATAAAAGCTTTTCATGTTTTTCCAATTTAATATTTCTGATTTTCATTTTTTTGTAGACCGCACATAAATCTATACGTATACGTATGTATGTATACATATGTTTGTATATAGTATTCGTATTATAATAAAAACAACACAGTCCTAAAAACTGCAAAATCACCATGATACATCTTAAAATTAACAAAGTTATACAACATAAAAAGGATACCGCCATTTATACGCAAAGTACTTACATGCCACATCCATATATGTATGTCCAAATTGGTTATACACATACATATACATAATGAATGATATTAATTGAAGTTAATAGTTTGGATAAATAGCCTAAAATGTTATGGGTCAACATATAGTTCATAATTCCTTAAAAGGATATACTTTGTATTGTGTTACAAAAGGATACCACGATTTATGAAATATATATATAAAAAAGTATATATTTAAGTCAATGATGATGATATAACACTTTGAACTTTGAACATCACTACATAAGAGTATATACATACTTTGTATGGGGAGTACGATATATATATGTACATATGCGTATGTATTCTGGTCTAACAACATTGGTCGAGGTACATAAAAATATTGGATACAATTTTATTTGATGGGTATATCGTCGGAAATCAATTTCGACTCATCTAATTAATTTTAACTATAATCGAGTAAAATTCTATTTTATACATTTCTATATTTTCTATGTTTTACTTTTATTATTCAATAAAAAAATCGATCGAGAATCTTTCTAAACCAATTCCTTTTGGAATGAAGAAAAATTTTGGTCCTTTTTCGCTTTATCTATCCTCGTTTCATCGTCTATTTTTTTTTTTTGTATATTTTCTTTAAGAAATGTAACATAAAAATATGTACAGTGGATAAAGTTTATGGTTTTTTAAAGGTTTTATGAAGGACAAGCATTGATATTTATGTTTTGTGTTATAAGTAGGATACACTCGTATTTTAGGCGTTGTTCGACAAGAATGTTTTCAGAAAGATAATGTTTTATTGGCGGAATGATATGATGGCGATGCGATGGATTCGTGAGAGTCTGAATTTGTATGGCTTGGCTGTATAATTATACGAGTATAAATCATGTTTATATATATATATATATATATATATATATATATATATATATATATATATATATATATATATATGTATATATATACGAGTATAATATAGAATAAATAGAGATAATATTAGGATATAGTGATATATTATTTAAAGTTGTATATATTAATATGAGTGTGACAAAATTTATATCAGTTGGTAAAGTCATAAATTATATTGTATATGGCATAAAAGAGGTGTGGATTAAGTGGATTTGGATAAAACAAAATATACATGGAAGGAATAATACATTTTTTAGTGCTATATTTTGACATAACTTTATTAGTAAAACCTATAGAATTATATTAGTTCCACTAACGATAACGAATTCAACGTCTGTACGAGTGTATAAATTTTCAAATTATTGAACTTCAATCAATCCATTCGAAGCTGATATGATATGATGCGAATTGGCAAAATGCATTGGAAAGAATTGTCCAGGCCGAAGTTACTCTAATGAGTGCGCTCCGAGCCTTTCCACTAACTCCTTTGCCATTAGAGGAACGCCGTATCACAAGATCCCAATCATCCATCATTACCACTAACACCAATTCAACAACCAACAGAGGCGTTACCAACACATACCGAGATCGTGCCACCTCTACAATTATGACCGCCAGCATCAGTGAATGAAAATGTACCAACGACACTTTCTCAAATAACACCAGCTAACACGAGTTTTAGCTATACGTCATTTCGTATCAGTTTGCCTGTAGATTCGTATTCGTTAATGCCGCTAATTCTACATTGTGGCCACCTGAACTGCTGATCACAGAATTTTCGCTGGTCAAAATGGTCGGAAAATAAGCTCTTCTTTAACTTACAATGAAGTACTGAAAATCTTATTCCTTCGAAAACAATCACTATAAACTCCAAAACGTAAAAAGGACGTCATCTAAAGCTGCAAAGTTTTCCAACTATTTTGAAAAAACCAATTCGCGGTACGAGGCGGAGTTCATATTGCGATAAACTCATCAATCCCGAACCACACTGTGGCTGTTTCCCAGTTATGATTAGAATTGTTACTAAAATTATTAAATACTTGTGAAATAGTGAAAGCTTATACCCATCCCTATCGATCTCTGAGAAATACATAAATTTTTGTGAAATATTATTAATAATAAAACAGTTTTTAAAAGCCATTACTGGCTCTTTGCTGTGTCAACAATTTGGCTCCAATGGTTTCGATCCTGAGCAAGGTCTTCACATTGTCTTAAACAACCTGAAGAAGCCAACTCGTTCTTTACACCGTGGAGCCATCGTCGTCTGCAACAATCTCTGCGCCTGCCATATGGTGGCTCTCCTTTCAGGGATCGCTGCAAAATTCGTTCCGAATCAGCTCGCAGAACGTGAGCCAATGTACTCACTGCGATCTTATTTCATGTATATACAATATCGGGGATCTTCATCAGATCTCTGATCTCGATATTGCACATAGTTCGATTGATACTATCTACTTTGCGTTTTGGGCCTTAAATTACACGCATGATTCTTCTCTCAAATGTATGGAGCCGTCAACTGAGGCCTGATCAACGTTTTGTAAAGCCTCAGCTTCATGGCACTTAAGAGGTGTTTAGATTTTAGTAGTAGTATTAGATAATACAAAGCGAGACTGCCAGCCACACTTTAATATCCTCACTCACATTGTTATCGTGAGAGATAAGAGAGCTCAAATATTAGAACCTGCTGACTCCCTCAAACGTGTAGTGGCCACTACTAAGTTGTTCTCCAACCACTAAAATTGTACTCCAACATGAGATTGAAGAATACCGGGAACAGAGCATCTCCCTGCCGTACACGCGAGTTAACTGCAAAAATTCTCGATGTGTTATTCTACACAGAAGATTTGATGTACGGAGTTAGATGTCTCGTAATATTTAAATAGAATCATTCGCAGCGAAAAGACCTGATCAGCAACTGATCGATTCGGACGAAATTTAATAAGGCTCTTCGTTAGAGGAGAGATTCTTTCCAATATAATTTAGGAAAGAATAAATTGTATGATGTGCAAAGGAGAACTATACCGCGATAACTTTCACACTTCAAGCGGTCTCCCTTTTGAAGCGGTCTTCCGCATGATGAACACCAAGTAGGTTGGTAAAGTGTACAATCCATGCATCAAGTACTACGTCGATGTAAACATAAAGATTTCCATCCCGGTCCCGAATGGCGGTTGAAGATCCTGATATCGTTTCATTTGATCTTCATTTATCATGATTTCACATTATAAACGTTCATGCGTTTCGCTGTGTACCCAGACCTGTACGAAAACTTCCATCTTAGCTTTGCATCGACCAAATGATGATCGCAGCCATCGTCCAAATGATGATCGCTTCCTGCACAACTTGAACCCGCCCTTTAGAATAAACACATGGTCATTTTGGCTGCGGGAAGTTCCGCGGGTTTACGATGGCTTTATGTCTCTAGATCTATCTGTTTGTGAGGGGGAAACGTGCTTGCTACCCTAAAATCGTGAGCAATTTTAAAGTATATCATTCTCTCACCATTATCGGTCGCAGTTTCTTGTCGGAAGCACGGACCTATGTTTCCACACCAGTCGGGCTGATTTCTGACCGCTCTAGCATTAAAGTCCCCAATTACCATTCTAACATCGTGCATCTTTACCTTGGAGACAAAATATTGACAGGTTGACTAACTTCATGCGCATGCGAAGTTTACACAATCGGTTATTGATTGCTTGGAAATCCAAAACAGCATTCTTCACCTGCGGCCCAAGAAGAAGTCCAGCTCCAAAAAGTGCTTCAGCCAATACTTCTTCATGCACGTGATTAGGCCTTCCAACGCTCCTGGTTTCGTAAGTGACTGTAAGTTCCACGTGCCGATCCTGAATCTCATGTTCAGGTACTATGGCGGGGGTCTGGTGTGTTTTTGGCGGTATCAATTTTTAATTTTATTGACATTAGAAATATATTTTTTTACGGATGCGGGTTGTCAGCCCAGCGATCCAACAGTTTAGTCGCCTCCTACGATAAGCAAAGGATACTGTGCGGTATTCTTGGAAAACATGTTCGTGAAATTTATGTTTACGAGACATGTGAGTGATCTTCGACCACAGGGACGAAAGTATTAAACGAACTAAATAATTTAAGAGATCCGTCAGATATATTCCTCTTCCCAGGTGGTTGAAATCTTCCTAAAATTTCTTGGTGTTTCGATGCCGACATTAATTGTAATATTCCTTTTAATGTTTTAATAAATGCTGACATAAACAGTAGATAAAACAAACAATTATATCACCTAATTTTCCGATTGTTGGAAAATCATGACTATACTCTTATCAACTTAAAAAATAGGAAGAACAAAGCATACAAAAAACGAAAAACAACGATACAGAAGACAACATAAGATCATTCCAACAGATCAGCGTTATGTATGAAAAGTATTTTAAACTAAAGTTCAAAAATTATATCGTGATATTACAATATAATATCAATAATGATCCTAAAAACTTTCGGCCCTGAACTACTTGAACCGCTTTGTCAATTTTATATATTTAATTTTATTTTTACTTTATATTTAATCAATCCTTTGCAAGTTTCCTATTCAATGAAAAACCACTAAAATCTCACCAATCTATAATGTTGGAAAGAGAGCTGACATTTCGTACATCCGGGTGAATTCATCGTTGTCGTCAATTCCCACACTATTTGAATAGTTTTGTGACAACTAAGTCCAGACCAATAATTCTGGAAAAAATGGAAAAAGCGCTAAGCATTTGGATAAATGACTTATCCGAATAAAATTTACTTGTAACCACGCTCCAAAAGAAAGCGACCAGTTTATTTAATCATTTAAAAAAAAATGGATACTGATGGTGATAAAAACCTCAGCTTTTGCGCTAGTTCCGGATGGTTCGATAGATTTAAAAAGAGAATGCAGTTACATAGTGTAAAAATCCAATTCCAAACAAATAGTAACTGAAGGAGGATATACTCCACAACAAATTTTTAACGTTGATGAGACAGGGCTACTTTGGAAACGTATGCCGATAAGAACTTTTATTTCCAAAGAAGAAAATGCTGTTCCTGGACAGAAAATGGCTAAGGATAGGTTAACGCTCCTTTTTGAAGGCAACGCATCTGACGATTTTAAACTTAAACCGTAATTAATTATACATATCAGAAACACTAAGAGACATGAAAAATATATCCAAGGAAACTCTTCCGGTAATTTGGCGATCTAATAAAAGAGCTTGGGTAACGGTATTTTTTCCGAATGGTTTAACAAAAAATTTTGCCCGGCAGTTAAATCATATTGTGAAAAACATAATTTCGCACATAAAGAGTTGCTACTCATCGAAAATGTCCCTGGTCATCCAGTTAATTTGGATGAAGCGAACGATCAAAATAAAGTAATATTTTTACCATGGAATACTACTTCTGTCCTTTAACCCATGGACCAAGCAGCTATTGCAGCATTTAAGGGATATTATTTACGTCGAACATTTAAAAATTTAATCGATACACTGGACAACGAGTTAGAACAAGCAAATGGTAATGATATCATTCGAAAATTTTGGAGTAATTTCAGTATTATGCAACCAATAGAAAACTTAAATAAATCCTGGTAAGAAGTTTCTGTGCCAACAATGAACAAGGTATGGAGAAAAGTGTGGCTCGAATGTATATCTAAGTCTGAGGACGGTTACATATAAACGTGATCAACTAAACACAGAAATTGTACTGTTGGCTCATCAGACGTCGATGAATCTAATGTATTGGATATATTATGTGGACATGAGGAACCATTAACTGATCGGATGATGATATCTGGTATTGTACATACATTTTACCATTTCGTAGGACTAAATCTATTTTAATGAATTGGAATTGTGATAGCCTGTTTTATTTATTTAATATGAATATGAATTATTTTTTAGTTAAATGCAAATATGAATTAAAATAAGTAAACAAATACTCAAAAGTTTAAATTTTTTGAGTAGCCAGCTTGATTCTATAAACATTTTCAGGTTCTCTGGTCTTCTTGGTTTACGTTTTTCGGTTTTCATCGCTTTATTTTGGAACTCTTCACGACGTATATCGGAGAATTACTAGCTGTTTATCAATTTAATAACAAATTAAACAACTTCTTTGATCAGGTTTTAAATCAATTATAAAATGATAATTGTAGATTCTATTTCAATGTTAACATACTTAATCCATCGTCATATTCATTGAAAACAACCGCGGCAAAAAAAATTTAATTTTTCATGTGTTTTGTATGGAAAAATTTTTTCCGTCTCTTTTAGAATATGAACACGTTGGTGCAGATAGTCGTTAAAAATCAAAAATGGCTGTCCTCAAAATAGCAAATGGAATGCAAACGGCCTAGCAAAACTTAAAACTGAAGTTCAAGATTTCCGCACTGAGCACAATATTGACATAATGTTATCTGAAACACACTTCACCAAAAATAACTATTTCAAAATTAATGGGTACAGAGTGTTTATGACACGAAGCATCCAGATGGGAAAGCACAGGGACACACAGCTGTACTGATAAAAACAAGATTAAAACACTATGAATTATGAAATATAAGAAGGAACATATCCAATCAACGAGCATCTGTCTGCAGGAGTAGATCATATCAGCAGTGTACTGTCCTCCAAAACATGCTATCAAAAAACTGCAGTTCAAAGATTATTTCAGCCAGCTAGGTAATACATTTCTTGCGGGGGGTGGTTTCAACGCCAAACACACCCACTGGGGTTCCAGATTAACATCACCGAAAGGCAAACAACTTTATGAAGCTATAGAAGAACAGTCCTTGGATTACTTATCTGCCGGTCACCCAACGTACTGGCCCACAAATAAAACGAAAGTTCCTGATTTAATTGACTTTTGTGTAACTAAAGGTACTATTCCATGGACTGATTGACTGACTCAGACAATTTAAAGCAAGAAAAGAAATTATATTTTGTAGTTGTACAAATAAAACAAGTCAAAAAATATTTGAGTGTTGGCAGTGTGAATTGCCATAAAAAGTATCAAATCGAATACTTTTCATGGCAGTCAAACAAACAACATTCCTAAAATTTGCGCATGGAAGAGAATTTTACTATAAAGTTTGTGTATGGAAAAGAATTTCACTATAAATATAATTTTTGAATGGAAGAGAATTTTAAGCGTAGAACTTCCAGTTCTAACACTAATAACAAGTATTAACATTGGTTAAGACTTAAAATATGTAATAATTTTATCTTAAGATTTGAATACTTCTTGTTAGTTTCTTTTGTAGAAAGATTCAAGAATAAAGCCATTGGCAGCATTTAAAAAAAAAAAAAATTTAGTTCCTCTAGAAAAAGCTCAACTTTTCACCTTTTTCACCGCTCTGATATCCTTGATTATTTATTTTTATTATTTAACAAATTCATATAGAAATAAAACTGAAAGCAATAACATTACATAAAAATTTTGAATTAGCAATTTTGGTTTGTATTTTAGAAGTTTTCATTTAAAAAGAACTTAAATTTTAAAAAGTTAATTTTAAACTTCCAACATTTTTAGTAATCTTTCAGATTCAGATTGCTTTATATTTTAAGGGCCCTAATCAGTATATATTTTAAATCACGGTACTGTGTCTGTAGGTATACTCTGTATTAATAATTCATAAATGCAAATCATTCCTTAATAGACTAATAGCTAAGAAGCTTATATATATACTTATATATATATATATATATATATATATATATATATATATATATATATATATATATATATATATATATATATATATATATATATATATATATATATATATAGATATAGATATATATATAGATATAGATATATATATATATATATATATATATATATATATATATATATATATATATATATATATATATATATATATATATATTATATATTAGGCTTTACATGTACATATAAATTATTATACAAACAGTACCATAATATACATAATCTTCTTTAGTAAAATTTTTAAAATAATTTATTTCAATTTAATTATTTAATTACCTTGAATATAAAATATAAAAAACAACGGGGAAAATAAAAATAAATATTCTTAAATTTTTCATGCTTTCTTATTTATGGTTGATTAATTTCGTTGAATTTTATTATTTCTTATGATGAAGTATAAAAAATAAAAATTGAATAAAAACCTTGAACATTTTTATTGTTCCAAATAATCAATTTAACCGTTCGTCTTATCATAAAAATAAAATGGAATGGATTATTTTTGATTGGATTCCATCTACTTATATACTTAAATACTTTATATACATATATATGTACATACAACAAAGTATATTAGTTAATTATTTTCAAATGACAATCCCATGAACGAATATTATAATATACTCGTATAATGAACAAAATTACCGTCGTTAGCCATTATAAAAACGAAATTTCCTGTTATCAGAAAATGAAAATTCAATTTCCGTACCACTGTGTCGAACAATCAAATTCATTACTCCAGATGATTATAACATGAGATTGGTTGACTTAAGAAAAAAAAAACTAAATTTAAATATAGTTGTTGCATCTTTCCTCATTATACGACCGTACATATAGGTATAGTTGAATACTCTTATAAATATAAAAGACAAAGTGAAAAGCTTTTTTAATAGTTTTTACATTTTTCCGTATCTTTTTTATGTTTTCCATTTTGTCAAGAAACGTGACTGAACTTATAACTGAAACTTTATCACATTGGTATACATGTGTATTATAGCTTGTTAATTACATATATATATATATATATATATATATATATATATATATATATATATATATATATATATATATATATATATATATATATATATATAAAATATATATGTATATATATATATATATATATATATATATATATATATATATATATATATATATATATATATATATATATATATATATATATATATATATATATATATATATATATATATATATATATATATATATATATATGTATAATATATAAGTTTTCATTTCAAACAAATCTTAAACATAAAATTTGTTACAGTTTTGTTTAGTAATAATAATTAGTTTATAAATGTTCGATAGGAATTCGAAGTTACGTTATATGTTCTAAAACACCTGAAGCATTATTTACTTAGACACCTTTCTATGAAAACAAAAACACGACGAGGTTGTATTAGAGACACGATCGCAGAAAGTAGGACTGCGTGTTACAGTAAACAGTAAACCAGTAAATCAAAATAGATTCACTCACACTGCCGGGAATTAAAAAACTATTGAAAATTTGTAAATTGAACGGCCTAGTTCCGTTCCAGTTGCTCATTTAACAATCATATTTCCATTCAATATTTCAAATTTAATCATAATCGATTATGCAATAGGCTAGCTCTGTTTTACTGTTTTGAAACATCTCGTTTCATATCTGATCTATTTGTCATATTTTGTTATTTAAAAATATATTTTTTAAATATATAATTATGAACAGATCATAAATATATTACAAATTAAATTTTTTTTTGTTTTAATTGGTTGGAACCCATGAGGATTCCGCACTCAATGCCGGGACGGCCCATGGTGCAAACCCAAGATTATATCCTAATTTGCAGAAGCGCATTGCAGCCTGAGCAAACTGTACAAGTTTGAACCATGGTATGGAGGATAACTGATCTACATTACTAGATCTACAGCTGAAAACCTGAAACCGAATAATATTGAAAGCTGGACAACTGCAGTCATCATCTTCCTCAAGACAGTCATCACAAATAACATCCTGAGATGAACCCATACGATTGAGATGCCCCTTAAATCGACCATGACCCGTAAGAATCGCAACCAAGATTCTTAGTTGGTCCTTTTTCAAAGATAGAGCATAAATATTTCATTGATTTTAAATTGAGCTCGCTAATGAAGTTCTTCGCCATACGACAACTAGAAGTAGCAAGCCACTGTAGTCTTAGATCTTTCAAAGCGTGGTTCTTTATAATTTTCTTGGTGTAGTTATAAGATAAGGGAGCCGCGGGTTCAGGTTCAATTAGAATTAGCTGGGAACCGGATTTGGCTAAACAGTCCGCGATCTCATTCCCTTCGATGTCACAATGCGCTGGAACCCACATTACCGTAACGATATTATTGAAGAAAAGAAGATTAATGAAGTGTTCACAATCCTTGACACGTTTGGAGACAGTCAAGGGATTATTCAATGAATTGAGAACAACTTTGCTATCAGTACACAGAATAATATTTTTGTTTTTAACAGCGAAATTCAAAGCCTCCATAATAATACTATACGTCAGCGCTAATATTTCCGCTTGGAAAACAGTGCGTAGCGAACAAAGATTGTCAAAAAATCTCTGATTAGACCAAGGACAGTAGATTCTGAATCCAGCACTGAAGCTAGAGCGAGAGAGCCATCAAATATACCTTGGATAAACCACCGAGAATTTGTTGGAAACATTTGTATATGTCCCAAAATAGAACCGAGAACATTCTAGGCCCCAATGCACCTCAAGTGAAACGCTACAGAACAAGCAGTGCCAAGAATAAAGGTGATTAATTGCGGCAAGGAATGAATGGACTCCATAGCAAGAAGTGGAGTCGCGGACAAAGCTCCAGTAACAGCCCTACAAGCCGTGTTTTGAAGACTATTAAGTTAAGCAGTAGAAGCCTTTAGATTAACAACTGGCCACCACACAACAGGAGGGCACGATAATATCGGTAATACCACCGACTTATAAATGAAAAATAACATTCTGGGTGTTAGACCCCTTCCTAGCAACATCCTGGTTGTTAACAACAATGGTTGTTAAGCCCTTAAACAACATCCTGGGTGTTAGGCCCTTCTACATTGCCAAAACATGGCAGTAGCTTTTATTAATTTGGAATCAAGATGAGATTTCCAGAAAAACTTGCTATCTAGGATAACACCAAGGTGCTTGACTTGGTTACATCTGGTTATCGGTCTCCCAAAAAGAGAAGGAATGGATAGATCCAGACCACTCCTACGCCTAGTAAAGACAATTAAATCTGTCTTAGACGGGTTGACGTGCAGACTCTTGTCAATACACCATGCCATCACAATATCTAAGGCATGCTGCATTAAGCCAGATGTTCAGGTGTTTGCCTGAAACTGTTAAGACAAGATCATCAGGATATGTCTGTGCAATGAAGCCAGATTGCTACAGCTTAACCAGTAATCCGTCAATAACCAGAAGCCACAGCAGGGGAGAGAGCACACACCTCTAGGAACAGCCCTTGGCACCTTGACAGAATCTGAGATGCCATCTAGTTCAGTTTCAACAATGCGAGACTTGAGCATGGATTCAATCCATTTGATAATGGTGTGATTAATACCAAAATTATTACAGTCATTAGTAATCGGGGTACTATCAAAAGCTCCTGCTATATCGAGGAAAGTACCTACAAGAAACTCCTTATTAAAAAGGGATCTTTCAATGCTGGTTACAAGCTCATGTACGGCAGTTTCACAGGACTTACCAACTCTGTAAGCATGTTGCATGTTACTGAGTAGGAAGGTTATTAGGTGCTTGTCTCTAATGAATCTGACGATTCTTTCTAAGGCTTTAAGAAAAGTTGAAGACAGACTAATAGGTCGAAAAGACTTGGGATTTGATAATCGGATTTACCAGCCTTCGGAATAAAAACGACTCTACTCCTCAGGATTTTGTAACAGCGCAGAAAGCAATACACGCCTGGAAAAGGTATATCAGATGGTCCTGAATGATGGGAAAGCCTTGCTGTAATTCGGTTGGAAAAGTTCCATCAGGCCCACCAGCCTTATAAGGTGCAAAGAAAAATAGACTACAGCGCTGAACATCGAGATTGATCAGCTTGTAAGCCATGTCCCAATCAGGAGCGACAGAAGGCCTTTACTGGATTCGGTAGTAACATCATCTAACTCATAGAACATAACCAATATGAGTTGATTAAATCGCCCATGGATGAAAATGTAATTATTTATAATCACATGTAATCCCATATATTATAGTTACGTTAAATATTTTTAAAAGACGAATAACTCGCACATATATTAGATTCCTTGCGGTCCGTGTTTCAAGACGGGTCTACCAGAAAAACAGCACGGCAAATGGGTTACAGGGGGGTATTTCTATACATTATAGGGTCAAAAAACCCAAAAATTTCATATGGCCGGGAATGAAAAATATACTGGAGCTCTTCTGATCCGATCGATTTTTCTTAAACTACTCCTGTAGGTGTGTTATGATCTCAGCTACCAAAAAAACAAGATGGCGCACTGGTTACAGGGGGGTTTCATACCATATTGGCAAAAAACTGAAAAATTTCATATGGCCGGGAATGAAAAATATTCTGGAGCTCTTCTGACCCGATCGATTTTTCTTACACTACTCCTGTAGGTGTGTTATGGTCTCAGGTACCAGCACAAATAACATTAAAATATTTTTGAAATGCTGGGACTGGGGGTTCGCACGAGTCCTATCGAGATGATCGATGTGGTCGGTTCGTCCCGACCTTTAAGTTGTATATGTCAAATCATATATGCAAAACTAAAAACCAATCCAACTGAATTTAAAAATACTTAAAGAAATCTATAAAAGGATCGCAACGAAACTATTTTACTGGTAAGTATTAAAAAGTTAAAATTTTAACAGCGTAACACGATAGATTACAAAAACTTATTTAACGTATGTTTGACGTTGATGTCTGGTGATATTCGAATATATGCATAGATAAAATGTTTCAATTTGACTCGAACTAATGACGTCGTGTTCTTAGAATTTGCTAGAAACAAAAATATTCGCGTCTACCTACTTAGTCATCTCTACAAATGAAATGAATCACATTCTGCCATAAAAAATCTAACAACCGAAAGTGGCAAACAATTTTAGTACATGTGTTTATGATTATTATAGATTTCTAATAGAGGTAGATTTCTAATTTTATATGGCAGTAAAAAAATTGACTGGCAACACTGTTAAAAACAGTCAGTTGTTGTTTCGGAAACAGTAAAAGATAGCAACTTACTTATAATAAAATTTGCTCATTGTCAAAAAATTTGTGCTACAGGAATTACCAGCAAATGATTTTATGAACAGAATCAAATAGTGTCATTGGGCCAGCCAACGAATTAAAGAAAATCCAAACTTCGTTTGACGTTTAAGCTACATTTTAAAGTGACGGTAATGTGAACAGGCATAACTTTAATTATTGGAGCAACGTGGAGTGTAAATGTTTGGGCTATTTTGGTTTGATGGAACACTCGACTGAAAAATTTGTGTAATGTTTAATGGAAGATTATCCCAATTTAATGGAAGGTACTCCGGCACAAGATGACAAGAAATGTGGCTTCAGTTCAGGATGGTGTACCTCATTGAAATTATATTTCAGAAACCGAATTGAATTGGGGCAGTTCACACTAATTTATAAAGACGACTAGAACAATGGTTAGAATTAAATGGGATTTTAATTTTAATTTAACAGTACAAATGTAAACAATTTAATTTATTTAGTGTGACAATGAAACAGTGTAGAACTTAAGCTGTAATGCAGATACATTTTCCTCATATTTCCTAAAATATTTTCCTAAAACTCAACCTGCATAATTTTTTTAGCAAAATTTTACCGTGGAATTCAAGCTTTAAACTGATAATATTCGATTAAAGTGTGTCTAATTCACACTTTTACATTTCACATATATTTAATTCACGTAAAGTCAGTGTTTTCACTTACACTACACATATATGGGTAACCTATGAGTTGCTTACCTCACAACCTTGAAATTTGACAATTTCTTCCACTTAAATTATTATTAACGTAAGCTCTCTGATAATTGTAAATATGAACTTAATATGCGTACAGTTAAAAAGATTAACTTTTTTAACAAAATAAAATTCATTAAAGACGCTTTTATGATTGTGTTCATTCTGATTTTTTCTTTAACCAATTATATTCCAGGAAACCTCATTATCCTGAAATATAATTAAAAACATTTCAGAACAAATGCAACCATAAAGAATCCTTTATTGGAAAGCTATTAAATTTCCAATTATAATCAGATAAAACGATAGAAAAAACTGCTTAATTGTAGTCTAGCAACAAGCAATAATTAAAAGGCGCGCCCTTAACAACATGATAGTCGATGAGTGATCCCAATTAAAAAAAAATTAAGTTTTTTTCATCTCAATTAATTTAGAACTAAAATATTTACATCTTTTAGAACAAAAGGCCTACTAAGGTATTGATTTGAAACTAAGTTTAACTTTTGATTCTGTGTGGTGATAATAATTTGTAAGGAAACACATTTAAGGTGGGTAGGACTAATTTGGAAAAATGTATACATAATGGGCTACATGATCTAAGCTTAAGAATAACACGAAGCGGTAGCTATAATTTAATAAACCTTTCTATTCGACCAAAACTGAAACTTTTTACAAAATAAATATTACTTTAAATTATTCTGAGTGTGTCAGTTAATAAACCACAAATGAAAGTTGATTAAAGCACATACAAAACGAATCTAAATAAAAAGAAATAAAATCGCTCATGTACTTTGCTGATTAAGCTTCCACCATTATATAATCGTACAACAAATAAAACGAAAATTTTGAATTTATCCCAAAAACAAAACAAACAAGTTTTTAGACAAGCAAAATTTTTAGAGAAAGCTTTTGCCATCGCTATTTGTTTCGAATAAGTTTTATATATATATTTTTAACATAATACGTTTGAATATAGCAAAACAACAGTAAAGACTTCTGTTGAAAGCGTTATTCGTACTCCACCATGTTTGTTTTGGTTTCTTTTTTTTACTTTCTGGGTGAAAATTATACAAAAATAACAAAACAAAATTTTCATTTTTGTTTTTTTCATTTCTGAAAATTATTTTTTGTTTGTTCTTGTTTATCATACAATGTGAGTTTTATTTTTATAAAGCTTTTAATTTATATTCTTGATTTCTTTTTTTGTTGGGTGATTCTTTCGGGAAATGTCTATTTTACTTTATACTAGATACTGACAGTTTGAGCTAAACGATATAAAATATGGGTGAAAACAGTTAAATATGGCCTATGTTGCGGAGATGATAAAATTTGACCTTGAAAATGATGGCAAAAATATAATATATACGTTATGTGCAAATACAATTTTTTAAACACGTATATATACGCGTATCTAAATCAATGTTGAAGTTTATAAGTTATGTTGGTTCCGAGGTAGCAGATTTATAACTGATAATTAATTTATTGCCTTGTTTTGTTTAGAATGTTTCAACAAACTTTATGTAAATAGCGATTTTACGCTGTGTATACTGTGTTACACATTAAAGTGTTTAAAAAAACATAAAATATAATGACTAAAGAAGAGTACAATTGACTATTGGAGCATCAAGGATTCCACGTAGCGGAATTTTTCTAAAATAAAACTATCTATCCATTGCCGTTTAAAAACACACAGCCACCTAATTTCGAATACAAAAACCACAACACAAACTTCAAACGGATCGTTGTTTTTAATAATCCTTTTTTCCGCGAGAGGAGCTTAGCGTAATTTTACAATCGTCAATAAAAGTTAATTTTAATAGATTTCTAATAATTTTACGTTTTAATTTTTTGGATAATTACTTACGTTAGGTTAGGTTAGGTAAGGGTGGCCGTCCTAAAGGACTAGCATAGACACAAAAATTGGTCCGTAGCTGTACCACATTCGAGTTTCCTCCTCTTCACTCGCTAAACCATCCTGAGCTTACAAAGAAGCGTTTAAAGTCCCGGATCTCGATCTTACTAAGATCCGTGAGGTCGTTCAAAGGGAAAGTTCCCATAAATTTTGTTCTGCTGTACGCTAGACTAGGACAGGTGCAGAGCAGATGGAGCACATTTTCCTCCTCCTCCTCATCACCACAGCTGCGGCAGAAATCGTGGGCTGGGACGCCCAGTCTGCTCGCATGTATCCCAATGAGACAATGTCCCGTTATAGCTCCCACGACCATACCAATATGGTGCCGTCGAAGCGATATCAGTTGGCCTGATCTGGACCGGTCAAGTCCAGGCCAGATCTGCCTGGTGATTACACTCGAACTAGCGTTAGACCACCTGACGTTCGTTTCTTTTATTGCTTCTTCCTGAAGCAGCAGTTTAAATGAAGCAAGCGGTATCTTTATATCCCACCTGCTTTGGGTTATTTGGCGTGCTGTACCCTTACGGGCCAACTTATCTGCCTTTGACATTCCCTGCGATATTGAAATGCCCTGGCACCCACGTCAAGCGGATGTTGAACTGATCAGCCATTTCATTTAAAGATGCCATACAGTTCTGGGCTACCTTCGACGTCAGGGAGTATGATTGTAGCGTTTTAATAGCAGCCAGGCTATCCGTAAAAATGCGAATATCCCTCGTAGATATTACATTATACTTCAACCAGTCCATGACTTCCATTTTCGCGATCAGTTCAGCTTGAAAAACGCTGCAAAAGTCGGGAAGACGAAAAGAGGGGTTAACCCCTAGTGCATCACAGAATACCCCGCAGCCAACCCCTCTATCCCTTTTTGAGCCATCCGTGAAGAAGCTTAGCGTCTCATTGTCCATAACCGTTTCGTTCACCCAGTCCTCTCTGGTGGGAAACTCAGTTTGGATAATTACTTAAATCGATGTATAATTTCATAATAATTCATTATTTAATTCGGCAGCCTGAAGTGATTTATCAATTTCTAGGCAAACACACGGCGCTAAACAACTTGACCAGATTAAGGCGTCAATCATGCCGTGCCGGTAACCAGCCAGGCTGGGGCCCAGTCTAAAAACTAGCTCAGACTGTAACGGTGTAGCCTTATCTGTGTATGACTGACCTCCGCAAAGATGGACCTTCCGTTCTCCGCTACTCGTGGAATCAAACATGGATAAACATAAAAATTATGAAAACAAACAAGTGCTTTGGGGACATCGATTTTTAGGCCTGATATCCAAAACGCAACACCGGGCATAAGCACGAACGAGGCTGGCCCCTCTAAACCAAGGGACAAGGGAACAAATGATAGCCCTTATGTGTCTAATAATTAGAACAGAAAGAGAGCTTGGCGTATAACCATGATAAACCACATTCCTTTGGAAAAAAGGACGGGCCGGTTAAAGGGGGATTCTTCTGAGGTTTCTAAAAGACTGAGATCTCAGGAGGACCCGTTTCACAGAAAACGGTGCAGGAATCTGACACCAGGCTCTTTAATGATGTGCTTCTCAGCTGAACATGGCTACCTTCCATAAAATTATGAGTGAAAACCCAGAACCTGTTTTGTCCTGCGGGGATGGAAGCTAGTTGGCACCGGAGATATGTTAATTTGATTGCTTGTGACGGCCAAATTACGCTCCAATGTCCAGGTCAATAAGATGGTCCTCGCTGTCAGATGAGGGGTCCGAAGCAACCGTGGAGGTAAGCATTCTTCAATGCTTAATGTTCTGCAGATTAAGCTCCACCGTGTGGAAGAAGTTTTTTCTCAATTTGTCCTAAATTACGTCATTTAAAGTTAGGACATTTTTAGTACAAAATTCAATCTCCTATGTAGGCGAATGAAGATTTTATTTTATCTTAATTTATTGTAAAAGTGCGGTCATGGCCATGTTCATAAAAAATTATTGCATAAACTGCCTACTTCTTCACAAATTCGTGCTCTTTTACATATTTGGATATGAAATATCCAAGACAAAAATCTGTTATGCGGCCAGAAAATGGAGAACACAATGGCCTAACAAAATAATTTCAGCTCAAGTGCGGGCACAGCCATATTCATTAAAAATTATTGCATAAACTGCCTACTGCTTATGAAATTCGTACTTTTTCGGACTTGTTTACATATTATTTGGATATGAAATATCCTAGATAAAATTGATGTGTTTCTGGTTCAGGAGCCTTGGGTCAGCGGTTACCGAGTAATGGGACTCAGACCTCTGAACTACAAAGTATTACACGCGTAAGAGTATTGCACGCGTAAGATGAAGGTAAGATTCGTTCCCGTAACACTGATGTAATGGTGGCTAGCATTGAGATGGATGTTCAAAATTCCTGGATGATATCGTTTTACCTATACAAGTGTAAGTTATAATTAATATCGGACTTATGCTAACATTTATTACTAAAAACAGACATGAAGTGCTAGACATCATATTTGTCTCAGATTTTATTAAGATTAAGATATTAAATTGGAAAGTGTCTGAAACCCGACTGGAATACTTTTAGAACCAGGAATGGTTCTAAAAGTAGTCCAGTCTAAGGACTCGTTCGAAATGGAGTTGACTGTTTAAAATGCTAGGAATACAAATACAAAGTGCAACACATCGTTTACGAAGAGTGAAAACAACAATGGTCCCAAGTGGCTGCCTTGAGGAACCCCGTAGGTTGCACGGAAAAAACAAAAACGGGAATCGTATAACTGACAAATTGCAAACGATCTGACAGGTAAGAGTGCAACCATCTGGATGAAGTTGAAGTTTAATTTCATTAGCTTGTCGACCAGAATTGCGTGATAATGACCAGCTGTAGTCTGGAATCAATGGTACTGTGAAGATGGCCGCTGAAAGACAATAGGTTTGTGACTATCGTCCTTCTCGCAAAAAAACAATATGTTGCACAGGCGAAATATTTTTGTATGGAAAAACAAAAATCGATGAACCATTGATTCAAAGAGCTTTGAAATGATAGAAAGTATGACAATCCCGCGTAATTTGATGATCTCGCTTCGTTTACCGGATTTGAATATGGGACGTATGAACAATATTTTCCACGGATCTGGAAAAACTCGCATTCGAAGGCTTTCATTAAAGATAACAGTAATGTGATCTCCCACAGGCTCTCCGCGCAATTTTTAATCAGGATGGGAGGAAAACCATCATGACCTGCAGCCTTATTGATGTCAATGTTGGATAAACAATCAAAGACTTCTTCTGAGGTAAACGATAGTTGAGTGAATTCCTGATTATTTCCAAGCTCAAAAGGTTTGACATTTGGCGTCTGAAACGGTTCATAGACTGATTCGAAGAAATTAGCAAATAAATTGCACATATCAACGGGAAGCCTAGTAGAGCAGCTCTGTAAGGTCATAGGAGAAGGGACTCCGACAACCTTCCTTCTAGTGTTGATGAACTGCTAAAAATCTCGTGGGTTGGAAAACAATTCCACTTCAATCTGCAGAACGTAATTATGATATAAGAAACTGTTTAAAAATTTGAATTCCTTACGAGCTTTAATGAAAGCAGGATAATACTGTTTGCCCTGCAACCTGTATAGCGTGTGGAGCTTATTACAACGATTCTCAAGGCGTGTCAACTTAACATTATACCATGGTTCTCGAAATGGCGGTTTAGTAGCCCTCGACGGAACATATACCTTTCGATACCTGTCTTGACTCGTTCATTGAATTGTGAAACTATGACATTCAAATCTAGACCAGCTTGAAGAAAATTCCAATCCGAATTGTAGAAATATTCATTCAGAGCAGGGTAGTCAGCATTTCTAAAATCAAAAAACCAATTATTACTGTTTGGAATGACGCATTCAGCGTGAAATATATTTATCATTAATAGAGTGTGGTAGATGCTCGAGCAGCCCGTAAAATACTCGAATGCCAAAACTTCTGAGAACCTATGGTCAGTTGTGAATACAAGATCCAGACATTTCCCTCGACTGTTGCAAAGTAATCCATCGTAGCCAAGGCCTGGTTCTCGTCAGAAAATGCCGTAAAAACACAATCGATATCCAACCAAGTATAGGACTCGGAAGATTAAAATCGCCAATGATCAGTAATTGTTCATCGTCACGTATTGCTGGCAGCACTTCCAAATCGATGAACTTGGTTTCGAGGTAGAGGTCCAGGTTAGAGCCAAAAGGAATATACAGCGCGACAATGAGAATGGAGGACCGTGCAATTTTTAAACAGGCACGAGCTATCACGTCGAGGCTAGGTAGGCACGCAATTACCTCGTTCGAAATTGGATTTTTAACTGCGATCAGTACTCCGCCGCCTTTGAGATGAAGTTGTTGTCAAGTAAGGTTGGTCGAGGTTTCTCGGTAGAGCTAATTATACAAATAGATTTCTTTAATAATAAAATGTCGGTGAAATGAAACATTATGTTACATTCTAGTTGAGTTGAATTAGGGGAACCTTTCTCGGGTCAGTCTATTCTGAAACCTAACGTAATTTTTTGAATAGTTTATACTAGCCTGTGACCGTTGATATCTCATTATTACACAGAAAGGAGGTTCAATACCAATAATGTTTCTATATGACTGGGAAACAATCTACTCTATATTCTAGATTATAAAATCCAAAACACAAGTCTTCATTATACATTCATATTGACTTACACTACAAGCCGAATATCATAAATATAGATCAAATTGTAAATTTGAGAGATACTCTTTTCTATAGAACTACAATAATGAAACTATACTAAATTAACCAAATTTGTAAAAAAAATACTCCATTGTGTGTGTATATACAGCAAGACTAATCCACCATAAAAATGTATATCAAAAATCGAAAACGGAACAATAAATTAATTCAATCACTTTAGCAGATCCATTAGATTGATAATATTGTGTGTGTATACCTCGTTTTTATATATATATGCGATCGACAATGCGTGACATTTATCGGTGCCACTTATCTAAAATTATTTCACACAATTAGAATTAGAGTTGGAACACACATTAATTTATTTATATCGTACGAGTATACGTATATGTATTTCCATTTTCGTTGTCGTCATTTTTATTTTTCCTTAATGTCCGGAGCCGCATTCATTTTTATGTATGTAGGTAGCCAAACATTTATTACTAATTTGAACATAAATATGTATATAAAGCTTTATATACTCGTACAAAACAAAAAAAGCTCAACTTTTTTTATGATTACACAAATTCGATAATATAAAATATAGTTATAGATATGTGAACTGTACGCCTGATTGGGTGGGCTAACCAATCAAATTTTCTATCTTCTATGTGTACAAGTATATTGCTTATGTCGACAATTTAATTAATGGTTATAGTTTTATTTTAACGTATTTCGTGTTCATCAGTATATATGTATAAAGCGCCTTTCGTTATAATCAATTGTGTTGTATCTAGATTGATGTTAATTAAAGAAAATCAAAATAAAATAAAAATTGCGTTCATTTTTCACTTTGAAATTAGAATGAAATTCACGCAAAATGATTAATAGTCGTTAATAGGTACAGCCATTTTTTTTACTCATCCATTATCTCGTTCAAATGTGGTAAAGTGCTTGAAACTACATTTATAATAATGATCATAACACACACACACACACAATGATTCAATATGGTTGTCACATGCAATCACCATCATCGTCTCTTCAATCACACACAATAACGTACATTAGCTAATTACATATAGAAAAATAAAACTAAAATTGGTTTCCATGTGCATAGCACATTGGACATAGAGACATAAATAAATATACATACATACGTGTACGGTGTATTTATATGTACGTATAGTTAGAGGCAACATAAAAAAAAATCAATTGAAATTTCCGATTATCACAACCATTTATATTTCGATTTAACAGTAGTCGTCGTCAACACACAACATATAAATTGAGGATATACATAAGTCGAAGCGAGGTACAAAAAAAGTTCATAATAATTCGAAGCTGTTTCAAAATAGAATTAAACTTTTTTTGTGTATGTCATTATAACTATGTATGTACTTTCTACAGTACTAGATTTTTCTATACACCTATAATACCGTATAGTTTTGTATTCACTATACTCAAACTATGTATACGTATATGTATACGATTATGATTATTATTGTTATTAGTATTGACGTTATTATTATTATTTTTTAAATTACCCACTTCAAAGCACAATGAAAGCTTTTTATTTTGTGTATTGGATTTTTTGTGTATACAAATTCATATGTACGATATGAACTGATGTTTATTCCAATAAAGGCATAAAAAATTATGAGACACAATTAATTACAATATACGAATTGGTTATACCTATGTTGGCGTTTATGTTCGGTTTGAATAAGTCGAAATGATAAACATAAAATTGTAGTACGTGTAGGTTTTGTTATCGACTTAAGAGCAAATTATAAGTGAATTTATTTCATTTTAAGAATGTGTGTGGCATTTTAGTCGGCTTAAAAAATAGCAAGCTTAAAAAGACCAATGCGTAAAAAAAGCCTTATTCGAAGTTGTAATTGTAACATACATTTTTGATCCTGATTCCTGTCATATCAAATATCTCTATCAAAGTTGTAAAAGTTATTTTTCTTGTTTTTTATTAGAAACGGTCGGAAACTATGTACTGAGTTTCTACACTCAATGCCACAATGAGCCATGGTGCAAACCTGGTAGATGTATCATAAATCGTAGGAGTGCACTGCAGCCTTAGCAAACAGTAAAATGATGATAACTGATCTGCGTTCAAATATCCGGAAGACAACACTTGGGATCTAAGACCAACAAAGGTCGCACAGCTACTAAGATAGTGTAAGCAGTCGTCTATTTCCTCCAGACAGTCGTCAAATAGAGCATCTTGAGCTAGCTAACCTTGGATATGAACCTTGAATTATTAAGCACAGCTTTATCATCCGTACAGAGAATAATATACTTCTTTAAATCACTCAGACTGCCCGAAAATCTAAGCCCATACTTAGGACAGTATAGTCCAAATCCTGCACTGACTTTTGAACCAGAGCCATCGACCCAAGAGAGTGGGAACAAACAAATTAGCACTGTCTCTACGTCTAGTAAGGACAACTAAATCAGTCTGAGAAGGATTGATGTATATAACCAATTATCAAACCATCCAACTTCCACCATAATAATAGCGTTCACGTATTTATCAGAAACTTTCAAAATGAGAGCAAGCGCATAGCTTTGGACGACAAAGCCAGATCGCGGCAGTTTAACACATGATTAATCAATAACCAACTACGCGAGACTGAGCGTAGAATCAATATTAAAATTGGTATAGGCACTCGTGATGGTCGAAAACGAAGTACTATCAAAAGCTCCTGTAATGTCCAGGAAGGTATCTATACTAGAAACTCTTTGTTGTTAAGTGATCTATCGATTCTAGTTACGAGTTCATGTAGAGCAGTTTCGCAGGGCTTGCCATCTCTGTAAGCATGCTGACTGTTACTGGTAGTTGAGGTAAAACTATTCTACTCCTGCTCAAGGCGCGTGGTATAGTGGAAAAAGCAATAGAAGCCTGGAACAGATTGAGCATGTGAGTACTTATGTGTAGAAAAACATGGTTCAATTCAACAGGGAAAATGCCATTAGCACAACTCGATTTGAAAGGTGCAAACGAGAAAAACCTACTTGAAGTCATAAATTATGAAAGAAATAAAATAACTGAGCGAAGGTGTATTACTCTTTAAAAGTTTTCGTGTTCAAACTATAACGCTAACGCTGTAATGTAGATAAAGTAATGGAATATCCCAAGTAATTGTTGATGTGCATCGTAACCGAATTGTTTAATACAATTTTAATAGAGCGAATTCCGAATAGAGCAATCTTCATACTTGATTTTTTAAATATTTTTCCATCTGAATCGATTATTTTAATTTAATTCAATTCTTTAAATTTATCTTTATACCTATACGAATTTTGGGGATCAAATTTTAATGGTCTAAAATGTGAATGACTGTTAACTGTCCAAATTTATTATAATTTTTTAAAATCTTGATTTGAAATTACTACTGTGAGCGAAATTCTACTTGATATTACTGCCAACATAAATCTAAACCAACAGTTCTATGTTGAATTAATTCTAGTTTCTCTATATACATTTGTATATGCGTTTGTTGGAAGAATACCAGCTATGATTCGGTATAATTCAGGCAAAGGAAACTCTTGTGATTGACTATATAGCTTTGAAACACCTGTTTAGCAACATTTGTAATTTTCTTCAATTTAGCTTTAGCAGGTGTTCCAAATGTGGCAGAACATGCACGAGAAGAAATTTTTAAAAGCAACGACCTCTTACAACACAAGCATAATTAATGCAACCCAGACCTTTTAAAAATATATATATAATTTATATAGTTGGTTCATCCCAGGATCTTTAGTATTTGGTGTATACAGTTGGTACTCAAATAATCATCCCTGACTTTTTTAATATGTATAATTTATTTGGTGGAAACCAAATTCTTCAGGGCAAGTCGTTGAAAAAGCCGTCCTGAATTCCAACACATGGTGGAATTAGGAATCTGCCGACCATCATCATCACCAGTTTATTGTCCATTACATATGGTCAAAAAGAAAGATCAAGATTGGAGACCATGTGAAGACTATCGTAAGCTCAATACGGCCACAACACCTGACCACTATCCGATACCCCACATTCAGGCTGCAAAGTTTTCTCTAAACTTGATAACATCAGAGGTTATCACCACATTCCCGTAGCACCTGAAGACGTTTTCAAAATGGCAATTACCACTCCATGTGGCCTCTTCGAATACACCCGAATGCCACTTGGATTAAGCAATGCCGCGCAAACATTTCAGCGCTTTATGAACGAAGTCGTTCGAGATCTCGTTCGAGGAATGCAACACTGCATTCAACAAACTAAAAACTGAATTGGAGAACGTCACTATGTTAATACATCCACTGGAAAACGGAAAATTCAGTGTGACGACTGATGCATCGAACACAGCTGTTGGCGCTGTCCTGCAACAGTATAATAACGATTGTTTGGAACCATTGGGATTCTTCTTAAAGAAACTCTCAGATGCTGAAAAGAAATATTCAGCATTCGATAGGGAATTACTCGCGATTTATCTTACCGACTTCACAATTTACACCGACCACAAACCTCTGACTAGAGCAATTCAGTCAAAAATTGAACGAAATTCATGTCAATATCGCCACTTGGATTACATAAATCAATTTACCACAGACATTCAGTATGTTCAAGGAAAAGAGAACGTTGTAGCTACACTATCATGCACATCGGATTCGGAAACTGCGGAGCTCGATATTCACTTCGACTATCAAACAATCATTAAATAAGAAAAAGCAGACTTATAACTTCAGAATTTAGAATGCTTTCTAAGCATGTAGATTTGAGCATATCCATATAGATATCATGGGACCACTTCCACCATCAAATGGATACTCATACATTCTAACTTCTGTCGATCGATTCACTTTAAAATAAATACCAACACATACATACATTATTTAGAGACTGTTCGGCTAGTGGATTTATTGTCCTTTGAAAGCTGAACAGTATCCCTATTTGTACACGGCTACAGGTCCGTCTTTTAATTGGCCATCTGCACACTGCATAGCTCCATGCTAGCCTGTACTAACATGAACGATGGGTCGGCCCATGAGTTCTACATTCCAACAGAAGGTCATAGATGTTTTCAATTTAATCACCGATCGTAATCGGGAGTTGAAAAATCCCTTTTGCATCCCACCTTTGTTGGGATTCGAACCCGGTACCTCCCGATCCAAACGTCGCAGCTTTAACCACTACGCTATTTGCTCGGTAAAACCAGATTGACTTACTGGCCCGAAGCATACTGCATGACCGACATGGCTGCATCCACCATTGCCACAACGTTTGTCCATAACTACGTATAATTATTCGGCGTTTCTAACACGATCACCACAGTTCAAGGAACTCAAATCGAGTCCAACCTATTCACTGAGTTAACGAAGCTCATGGGGTCATATTGGATACACACCACACCATATCATCCACAGGCAAACGGCATGGTTGAATACTTTCACAGACAGCTAAAAGCGTCACTCAAAGCCCGAGAAAACACAATTCATTGGAGATCGGAAATACCAATCATCTTACTTGGAATCCGAGCTACGTTTAAAGAGGATCTGAAGTGCTCACCAGCGGAAATGGTTTATGGACAAACCATGAAGCTACCCGGTGAGTTCTTCGTCGAAAATTCTCTTCCGTCTTTACCCACAACCGACACAGTCATCCAACAACTACGTACCACTATGCAAAATCTCATCCCCACAGCAACACGTCAATCCAAACAAAGTGACAGATTTGTTCCGAAATTAATGGACAACTGCGAGTAGATACAATTCGCACAGGTTTGCAATCCCCATATGAATTTCCATACAAGGTGATACGACGACTGCGCAAACACTACTTTGTCTCAATCAAAGACAAACCGCAGTCGATATCCAGACTGATAGACTGAAACCGGCCTACGGTATTCAATGTTATGCTAAACGTCAAACAGCCACTCGAACACCAAAATCATTCCGTATCATCACCTAAACTTCCACCGGCTTCATCCCTAGAGAGTTATTTAAAAATAACATTTTGAAACTCTACATAAATAATCTGTCATCACACATTATCGCGCACCATCTACTCAAAATCACTTACACTATCAACATAAAACGTCTTCGCAGAAAATAATAATCAAAATTTTTGCATGCAAAGAGAGCTGCAACACAATACAAAAAAAAATCCATTAGTTAAACTGAGAAAGAGTATGTAAACAAAAATGACGATGCTATAATAAAACATAACCTCAATAACATTTAATTATTTTATTACCATAAGTAATCGGTGGAACTGGATAATTTTGAACTCGTTCGTTCTTCAATATTATAATTTTGTTGTTTAGTAAAATAGGATTATTAATTAATATTTAAATTAGAAAGTATAAATAAATATGTATGCACTTACAAACCATGGCTGTTGGTTTTTAAATCACAACTATAAAAATTTGTCGTTTATTCGCTGATTGGTTGAATATATATTTTTTCAATATGTTACCATAAAATATACTCAGGTTGAATATATTTTATTTTATTTATTTTTTTTTTTTTATATTTATTTATATTACGACTGAGTCTTGTACCCATTTAGTAATTTACATTGCATAATACAGTATTTTGAATAGTCGGCGTAATCAAGTGATTATCCCCAGTTAGTGTAACTCCTTCATTTAGATTTTTCGCCACAGTAAGTCTACTGACCTCCTGGTCGCGATAAGACCAGTGGTTTGGTTCTTTGCAGTCTTCTTGTTGAAGATTTAGTCAGCATACAGCGTATGTCCAGATTTTGATGCTGGTGCAGACGTTGTAGGTGTTTTGTTGCATGATGCTTAATTTCATTCGCGACAAGCGGATTCCATTCGTCGTTTCGAATGTACCACGGTGCATTAACAATACATCGTAGGATTTTATTTTGAACTGTTTGTATGATTTTGATATTTGTCTTCTTGGCACATCCCCAGAGTTGGCTACCATATGTCCATACAGGCTTCAGAATTTGTTTGTATAACAGCAGTTTGTTATGGATCGCTAGATCAGATTGTCTCCCTAGGAGCCAATGCATTTTTCTAAATTTTATGTTTAGTTCTTCTCTCTTCTTTTTTATGTGTTCCTTCCATCTAAGCTTAGCATCTAAAGTCATACCAAGATATTTGGCAGTGTTTGCATGGGGTACTACTATTGAGTTTATCATTATTGGTATATGGTTAACTTTTTGATTTGTAAAGTTCACTTGGATTGATTTTGCTTCATTTAATTTAATTCGCCATTGCTTTGTCCAATTACATATCAGGTTAGTAGCCCTCTGTAATTTACTAGTGGAGTCATTGATGTTCTTTGCTGTTGCAAGTATTGCCGTGTCATCGGCAAAAGTCGCCATTGTTTCTTCTGTAATTGGTATATCTCTAGTATATAGGAGATATAGGATTGGCCCAAGAACACTCCCTTGTGGTACTCCGGCTGTTATTCTTTTTAGTTGGGAGTACTCATTCTCATACTTTACTCGGAAGTGCCTCTCTGATATGTATGATTTTAAAATTTGAAAAATTGCTCCGGAAGATCTCGATGAAGTTTGAATTCTAGCCCCTGGTGCCATACTTTGTCAAATGCTTGCTTGGAATATAGTTGAGCATATTTGTTTGTTTTCTAGTGATTTCTCGATTACATCAGTAATTCGATGTACTTGTTCTATCGTAGAATGTTTTTCCCTAAATCCAAACTGATGTGAAGGGATAAGATTCCTTTCTTCGATAATTGGTTTTAGTCTTTTAAGAAGAACTTTTTCAAATAGTTTCGATAATGTTGGTAGCAGAGAAATTGGCCTATATGAAGCTTTATCATGCGGAGGTTTGTTCGGTTTAAGTATCATAATTACTTCTGCAACTTTCCATTGCCTTGGTACATATCTTAGTCGAAATGCTGCATTAATTATATGCACTAGTTTCCTCAACGCTTTCTCCGGTAACAGTTTTATTATCTGACCTGTTATAAGATCATATCCTGGAGCCTTATACGCATTCAGATTATTCTTGATTTCCCATTTTAGTTCTTTCAATGTTACAGGTGTAATATTTACTTCATCCTGTTTATTTATTGGTGTAATATTTTCCTCTTCCGTTTGTTTTGGATAAGGTTGGAATGTTTCTTCATGGTGATTTGCAAACAAATCTGCTTTTTGTTTAGCATTTCGGGCCCAATTTTCATTATTTTTAATTGGAGGAATCTGAAGTTTAGGTCTTTTAATATTCTTAGTTGCTTTCCATAATGAATAATCAGTATCTTTTTGCCCAGTTAGAGTGCTGAGGTATTTATTAACTGATTGATTTTTAATGTCTTTTATAAGGTATTTTAATTTGTTACACAAATGGTTAAATACTCCTTTATTTTCAGGATTTCGATGTTTTTGCCAATTCTTCCGTGCTTTCCTTTTATTTTTAAGAAGTTCTCTCACTTCCTCTGGATAGCTAGCATTGCGCTTTATTTCCTGCCTATTATTTGGAGTGCTTTCCCATGCAGCATATTGGATATTATGGATGAGCTTATCTAATTCGTCTTCTATTTGGACTGGTCCCTGAATTGGTTTCTGCAGACTAATTCTTTCTGTTAACTGTGTTTGGAAGAGATCCCAATTGGTTTTGAAGCTCGTTAATTTCGGGTTGCTCTCTTTCAAAATAATTGTTTGGCTAAGTATCATAATAACTGGTGAATGATCTGATGATAGACTTTCACTGTTCTCTATATGGATATAATTATCTGAAATCCCTTTTGTAATAAAGAAGTCTATAAGGTCTGGAATCTTACTGGTATCCGTAGGCCAATAGGTTGGTGTACCGCCTGAGTGAAACTCGCATTTTAGTTGTTTGCCTGCTGCGAACAGTTCTTTTCCTTTAGCGGTCGTTAACCGAGATCCCCAATATGTATTTTTTGCATTATAGTCACCTCCAACTAAAAAGCCACTTCCTAGCGTTTTCAGAAGATTAGTATAATCTACTTGTTTGAGATTGTATCTTGGAGGGCAATATATTGCTGAGATACTGCATGTTTTAATATTGCTTAATTGTATTTTGATTGTTGTGACTTGCATCGAAAGGTTCTCAACTTTTGGTTCTTCGTTATGTTTTATATACTATTTTATGAGGATAGCTGATCCACCTCTGGCTTTGTTCTCAGGATGTAGTGCATGGTAGCAATTATATCCTTTTATTTTACAGAATGAAGTTTTGGAGAAATGGGTTTCTGATATAAGACATATATCTATATTATGCATGTTTAAAAATATATTTAGTTCTTGAATGTGTTGCAATAGCCCATTTGCATTCCAGGTTACAATTCGTAATGTTTTATTCATTTCTTTTGTTTATAATTCGATTTTATATAATTTATATTTTGATACACTTGACCAAGGTTTTCTTCTACTCTTTTATTGAAACTAGTTTGTGATTTCATTTCTTCTAGTGTTTTCTGCAGACTCATTTCCTGCGAAATAAGTCTATTGTTAATGTTCTCTAGATTTCTCAGTATGCCCTGTAGAACGAGATCCACTTTTAACTGTTTCTCCTCTGTTTGCTGAACTACTTGTGCATAAGTAACGTTTTCGTTTACTCTCTGGCTTTGTATGTTATGATTAGCAGTTGACGGTTTAGGCTCCGTGGTTCTTTTTATAGTTTGTACATTTATTGATGTACCTGGTTTGCGTGATTTATCTCTCATTTTTTGTAGTTCTACTGCAACTTCACATCCTCTGTAGTTGGCTGGATGCTGGCCATTATAGTTGATACACTTCGGTGTTGTATCTCGGGGGACTGTGCAGTCATTTCCTGCGTGTTTTCCTGCACATTTAACACATCTTGCTTCACGGTGGCAGTACTTTTGTGTATGATTATAATCTTGGCACTTTTTACATTGTGGTATTAGTCGAGTGACCTTTCTCGGTGTTTCTATTCTAACTCTAAGGTTGAGGATAGCCTTAATATTATAAATATTTTCGATTTTTTCTTGGTTGTCGAAGGTTAGCATAAAAAGTGGGAGACCTCTTCTCATGATTTCAACATTTCCGTCCCTGTTTTCTCTTCTCTCTTTTCTGATGATGTTGACTGCATCGATTATTTCCAGGCCTTTGTTTTGCAGGTCCTCAATAATTTCATCTTTTGAGCAAGTTGGATGGAGACCTCTTGCCATTACTTTAATTGATCGATCATTTTTGTCCTCGTAGGTATACCACTGATGACCATCAGCATTTAGTTTGTTAGCTAGAGCTTTATAATCTTCAGGCTCTGTTGTATTTATTTTCCAAATATTATTGCTGATCGATATTACTTTGTAGTCATTTCGTACTACTTCTTTCATCAGTTTCTGAATACTACCGTGGTTGCTTATTCCTAGAATATTGATCGGAGGTGGTACCTGTTTTTTCTTTTCTGTCTCATGCACTTTTGATCCAGAAAATGCTTTGCCAGTTTTAATGTGGGTTTGCATTGGCTCAACTTCTGGTGATGATTCAGCTTTCCTCTTGCTTGGGTTGGTTTCTTCTTTAGGTTTTTTATTTGCCATCTTGGATTTCTGTAGTCTCCAATTTGTTTCTTTTTCAAGCTCATCTTCATCAGTTTTATATTCGGCTTGATCTGCGAGTACTTGAAATTGGTTGTTCATTATTGCCAAGTTTCCTGCGTTGTTATTTTTATTTACGGTTTCCTTTAGCATAAGGTTTTCTTTCTTTAGCACGGCAACTTCATTGTTCAGTTGCGCGATTAATTTCTCCATTTGCTCAAATTTATTTATTAGTTCCGCGTTATGTATTATAACTGTTTGTGCGCTGGACGTGGCTGCCGAAGCCACGTTGGCTTGGAATTTTTATTAATGGAAGAGGTATTTTCCTCCTCATTGTTTAGTTCACACAGCAGTGTGGTGTTCCCTGGCGGTGGGTTTGATGGTGGTGTTCTTTGGAGTGCCGTACTTCTTCCACCAAAGGGCCATTCATGTATCGCTTGTTCCTTGCTTCCAGTAGTACAAAAAGGAATATATTTTATGGTAACATTTTTATTTTTATAGTAACATTTGTTAAAAAAAAAAGACTAAAACTCATGCAAAATTTTGCATGTTTATGTTGCTGTTCTTGTCATTCAAACGTAAATTGTAATTAACTAGTGTCTTCTTTTTTTGCATGGCCAACATTTTTCTACATCTATTGTAAATCGGACTTTAAGCTTAGTTGGTACATATATTTAAATATAATGATGGAACTATATACATGTGTACATGTGTATGTATAGCCAAAAGTTTAAATAATTGGTACATTCCATTACAATTAATAGCAATTAATTTGATTGGAATTTCGGAGTAATATCATGCAAGGATTAAAACTAAATTTTCAAATATGATTGTTGAAATAGACTTCTTATTACCAATTAGTATTCACAGCTGTAGGTTTTATTATGTTGCCAAAGTTAAAGGCGTGCAAGAGACTAATTAAATTTGTTACTAAAAATTACTAACTTTGTTGAATTTTTTTTTTTCACATGTATAATCGTAGAACCAATTTGCACTCGCACAAGTTTGTTTATATCCGCACCATACCGCATGCCTAATTGGCCCTTAATCACATTCGATCAAACATTCGCTATTGGCCTATAAAATTTATATTTATTGATATTCTATCAACAATGACATAATAATGTCGGTATATAGTCACAATAATGATGAATTATTGACGAAGAAAAAAATTTGTTTTTTAAAATCAATAAATTTGATTTTTTTTTAAAATATGCTGTCGATTTGAAACGGAAGAGATTCTAATAAATAATAATGAAAAAATCTATTGATTTGTTCGTTACGTTGGCATTATGTGTGGCAGAGAGATAATTTAGTCCAAATAATTGAGCTTCCACAAAAATTAATTTACCGCACTATATTGGAGTCTAAACAAAATTCGTTAAAAATCAAACGTTGAAGAAGAATGATTATAGGTCGTTATGCATTATGTTTTTCGGATTGTATTACAGAACCAGTAAAAATAAATTTTGCTATTTTATTATTTGCTTAAGCGTCTTAATGCAGCAATTTTTAATCATTTGATTTTTAATTAATAATAATAATAATTATAATAAATAGTAAAACCTGGATATTATCCATGCCACCCTAAACAATAAGCTCACGGTAAATACATAAAACCCTAATTAAATGTTATACCCAATGATTTACATCGTGTTTCATGTTTGCTGCTGTATATGTATAGGTATTTATATAACGAAACTCTAATTAACAAACACGACGTACAGTACAACATCAATATACAGCCATAAGCTGCGAAACATTTATAAGTTGCAAATATGATTTAATTAATTAATGAAATAAACAAAATTGGTGAGTCTCGACTAAGAGTCTAAATAAAAGTCTAAAATTAAATTACTTGGGTTTCCTTCCTATCTCATTATTAAATTTAACATAAATTGATTTAGTTTTGGTAAGCTATAAATTATTTTATTATTAACACTATTTTTGTTTTTTTGGCATTTAATTTATTTTTATTATTTATTTTATTGATTTAATAATATAAACGCGAGAAATGGAACACAAATATTTTCTTTTTATATTTTGATAAATGTAGTTGGTTAGGGTAAGCAGTCTAAATGTTTGTCATTTAATCAATAATGGATTTGAATTTGCTGCTTTTTATCAATGTCAATTATGGTAATCCCGGTTTAAGGTTTTTAATATTGTTTACTGGATCATATTTCATAATATATTTTGTACAAGATGTATACGGACATATTTTGAAAGTATTTGCTAATTGCTACCCACATTTCCATTCATATTTCCCCTATTAGTCACCATTGTGTCATCGTTGGTTTTCTTGTGACCGTGGGAAAGTAGCATAAATGAATTATATTTTCAATAATTCTATAAGGCAGATGAACATGTAAATCATATATTTAAACTTCATAAATATAATCATTAATAATTTAATTATTTGTAATAAAATTAAATAAATAAAAAATATTATTTTGTAGTATTAGTTATGTAAAAATTATAGGCCAATAAAAAAGATATAATAGAATTATAACAAAAAACATTCAATTGGTTATTAAATGTCTATAAAATAAAATTAATTTCATAATTATAAAGTACTCCATAAAAATTACATTTATCTGGGATATTGTGTATCGTAACACACTATATTTCGATATATACATAGTAAACATTGTAGATGAATTCAATCTGGTTTCACTCGCCTCAAAAGGTCCGCCTCTTGTAAACTAAAACCAATTTATAAAGTTAATACATAAACTGGCTAAAACGGGTGATTTTTTTTCAATACCAAACTTTTTCAGTTTTCAAACTTAGTTTCGTAGTAAAATTTCGACACAGCCATCAAATTTCAGTTCGACGAGCTTCACACAGCTTGTTATATATTTTATATTAGCCTTTCTACTTCCTCTTCGACTTGTATAATGTTCCTTATTGGTGCTTGAAGATTGATGTTTTGATCTAATAATTTTCGAAAATGTTTCCAATTGGTATTCTTATTGGACAGTCTAGCTGTGATTTCTTTTTCGATTATTGTTTCACTGACCGTCATAATAACGGGAGCGTGGTCCGACGTAAGCTATTCATTATTTTCGAAACGAATATAGTTATCTGATATACCTTTTGTCACATAAAAGTCTATGAGATCCGGTGTTTTGTTTAAATCTGTTGGCCAGTAAGTTTGTGAGCCACCAGATTGAAAGTCACTTTTTAATTTTTTTCCTGCTTCAAACAACGCTCTTCCTTTTGGTGTAGTAACTCTGGAGCCCCAGTATGTGTTTTTTGAAGTCGCCACCATTGATAAAACAACCTCCCATGGTGTTAACAAGTTCTTCATAATCGTCTCTTTTCAAATTATGTCGTGGTGGACAGTACATTGCTGATATATTTAATTCTTTATACTTTGTGCGAGTTTTGAGAGTTGTAACTTGCATAGATTCTCTCTGATGGATGGATCGTATGGTAAAATCTGTAGCCACGTATTCTGGCATATGAGGAGTTAGTAAAATGGGTTTCAGAGATTAGAGAAATGTTAATTTTTCGTTTAAGCAGAATTATTTCCAGCTCGGGAATGTGTTGGATCAGCCCATTCGCATTCCAAATTACTATTCTGAGCGTTTGTAAATTTATTTTTATTTATATATTCTAGTCGTTTTGGGTAACGATGATGACAAGTTTCTCAAGTGTTCAAATATGAGTTTATTGGTCTCAGCCTGCTCATCAAGTTTTTTATTTAGAGCATCTATGCATTTCACGACATCTATCAAAATTTGGCCATCGTTGCTATCTTTTGCTTTTGCCTCTTGTGCATATGATTCTTTTCCTCGTAATTTATATAATTCCCGATTTGGCTGTTGATTGCTCGGGGCTTCACTACCAGGGTTTCTACGGTTTAGATCAGACTTTCTAGCGCGATTTCTTATATTTTGTAATACTTTAGCAACCTCACAGCCACGGTAATTAGCTGGCTGTTGGCTCTTGCAATTAATACATTTTGCAGCTGAGTTCCTATCTAATGTGCACGTGCTCGTAAGGTGGTTACCAGTACATTTAACACATCTTGCCAGACGTCCACAGTATCTCTGAGTGTGATTGAAGCCCTGATATGTTTTGCATTGGATTATCTGCAGTGACTTTTTCTCCACTGCTTCTATTCTGACTTTCACATTTTGAATTGCTCGAATATAATGAATTTTTTGAATATTTTCGTCCTTGCCAAACGTTATCATGAATAGTGGTAGTCCTCGCATGTTTGATGTAGTCCTCTAGCCATAACCTTAATTGGTCTTTCCTGGTTGTCCTCATATGTTTTCCACTGAAAATTCTCAGCATTAAGCTTCAAAGAGAGATTTCTATAAGCATCTGAGTCTGGAACATTTACCTTCCAAACATTATCATTTAGTGCTATACTAGCTAGAAATCCTTGTCCGTAATCGAGGTCATCAGAGCCTTGACAGCCAGATAGTCCAACTACAATACCAAATATGTTTATTGGTGGAGGCTGTTTTTTTAAGAGGAATTCGTTCCTATTTCTCTTCCGAGTTCTTCTTCGTTTGTGTCATATTCATTACAGACTTGTTTTTTTTTCTTTACCTGATTCGATGATCCTTTTCAGGTCTTCATTTTTTCTCTTTAATAGGGTAATTTCATTACTCAGCTTTGAGACCACTGCTTCTAGGCTTTTTAATTGGCTATGAAGTGTGCTTTTTTCGCTTTCAACATTAGTTGTTGGTGAAGACAAAGTCATACTAGTATCTCCTATAGAACTGTTTTTTTTAATAGGTGGTGATCTTATAATTATTTTACCCCTAAGAAAAGTATACACATCATTTCTTGTTAAGCTTGTATTAATATCTGTCCCAGCAGCCAAGTACCCCAGTGCGGATACATTGTGGTCGTTTGATTTCAACGACTGGGAGCCCACTTGCTCACTTCCGAAAGTCACCGGTACTGGGCTTCTGAGTCCCTGCACCGAACCTTTTCCTGTAGTCAGGCTTATCGTTGGTTTTTGTTGAAGGTATCCTTCCTCAAGCATTTTATACCTCCTGCCAGGTAAAATAGCCATCTCTTACATAAAAACAGACGCTGTTTGAAACCGCAAGATGCGTCTGGTCCTGGTGACCAGACGCATCTTGCAAGTTTTGGTCCGCGAGTGGTATTTTATTTCCCATTTACCCGCCGATGATCTGGTGTGGGGTTTCACCTATCCGCCACCTGGGGACGTGCTCGATAGGAGGCATTCAATGAAATGATGATACTTACAGAAGAAATTTACCACCTAAAAAATGCTTCATAAGCCGAGGTCCCGGATAAGCCGCACACTGTCTTAAAATGAACCGGGGTCAAACAAGGGGTTAAAATAAATAAAAGGTGCCTGCCATTTTTTATGCTAACCTTCAATAATAAAGAAAACGTGGAAAATATCTACAATATAAAGACTATTCTAAACATAAAATAGACACTGAAAAAACAACCGGCCTGATACATCAATGCAAAAAATGCCAAAGCTTCAATCATACATAGAAATATTGCGGACGGGAGCCTAGATGCGTAAAAAAAGCATGTCATAAGTAAAAATATCCCTCCAAAATGTATCAAATATAAAGAACAACATCCTGCAAATTACAGAGGATATGACGTAGTGAAGGAACTACAAAAATTAAGAAACAAAACGCATCAAATACCACATAATCTTAGAATACTGCCCGGAAGGAAAAATCAAGTAATGAAAATCAAATTCTTGAAAAGATACTGAGACGCATATAAACCCTAAATATACAGCTAACTAGGCAAGAAAGAAGTCTAGAAGCCTTAAATAAGCAACTACATAATCAACCCAAACCCAGTAAGACGACTTTAAAGGAATAAGCTACTAGAACTGGGTACCTAGGACCCAAACGATGGTTAAATAAGCTTCAATGTAAATTTTACTGAAACTAACCAATGGGTTACACCCTACAAAATTGTACAAAATAAGATAGATGAATTACTAGATGATTTGTAAACCAGTTGTAATATTACAAATAAATAAAAAAATATTATTTTCTCGCCGACCATTACCGCACATCCGCATCATATACCTGGCATAAAATTATATCAGTGGTGGTTTTAAGCATAGGCACCCATAGGAGCCTCCTCGCTTAATTGAACTTATTGAACATTTTTCTTTATTTATTTGTTTGGTTGTAGATAGGTTCGGCATTGAGAATAAAACTTATAACTCTTTTTATATGATATGTTTAACAACAGTTAATTTTGACGAATTACCTAGTAGCCGCCCGTGGATCTTTAACAGAGTGGACAATGTTTTAATATTTCGAATCATAAAATAGAAAAATACAATCGATATAAATACATTTTACAATTTTGAGTTTTAAGAAGCAGTATTAAAATTGTGCCACGATGATTGGAAGAAACATAAAAATAATTGCAATCAATTCATGTCGGAATTATAGTACCAAAACCAAATTTTAATCGAACTTTTGAAGCGCTCCCATAGTTAAAGACACGAAAAATAGTCTTCTATAAGTGTCAATTTTTTGTGTGTTTACTATATGAGTGCTTCGAAAGTTCGACTAAACTTTGTAATCGAAAATATTTTTTCTTTTTACTATTATTCATAAATAATAATAAAATAAATTAAAAATATTCTCGATATCAAATTTTAATCGACTTTTGCAGCATGTAAAATGCACAGTGCAATATTTGTTATTTAATAACATTTCAATATGTCTTAAAAATATGAATAGAAGTATTCGCACGGATTGTTAATAAATTTAAGCTAACATACTTTTAATATATTTTAAAATAAAATTAAAATTTTTAATACATCATTGGGTATTATAAAATAAGAACAACGTCCTAATTATTATCTTCATGTATTTTTGTTTAAAATATTCTTATTTGACATAATTTTTATTTGAAATCAACATTTAGGGAAAACTTAAATTTTTGTTTTCGTATCAGTTGGAATGGTTGATTCGAAAAAATTCGATTTAATTTAATTTGTAAACTTTTCGCTAAATATTTATAATTATTTGTAAACTAAAAAGAGCGTCGCATGAAATGTGACCTATGGCCTCGCACATGTTAAAACCACCATTGCATTATATTATTAAAATTAAGTTGTTTCTTTGGCTAAAATACATAAATTGTAAAATACTGTTGGTTTATGTATAAGCGTCATATATAGAATCATATACATAAAACAACTTAATTGATCATAGGAATAAATTTAAACTAAGTACATATAGTTACGTGGGTACACAGTCACATTGGGACCGATTCTCCAATCTAAAATTTTATGGTTTGTTATCTTGTTTTTGTTTTTTCAATACAAATACTATACAAGTGGAAAGTGGAAAAACAAAACAACAACATTAATTTTATCGTTCCCATATCGCAGTCATATTGTAACATAAAAAAACATTCTGGTGTGTCAAATCAACAGACGTGAATATTGTAGTGATTTTATTTTTCGTTACTCGGCAAATATCGTAGGATCTGATAGGAGATAATTAATTTATGTAATAGCGAAGTTGTTAAAACGAACAGTTGAAAGTATTTTTGATCTCTGGAAAATTATTTTATTGCGTTTTCGATAAACAGTGTTCGAATTAAAATGTATGGCTGGTCCATTTCTTTATTAAGTCGCTAAAACAAATCAATTTTGCATTCATTAAATAATTGTTCACAAACATGTGTACGGCATAATTTTCTACAAAATTGTTCATCTTATGATTCATTTCTACAAAACTATAGTTACACGAATACTACGTGAAGTGAAATCCCATTGTACATTTTTTTTGTTCTTCAAAATTTTGTATAAAACAAATATGAAATAAAAATTCAGGAATATTCAAAATCTAAAACAATATTTGATTTCATAAATCGATTCTGAAAATAATACGTGTTTAGCTGATATCCCGGAATTTAACAAGAAACTAATTGTCAGGTTTGACCGATTTAAGAATTGCGAGATAATAATAAATAATAACTGGCCCCTTACTGTATCAACAATTTGGTTTCGATCCTGAGCACGGTCTTCATACTGTCTTAGACAATAAAGCATATAGCTAGCTTCGTCCCAGAGTTCAGTAGCGAAGAGACCGATCCAACACAAGCTGGAGCCAGCCTAGCGAAATTTATTGGAGCTTCACGCAACATCTAAAACCGACTACAAACCACCGAAGAAAGAAGAGTTCAACGAAATCATCAAGTACAGACTAACAGGAAATCCATTTTCAACAATATATGGTGAATTTGGAGACGAACAATTATCCGGATTTAAAGTATTTTTAATTAATATCATTAACAAAATTGCCAAATAGTAAACACATAATTAATTTTATTAAATATGTAACCCATTAAAAATTTTCTCAATTTATATAAAATTAGATTGTAAAATAAATGTTTCTATCAGAAATTGCACCTCCAAACGTCTCGGAAACAAAAATAACCATTCCGTTTTCATTAACAGCAACTATAATAATTTGAAAGTTGTTCTATTTTGGTACCACGAGAAGGGTAGTATATGATGAGTTGGGTCCTCTGATTTGTGTACAGGTATTTTGGTACAATTATAGCTCGATACGAGCTTCTAGATTTCGAAATTTTTCAGAAATCGATTTGTTGCAAAGTGATGTAAATTCTCTTAATTAAAAAAAATTAATTAAAAAAATATTTTGCATGAGTAGAAAATCATTGCCGTGTCTATCCTTAAAAAGCGTTATTAAGAGTTGATTTTTAATATCGATTTCAATATGAATTAATTCACTTTTATTTTTTACCATCAAGCTTAATAATAAATTAAATCGATCTGAGTCAAATCCCAATAATTATTTTAAAACCGAAGAAAAGAAACGGAACTAGAAAGCGTTTATGTCGACCTGTTGTTTGTATTAATAGGGGTTTGTGTTGTTTGATCATCTGTGGAAACAATGACTGTTCCATCGTTATCATTATTTTTAGTTTCTACGGTGATTGCTTGAGAGAATTCGATATGTTCCGGTTCTGAAACAGCCACCACACCATTCCAATTTCTATTCTGATTGCAATATCGTTCGTCCCTTCTGCTGACATGGTTACTTCACGTTATGTCAAACTTACGTAGTGGAATATTTTGGGATGGAATTGATCCAGCCATGGAGAGTTTTAAATGCACCTATTGAAATTGGTACTCTATGTTATTTTACTCCTGACAAATCAAACTCAGCCAAACTTACCTAAACTGCATATTTTGTAATCGCCTTCTTTAAAATGAGCGCTACAAACTTTAGACTTGTCTTTCCAGTTCTCAAACTTATGATGTGGCGGAATAAATTAATTAACGAGTTTTTTGAATATTTACTCCAGAAATTCGGCACCAATAAGATCTAACCATAATATGTATATATTTTAAATAGCATTATATACCAATTTAATCACACACTATTGACCACGATTGAACAAAACTTATGATTGCTTAAATTGTTTGTGTTTAAACGTCAAATTATATCTTTCCTACGCTATTACCACCTACCAATATGAATTGAACTACAAACAAGAAAAAAAATCTATAGCATGTCCCCATTGTTCATTTGCGACTCTCCTCGTTCACAGTAAAAACAAAATTTCTCATGGACTACTTTTTTCCAAAAATATTTATTTAATTTTCCGTTGTTTCTTTTCGACTGTGATCGAAATCGAATACAAATTTAGTAAATCCAGTGAATTTAATGCTATCTTTTTTAATTATTTGCACGGATGTAAAATTATTTCCATACTATGTATCTAAAATTTCACTTATTTTGACCGCAACACATTGAAATAAACAGTACTAACTGACCACGTTGATAATGATTAAAAGCATTAGTACGACATTTTTAAACGGGCGTTCAAGTACAAGGGATAATAACCGAAATCAATAGCAAGGACACCGGTTAAATTGTAAGCCAATAAAAAACGACGCATCTAAATGTTTGATTTGAATTAAATTAATTAAAATAAACTTCCAATATTGCTATTAAATACGAAAAATACAGTTGTTATGAGTTAAAGTCAGCTTTCGTGACACTGAAAAAACTAAAATTAATTTTTTTGGAGTCAACTGTTTGAGCGTGATTATTTGGGAACGCGTAGTAATTTAAAATACAAATAGAAAAAAATTAAATGTTGATATTTTGTGTGAGATAAAGGGTCGGATATACCATTTGTTGCCATCTTAATAAATCATATTAGGATGGCTTTGGTTATACGATTTCACAGTCCAATCAAAAGCTAATGTTAGCTAATTTTCTTCAATGTTACGTTTTACGTCAAATTTGCTGTTTAGAAGCTTGAACACCCGGCCTTGTTTAATACAAATTTGCTAACACAAATGTAAAACAAAGTAAAATATTTATTCCGGTAAAACTTAACTTTTAATATTTTGGGTTTATTGAAATTTGTGGTTTCAACTACATATTTTAAACTCATTCAATCCGTAGATCAATAAAAATTGAATAACCAACATCAAATATTTACTTTTGTGTACTCGCTTTACTTTACTTTAATTTACCGATAATTAAATTAAAAGTCGACTTCTAGAGTAGATTTAACTCTTTTAGTTAAAGTTTAAAAATTTTATTATCTATTTTTAATTATCTATCAATTCGTATCAAAATTCTAAAGTAATGTTTACTCAATTTATTTGGCAAGTTGTAGGTTAAATGGAAATTTAAAGTTTAATAGTCAATCTAATTAAATCTAATTCGGTCATAAGCTTAATTTAATACTCAACTACATCAATATTATAAATTAAATTAAAACTATGTTATTATCAAATTTAATTAAGCGTCAACAATCAACATTTATTAATTTAAAAATTTAGATTAAATCAAAGTTACATACAAGAACTTTCGTGATTAAAAACTAAGAGTAGGCATAAAAGTTTAAGATGATTTTGGTTACTTTTAGAACTTTTTGGTCGACTTAGAATGCATTTGAATGTGCCCTAAGCTAAGTCTCAATTCATCATTCAATTTATCTAATGCTGAGATTTCTTCACTGACCAATTCCACTTATTAAATATCTGTCTAAGTCACTAACCGAGTTAAGATAATTTCACAAGACCAAGAAAATTGAGCGAATTGTTAAATTTATGTCCCAATGCAATTTAGTTCAGTTACATTTCGAATATATAGCATAAATTTCAATAAAACTTAATTTTTAATTTAATCCAAAAAGTTTGGTTTGGCATTTGATAATTTTCTGTCTTCTTGTATACGAGTATGTGTTCAACTGGAGATTTTTTCTATTTAAATTGAATAAAACTAAATTTTTTTTATCTTTTAATTAATTTCATTTGTCCACATGACTACACAATTAAGATGAACAAACAACTTCCAATTTTCTTTATATTCAAAACTATTCTATATTTTATATAGTTTTGCATGTGTGTATCTATCCGAATTGTTGTATTCTTGGTTTTCATGAAAAACTTAAAATATTTTTTTTTTTTTTTTCATGGAAACATATTAAGTTTAATTTCCTATTTTCATATCATCTGTACTGTACTACTACTGATGTAAACTTATTTGTTTGGTTTAGCATTTTATTTTTGTTTTGGGGACTGGAAAATGGAAAATTTATATTTTAATTGAAAAGGCACAAAAGAACGCAAATACATACTCACACTTACACAAATGGAAATAAGAAAAATGTAAGTGAATTAAACTTTTGGTATTATAGAAGAAGTATATACATACATAGTACATACATACTATATGTATACTCAAAACAACAACCAAAAAATAAAACTTACCGGATGGGAAAGCGAAATGAAGAAAAATCGATCGGGAATTTTATTTTCTCGCATTGTGTTGTGTTGTATTATGTTTTGCCCTAAATAAGCGGACGATATAAGAAAACAACTAAAAAAAAGGAAAATGTTGAATTGGGTGTTGTCCATTAATGGGACCCATTATCATTAGTCTCATGAATTCTCTCGTCACTCTCTGTAAATTGTTTAAATATAAAATGTTAAACTTATACAATGATGAATTGGATACGGATCAAAATTCACAGCGACAGCAGGAGGGGGTACTGGGATAAAAAGCTCAGAGAACACGTGTATTATAATTTAAAAGTTTCATTTTTTTTGTGTTGTTATTCCACACAGCAATTTATATTCTAATGAAATTATATTGAAAATATTCCTAAAAAATGTAAATCAATATAAACAAAAAACCCAATGTTCAATGTTAAAATTTAAATTAAAATTTATTTAGAAATCTAGAAAAAAAAAAAAAATCATATTCAAATTTATTAATCGAAAGGAAAATAATAAATGTATTCCAAATTAAGCAAAATGGTCGTAACGACAACAACAATGACCAAAAACAAATTAGAAAAAGCCACAAAATCATTATAATCACCATAATGGCAGTCATTATAATGATTGTAAATATAATGATCGCTGCTATGCGATAAAAATCGAATTGAAAACTTCGGATTGAGGAGGGGTGGAAAATTTTCATGAAAAACATTCCATAAAACCATCGTATAAAAAGGGTAAAATCATCGATATGTTATTTACTCGTAATGTTCACGTCGATAAAATACGTGCTCTCGAATCGTGATTAAAGTTTAAAACAAAACCGAATAAACTATAGACACATCGTTCAATACAAAACTTACTATAAAAATCGCATCGAATCGAAACTTTTCGACGCAATCAATTTTATGGTGTATTTCAAATCGCTTTCTAATCCACTTATCGATGTCATAAATTCTGTTTGATATTTGTCGAATGGTTGCGACATTTGTTTTTTTAATGAAGATGTTACTTTAGCTACAGCGACTGTATAACGTTGATGATGTTGTCCTGAAGTATCAGCATGACTGGTGCCGATCATACGGAGGATTCCAAAGTTGTATTGAACAATATTGCTTTAATAAGCCCGTCTGTGTCGCTAATTGGATGGAAGGTTGTCTGTTACAAGCGCGAGGCTAAGCGTCAAGCAATTGTATTTCGGGTTGACCTTTAATCTTTTGAGACCATCACTGGTTCCTGATATTCTTTGTAATACGTACTGGACAGGATTATCTTTAAGATTATCTCTGACCCGTAGAGTATCCGCTTCTTCTCTTCTGGTTTCTTTTATGATGTTCATGCTTATGTTTATACCGATTAAATTGCACAGCTGCAGTTCAGTTTCTTTTAATCTAAGGAAATTACGTGCAGTATCGCAAATATGTATTTATGTGGATGTTTACCTTCTTGATGGTGTAGTTTCTGGATTGAGGTCTGTTATTTATTTATTTTACAGAGAACACCCACAAACACTCTATGTAGAAAACCAGTTCTGAAATTCACGCTTACTTTGTTGGAATCGTCTAGCATCTAACTTTTGTGATTCCGATATAGAACAGTAAACTAGCCTCCAGTTGCGACCTTCGTTTGGGTTGTATCAGGATCGTAGTTTGGTTCCCACCCTCGATTGTTTCATTAGCTTGTAATTACTATTATGACTTCTATGCTTGCGCTGAAACAGATCAACTTTCAACATAGCAAAGCTGCATTATTTGAGCTTAAGTTGCTGCTCGATAAATTGCAGTTTGACATTTGCCTAATTCAGGTACCTTATCTGCTTGACGGTGTGGTTTCTGGTTTGGATCCTGCGATCCTGTAGGTGGCAGAATCATCTACAGAGAGTCCAATGATAAGATCAAAGCCCGCGTCTTAGTGTAACCCTAATTCATGAATGTGGCTCAGTGGACGTTGCAGCTGTGCTAGTCTCTCTCGAATCGTCGAACTCATTCGGTTCACTGGTGATAGCATCAGTGTATCTGCCTTACGATTAGGTCTCACCTCCGCCGTCGGAGGAGTTTAGCAACTTTGTTTCTCATCATACGTTATGGGGTAACTCGAATTATTAATGATAGGAGTTTATCTGTACCTGAGCACATCTGAGCTTGAAATCCTTAACAAAAGCTGTGAGCCTACCTTTATCAATTCAGTAAAGAGGGGAGTGATTGATATTAGTTTGTGCTCCATGTCAATTATCGAATTGATCTTTAATTGGAAGGTGACCAATGACATTCTTACCTCCGACCATAGGTGCATCTCGTTTATTATAAATCTTAGAAAACCTACTCTTAAACCTTATCGTAACAAGAAGCAGTTGGTAACTGGAAGTTATTCTCTCTTGAATTAGAACCTCGGCTGGTTTCGTTGGGTGAGATTGAATTGCTAGTTTTATCTTTGACGCATGCAGTCACGTCAGCCTTCCAAAAATATTGTCCACTTATTACCAAGCAAAAATCTCAGAATAAGCCTTTTTGGTGTTGTGATCTTAAAAAACTGAAGAAAACTGCTAGGAGACTCAAAAACAAAGCCAAAAGATCTAACGTTCAGATTGATTGGGATAACTTTTTGGCAGCTCAAAAAAAGTATAAGAAAATGTTGAAATCCGCTCGTAGGACTTCTTGGATTAGCTTTTGCGAAGAAATTAATAATATATCGGGGATCGCCAAACTTAATAGTTCCTTGGTTAGAAATTATTTCTGCCGACTCGATGTGCTGCGACTTCCTGATGGCAGGTTAACCTCTTCCAGGAAGGAAATTGTCGAACTACTACTTTCTGTTCATTTCCCTGGGTGTGATGTTATCAATCACGATTATGTTACTGACGCTCAGCCCATTGGTACTGATTATTCATCCGGTCAATCTCAACACCTAATTCAGGAACATTTACTTCGACTCTGTCAAGCGGGCTTTGCGTTTGGGTATGTTCCTCAATCCTGGAGCAGGAGTAGATTTGTGTTCATCCCGAAAGCTGGGAAGACGGATTATAATTCGATCCCAAGACATTTCGCCCTATTAGTCTTTCTTCAACTTTTCTCAAAACTCTGGAAAGAATTGTGGACAGATATATTAGGGACCATCACTTATCTGTCGTCCCACTCAGTAGAACTCAACATGCTTACAGGGTTGCGAGATCATGTGAAATTGAGCTGCATGAACTTGTTACGAGGATTGAAAGATCGCTTAGTATTAAGGAGTTTCTTGTGGGCACTATCCTCGATATTGCGGATGCCTTTGATAGTACTTCTTTCGCTTCCATCAATGAAGCCTGCATACATTTTGGAATTAACCAAACTATTGTTACTTGGATTGGATATATGCTGAGGTCGCGCATTCCTATGGCCGAACTGGACTCCCTTTCTATTTCGTTAAAGTTACTAAAGGTTGCCCCCAGAGAGGTGTCCTGTCACCTCTCCTAGTGGCTCTTAGTTATTGACGAATTACTTGTAAACTACAGTAATCTGGCTTCACTGATCAGAATTATGCTGATGACTTAGTCGTTCTGGTTCAGGGTAAATACCTTAATGTACTATCAGCAACGCGCTGTTCAAGTTGTAGAAATGTGGTGTTTAGAGAAGGGATTGTACGTTAATGCATCGAAAACTAGTCTGATGGTCTTCACCAGAAGTATGAATTCTGGAGAGCTGTCTGTTCCTTCTTTTTTGGAGAAACGATCGCTAGATCCGACACAGTAAAGCATCTTGGTGTTATTCTAGACAATAACTCTCATTTTCTGGAAGTGTACAAGAGCATTTGGGAAGTCGTGGGGTCTGACCCCCAAACTGCTGATGTTTATTTACAAACCTGTTATTGCGAAGTTTATTAGCATACAAGGTATGGCTTGTCGAGCTATTACGGATGCTCTGTCTTCGTCTTCTATACTTGCTTTGCAGGCAATCTTATTTCTGCCCCCACTGCAGTCGGTTATCGGCGGCACAGCATGCTTCGCTGACTTTCGCCTGGGAAGTATTGGTGCGTGGAACGCTCTCGGCCTAATTACAGGGCATAGACTAATCTACAATTTATTCAGTCCATATATACCAGAAATTAATATGGTTGACAAATTGTTGAAAGAATTCCGCTTCGATATTCCTTACTCGGTGGTTTATCCAGCGAGGGACTGGTAGTTGTCTCAAGAATTCTAGGTTTTGAAACCTATTGTCCTGCACATGACCTACGATCATGTGGAAGTTGAGGCCAGAACTGCACGGAATTCCAAGCGGAACTGATTGCACTCACACGATGTGCGATTGATCTCGCTCTTTTCGGAAAGGACATTATTCTATGCGGTGATAATTAATCTGTGCTCACTTCCAAACTGGCCAAGGACTGTAAACATTTTATTAACGTCCTTTTCTCTAATAACCGTGTCAGGTTTATGTTGGTTCCGGTTGATTGTGGTATTGAAGATAATCAGATAGGTGATGTTTTAGCTAAAGCAGGCTCAATTATGAAATTCATTGGACCTGAACCGGCAGTGCCCCTCCCCTTTAATTGTGGTAAGAAAGCTATTAAAAACTAGCTTCCATTACATGCCGAGGGGCTAGCTTCCATTACATGCCGAGGGGCTAACTTCCATTACATGCCGAGTGGATAAGTACTTCAATTGTGAACCTAATCTGAGGCTTACATAGTTTGCTTTATCTTTGAAGAACCAACTGAGAGTTCTGGTCGCTATTTTGACCAGCCATGGCCGTTTTAAACTCCATTTACAAAGAATGGGACTTGTTCAAGATTCCTTGTAAGACAACTGTTTTGAAGATGACGATGACAGCATTCAGGCTTGAAGATTTCAAAATTATAGCAATTGTTGATAATCATATATTAACCAATTAACATATCTTAATAGTTTGTGGTTATAGAAGATGTTCAGCATCGTGAGCTAATAAACTTCTAGGAAATTAAAAAAATTGATAACGCTACATCATTTAATCCAATCTTAAATTATGTATATCATTGTATGAAATATAAGTAAAAGAAGGGTAAAATATAAATTTAATCGATTGGAGTTTGGATTAATCACCTAATATTGAATGTGCAGTATAATAATTATAATTAAAACATGGAGATTAGTTGAAAAGTTAAAAATTCGATTTGCCAAATAAAAATTAAATAAATAAATATATAAAACAAATGATAGAAGAGGGTTTACACATATATATATATATATATATATATATATATATATATATATATATATATATATATATACCATCGAACCAGTCATGCCTCAACATCATATTACAACTTTCTTAAAGAAAGTAAAATGTTTAACTGAAGGTTAAATGTGCAGTTCTGCGAAGCTGCGACGCTTGGATCGGGAGGTACTGAGTTCGAATCCCAAAAGAGGTGGGTGCAACAGGGATTTTTCATCTCCCGATTACGATCGATGATTAAATTGAAAACATCTATGACCCTCTGTTGGAATGTAAAACTCATGGGCCGACCCATCTTCGAAGTCACTGTATAGGGTGACATGGAGCTATGCAATGCGCAGGTGGTATACTATTTCTCGTGTACTAATATGATGATTATGAGCCACTGCTGCCAATACAGCAATTTCATTATTTTCTCCAGTGACTGTTGCTCTACGGGTACTCTTTTCCGGTTGAACATTTCCATCAGTAATAAATTGTTTTATAGTACGGCCAAATGAAGCACGTGAACGAATCCTATATCCGGAAAACGTTGTGCGTAAATAGCAACAGCATTTTCAAGATTTCTGCCAGCTTCTCCATAAACCAGAACCATTTCAATTTTCTCTGGCACAGTTAAACGCTCCATTCTAAAGTATTTTGTCGTTTATTTTGCAATTACGAAAAACATGAAGATAAGAAATAACACAAACGTTAAATGTGATTTACAAAACTGAATAAATTGTTTTGATGACGAATTTCGAGTATTTCCAATGAAAACGCGATGTTTTTTATTTCAAACGTATTGCAGAATCGAATGGGTATGTTCTAAGAAGAAAAAATTGAAATACTTGAATTTCGTCGATTACAACGCCATCTATCATGAACCGAACAAAATATTTCATTCAAATCATACGTACTTTTACTCGTAGAATCCGTATCTGCAATAAAAAATATGACTTCCTATCTTAGTTTAAAAGTTACCCCCGCCCCACCTACAAAGCGGGGGTGGGGGACTATTTTTTTGCACTAATGTATTTCCCCCGCGGTATGATTAAATTTTGATTATGGACATTTTTTCCGTAGAGTGGCTATTTTTCGAGATATTTGATCGTCTCGGCTTAAAAGAAACACCCGGTATACTGTACTTGTGTGAATGGGATAAATGGGTTGAATGAATGTTAGTGTGAATGTGGGTATTGGACCGTGGGCCCATAGTGGCATTGAGTGCTGGAGTAAAATCCGCCCAAAAAAAAAAAAAGGGCCTGCGATTTCATGATTTTTTTTGTCAGTCTTGGATCGCGCTTCGAACACTAACACTCCTATCTATCATTCAATTCAATTATCACCGTTTTATTGTTCAACACGCTAATAGGTTTTATTGTGCGAATTAAATGTATAAATTTAATTAAAAAATTGATGACCAAAAATCGCATCCATATTTACGGTCTCATTATGAAGCTTTGACTTTGATATAAACAAAACCCAATACAATGAACAGATATTGAAAACAATAAAATGTTAGCAATTATCTTCGAATTTACTATCTTAAAAAATTAGAGAACAACTCACAATAAAATGTACACAACTTTTTATTCAGTGGTTTTACCCAAAGCTCAAAACAACAATTCCGCAGACTTTATCCACAAAACAAAAACTATTTCAATTATCATTATCGCACTCGTCGAATAATAATGAAATAAACTTCAAAATTAAAATTAACTTTCAATCATTATCATTATCATTATCAACGATTCTGATCTAAATAAAAAAAAAATGTAGGAAAAAAGCCTAATCAGAAAATTCTATAAAAAAAAAAGTTCTCGACTTCTTTTTCCATTTCGTTCTCATTTTTGGTTCGTAATTTTCCCTGCGCTTTGGTGTTACATTGTTGTTGTTTTTGTGTTTGTTTATATGTATGTATAAATACAAAACTTTTATTTTTATTTTATTTTATTATTATTTTTATCAAAAGCACAGTTCTTGAAACATAAAAAAAAAAAATATCCTGAAAAATGAGAAAAGTTTTGGAACCAAAACTTTTTTGTTTTTTGATTGACGATTTGAAAAAATAAAAAACATAAAAATGGAAATGAGACAGGAAAATGAATACAGAGATTTATTTAATTTTTTTCTTTTTTTTTGCGCCGTTGGGTTAGATGGGGGTGAAGTTATTGTGTTGTATGTGGATCATAGATATTTTATGTTTAACGGGGGAAATATGGTTTTGTTATGTATTTTACTGGGGTTGTATTGTATAGATATAATTGTTTTTAAACAAAACTGGTCATATTGCTAAGTATATAGCTCTAAACGGAGGAAAAATGAATCCTCTTATTTTTAAAAATATCTTAATTTCAATGTATGATGGAAATTTACGAAACTGTAGAATTCCTCGTTCTCGCAAGAAATCTAGCCTATTGATCAAAATTTGTATGGAATTTAAGGTTTCGGATAATGATAAAAATAGGCTGCAAATTTATAACTTGTGGAAACGAAAGATCCAATATCGAGATTTACTAGATCATGATGAATTCGTTACCGGTAATGAAGAAGTAGTACTTTACCCAAAAATGAAAGTGAAAATATAATTATATCTGGTAATGAAATGCAACAGACTGCAGATATAAGCTCCTCTAATTCAGTAAGAACTTCACTTGACGATATATTCTCTGAAGACAAAATGTTATAACAAATAATATGGCATATAATATGTCCATCAGTAATAACAGCACAACATTGCGGACATCCCAATCAACAGATCGCCAGATCAATCAATTGATTTTAAAAATTGTCCCATTGATATTATCAGCCCACGAAAAAATCAATGGATGTCAAGTGGATTTATGAACATTTCGGCCAATGTTTCTGAGAACTGGTCAAAAAAAAACTAAGAAGGAGTATTCGAGTGGCGTTAACATAAAGAACAACTACGTGATAAGCTTCAGGAGTTTAAATTATAATAAGAAGACTGACAAGTTTTTACAATATGCTCACTGTAAATATCGTATAGTCACAATCAACGATATAAATTTTATATTCACGACTAAAGATGACGATGTTAGAGCTCACGGAATATATAAAGAGTTTTCACAGCTCAGAGGAGAATGGAGATTCGAAAATAAAATGAGGTTCATTTTACCATATCAGGCATATCTTGAAAACAACACATAGATAAAGAGTTATTAAGTGCAGGTAATACACAAACCGTAGTAAAGGCCAATGTTTTGCGAAAGGCGCTTTCGGAAAGATTGTTGGAATAGGACATAATTACAGGTTGTGAAGTAGCTGATGCCTTTACAAAATTTAGGAACCAACCTCAAAATGAAAAATATATATTTTCGGTCGCGGAGCCGTTATCAATAATTTTGAAGGGGACCGACGAACTAAGGATATTAAATAAAAATCTTCCAGTGTACATTGATGACACTGGTGGTTTAATTCGAAACCCAAATTGCTGTCCGCATCATAAGTTTTCTCGAATTTATTATTATGCTTGCGTAATTAACATAAATAACACATCAATTCCTGTTAGCGAATTGATCACATGTCAACATGATACGGCTGAGATAACAAAATTTCTTACTGATTTTAAAAAATCAAGTGAACGGGCCAAACCTAAAATTATGTTGTCAAAATATTTGATTTGCAATTGGTCTTGGGTGTTTATTAATAATACACTCTTGGTGAAGAATGGAATGAAAATTATTCCGTATTTGAATCAAACATATGAGTTTCTGCATGGAAAAAGAGCAAATATTGACCTGTTTGTGTTTATATTTGTTGCTCGCATTTTTCGGCGATTCTTGTTCGACAAATCCATTGGAAATTGAAGTCATGTTCGAAAGAATTAAGAGAATGTATAATGGTGATATTTTTCCTAATACTAGACTGTGGAAAATTATCGGATATCGATAAACTTTTTAAAGTGTTTTGCATCGTTTGTTGTTCTCGATATAAACACAATTTGTTTTAGGCCGCCTACGGAACATTTTTCAAACAAGTAGAACGGCGAACGAGTGATATTAGTACGGAATCTTACAATCCATTCTTGATACGTCTCAAAGCGATGATCAAGCAGATGAAGCTACTTGGACAACATATACTGCATCCCCATACTATGTGAGATATAAAACAAAATTGCAGTGAAAACCAGTTCAAAAGATTTTGTGATATTTTGTATAAACAAATACTTTTTGTATTTACCTTTGTGGGGTTCCATAATTTTAAAAAATACGGGTGTAAACGCCAGGCGAGCGAACGCTATATTAGGAAACTGGTTCAACTTAATAAAAAATAATTTAATACGACAGCCAAATATGAAATTGGGTTGATTCATTAATGAATTAAAAAGCACTACGTATCTATTATTAAATACTTTGAAGATTGAATCTTTACTTCCAACCAAACGGAGGACTCCAGGGAGACAATCATCCGAAACAACTGCTTCATATAATACTCCACAAATCAAAGGGGGAGATGAAGAAGACACGAATAATGTTAATTTAGAGGAAATGTGGGGGAAGCCATCTAGGAAAAAATCAAAGTATTGCGATAGACATTCTCTCCAGAAAATTATCAAACTAGATTTTTTTGAATTTAAAAGCTTGACATATTTTGAATATTTTTGCTTTGAAATATTCCAGTTCAATTTTGGACGACGTCCACGAATGACGAATATTTGTTATTTTTCATTGAATAATAAAGAAAATTTCACCGCGAACGCCTTGTTTATAGCGTGTACAAGTGACGATGAACTATCAAAGGTGTGCTGGGGAAAAAACATATTATATATTCCCATTCTTCAAATCATCAAAAAAATCATTCAAACGTATGATCCCTTAAATCCTAGTTTTGTTAACCATGACGTATTAATAAAAAAGGCTTCTAAATTTACCAAAAAATTGCAAGAATTTTGGAAAGTGGTAAAAACATGTTTTAAAAGTGAGATAAGTTATACGCTACCACTAAAAAAAGATAATTGGTAACATATGCAATTGATGTTATTTCAAACAACAAAACTATCGCTTTGATGACATCAGACGGAAGACGAGCAATTATTTTAGAAAACAAGTGTAAATATTGTGGTTAACATAGTTTTTCTTGATTCAAATTTTAAATAACGGCTGTCGTGGTTTAAGAGTATCAACCAAATTAATAATATGTATCTTTAAATACAATCACATTTTCCAGGAATAGCCATTTAGGAAATTTTAAAATATTTTGAATTAATGGTATGAAAATTCGCATGCTGTGTTGGCCAATTCAACAAGGCTATATTTCCATGTCATAGTTGAGTAACCTCAAATACACAGTGCGGATATTTGCATTGAAGACTCCCCATGAGAAGGGAGTACTAAGGCTATGCAGAGATTAAAACGAAGCCTCTAACCTGGAGGGCCTTATTGGTGACTATTAAGGAGGATTTCGTCCGACTCGATCTGTGTTAAAGTTGAGAACAAGCTATCGAGAACTTTTACAGTTAACTCGGGTGTTTGGCAGGGAGATGCTGTGTCCTCGATGCTCTTTAATCTCATGTTGGGGTACATCTTTCGTAAAACTGAAACACCTCAGTGCAACATCTTATATAGTTAGTCCATTCAGGTGCTTGCATATGCAGATGGAATATGCGTGATTGGACTGAATAGCAACGGAGCGTACGAGAGATGATTTCCAACAATTGAGAGAAGAAGAGATCTGATGAACATCCCCGATATTGTACATGAAGTAAGATCTCAGCGAGTACGCTGGCTCGATCACGTTCTGCGTGTTTATCCGGAACCCAAGACAACATGAGAACCAAGCTCAGGATCGACACCGGTGGAGCCTGCTTATTGACTCATTAAGAAGCCAGTACTGGCCTTTAAATACTGATTATTGCTATAATATCACCATCTCCCCACTAAAACCAATGATACCGATCACCAAAAGATTAAAACAAAAAGATAGGAATATAAAATCTATAAGCTGCAAAGCTGTTCTGTGGTACCAAACTTTACATTTTTATGTGTTTGGATATATGAAATATTCGAGTTTAGGTAAGTAATATTCAAGTTTGCTGTGCGGCAATTAATGGAAATCACAATGGCCTAATAGAAAAATATCACTCCATGTAAGGTCACGGCCGAGCAAATAGCGCAGTGGTTAAAGCTGCGATGTTTGGATCGGGAGGTACCGGGTTCGAATCGCAACAGAGGCGGGATGCAAAAGGGATTTTTCATCTCCCGATTACGATCGGTGATTAAATTGAAAAACATCTATGACCCTCTGTTGGAATGTAGAACTCATGGGCCGACCCATCTTCCATGTCACTGTACAGGGTAACATGGAGCTATGCAATGCGCAGGTGGTATACTGTACTTGTGTGAATGGGATGAATGAATGGATTGAATGAATGTTGTGTGAGTGTAAGGTAAGGTAAGGCTATGGACCGTAAAAGTGTCTATGCCAAGTCCTTTTTAAAAAAAAAAAAAGGTCACGGCCGATTTCAATAAGAATTATTTCATAAACTGCCCACATTTTTACATATATGGATATGAAATATCCAAGATAAAAAACACAATGGCCTTAAAACTTAATAAATTGTATTTTGTGTTATAATCGGCAAACTGGTTTTTTTGTGCTTTATTTATAATTTGTCTTGCACTAAAAATAATAAATGATTGATGCAAAATTAATAATATTTTAATATAACGTTAAATACTAGCTTTTGAATGTTAAATAACCAAGCTGGTTTGTAATATCCAAACTAAATTTTAATTAAACGATCATGTAATTTATTTAATTAGTTTAATATTAATTTTATATCTATTTATGTAATGATTATTTACTAATTGGATCGACATAAGTATGTTTTAAATGTTTAAAATATACAATAAATTTAATCTGCCCGAATGTATGCCATTTATTTATTATCAACACTAATACATTAACATAATTAAAAAATGAATACAGTTTTTTCTTGGCCTATATAGGTGAGTGAATTTTGTACTAAAAGTGTCCTAACTTTAAATGACGTAAGTTAGGACAAATTGAGGACAAACTTCATCCGCATCATACATATTATATACTACAGCCAGAATGGGTGCTAATTTTTGTAACATAATCTGCAAGTGCCATATTTAAAACGAATACCCTATAATAATAGTAAATAATAACTTATTTATGTAAACAAATTGTCAACTTATTTTACATATTTGTATATTATTCAAAATTTATTGCAAAATCTCGATATTTCTGAAACCCTTTAACACCCACTCCAAACTCCATATTACCATCCTCGAATTTAATATTAATGACAAAAATTCAACTTGATTCAATTCCAGTGTGTGGATTCAATACTATAATTTATATATACATATTTGTCATTTCATCACTGTCTCTGTTGTTTGATTCACATAAAGCTTTTAAGCTTTTTTTCTGCTTATGTATTCTACATATTTAAATATATTTTCAGTTTTCCTATATATAACACTACCAACAATACCAAAATATGTACACAATAGAAATTGATTTAAAAATTTAACTTTTTGCCAATTTAAATATTAAAAAAAAAAAATTTAAATTAAAATATTAAACAGAAAAAAGCTTTTCAATATAAGTTTTATGAATTACCATTAAGTTTAATTCCGAATTTTTATATGTGCTGAACACTACATAAATTCAACTCTTAAAATGTAATTGCAAAAATGTAATTTTAATTTAAAAAAAAATGTTTGGTACAAAAGTTGATTTAAAAAGCTTTTTTGTGCTTTTATACACATACTCGTACATATAACTCAGAAATCCTTATTAATGTAATTTTTTTATTTTGATTTAATTTGGTTATCTATATATGTAAATATATATACGTATATGTATATGTGTGTATGTCAAATTTAGTATTAACTTGTGTATATACAGTATAACCACATGTAAGTAGTTTAATTTTTTCTTTATTTTATTTGCTGGGAAATTAATTGGTGTTGCCCTTTTTTCCGAGATTGTAAAAGGCCCTTTTTAATTTCCGAAAAAAATACAAAATTGGGAGAAAAGTTTTTTTTTTTTTTGTTTTCGGGTTATATACTGACTGATAAGGTACTGGGGATTATGATATCAGATAGTTATATTGGTAGAGTTTTGTACAAAATAAATTAGGTTCTGTATTTGATTGCTGAGCAACTGAGAACGTTTTTTTTAACGAGCTAGCATTTCAAAATAAAATATCTTGGTTAATTGGGGTGGGTACTAAATATTGCTTGAAGTAACCGTAATAATATACTAAACAAATAAAAATATATAGGGAAATTGACGTTTATCGACAATATTGTATAGCAGCAGCAAAACTAATAGAACTGTCAATACAGTGTCATTCACGCAATACGTGTAAAGATTCGGTTTTGGGTCTTTTGATATTTTTGATTTAGTTATAGTATAGTTGAACCACATCTAAAATATTAATTTATAGAAAAGCAATGTTTAAATTAGTTGTGGTGATCCTTATTTAAATTATACTCCTGAGATAAAAAAAATTGCAACATGGTATTCATGGTATTCATCTAAACTGAGACATTTATTTAGTCGAAAACTTATATGTCGTCTTTCTGCCATTCTCTTACCACAAAATCATGGTAAATCGACAACCCGTAGACAAAATTTCCAAAATTACCAAATTTCTTTAGAATAAATGCAAAACAGTGATATAAATTGTTTTAAAATAGTATAAAGGTGGAATCAGCGTAGAAAGAGCAGCTCGGAAGAGCAAATCGGAAAGATTGCACAATTATGATAAAAAAAATAACTTACATTAAAATTAATTCGGAGATCTCTGACGGTAACACGAATTCGAGTTCAGGAAGGCTATGTGCTACTGAGTTATTAAATAATCAAACCGTTCAGATAATCATAACTTTGTCCGCTAAACCTACCAGACTGCTCTATGTCAAACTTTTGACAAAATTTAATGAATGTGTTTTGATGGATGACGAAACATGCGTGAAATTGGATGTGAAACAGGTTAGCAGGTCAAAATATATATCTTTTCAAAAATAGTGACTACGCTCCCGCTAAATATAATCACTTCAACGTAGATTAATTTGCAAAAAGAGTTAAGATGGCAAGCGATTTACAGTTGTCAATTCATGGTCTTTGCCAGGTCTTTGTGACATTCTCAACAGTAGCGTCGAATGTGTACATAAAAGAATAGCTACAGAAACGTATTTTGATTATAATTCGTTAACACGATTCACCAGTTTATCGTATGAAATTCATTATAAGAAATTCGTCGCAATCAACTCAACGCGATAACAATTCATCGCGACAGGAATGTCCATCGGACATCCTAATCCTTGACCGATTATAATGAAGCGATTTTTGAGTGATTTTTGATTTCAAAAAAGTGAGATTAAATATTTTTTGAATACAATTCCTGGATATGGCCAACCAGTATAAAACTTGTCCATTTTTCGACCTATTATGACGAAACTTTATCTGTTCGATAGAAACAGGATTTAAAAATGATTTTTGAGATTATTCGTTAACCGATTATGATGTAATTCGACATATTCGGTTGAAATTAGAATTCTGTAAATAGTAGAAAGCTGAAACCAGATTTGGAAGTCCTGACCTTAATGCTTTCAATTTTTTTTAAAGTTAAATGTATCTCGGGCGGCTTAGACCCAGTGACATTTTTATATTTTTATCGGTTTATCCGAATAAAATGTGATATTCTCACTTACATGTGTACATTTATTAGGATTTAGGAAAAACTTCACTTTACCATAAAAAATGATGGTTTATCCTAAAAAAAATCCTAAATTTTTATTTTGTTTTTTGGGGACAGATTTAGGACATAATTCACGCAATTTATTTATGAAACTTATGAATGATGATAATGAACTCACCCATACGTTTTATCTTAATAAGATTAAGGTATTGTAATCACTCCATCTGGTTGACTTACCTAAAAATATAAAATAATTGTAATTAGATTTTGTTATCGCACTCAACAGTTGATAAATCGTGTTAAGCTTAATTTCGCGCAATTGGTATAGAAACATTCCTTGGTCGAAACAACAACTATAAGGAACCATTCCAAGAAGAATTTTACTTTCTTCTTAACGGCTCGTTTAAGAAAAAATTGTCATATTAATAAAATTCGCCACAAAGCTTTAGTATACCTATAGTATCGTAATTAATAGAAATCTGGAAAAATTAAATTGAAATAGTAAACAGATGAACTTTCTTAGAGATTTCCTTTTCACCGTAAAACTTGATACCCATCATTTCCCCTCAATATGCGTACCTATTCCAAATTCCACGGCTGTACAGGGGTGCGATTCTGGTTCGATGATAATGAAAAATGATAAAATTATCATCGATAAAATACAAAAGGCGAGTCCGGTCTAGTGATATATGATAAACTTACGTCAAAATTGGCGAAAAAATTATAATTTTATCATTTACTTTTTGTGGCTGAAAATTATTTTCGACCGATGTTTGTGTTTCGGTTTATTACTGTGAAATCTTGAACACTCAGTCAAATATTTTTTACGTTCGAAGTGTGTAATTATTTTAATTTAATATATCGTTACGAATGGAATGATATTTGAATGTACCAAAATAATTGTTGATCAAAAATCTGCATAACGATGTGCAAAACGAAAGTGCATCCAAATTAAGAGCGACTCGACCAAACAAAGATCAAATGCTTTATTTGCTTCAATTTTTAGAGGATCATACAGAGTTGGCTATAATGATAAGTAAGTAAACACATTAAAACATAATATATAAATAGATTATGTACGAAATTTTTAATATTCTAAGGTATGAGTCATCTATTAACGGCCCCCTCGATCGAAGCCAGCAATGGAGTGATTTGGCCGTTCGCCTTAATTCCATGAATGCTGCGAACAAAGCGAAAATTGGTGCAAATTTTGGCAGGACCAAAGGTATAAAATTAATGTGTTTTATATATAGTTTAATCTTAATTAATAAATAAATTTAATATGTAGATCGTATGTTAAAGAGCGGAACGCCATAATTAATTCAGCAAAAAACAAAACAGGCGTACATACTAAGATAAAAGAGCTCTCTGAATACGAAGAAAGAGTAACAGTGCTGAAAACAATTCAGGCGATTGTTGGGGACACAGATGTTATAGAGTTTGGTGACTCGGAAATGTTTGAGGTAAATCCGACAAGATGGATTTCTTCAATTATTTAGAAACAATTTTTCTTTATAGGTAAATTTGCTAATTATTGATGAGCTACCTTCGTCAGGGACCATAGTCGTCCCTACACCATTTTTAACTGAGCTAGCTGAACAACAGCCAACCCCAAATACTGGCTATAATAAATATTAACAAATAAAACAACAAACAATTTTATGAAATATTTTACTTTAATATTTATTATTTTTTATTTATGAATGTTTACCTATAAAAATGAATCCAAAACTATAAATGAGTATTAATGTTGTTTGAATTTATCCACAAAAATAATTGGTAACTATAGAATTCCTCGTCCATTGACCTTCCCGTAATATTCTATCCGATGTGATCAATTCACTCTTTTCTAGAATGGAAGTCTCCTCTTCATTGTCGATTATGACATCGCTGGGGAATGGTAAATTTGCCGCTATACGCATATAATGTAATATGGCCAACTATTTACAATATGTCCAGCTGTCGATGGAAAATAGTATAGTACTCTTTGATGAAGGAGGCATCGAAAAGTAGATTTTAAGACCCCGATAGTCCTTTCTACTGTTTGTCGAGTCTTTTTGTGTGAAACGTTGTAGCGGTGCATTCCGTCCATGGATTCATCTTGGATGGGCGTCATTAGCCATGGCTGAAGAGGATATCCGCTGTCTCCTAACAGCCAAAAATTACTCTCCCCATTATTTTGTTTTCGCTCTAATGAGACCTTCATTTGACTGCATCTCCAAATGTCATGTGCTGTTCCGACAAACCGTGCGTTGATGCCAATAATCTCCAAATCCGGTCCGCAAATCTGTAAGTTAAGCCAATAATTTAACTTTCAAACAACATTAAAAACTATACTTACAATTTGAACATTTTTGGAATGTCCACCTTTCCGGCAATAATAGACATGCTCAATTTCCTTTGACGGAGCTTTTGTTTTGATGTGGGTTCCCTCGATCAACCCAATTATTTCGGGAAAACCGTGTAGTTCAAAAAATCTATTATACAAATATAATATCAAACATTTCATAAATAAATTATAATCTGCTATAAATTTACTGTTTGGTTCTAGCAAAATTGTCAGGTAGTTTGATGTAGTCTCTACCGATAGTTTGTAATGCTAGTGACACCTCTCTAACACACCGGCTGACAGTGGTTTGTGATACACAAGAAAAAAAATTGTGTCCAACTGAGCGTTGGTATGAACCTTGAATCAACAGAATATATTAATAATTTTGAATTTATTGTAGATGAATGTAAGTTAAGCTATAATTTCCGATTATTATATAACTGAAGTGGCAACCTAAAATGTTGAAATTTCTTCAACTCTCAAGAAAATTTCCTGTAAGCGGTGCTAACATTAAAAATAAAAATATACATATAATTTTGGTGTACATATTTCCTTTTGAAAGAACATCCGGAACTTCTAGCTAAGCTTACCTCGAAGATGTAACTGATCGGTTGCAAAAAATCTTAAATAATTGAAGTTTCAAATTCGTCACATGTTGAGGAAAAAATTCAGAATGAATTTGCGTCTGCCAGAAACCATTCGTTACAAAGGAACGTTATTTAGACGTAGATTTCATATCTACGAATCAGCCAAATTATATTTAATTCAGGATATGATTCTGCATGAAAATAATATTATGCTGATTCTGTTACAAATTGAAATACTTTCGTATGACTTTATGTAATTTGCAGATTTATAAAATAGACAAACCGATCGGAAACCATTTTTTAAATATATTAATTCACTTGAAACTAATAAACCATTTGAAGGAATTTCTGTTAAGTTTTAAGAGTTGATTATAATTAAATATTGAAAATTATATGTATTTTAAATATAATACTTTAAAAATTATATATTGTATATTATAGTAATAAATATATATATATACATATATATATATATATATATATATATATATATATATATATATATATATATATATATATATATATATATATATATATATATATATGTATATATATATATATATATATATATATATATATATATATATATATATATATATATATATATATATATATATATGTATATATATATATATTTTTTTTTTTTTTTTGTATATATATATACAAATATATAAAATTTTATTGATAAAGATGAGGAATTTAATATAGGTTGGTTAAGAAGGATTTATCTATTTTATTAATTAAGATGAATTTAATATATTATAACATGTGATGTTTTTTTTATTTAAATATTAATAAAAAAATTAAAATAATAATAATTAACATGTTTGATTTTGTCTTATCATTTATAGTTTGTGCCTTTTAATGTATGATATTATACATTTCTAACCATTGATTGAGTCTAAACTTATCACATTATATCCCTTATTGAGTATAATTAATCAAATTGGATTGCAAAACTCGTAACAAATCTCTGTATAATTCATGACTATGCAAATTTAAATAATACTTTAGTATGAATAAATTAACGTAACATTTGGAATAAATATGACTTAGTTCATCTGAAATTATCCTTTCCTTTGTCATTGTTCATTAAAATTAAAAGACAAATTATACTTAATATTGTGAGATTCATACATATAATAAATATCTCATCATCTCTAAAAAGAATATTTTATACTTAATAAAAAACGTATGTATGATGCCTAATATCATATTAGTAATATGTGATTATTATACCAGAGTTAGGAACGGTTGAAAATAGACATTAATTTTAGAATAAATTGTGCCTTATAGGAATAGTTTATCCAATTATTTCTCTGGGTGTATGATGGTCAAAAAATCCTAAAATTAAATCATTTGTATAACCATGACACGACCAACTGATATTTATAAACTTATAATCGCCTACGAATTCTTCGCCTTCTCAAATAATTACGTACAATTAGGCCTTCCATCGTTTTAAGTAAATGGAAAACAAATTTTTCTAAATTTACACCTAATCCTATAAAGTCTAGTTGGTCTGTGCTATGCGAGAAATTTATTATTTTAATTTTATTATTTTCACGAGCAGGCAAAACACAAGTTACCAAAAAACAAAAATACAATTTTTGACATTGATTTTATTCGAACATAATCCACTGAATTGAAAATCATAAACAGTTTGCCCTGACATCTTTCGTCAATTATTCGAATTAGTTTGTTTTTATCATTGGGTAAATCGGAATCGCGTTTTTTGTGTTGATGATAAAATAGAAAGATAAAACCCAATGAAACGTCGATATTTTTTTTTTCATTATCATATCATCGAACCAGAATCGCAGCCCAGGACCGATTTTCACATTGCAAGCTACATGTCAGTACAGGCTGACAAGGTTAGTTGAACTATGAGATCTGGGGCGGGATTTTGTAACATCACAGTTTTCGATATTCGAAAAAATATCGATAGTATCGAAAAGTATGCATTTTGTATCATTATCGACGAGCGATAACTTCGATACTTCATCACTCAAGAAAATCTAAGTGATAATAAGTGATGTTATGTGATAGTAGTTTTTTGTTAAAGTATAATTATTAAAGTTTAACTTAAATATAAGTATAAATATAAATAGAATGAATAGGTGAGTAGATAAATGATCATGTACAACAATTTGTAAATAAAAATAAATAAATACATTTAAATTTTTTATAATTTAAAATGACATAACCTAAAATTAATTTTATCTAATACATTAATCTATGGGATTTCGTGATTTAGCGTGTAAATGGTTGTAGGCTTTTTGAGCTTCATTTGGGTTGCGATACGGCGTCATTATAAAAGGCTGTAATGGATACCCGGAATCACCAAGAAGCCATGTATTACGCTCCCCAAGGTCATATGAGGATTTAAGTTTCTTTCTATTCCTTGACATTTCCCAGATTGCTGCGTCATGCGTTGATCCAGGGTATCTAGCACACACCGAGAGAATCAAAAGGTCATAATTGCAAACCTGAAAAATACTTAATTAATAAAACGAATAAACTTCGATAGATATGTATATTTACCAACTGCACATTCATCGAATGATTCCCACGTCGATCTACAAAAATATGCTCATTTTCGCGGGGCGAAATCATGTTAATATGTGTGCAATCAATGCACCCAATAATGCCAGGATGACCAGTTTTTTCAAAAAAACGTTCCTTATAAACAGATTTTGCTCGTTCATCCGGAAATTTTACGTGCTGACGGCATATCGTACTTTCTAACAGACCAGTAATTTCTGTTATGGCATTTGAAAGAACCGACTGGTTCATCGAGTGGAACATTATATCCCCTACGGATCTCTGGTAAGATCCAGTGGCATAAAAATTTAGAACAGCGGCTAATTTGGTTCCTATTGAAATTTTTGTTCTTCTAGTCCCTAAATCCATTCGAGGTTTTATTTGGTCGAGCAGATATAAAAATACATTTTTGCGTTTATATAACAATTAAACTTTAGGATTTGTCTCCTTTTATATAATTTTATTTATTATCTTATAACATATATTTTTATTTATTTATTTATATATATTTTATTTATAATTTCAATTCATATTTATTTATTTATATAATTTTTATTTATGATTTTATTGTTATAAATTTTTATTTATATTTTATTTTAATTTAGATTCACCACCACGTTATTCTGATTAATTTTAATTTTGCACTTGGTTGTTAATCTTGACACTCCAAAATTCAATATCGCAATGGACGACAATATTGTGTTGTTTTGTTTTGTTGTAGTGATGACGTCGCCTTCGTCTTCGTTTTGTGAAGAGGGAACACATGCGCCGGCGACGGTCGACATTGCACTTTTGTTAAGTGCAGTGGATTATTATTGCATCACCGAACATTGTTGTTCGTGGTGATGTTGTTAGATGGCGATGGTTTTACTATAAATGTTTTATAGTAATGGTTCGGTTATTGGATAGTGTTGGTTGGATAGATGTATATGTGATGGGGTTAGTGGACGCTTAATTCAAATAAGTTGGATTATATTTGAATTTCACTAATTGTTTTGTTTGTGGCAGAATCGAATATCGGTGAGTCGAATATTCGAGCTGCTACAGTACCCCCTCTCCAGATGAGAAACCATGGGTTTTGAGACGTTATACGGTGAACCGGACGGTTTTATATCGTTTGCTGGCTGAGATTTGATCAGCCGTGTTGAGAATACCGTAGGCCGGTTTCAATCTGTCGATGGAGATTGAGTGGTGTTTGTCTTTGATTGAGACAATGAATTGCTTGCGTAAGCGGCGTATAACTTTGTATGGCCCATCGTATGGAGATTGTAATCCAGTTCGAACCTTATCAACCCGGACAAAGACGTAATCGCAATTGTTGAGCGATTTAGGAACGAATATATTGCTTTCATTCGTTGGTCTTGTTGCCGTGGGGATAAGATTTTGCATGGTGGTGCGGAGTTGGTCGATGACTGTGTCGGTTGTGGATGGAGACGGTAGAGGATGCTCGATGAAGAACTCACCGGGTAGCTTGATGGTTTGACCGTAAACCATTTCAGCTGGTGAGCACTTCAAATCTTCTTTGACCGTTGCTCGGATACCAAGTAGAACGATTGGTACTTCGGAGCTCCAGTGAATTGTGTTGCCTCGGGCCTTGAGAGCAGCTTTGAGCTGGCGGTGGAAGCGTTCGACCATGCCATTGGCTTGCGGGTGGTAAGCCGTTGTACGTATACGATGCGAGCCGAGGAGTTTCGTTAACTCCGTGAAAAGCTTCGATTCGAATTGGGTTCCTTGATCAGTGGTGATGTCAAGTGGAACGCCAAATCGTGATACGTAGTTTTGTATGAATGTGGTGGCAATGGTTGCTGCAGACATGTCGCTCATGCAGTACGCTTCTGGCCATCGAGTGAAACGATCGACACAGGTGAGTAGATAAGTATATCCATTGGATGGAGGAAGTGGTCCTACGACATCCAAATGAATGTGCTCAAATCGACCAGGTGGAATTGCGAATTGTCCAAGAGGCGATTTTGTGTGTCGCTGGACTTTTGATTTTTGGCAGGATAAACAGGATTGTGCCCAATGGGTCACGTCTTTGTTTATGCTGGGCCAAAAGTATCGAGCAGTAATCAATTTACGAGTTGCGCGGACACCAGGATGTGAGATACCGTGTAGTGTGTCGAAGATGGTTCGACGTAGTTGCTCTGCGATGTACGGGCGATTTGCACCCGTAGATGTTTCGCAGTAGAGTTCGAGGCCAGGCAGTGTGAAAAGCTCCAGTTGCAGTGATGAACTGGCGTGACTTGTGGAACCAGAAAGTATATTCTGAAGTTCTAAGTCTGCTTTTTGCGCTTGTGCGATCTTGTTGCAGTCGAAGTGAGTCTCGACTGTGGCCGTTTCGTTTGCTGTTGTGCGCGAAAGTGTATCCGCGACAACGTTTTCGGTACCTTGAACATGCTGGATGTCCGTGGTAAATTGACTAATATAATCCAAGTGGCGTGCTTGCCTTGGATTGCGTTCAGTTTTAGACTGAATTGCTCGAGTGAGAGGTTTGTGGTCGGTGTAAATTGTGAAGTCCCGACCCTCGACAAAATATCTGAAGTGTTTGATTGCTCGAATCGAATGCAGAGTATTTCTTTTCGGCATCCGAGAGCTTCTTTGAGAAGAATCCCAGGGGCTCCCAACACTTGTCGTTGTACTGTTGCATGACTGCTCCGACAGCAGTGTTTGATGCATCAGTAGTAATGCTGAGCTTTGAGTCGCTCAGTGGATGTGACAAGAGTGTTGTGCGTACCAATTCAGCCTTTAGTGACGTGAATGCGTGTTGACATTCGTCAGGCCAAGAGAAGTTCTTGGCGGTTTTGGGCTTACGTAGTAGTACTGCCAGGTGGCTGTGAATTGGGTTGAGTATTTCAGCGAGCTTTGGTATAAATCGGTGGTAGTAGTTGACCATGCCGATGAATCGCCGAATACTTTTGATTGAGGTTGGAGCTGGGAATTCTTTAATGGCATTGATTCGGTCTTGTGACGGAAGGATGCCATTAGCGGTAATCTTGTGGCTGAGGAAATCAAGAGTGGATGCGCCGAAGACGCATTTTGAGCTCTTGATGTGAACATCAAACTCGACAAGTCGTTGGAAAAGTGTTTCCAGATGGAGTTTGTGTTGTTCCTCAGTTTGAGATGCCACAAGAATGTCGTCTATGTAGACGAAAACGAAGTCGAGATCTCGGACGACTTCGTTCATGAAGCGCTGAAACGTTTGTGCGGCATTGCGTAATCCAAATGGCATTCGGGTGTATTCGAAGAGGCCAAATGGTGTGGTGATTGCCGTTTTGAAAACGTCTTCAGGTGCCACGGGAATGTGGTGATAACCTCTGATGAGATCAAGTTTGGAGAAAACTTTGCAGCAATGCAAGTGCATGGTGAAGTTTTGAATGTGGGGTATCGGGTAGCGATCCGGTATCGTAACCGTGTTTAAACGCCGATAGTCCCCACATGGCCTCCAGTCTTGATCTTTCTTCTTGACCATGTGAAGTGGACAAGAAACGGAAGATGTCGATGTTCGACAAATTCCTAATTCCACCATATGTTGAAATTCTGCTTGTGCAGCTTTGTGACGCACCGAATCTAGTCTGCGTGGTCTCGACACGGGAAGATGGCCTTCTGTGACGATGTGATGAACCACGTTGTGTCGGACTGGCATTTTGTAGTTCGGCTCTGCTGTAAGTAGTGGGTACTTTTTGAGCAGAGTGCCGTAGCCGTTGTCGATGTTGAAATGGATCGGTGTTGGTGTGTTAACACGGATCATTGTGGCGTTTATTGACAGCTTAGTAGCTGGGTCAATCAGCCGTTTGTGTTTGACATCGACAAGAAGTCCGAATTTGCTTAGAAAATCGGCGCCAATGATCGGACGATTCACTGCAGCTAATATGAAAGCGTGCGTGAAAGTTCGTTTGAGTCCGATATCCACGTTAAGCAATTTTGTGCCGTACGTGTGGATGATTGAACCATTGGCAGCCGATAAGACTAGATTTGAATTTCGATTTGACAATGTGTAATTCATTTTGAAATTCATTGCTGGAATAACCGAAAGGTCAGCGCCAGTGTCGACTAGGTAGGTGAGTTTGTTGTGTTTATCGTACACAAACAAACGTGACGTATAGGGTGTGTTTGTGGTGACCCGTGACTCTAAAAGTTTTTTTGATGGTCAATGTCCATTTTTACGGCGGCCGCGGACGTCGATGGTTGCGACGTGGTGAAATTGCACGGTGGCGTGCATTTTCTGGCGGCTCTACCAAACTTTGTGTGGAACCAGCATTTACCATGTTGGTATATGTTGTTGCTGGGACTGCGGGTTCGATTGCGTGAGGGAGCTCGTCGTCCACGCGAACGGCTTCGACCTCTGAGTAACCCGTCGAGTCTGGACTCGATTCTCGACAGTCTTTGTTCGAGTGTGTTTGGTGCTGTTGCTGAACGGGGAGTTCTGTCTCCACTGCGTTCTCTTGATTGCCGGTATGGTGCATTGACTTGACTGACGCTTTGAGATGTGATGTTTATGACATCATACATCTTGTCGGCTATCTTGGCTAACGTTTGTGTCGTGGAGGATTCGGGCTGTGCTACCAGCGCTATGCGAATCAACTTCGGTATTTCATTTATCAACTCCGTACCCACAAAGATTTAATGATATTTTCATTAAAATTATTGTTAGCCAGTGTTTGTATGTGCCGTAAAGCGTCAGATGGTTTTTGGTCGCCTAATTGCTGTCCTGAAAGCAATTGTTCTAGCTGTCGTTCGCCCGATGGTGCTAGTCGTTCTAGCAGCGTTTGCTTTAATGTGTTGTATTGGTTGGTTGTCGGCGGATTGAGGAGGAGATCCGAGATCACATCGCACGTTTCTGGTTGCAAGGCTGATAATGTTTGCAGGTACTTGGTTTTATCAGCGTATATACCTTGCAGTCCGAATTGTATTTCGGCGAGCTGAAACCATGTGTTTGCTCTTTGTGGCCAGAAAGGTTGTATTGTAATTCGCTGATGTGATGCCGCGATCTCTATTTGTGGACTAGCGCCTTGAGGCGTGGTGTCCATTTTTTGTGGTTGATCTTTTTCATCATCCGACATTTTTGCACAAACCAATAAAACAATAAAAATACAACAATACAACACTATACTGTGAGAAACCCCCGAATATGGAGTTCCTTTCGTCCTACCTTATATTGGGGGGGCTCGTTGAAATTTAAAAAAAAATAAATGTAAATATAAATTTAATTCATGCGAGGTGAATTATGTTGCGGCGAGAAAACGACCAGGGTGTGAGACTATGGATGGGTGTGCACGTGGTGGTGAAAAAAAATATATAAAATTGTACAGAAATAATGATTTTACGTTAATGTTTTTTAATTAAAAGTGATTCTACGTTAATGTTTTTGAAATATTGTTAATGAAAAAATAAAAAAGGAAAAATTTTAATAGAGAAAAAATATTTACTAATAATAAAAATAAAAAAAACTCTTATCTGGGTTTTGTACAATGCTGATGATGCTGCTGCTGTTGTTGTTGGTCGTTGCGGTGAGGGTGGATCGCTTCACCGTTTGAATTGTCCCGCCGTTGCGGTGAGGGTGGATCGCTTCACCGTTTGAGTTGTCCCGTCGTTGCGGTGAGGGTGGATCGCTTCACCGTTTATCCCGCGTTGCGTGTGTGGGTCGTCCCCTACACCACGTTTTTTAATTTTTTGTTTTTGTAATTTGTTCCCGCGTTGCGTGGGTGGTTCGTCCCCTACACCACGTTTTTACTGCTTTCCTACGCGGATGCGTGTTTTTTTGTTGCGGTAAAAACCGCTATCGGAGGTCGCCACTTTTGCGTTTATATAACAATTAAACTTTAGGATTTGTCTCCTTTTATATAATTTTATTTATTATCTTATAACATATATTTTTATTTATTTATTTATATATATTTTATTTATAATTTCAATTCATATTTATTTATTTATATAATTTTTATTTATGATTTTATTGTTATAAATTTTTATTTATATTTTATTTTAATTTAGATTCACCACCACGTTATTCTGATTAATTTTAATTTTGCACTTGGTTGTTAATCTTGACACTCCAAAATTCAATATCGCAATGGACGACAATATTGTGTTGTTTTGTTTTGTTGTAGTGATGACGTCGCCTTCGTCTTCGTTTTGTGAAGAGGGAACACATGCGCCGGCGACGGTCGACATTGCACTTTTGTTAAGTGCAGTGGATTATTATTGCATCACCGAACATTGTTGTTCGTGGTGATGTTGTTAGATGGCGATGGTTTTACTATAAATGTTTTATAGTAATGGTTCGGTTATTGGATAGTGTTGGTTGGATAGATGTATATGTGATGGGGTTAGTGGACGCTTAATTCAAATAAGTTGGATTATATTTGAATTTCACTAATTGTTTTGTTTGTGGCAGAATCGAATATCGGTGAGTCGAATATTCGAGCTGCTACAACATCTTTTGAAACCCGGAAAGATTCCATAAATCTTAAATTAAACATTATGTAATTAAAAAATATGCATTAATAGTTATTAAGTAAAAATTATTACTTTTGATCACTCATGTCCAGTAGGTTATAGCGATCACGCAAAAAACGAAGCTCAATATAAAAATTTATCCTCGAACCATTATCACCATCTTCTTCTTCATTTGCACTCAAAAACACTGCACTAAAATTAATCATTTTAATTGTTGAAATTAATTTACAGACTACGTAAACTGAATTAAAAAAACACAAATTTTGACATATATAAACAATTTTTGTCATAAAAAAATATTTGTAGAACTGTCATTTCAATTTCGAAAATGGGTTGCCATATATAAATTTCGCTTATCAGTCGAAAATGGTAAAAAATACCTACTCTTACCATTTTCGATTCGACCATCATTTTCGATAGTATCGAAAGTGATGTTACAAAATCCCGCCCCTGGCCTCCAACAACGATTCACAGATATGTGTTCATATATGATGAATAATTGCTTTTATTGTGATTCGAAACTGGTATAGCCCGCTTTAATTACTTTGTTATGTGCTAGGTTGAATACTTCTTTTGAGGTACTTATTTTAGGTGTTCGCACATTAATATTAATTTAATGGTTTGACACTAAACAAGATTTAGGGATATAACAAGAATGTCTTCTCAGGAGAATTTTACAACTTTGCGTTTTGCTTAGAGTGGTTATTCGCTTTAGAAATTATTTAGACAATCGTTTTTTTGTTTAAATGTGTAATAATTTAATGAATTTTTAAATTTTCATCTGTTTAAGATTCGGTTAAGGTGTGTAATATAGGTGCTGCAACATGTGAATTTAGCGCCTTTTCCTTGTTTTGTTTGCAGCATTATTGGCCCCATAAAATTAATACTACAGTATGAATAAACGGTCGTATTTGTATTACTCTTGCTGGCGGTAATGTACCAGGTATTAATTGGGTTGAAATGTTGATTCTACATCTCGTACATTTAACACACTAATGAAACTGTCACCAACTATCCAATAATTGGTTTTATGAATAAAGCGAAGTAAAGATAGACTAAGACAACATTTTGAAGTACCTCCAACCCATAATATACCTTGGTTTCAGTGTCCAAGAATGGTGCTAATTTTGACAAACGTGGGTTATTTGTGATAAACTTGTGTTGTCTTAATTCTTTTATCTCGGATAATTGCTTGTTTATTGGGCAGCTAAAACTTTTGAGGTCCTATTAGTCACATATATTTTGCAACTCTTTGGATGACTGAATAGTGGTGCCAAGACAATCTCTGGATCACGCCAAGCTTATAGTTCAGTTTCATATTCGGTGTACGTTTGTTGTGATTGCGACAATAACGGTACTAAGAGTAGTACCCCATTCAACTGTAGCCTGGGTATTGATATGGTACGACCTGGTGCCACTTATGTTTTTAAGGTGACTACTTGTTTTCGTGGATTTTCCTTGGCATAATATTTGATTGCTGGTATCGCAAATGTGTGAAGTTGAGTTAGATGTGTATTAAACAGCATTTGTTATGAAATGTTCCAAACACTTTAAATTGATAATTTTTTCCCTTTTTTAGAAAAGAATTGTTGGAAGAGGCATCCCATGTCAAACAACCGTAACTCCTGAGACAATATTTTAATGATGATCAAAACAGGAGACAGCCGTCACAACAGGTCAAACAGCTTTGAAGTCTGGTGAAGAAATAAACGTTTAGTAAGTATTGTGTACGGTGAATAATTTTCCACTTAAATTAAAATTGGGCGGATTACAATGGCACTAAAGGGCCTACGGTGCAAGTTTCCACTTGGGAAATAAAGTTGTCGAACTCGGGTTACCAATGGAGCCCTAGCATATTTATCGGGTTGTTTACAACTTTAAAACTTGGAATATCCTTCTTGCTACTTAATTGGCTGATGTTTTTCATGAATTCTGTAGCGTTTGCGAAACCTTTAACTTATATTTGGGAACAGCAAAAATTAGTTGTTCTGGTTCTTGTTAGGGTGGCCTTGTTAATATTTGGTTTGGAACTGATAAAAGCGATGGAGCAATATGTGCATCAATTGTATGATGTTGATTTCCACCGTATGATATCATATTAGACGCTACTATGCTCACGATAATGTTGGCCTCCCATTTTGGAAGTTGAACATGTTTCATTAATAACCGTGAAATGGGATTTCCTATTGTTCCAGAATCCAGTAGTATTCTGTAAAGCAGTAACTCTCCATGTATATTCTCAATGTTTACTACAGCTCTGGGTAGCAAATGTTCAGCTGTAACTTGATTGTGTAATTAGTTGAGTGATTGGTTGATCGTGATCGTTGAAACCAGTGTGGTTGTATTACTAAATCGGGATGTTTGATTTGAATCTGTTGTTGACATTGATAATGCATGTTATAGTGATGAGTGATGCCTGCCTTCACAATAATGTCATAAGTATTTTGAATTGAAGGAGTTTGCTGAGTGTCCCACAAATAAACAATTAAAACAGAAATTATGTTTCGATAAGAATTCTCGACAGTCTGGAACACCGAGTTATTTGAAAATTCCGCACTTAAATAATAGATGATTGTTTTGACAGAATTTGCAGTTAAATCATCTGTTCGGTGTAGGTGTGATAGTATAGTGGCATGATTTAGTCCAGTTTTTTAGTTGAAGACGCCATAGTATATGCTAAACTCTAGATGTTGTTTCAGTGTTTTCTGTGGTATCCGTATCACACTGTTCGCTAATAAATAATGAAGTGTTTTCTGATAATAACGATCCATGGAGCTCTGCCTCCCACAGATCTCTGCCATGGAGATATGGTCTCCATCAAATATTGAAACTTGTGCATCTTGCTTCTGGTATCTTTCTCATGAATCGATTTTTCAAACAGGTCCTCAAATGCTAGAAAGTCTTCGTACTTGCCACCATTCGGTTTTAAAGTTAGAGTTTTAAATTTGTCAATAAGCAAGTTTGTTATTTGATTCAGTGCAAATTGTGTCATTATTTCTATTAATCGATTATCAGCATTAGTTACTTCAATATCCTTGTGCACATTGACGTGGTGTTTAAGAGATGCTTTAGGTTCAAAAAACTGTATTTCACAATCGATAATTTCAGATGTTTGGTCAGAAAAGGTCAAATTTTAATTTTAAATTTCGCGGAATTCTGATAATGTTCTAACTCCAATTAGATCACAAGTATAAGCACGTTCAGCTTCAATGAATGTTACACGCAAGTGCGAAAAGAAAAAGGAGATTGGTAAAGCAGTTATAAAGTGTTAAATAAATTCACGCATTTACCATCATCTCTTTTTAGATATAATTTTCGTGTTGAGACTTTTTATTCCACTTATGTATGTATGTATGTTTGTATGTATATAAATGTTTGCAATCTAAATAGATTTCCATTAAATTGAGAAACATTATGCACTTAAGGCACTAAGTTCTAGATTTAATAAGCATATAGATCTAAGTTGTATACACAAACATGTGCAAAACAATTTTTTTTATCTTAAGATATATTCCATTCATTTCGCTTAATTCTTTCATTCAAAATGTCAATATTAGTGTGTTTATATTGAATTTACTCCAATTTAGGGTTGCTAGCGAGTGTATATATATATATATATAGATAGATATGTGTATATACACATGAGAATATAAAATTCACAATTTTCCATTTTATATATCACTTTACTCTTCCCATTTTCGCACAACAACAAAAATCTGTCATCTGTATATTATATAATGAAATTGCCAATTGAAGGAAACAGACAAGATGAAAAATCGAATACAAATTTTTTTTGGTGCGCTCGATGTTAATCCGCGTATGTATATGTGTTTATGTTACATATACGCACAGCTCTTATGTTCACCCTCACATACATATATCCGTTGTTTGTTATGTACATGGATAATAGATATATGTATACAAATATACAATACCAATCAGCCCAAATTGATATACAAAACTTGGAGTGGAGAATTTTGAGGGAAAAAGCTCCCAACTTGAGGAAATAACGGCAAAAAGAACGGAATATTGAACTCATTTCTAAGTTGGTTGTGAAAATAAATAATCGTAGATGAAGATGCCAAAGAAGAAAAATTGATAATTTTTTTTTTTTTCTTGAGAAAATTTACCGGAGACATTATTTTTATTCTCGATGTTGTTTGTATATCAAAAGATACTTCAGTTTGGTTGTATATTTTAGAGTAGGAGAGGGAGAATAATAAAAAGGTGTTGAAAAATCATGATTTTTACTTGATTTCTGAGAGGTGGAGAATTGATTTTTAAATTGTGGAAATATTTTTGTAAGAAGAGCATACGTACGAATGTGAATTTGTATGTTGTTTTCAATTTTAAACTAGAACGATATAGAAGAAAATTCGTTGAGCGTTCCCCTATTATAATGAGCGTTCACTTCATATGTATACCTATTTGTTTTCAATCTAATCACAAAATTACTGTTATGTATATATATGGGATAATAGTGTGAAAATTACGACATGTGTGACGTCTACTGATATGGTATAGATTGAAACAACAATATATTTGATTAATACATATTTTGAATTATGTATTTGGATATGAGTGTATCAGATTATTACTAACTTAGGTGATAGTCCTCCGGTTAAATATGCTTTATTGAGTGTGGGTGTAGTGCTATCAGGGCCGGATCTTAATAGGTTCAAAATGGTGCTTTGAAACCGGGCACTGTTAATTCCAAATTGTCGAAACTTAACTATAGTAATTTCTTAGTTTTAAACTACAAATATCACAATATAAAACACCGTCAAGGCGCGTACATGATACTAAAAAAAATTTCTGATGCACAAAAATTCACCACGAAGTTAGCTGTATGAAGTTGAAATATTCATTACTCGAAATATAATTTCATCAGTGTAGCCTTTGTTAATAACGAAAATATTATGACTTTTGAGTGAAAACTTTTGTTTAACTATACTCAAAATGACAATTCTCTGTTTATTTACAAATAAACAAGCAACAAAATAGCAAAACAAGTATAATATTCAGTTTTGTTAATATGGCTGGCCTGGTGAAATTTTATTCGAGTTGAGCATATTTCAACTCAGATAGCTAACTTCGTGGTGAATTTTTCTGCACCAGAAATTTTTTTTTTTGGTATCGTGAACGCACCAAATTTATATTTAATACATTTCTATAGTAAACTCGCGTTATATAGTAAACTATTTGCAATTAGTGCTGTTTGTCACTAAAGATGGCATATGTTAAAAATTAAGCAGGATTCTTTTGAAAAATTACAAATTTGAAAATCATAATGGAGAAATATTTTGTGGATTGCGATACAAAGTATCTCAGCGTAACAAATGCACCATGTTTCAACAAAGCCGATAAAATAATTAAGAATTGTACGACAAATTTAAAAATTTTTAAAATTGCAATGGATTTTTGTGATATTTTAAACGGCAATTATGTCTTGATTAAATATGATTTTAAACAACCTCATTCTAAGTGTACATCAATTATTTTTTTGGAATAATTAGAATCTCTAAAAATTATGTTAAACGAATTAAGGACTCTTAATTAATACTGACAGTCTAAAAATTTTGTATACTGAATTAATAGTTAATGATAAATTAAAATATTTACTACTTATAAGTTTAACCAGGATCACTTAAAATCATTTTTAGGATTGATTCGTTACCGATACGAAAGTCCAACCTGTAAACCGTTCATATAGCGTCTTACAGACGATTAATAGACAATTTTTAGATTAACTCAATTAAAGCTCGGGTACAGTAATTATAAGTTTACTGGAAATGAAAATAAAATAAATGTCTTCATTAAAGAAATAGAAGCAGGTGTCTTTGCATTTAATTGAAGTGGAGTTGGATGATTTAGCGGTATATGTAAATAAATGGAAGCACACAACTTATTTATTGGAGTAAGGTCTACAATATGACCTGGATTAAACAAAACAAATTATTATAAATATGGAAAATAAAAAAATCAAGAAGCAGCAAAGTGTTGCTTCAACCTACGTTTAAAGCTATCTCTGCTTAAGGTGAAATCGAATGGATGCTCGATTTTATTAAAACTTTTGGCCATCCTGTTGATAGGCTCATTGTCATCATAGTTTGTCCTGTGTGCATCTAAATGTAATAATTGATGATCCCGTAGACTTCTGCTAGGCACCTTTAATTTGATTAATTCCAATATAGATGGTGTATCGATGTGGTGAAGTAACATGTTTTCAATAAATGTACTATATAGCAAATCACGCCTGTTTTCAAGTGTAGTCATCTTATACCTAGGTTTTACAGCCAGTTACGTATGGTGGTAGTTGTTCACATTCAGGTAATTCATAGTTATAAGGCCAATCGTCTTTACATGTTACATAACGGATACACTTATTTTGAATATTCTCAAAATTTTGAATACATTAACAGTATATACATCAGCAGTATATACTCCACTTGAGATCTGACATAGGAATAATATAAGCTCTTGATTGCCTCTATATCATTAATATCACTTGTTCATCGTTTGATAAAACCAAACATTGAGCTAGCTCTAACTATACATTGCTCAATGTGATAAGAAAAACACATATTACCAACGAAAGTAACCCCAAGGCCTTAAAATTCAGAAACTCTTTTTAAAATTGTACCATTTATTTGGTACTGTTGAATAACAGGATTCTTTATCCAATGAAAAGTCATGGCATTAGGTACGATTTAAACCAGACGATAAAACGGCTGCAGAATCCAAATTTATACAAGCTTTCTAGTCTGTGTATATAACATCTACTTGCTTGTGATTTTCAATTACTTTAATCGTGCTGCTGGTGAACTCCATCTTGTTAGTTGTATAAGTAGACCTCTTTGGCATTAAACCGTGTTGATCTAGTGATATGTATCGAGGTACCACGGTCCGGAATGAGTTGCAAACTACCAGTTCAAATAACTTTGGGATTGAGGAAATTGACGTTATACCTCTATAACATGAAAACGTTATACCTCTATAACACACTTCTTGGGAAATTCTCCTAATTTCAATGATTGATTGAAAAGTAGTCCCAGAGGAATTGCCAAATTTTTGTAGTCTTTTATTAATGAAGCTGGTATACCATCCGGGCCGCATCCATCTTTAAAAGTATCTAGAGCATGATATATACGATTCAGTGATACTTGGGGTATTTGTATGGACACATTGTTGTTGTCCTCGCTTATCTGAATGTAATTATCGATGTCTTCCGGCTTATATACTAATTGAAAGAATTTTTATTTTTATTTTATTATGTTTTATTTAATGATTGCTCCTTGTTCTGAGGCTCAAGGCTCTCCCGACTATTTGCAGTTCGCTTATTTGCGTCATTGACTGACGCCATTTTGTCAGCCTATACACCTTGTATAGCTCCATGCCAGCCTGCACTGATATGAACCATGGCTCGGCCCATGGATTCTGCACTCTCAACAGAGGGTCATAGTTGGGTTCATCTTCATCCTCCCGATCGAAATCAAGGATTAGGAACCCCCTTAGCATCCCGCTAAACTATTGGGATTCGAACCCGGTACCTTCCGATCCAAACGTCACAGCTTTAACCACTGTGCTATTTGCTCGGTAATTGAAAGAGTTTAGCAAACATATTAGATATGACTTGAGGATCACGAGACTTTTGTTCTTCGAATGTCATATTTTCTGGGTAACCTTTAATTTCACGTTTCAATTTCAAATAGCTCCAAAAGTATTTTGGATCACGCTTTATTTTTTTCTTGAATACAAGACATGTAATCCTTGGACTTTGCCAGGTAGTAGCTTTCGAAACGTTGGTTACTGATTGTGTATTTATGTTTACTAGACCAGAATAACATTTCAGTTTTTCTTTGTAAGCCTTGTCTTTTTGCTTTTTAAGTTAATTAGTTTCCCATTTAGATATGCCAGTATAGGGACAAATTGTATAAAATTTGTCTACATTAACATCCGGATTACTGAAATTCAATTCATCTTTCCAGTTGAAGCGCTCAAAATAAAAGTCAAATTTACTGTGTCTGCCTTTCTGTGGTTGTAGTAAGTTGTTTGGTTCTGGTGACTTTTTAGGCAGATCTCGCTCTTCATAATTATTTCGATAGATTTATGGTGGATATCATTGATACAGAATGGTGATATTGATTTGATGATTTTGAACAATCCAGGCGACTTGGTAAAAATCAAATCTAAAATACTATCTCGACCATTTACAATATCGCACATTTGGCTCATATTTGTATCGAACATGGTATCAATAAAAAGATACTCACTATCCGATTTCACATTCAGGGAAAAAATTTCACCTACTTCTACATCAAATGCCCAACTAATTAATGGTAAATTAAAATGGAGTCAGTTGGGTTGGCCAAGTTGTTAATTTCTACGATGGTATCGTAGCAATAAGTTTTTTTTTCGTTATAAGTTTTTTTTTCGTTTTAAGACGTTTGGTATATAGATTCTAATGGGATGAAACATGAAACTTGTTGCTTTGATCGAATACAATTTACAAACACGATAATTGTTGTCAGGATGTTTCAAAGTTTCGTTTGTGGGGTTTTTCTTGATTGATTTTGTAAAATTCGATAAATCTTGTCCGGATATTTATGTAACACTTTTTTGGGAGTTTTATTGAACTTTTAAAATAAAATATCCTAAATTAGATCAAAAAAATTTAATTTTGAGTGAATTAGGACTTTTTTGACTCCTTTAAAAATTACCGAAGTACCTTCGAATACAAAAAAATCCTTTTCTAAAATATTTATCCCTTTTTTTATACTGACTTGACTATGTGCCGTTTTATTTTCTTGGAATAATCGAATTTCGAAATTTGTATGTGGTTTACTGGGGATACTCGAAAAAGAAAATATATGAAGCCTTGATTATGGCCGCAATGTTTTCGAAAACGGCTACAGGAATGAGAATATAAGCTTCATAGAGGAAAGCTTAAAGATAAAACGTAGAAATGTATTTTTACTGTTGTGTACAGTAAAACTCACAAATGGAAATACCGAAGAAATACAAGCCGAGAAACCCAGGATGCATATTTACCTTCCAAAAATGAAATATTTATTTAATTTAAGTCGAAAGTTTTTTCAAAAATCCGTGTTAGACGAGAGTGAATCTCCTAGCAAGGTAAAATTAAATGAGATGACAGTCCTGAAATTGAAATATCAAAATTTAAAAGCCATGCCAAATTATTTTATTTAACGTTTTGGGGGGAACTTTTAAAACGCATTGCGGATTATCAAGAACTTAAAAAAATTTTAAATTGTTCAATTTCTGAATTTTGGAATGGCATTGGTAAAATTCAAAACGAATTAAATGAATTTATGTTCAGCAATATATTTCGTATTACACAAGGGGTTATATCAATACCACACTTATCCGCTAATGTATAGCGAAACTTTTCTGTTCAGAATCTTATCAAAACCATCCTCCGCAATCGCCATTTGTCACTGATACACAAATTTTAATTATACCTCATTTTACATACGTGAACAAAAAACATTTTATTAAGTAAAGGGGATACAATTTTAAACGCTTTTAAATTTAAATAAAAAATAGTTTGTTTTTTATAAAAATCTGTATTTTGTTAAAAATGAAGAACATTATAAGGGTTAGGTATTAAGTAGTTTATTTATAGAAATTTTAACAAACGTATTAATGTTGGTGTTAATTCACTTTACATTTTATTGGAAGTAATTATAATAAAACTCAATTACACGTTAAAACAATCTTTCCGGTAGCCAATATCGGAAAAGAAAAAAGAAAAAAATGCATAATTAGTGTACAAGGTGAACAAATTGGCAAATATTTAAAATTCAATGAAAATTGAAAAATCGCAATTTCAAATCAAGAGGGGACCAACAAATTGCTTCTACCCCTATTTAAAGAATAAATTATTTACAATTTTAATTATGTTCAAAACGCTGCTTATTCGTCCCAAAGTTCTAATGATCATTATAGCTCCTTCCTCTAATAATGAAAGTTATAAACCAATACCATATAATAGTAAAAATATTCTATTTAATTCGAAATAACGATTTCTTCGATTTCTTCGAAATGCTTCGCCACAACATCAATCACACACTACAGAAATTATTGAATTGCTTGGTACGAATTAAACAATCTTTGAATGCCAGCATTAACTTCAATAATGGCAGCTCATCGATTAACGAGTACAAAAGCAGTTTAACAAAGAAATAAGCAACTGGAGGGAAGTACTAAACCGATTATTTAATTTTGTTCATTTTTTAGGTGGTCTAGAAATCTCTAGCTTTTTGTGGTTCTTCTGCTGTACTTTTCGCTGAAAATAATGCTAAGTCTTACAGATAGTCGAGGATATAACAAAATAGATCCAGTCCTTTCTGAACACATTCGTCGTATACAAAACAGAGAACAAATTTCATTAATAGTACGTTTTGTTCATCATAATGAAGCCGCGAATGAATTTCAAGTAATGGCTGATTTATATTCAACGTAATTTTGTAGATTAGGTCATCTTGAAGCAAGATAGCATGAATTAAAATTACTATTAAGCAAGCGAGACAAAATAATTGTCTCCACTATGGTATAGTAGATTTTAGGAAAAATGTATGTCAAAAATTTGAGGTTAGGAAAAGTTCATGATTTTGAAATGAAGGTAAGATACTTTGTAGCAATTTACGCAATTTTCTTTTACAAGATCTAAGCATTAAAAAATTAAATACGTATTTAAAAATTATAAAAAACTACCAAACGCATATTTTTCAAATCAAAACAAACTAAAAAATGTCAAAATGAACTATAATATTAAATAACTTTGAACGTACGTATTATTTCACTACTTTTGAACGTGCGTATTTGAATTTTTATAGCGAAATAATGACGTATTTTCGTCTTTTTTTAGTAAAAAGATGACTGGGTTTGCCTTGCACTATAAAAGACACCATAATTTTGGGTTTGTTTCTATGGTTTCGTCTGTTGATTTTCAAAAAGATGAAGTTCTGTCTCATTTTTTCTTGAATTATTTTTCAATGTTGTTTCTTATGACCTAATCACAAGATGACCTAACCTTCAAAATATCATTGAATGTAAAACCCCCATAAAGAGCATTTTTTGGAGACGGTTAGTATGAAACAATTTCAAATAGCTTAAACAAATTAGGGGTTTCTATAAAAAATTGTAGAGGTCTACAGTATGATAATTCTGCAAATATGAAAGGAAGGCATTCAGAAATGCAAACACCTATTAAAACTGTTGAGTTAAGATCGTTTTGTATTGTGCCATGTTCGAATCATTCGCTTAATTTAGCTGTTCCGCAGATTCAAAATATTCTCTAGAAGTAAGCAAATTGTTCAACTATCGTTTCATATTTATGAAGCCTTAATTCAAGTTGCAGAATTTAATTCCAATTCAAGTTTATTTTTATCCTTTTTGTTTGGTATATAACATAAATACTATAGAAAATATTTATGTTGCTAACAGAATTTTACAGAATATTGACATACATATTTCTATTGCTGTAAATATTATTCAAATCATTAAAAATAATGAAAAATGAAATAAAATTATATTTTATTTTATGATATTGGACCACACAATATCATCAATATCGGAAGGATTTCAACAATTACAAAATCATAGTAATTTGTTCAGCTTTTTAAAACGATAAATCAGAATTGTCAAAGCTGGAACTAAATATTTTGAGAACAAAATGTGTAAATTTCGCGAAAGCTGAACTGATAATTAAAATGAGAATGCTATGGAATCTATTGAAACCTAAATTGTCTACGAAACACGTTTTCAACAAATACTGGATTTCTGAAGCATTGGTACTCGATCTTTTATCTTACTCGTACTAATGAGGTTTTATTGTTATTTGAATACACTAATCGGTTAAAAAATGATTTCACATTGTTTGTTATCGCTGGTTCGATTTTGCAATCTGATAGTGTTAGACTCAGGCTGATAATAAAATTTTCGTCCAATTCATTTTTCACATACCATGCTGTTGAAAGCTAGAATATTTTATATTGATTGAAAGAAGGTTAGTTTCCTCAAAAACCGCAGTTTGTTCGGTGCCGTAGATTAAAGAAAACAGGTTCTAAGTTCTCTCAAAAATCGGACACAAGTTAATTAACGCATTTTCTGTTGCAATGCACGGCTCTCATTTGCGTACGACGAATATTCTTTTTATTTAATGGTAATTATTTAAACTTAGAATTTTTTTGTAAATATTTAATTTTAGATAATTAGATAGCCAAAATTAAACAAGCCCAAAACTGTGTGTGTACGTTAAATATGATACTTCTTTTAATTAAAAAATAAAAATTAACATTTTGTGGTAGGGTGCCACTTAGTTAATATTTACAGGGCAAGAATAATATAAGAAATAAGTTGAATTTTTCAATTAATTATTGAATTATCAAATTAGGTAGAAATCGTCTACTTCCAAAAAAATATGTAATTCGTTGAATTAATATTTACATTAATAAGTTTATTAGAAAAAAAAAATGTACATACATATATGTAAAGGGTTGTTTTTTTAAGCCCAATAGAACTGTACAAAATAACACAAAAAATTAAATTGTAACGAAAGATTTTTTTTTATTCGAAAGATGGTATTAATATTTGAAAATGATTTCGGGCATATGGGCATCGCGGCTGTTCTTCACGAAACGAATTCTGGACGTCCAATTTTGGGCCACTTTTTCGAGCACTGCTGGCCATTTGTCACTAAAAACATTTCACGTAGCCCCACCGATAATAATCGAGAGGTGTCACATTGCCCGACCTTGGAGGCCAATTGACAGGTCCATTAATAAGTCGATTATTGCGGCCGCCGTATGGCACGTAGCACCATCTTGTTGAAACCACATCTCGTCCGGATCAATGTCATTCATATTTTCAAACAAAAAACCATTGTCATGGTGCGGCAACGATCTCCATTGTCCGTACCGCGATCCCCGTCCCCATTGATTTGGATTCTATTAAAATAAATAAAATAAATTTGTACCATTAAACTTAGCACTAATCTGATATCATTTCATATCATCTAATGCTATCTCGAATCATCTCATATCATCATCTGATATTACGTATTTCATACCAACTTAAACCATTTCATATTATCTCATTTCATATCATGGCATACCATCTCATGTTATCTCATTCCAAGTCATATCTTTTCAAAACATCTCATATTCATCGTCTGTGATGATCACATATTGAATGGTACTGAATCAGCCTACAAGCTTAGATTAAAAGTTAGAGCCTCAATATGACAAACGTTGGTACTATATATATTTACAGGTTTTTGAACTATTTATAATTTATAATTTGATTTTCTTGAAAAATTCAATAAATCTACTATAGTTGCAATCTCTCTAGAGTAAAGTGTGAGGAGAGCTTTTGTAACGATCGTGTGTTGCTGATATCAATATGATAATAAATAATATGATCGATGACAAAATTATCGGTCATTGTCTTGCGATTTTTTTTCAAAGTCAGTCGATTTTTAGATATTAAGAGATTTTGTTTAAAATCGAAAAATAATAAGTTAAAAATAAATAAACATAAATGTTTATAAATTTACAAAAAAAAGCTCCATATAATACAGGCGAAACATTTGGTTAAATACCACAATTGACACCCAGCTATTCACAATAATAAAAGAATTCGCAGAAAATTCTAGACCTGCTGACCAACATTCGTTATTGGCATCTACCACTACACAGGTTACCTGGTCGAGAAGTCCAGGCGACGCTAGCATTTCAATAACAACTATACCAACTAGACAAGCACCTCAGTACTAGTTTGCTGAACAAACAGCTCCATCTGATAGTAAGTTCGATCAAGCTACTAGAGGTAATTATTGAGAAATATTGAACCTCAAGCTAGCCACTCCGACTACACGAACGATGACATGTCAACGGGAATTCAAAATAATCCAGCTTACAAGTTTTACGTTCCACCCGCATAAGTATACCTCTTTCTATCTATCAGAAGAGATACGATCCAAAGTGGTACATACTCTTGTATGTTTCGTTAATGTACAAATGTTTCGTTAATGTATTCACTACACCGATTGTAATCAGATAATGGAAAATCTCTTTTCCATCATGCACCTGTTAGATTTGATATTCGATACCAATCAAAACGAACGTTATAGTTTGAATCTAGTTTGTATGTTATGTGATAGCTTAGTGGTTAGCAGAGTCCAATGTCAATAAAGACAAGATGCTATGGGGTTTTACAATATCTGATAACGATCGGTGAAGCAATAAACAAATTAAGAAGCACTGTCTGAGAGTAGCGTTCATGTACTAAACCATATTGCATGCCAGTAATCCAAACTTGCATCAAGCTGTGCAGAACAAAAATACGATTTTAGCCATCAGTCTGGTATTTTGCCACGGACATCGGTTAAATTCTCAAAAGGGCGAAGGAAATTTTTACCTTTAAAGGGTTGTTCAAATGAAAAATAAACCATGGACACTAACAAAACAAAAAAGGATTATCATTTTTTTGATTACTCCCAGTTACTATTTCGGTGTCATTTGAGAGAGAACTATTATTATTATCTAATTATTCCAATTTCCAAGTTTAGCAAAACAAACTTTTTAGAGTTTTTTAAATGTATAATTACAGTTTATTATGTGCTTTACGAGTATATAATGAAAAAATAGCCCAATAACTTAACCTTTCTTTTAATTAGTTTTTAGATAGCCTACATGAGCACAAAATGCTTATTCACGATACAATTTTAAAGGACTTTTCCTGGATGGGTACCGGTTCTAGCAAGAAAAATGCATTTCTCCTATTGAAGGAGATACAAAATATAATACTATGTAGGTGCGGAGAAACTATAATTTCAAACAATGTTTCAAATAAGCCATTCCAATAAATCGGAACCATATAAAAACCAATTGATGCGGTTAATTTTAAGTTTCAAAAATATTTATTAATTCTGAAATTCTATTATTAGAACGATGTTTGAAAGTATAAATGAAACAATTGATTTCAAATATGGTATTTGATTCATATGCTTATCTACATTCCAAAACGTTTTCTAGAAACCTCATTTATTTTTTAAATTTAAATAGGCACACAATAAAATGTTTTAGAAACGTTTTAAAATGTGTTCTGGAATCGTAAAAGGTTTTCATGAACCTGGAAGAAAGATGAACAACGATTACTACATTTACATATGTACACATTGTTAAGTAGCGTGAATTCTCTATTCATCAACCTGGAATACGAATTCGATTTAAATTCGGAATTCGGTTTTTTTTTCTTTTTTTTTTCAAATTGGCGATCGAGTGCTAAACATGAAATTTTGATGTGCTGCGAAAATTTCGTTTTAAATTAAATAATTAAATTTTAAATATTCCAATAATTTTAAGTTAATTATTTCTTGTTTCAAATAATTTGGTTTGTATAAAATTTAAAAAATTAAACAGTTTCAAGTGAATTTGTAACTAAAAACATTAATTTGGTGTCACGATTTTGTGAACTGTTATTCTTCAAAACGTGTGGTTTTTGTATTGATGTAATTGCATTTTTTTTTCGACGTGTTGTCCAAGTTTGTTGGTGCTATTTTGGTTCCTTATTAATCGTGTCATTTTTGAGATGCCTCCAAAATAACACCCGGTGTAGAATTATCCGATTTGGCAAGATTGAAGGATCCGTCGATAAAAGACTTATTGTCTGCTTTATTGGTTGTCAATGAAAACATTAACAGTAAAATGGATAAATTAACATCCGCGGTGGATAATTTAACAACTGATGTGAAAAATAATGAATCAAAAATAAACGAAATAGAAGATTCCGTTGAAAAGAACACCAAGGACATCGTAATGTTGAAATCTCAAGTTAATTATTTTCAACAAAAAGATTTTATAAATGACATAATCGTCACTAATTTACCACCAACTTTAACATTTACATCAGATTTATTACTAAAACTGGGGTCTATGCTAAATTTCAGCGTTGAAGACATTAAATTTTCGTACATAAGAAGCTATGAAATGGGCAATACGCTTAATAATTTGTCAAAGGAAATTCAATCTACATCAAAATTAGGTTCTAATAATTCATCGAAATTTGTGGTTATAAGTTTTCTGAAATTACAAACTAAAATTCAAGTTATGACACAAGTGCGATCTTTGGGGTCCGTTTTTCTACGCCAAATTGTGCCTAATATTAATAATGATCAAAAAATATATATCGATCATCGAATTACACAACATAATTTGGTATGAATGAAAAAATTGAGAATTGCAAAAAACCAAGGTCACATTAGCAAATTTTGGATTCAAAATTCTCATATTTTTGTGACGAAAGATGATAATAATCAGCCAATTCAAATATCATCGTCAACCGAGCTTGTTAATCTAACGGAATTATAATATTATCTTCGGGATTTGTTTTTCTTCGCATCACATCATTTTTCTGGTTATGTATTTATTAATTTTAAGTGCATTTTGTTGTTATCTAAGTTTTCAGTTATAAATATTTCGTATATATTTTTTTTTTCTATATTTTCTGTCATTATAGCTTATTACATACTGAAAAAACAAACAAAGAATATAGTTGTTTATTTCTGCTATCAATTATTCATTTTAACTCAATTTTGTTTGTCTCTTTCGGTATATTTTTTTAAATCAGCTGTTGTTTATTTGGATCGCTATTACGTAAATTTTTATTATGAATATGATGCAAGATAATTTTATTGATATTGTTCATTCTCTCATTTTAGAAAATAATAAGCAATACCCTTTTCGTGTGGCGGCATTGAACGCTAGAAGTCTCCGTGGCAAAATGGATGACATTGAATTAACTATGTTGGCCCTTGGTAATCTACCAAAAGTTATTGTGATTGGTGAAATTTTTATTTTTTCTGAAGAAAAAAAATACTATAATATTAATCATTATCAGTCATTCCACGGTGTTCGACAAAATAAAGGTGGTGGTGGTGTTAGTGTATTTATTCATACATCAGTGAGTGCTACCGAAGTCTGGTCTGAAACAATCGATAATTCTAGTTTTATAATAATTAAGCTGATTAATTTCAATATACATATTATTGGGATTTACAAACCAGGCCAGAGTAACAGTGATATATTTTTTGATAATTTAGATGGTTTGTTAAGTAAATACCAGAATTCAATCTTGATGGGCGACCTAAATATTAATTTTCGAGATCAGACCGGTGCTAATACCATAAGGCTTCAGTCAACGGTAATGTCCAATGGGTTTTTAATATTAAATTCTATTAGGGAAGAGTTTTCTACTCGATTTTCAAACACTATAGCCACGGTGATTGATTATGCAATAACTGATTTAGTCCGCTTAAAATGTAAACTTACTTTATTGGATATATTTTACTCTGACCATCAGATGTTAGTTCTTGACTGTAACTTGGATTTAAAGTCCAAGCCTCATCACGAGAAATTAGCGTTTTCAGTTCTTGATTACTCAAATATATCCATTGTAGATTTCTTCCGTGATCATAATAACTTGAATTTTGATGAATTGTTGCTGTTCTTAACCAACCTTATACGTGTTAACACAAATATTGTGCATAAACCTTTTATGAAGCCCTGGATTAATCGTAATTTATTTAAGTTAATGAAATTGCGTGATGGATTTTATGCCTTGTATAGGAGATTTCCGCAAAATATGTTTTTCAAAATGGAGTTTATTAAATATAAGAATAAAGCTGCAAACTTGAATCGGAAGTTAAAGTCGAATTACTTTTCTAGTGAACTGCAAAACAATCGAAACAATTTAAAGAATACATGTCGTATTTTAAATAGATTAATTCTTAATAAAAGTGACTCCAAAGTTCCAAATCGTTTAACAATTATGGAAAATCAATTAAATATAGTTGACCCGCGTCAAGTGGCAAATTGTTTTAATAATTATTTTTTACGTGTTTCGTTACAGTTGTTCAACACTTTCTCTAATCCAGTATCTGCAATAATACCCCACTTTAAAAGCTACTTTACATTCAGAACTAACAGTCAGCTTACTTTTGAAGCTACTAACGAGCAAGAAATTTTAAAGATTATCTCGAAATTAAACAAAAATTCTGCATGTGGCTACGATTTCATTTCAATGCGGTTTATTGACAGATTTAAGTCCCTCTTAGCACCTATTCTAGCACCTATAAATTCCCTGAAAGTAGCTAAAGTTATTCCTCTACATAAACATAATGACAAAACCATAATGGAAAATTATCGACCAATTTCTATCTTGAACAGTTTTTCTAAAATTTTTGAATCTGTCTTACTACAAAGAATAATCTACTTTTTTAAAGAGCATTCAATTATACATGACAATCAGTTCGGCTTTATAGAAAAATCAAGTACTCAATCTGCTGTTCTAAACGTCTTTGATCGCATTTATACAGCGTTGGAGAAAAAAATATTTTGTGTCAATTCTCTTCATTGATGTTAGAAAAGCATTTGACTGTATAGATCCAGCTATTTTATTAGAGAAATTTAAAACTCTGAATCCATCAAATTCAGCTTTAGCTATGATTACATCTTATATTTCCGGAAGGACGCAATTCGTTTATGTGAATGAGACGCAGAGTGATTATGGAACAACTCTTTCTGGCGTGCCTCAGGGGTCAATGCTTGGCCCTTTATTTTTTAACTTCTACATCAATGATCTATTTTATTTAGGGGTACGTGGAAATATACAAATGTATGCAGATGATGCTGTAATAGTATATCAAGCGGAATCTCGCTCATTGATTGAAAACATGAAATATGATCTAACCGTTATCAACAACTACTTAATTGCAAATCGTCTTAATATAAATACTACGAAAACAAACTACATCTTATTTCAGTCTAAAGCAAAGACTCCTGAGGAGCAAAATGTATGCCCGGAGTTTTTTTATTTTAAGGATGTTCAAATAAAGCAAGTTGACCATGCCAAGTATCTTGGTCTTATCATTGACTCTAAACTGTCTTGGTCGTATCATATAACATATTTGAAAAATAAGATCTGCCCCTTAATTTTTGCATTGAAAAGAATTCGACCGTTCATAAATTTAAAGTGTGCGTATATTTTGTATTTTGCTCATATTCATTCCCATTTATGCTATTTGAATGCTATCTGGTCAACCTGTGCCGATTTTATTATAAAACCAATAAAAATTCTCCAAAACAAGGCTTTGAAAATTATTCTCCAATTACCTCGACTTCCTCCATCCAAAGAACTTTACAGTGTTAAAGTACTTCCATTAATTTTGTTATCTAAGTATGAAATGTTTCTTTTTATCAAGAAAGTTAAACTCAATCTAATAAAATGTAATCTAGTTCTACCTCAAGTTGGTCAAATTCATTCGCATGCCACACGTAGACAATCTCACTTTTATGTTGCATCTTCGTCTCATAAAACTAGTATTTCTTCAAAGAATATATTTGTGAATGGATTGATTCAATTTAATGCGTTACCAGCTGATTTAAGGAATATTATCAAGCTTGAAGAGTTTAAATTTAAGTTGAAATTATATTTGTTGTTAAACTATGATTAAAATAGAGTAGATGAAAATCTTTAATTTAAATTTTAAATTTTTTTAGTGATTACTTTAAGTATTATAAATATTCTTTTTTTTCTTAGTTTAGTAATAGTTTTTCAAATGTAAATAACAACAACAAAATATTTGTTTTGAAAATGTATTATTGTATTTTTAAAAGTTTTCGTTGCTTCTGTTACAGTCATTCTTTTCACTACTAGGAGCATATTTTTTTTTTGAATAAAGTAAAAAAAAAAAAAAAAAATTTACAGAAAACAAAAAGCATGTAATCAGTTTATTATTTATGATACATACTTAATTCTTTTTACTAAAAGCCTAAAGAAAGTGGTTTTAGCCGACGCTTCAAAATTTGGTGAAAAGGCGATACAGAATTATCATTGAAAAAATTTGTAGCGCGCATAGACACTGCCTTATTAGGGTGATGCTTCTCAATGAATGAAGCAACAGATTCTCATGCTTTCAGCATTTCTCGTATTGCGCCAGAAGATTGTTGCTCGCTAAAGCGAATTACTCGTTATGAGAGGTGCTCGTAAAGCGAGGTTCTACGGAAGTATTTAAGTTGTTTCTATGAAAGAATTGTGCCAAATTTTGAAACGCGGTGGTTTTGAAACCAAAATTTTAAAATCATTCCAAAACTTATTTGAATCTAAAATTTGTTGACTGGGAAAGTCCGATGATGCCACCAGCGTGTAAACCGCACCAAATGGTGAATTTTTGTTACGTTGATGTTATTGCATCCTTAAGAGTGTGAATACGAAATCTATCCACAATTCGACGGATGGGTTGCTCAGATGGACGATTATGTGCGCCATAAAAATCATGAAGTCGTCTATAAGTTACGCGAATCGACGACTGATTTTCAAAGTAAATTTTAATCATTTCATAGCGTTGTTCAAGCGTGAGACTATTCTTGATGATATGCCAGAGTATACTGAGATCTGCAAGAGTATATATTTTCATAAAAATTTAATTTCCTGTTTTATTTTTTACAATTTCAAGTTTTATATATCAGGCTTAAAAAAACACCCTATAAATGAGGGTATGATTTCAACAGAAATCTTTGGAAACTCGTCGTCAAGTGGATTGAAATTTTGGAATTAACAAATAAAATTTCTATAAAATTTCATTACCTGATTCTTCTCGGATCGAGTTTAAGAAATTCCCATAATGAAAATGTTTAAATAATTAAGAAGCTCGTTTTACATTATTATGTACTTACCTACTATCAAGTACTATATTAAAGAAACCGACATGGAATACAAAATAAAATGATTTTTTTTTTAAATAAAATCTTTATTTTAACTATGAGAAACCGTCTAAAAAATACATTTCAGTGTGAACGTTTCGTCACTGTTTTGTAATGGTTGAGAAGAAATTATGATCCATATAAAGGCTAAACAGCCTAAAATAGTCTAGTTTCATTTTTTAGAAAAATTGTATGGGATTACTTGACCCCGAAGTCTGGTTACTTTTAAATTTTAGTAGGAAGGTTGCGACCAGACTAGACAATATACAAGTGTTTTCGCTGAAGTTACGACAGTGCAGTCATTTTCAGAATTCTGACATTAGTATAAGGAGCAAAATATTATAGTCCAACTAAATTAGTTTGAGCCAAATTATACATAAATTTACCTATGTGAGTTAATATAAAGATTTTAAAAAATAAAATCAATTGCTTCCAAGAATCCTGCAATGTAATATTTCATCAAATTTCAAAACAATCTCTGTGATAAAAAAATAATCAAACAAAAGAGTGGTATTACGTTTATTTGGTTTCACAGAACGCTTCCCACCCCACCACCCGATGTAACTTTTTTTCTACTGTTTATACATTTTTCCATATTCATATTTTCTAATTTTCATCAAATAAAATCCAAAAACATTATTTTACGCCATCACAATTTTTATAGAGGGTGTTTTATACATGATTCCTTAACTAATTTTAAGCAAAACACTGTTCTTAAGGAGTAGATCTAAAATGTCTCTCCTCAAAAACAATTTTTACAAAAACGTAATCATAACACCCTGTATATTGTATGTATTTTGAATATTTATTGGCATGTGCATTCAACCATTTTGGAGAATGTTTATATGTATCATGGTATGTGGTGATGTATGATGATTTTTCACTGTCAATGTTATTGCTGTATGATATTATTATTGTAATTGAATTAAAATTATATAAAAAGAAGATAATTATTTATTTAATTTTTGGCATTCAATAAATAATAACGCAATAACGACAGCAAATTATTTGAAAATTTATATATTTATTGCGTGGGTGGTAATTTAATATTTTAATAAAACATCAATCAGTTAGGACATAGCACTAAATGTGTTCAATATAAATTACATTAAATATTTGAATTTCGTATTGTTGGTGTTCTAGTTTGAATTTGGATGATGTATATGAAATATGAATTCAAATTCAACCATACAACATAATCCAACAACATCATTCATTTTGTGATAAGTTTACCGAGTTATTTAAATACATAAAATGAGTTTATTTAGGATTTGATTGGTGTTTGGATAATTAATTTTAAATATACATAGTACTCGAGCTCGATAAGTAACTATATATGTCATTGATTATTATTAATCGTTTAATATATAATAAAGACATTTTTTAGTTTTTTGGATATATAGCCTATTGTCGATTATAAAAGTACGAAATGCGCTATTAAGTGAGAAATATTTAATTGGGCGACGCAGCAATATGACGTTTGGAATCTGTTAAATTTTGTTTGGTTATGTGTTGCATAAACGTCAAAGTCCTGCCTTAATCCAGTTAAAAGAATATTCGGTACATCGGTGACCCTTCAATGTCATTTCACGTCACAATTTTAATGAGACATGATTTATTTATAGTTTGTATATAACAATTGCTATTGTTATTGCTTGACTGATACTGACTGACTTACTTATCATGTTATGGTGATTTGCTCTTCGAAATTATCATCATATACATACATACATACATAAAAATTCAATATTTTGAAAAATATTACCCTTGCGTATAGTTTTAAAATAACATCTTAGTTCTCGGTATGGGACTAATTTTGTGAATACAACGGAAATGAGTAACAAAGTAGGAGGTAGGGAAAACGCGACAAAATTATTTAATTATGTTGAAACCCCAGAAACATCAGAGGAGGATCCTTTTGATACAGATGAAACGACGATGGTCAGGGCATGACGGAAAATGCCTCAAGTGACGATGAAGAATTTAGTGAAAATGAAGAAGTCGAACGTACCGATGGTATTATTGATAATTACGAAGACATTAAATTGAACCATGTTATGCATGATACTGAAAACCAAGAAGGACCAAATATGGAGTGGAATGACAACTATTGTGTCATACCTGATTTTTAGTTTGAAAGCTCGTGTCGAGATCAACGAGACGAACGGGTCTTTCTAAATTTTCAATATAATTTTCAACGATGAAATTGTAAAATTGTTACTCAATTAATATGGCAAAGAGTTATGTTCTCATTGTAGTCGATGAGACATTATCGTTCGTCAGTGTTCGTCAGTTCATAAGAACAAAACGAGCCCAGTTTGTGATAAAAAAAATTTGAACTATGCGACTAGCTATGTCTTAAATATTGAGATATATAAAGTCAAATAAATCATGCCTAAATTTGATGCCATTGATCATCGACTTATAATGCCATATTCATTGAACGGACACCACTGCTACGTCGACAATTATTATAATAGCAAACAATTATCGAACGAATTATTCGTTCTAAGAACCAACACGACATGAACGTTAAGGAGCAACCGTAAAGGAAATCCCAGTTATGTGGTCACGAAAAAATTGAAGAAGGATGTCTGGAAGAGATAAAGAAACGTGCACGTGTTGGAATGGCACGACAAAAGAGATGTTTCATACAAAGCTTGAAGTAAGCAAAAATCGTTATGGTGTGGAGAAAGTGAAATCAGTCGAGACATTGAAATACAACGAATATATAATTATGTATATGGGTGGTATAGATCGAGCGGACCAAATGACGTTTTATTATTCGAGCCTAGGAACACCATTCGTTAAGGCACAAAAAAGTTAAGTTCCACTTATTGGATTTGGCTGTCTATAATTCAATCATTGTTTTCAAAGCAAGATTTCCAAACAAATCCAACTCAAAGATTTTAACATTTCGCGGATTACTTTTACATCGGATGCTAGAAACAAACCCAGTAGAATTAGCCCACTTTTTGTAAGAACCAACTCCGCGATAATGGAAGTCATGGACTGGTTGAAGTATAATGTAATATCTACGAGGGATATTCGCATTTTTACGGACAGCATGGCTGCTATTAAAACGCTACAATCATACTCCCTGACGTCGAAAGTAGCCCAGAACTGTCTGGCATCTTTAAATGAGATGGCTGATCAGTTCAACATCCGCTTGACGTGGGTGCCAGGGCATTTCAATATCGCAGGGAATGTAAAGGCAGATGAGTTGGCCCGCAAGGGTACAGCACGCCTAATAACCCAAAGCAGGCGGGATATAAAAATACTGCTTGCTTCATGTAAACTGTTGCTTCTGGAAGAAGCTATAAAAGAAACGAACGTTAGATGGTCTAACGCCAGTTCGTGTGTAATAACCAGGCAGATCTGGCCTGGTCTTGACCGGTCTAGATCAGACCAACTGATATCGCTTCGACGACACCATATTGGTATGGTCGTGGGAGCTATAACGGGACATTGTCTCATTGGGATACATGCGCGCAGACTGGGTGTCCCAGCCCACGATTTCTGCCGCAGCTGTGGTGATGAGGAGGAGGAGGAAAATGTTCTCCATCTGCTCTGCACCTGTCCTGGTCTAGCGTACAGCAGAACAACATTTATGGGGACTTCCCCTTTGAACGACCTCACGGATCTTAGTAAGATCGGGATCCGGGACTTTAAACGCTTCTTGGTAAGCTCACGATCGTTCAGCGAGTGAAGAGGAGAAAACTCGAATGTGGTACAGCTACGGACCAATTTTGTGTCTATGCTAGTCCTTTAGGACGGCCACCCTTACCTAACCTAACCTAACCTAATAAGGGGCTATCATAGGCGAAAAATGTTTGAATAGGTGTGGGTCTGGTCTAATGGAAAACTGATCAAATTTTCCGAAAGATAGGCTTTCAGGTACTTAGGACTGGACATTTTTGGTTCATAGAACCAAATGAAATACATATATCGAAGTATCCGAATTTTTCCCAGTGTTTCTAATAATGGCCCCTTATAGCCAAAAAATGTTTGAATAGCTCTGGTTTTAGTTTCATAGAAAATTAATGTGATTCCCAAAATATAGGTTTTCAGATACTTACGACTGGGCATTTCTGTTTCTAAGTAATCGATCTGAAATATATCGATTTCTCTTAATGCTTTCATGTGTTTCTAATAAGTGGCTAATTGGATTGGGGACAAGAAGGGACAAGAAGCGCTCATTTTCATTCAAATACAAAAACAGACGTATGTATATGTACATATATATATAGAATTCGTTACTTGTTTACCTTACTTGTTTAAGTAAGTACTTGTTGTTGAGGAATGCTCCTGATTATGCTTAGACATTAGTAGCAGATCTCTAATTAAATGTGAATCAGTATAGATATTTAAAAAAAAATCCCTTATTAAAATAATTCACAATAAAAATTTAAAAATTCGTTATATCGAGACTTTTATCATAAATATATACAGACACACAGATAAATATTTATTTATTGTTGTTGCTTTTAGGACAGGTTTAGGATAAATTTCACGTGAATCACGATAATAGGATCAAAACGGAGTAAATAATAATAAATTACTTATATGTACAGACATATTGATAACTATTCTGTAACTGACAAATTGCTATTCTGTGTCTCCTTGTTTGAACGTCGTTTTTTAAGTTAGAAGGTCCATAGTATGTCTGTTCCAAGTTTAAACCAAATCGAAAAACATTTTTTTTTCGATTTCCTTCAACAAAGATTATAACCATTTGTGATTTTTACATCATTTTTTTAGATCATTTTTAATTACGTTCAAAATTATGTGCGTTATCCTTTTATCTCTTTCAATTTGTTAAGCAATTGGTAGCAATTTTCTCTCGATGAATTCTCCACTAAACAATAGATGGTATTTTAGTTGTTCCATTACAATTTTCTTAGGTTTGATCCATCCACAAATGAATTTATTTAGTAAGTTTAAAAAAAAACAGTTTATTTTTGGATAAGTGTTATACACCGCTGACTCAGGTATAATAAACTCAACAAGGATTATGTACATGTTTGAAAAAATATAAATTCGGTTGTTTTAGTTAAAATTTGCTTAATCGGTTTCCATCTTAGTAGTATGACAACAACAAATATTATTGGATTTGCTGTCGAAGCATCATGACCTTGCTCTAGGATACACGAAAATAAACCTAAATTATTTTTTAGCTTACATAACAATATATATATTATTGCTATTAAACAACATTAAGACGAACCAAAAATAATTGTCTTACATTTTTGGAAATCCTTCTTTTTTAAATAAAAATGATCAAATGTCATTTTTATCTCAATTTGACAATAATCAGCCGTACTTTATTAACTCAGAAAATACGTCAATCTGACAACACTACCAAAAATAAATTCCAACAGAAATTTCCAGTTGTACGAGATACCAACTAGCAAGATAAATTCCAATAGAATTTTTTTCCCCAGTTGAGATTTTCCAACCAAAGTTACAGAATAGACATGATTATGTATGTCATAATTGACGTTAGCTTTGAAACACTCCATTCTGGCAAAACAAACTATAACAAACTAAATTTTTTTAATGAATTTTGTACTGTAGTTTGTGTTTAAACAATTTTGTATTGTTTTTTAAACAATCGTTACTAAAAAATAAGCATGATTACGCCAACAAACCTTATTTTTTAATTTTACTATTAAAGCGGATATCAGCTTAACACCACTCGTGCTGCAAACCACAAGTAATTTTACTGTTTACACGTTTATGGTTTCTGTGGCAACAAAGCAAAACGTAATAATTCGTTTTTCTGACTTTTTCAGTAGAACGTTTTTAAGGTTAAATTTTAATTTAAAAAAAATGGATTAACTATTAAAGCGGATTTATGCTGGATATGAATGTTTCATATTGTTAGCTTTGCTCCAGTATATTCAGATTTTACCTTCATTTATATTGAAAGTTTACCCAAGAAAAGCCAAGAAAAAAATTGAAATTGAAAATATAACAAGATTATCGAAATTGTGCTGTTTTACTAAATTCACCACAGGAATAAATTACAAAATATGTAGATTTATTACATTTTAACAATTTACGATTTAATGGATGAAGCAATTAATTGTATGTATTTATCTCGTTTTAGAAAATCCATATATGACATTAATGCATTTTCTTGTGATAGGCTTATTCGACGATGCAATGATTAAAGTTAAAGGACGTTAAATGTAAGCAGTGAAAGAGTAAGGTGTGCATAGTATCATAGAAAATACTACATCGGCAAGCAAACAAACAAAGCAACAGACTTGGAGATTTGAGGTCTCGTAGTTTATTTTCAGAAATATAGTTTAATCGTTACATAAATTACTAGAACAAAAAAAATACAAAATAAAATTGTTCATATTTAAAAAAACAATAAAAATAAATGTTGAAAAGTTTAACAATTCATAAAGAATAAAAAGTATTATTAAAATTACAAAAACTAACATTAATTATTATGTTGTATAAAAGTATAACCAGGCAGAAACATTAGTCATCTTCATCTAATAAATCTGGATTGGTGCATCTTCGATTGTTAAACTTTAATAAAAATTCTGAAATAACGGACTTATTAGGGACCATTACTACCGTTATTTGGTGCATCGTAGAATTTTTTTTAACTGAGATGGTAAAATGAGTTGATTCCCCGCTTCTTTATATTTAAAATTTTCAAAGGTTCCTGTTCATCTAACGAATTCGTATACAAAATATTACCGAATTTTTTCGTAAAACGTAGCGATCTAACTCTATGCCATGAAAATGCGTCTCCTTCTGAAAATTGAAAATTAGTAAAACAGTAGAAAAAAACATATACCATTCTACCGGATGGTGAATTTTAATGCCGGTTCTTTTTTTCTGTTTTTCAATGGTGGCATGGTCTGTATCACATTCCATGTGCGTGTGACCAATTGTTAAAAATTTATGGTCGATGACATCTACATCCTCTTGCCACTGAAGAAAACAATGGAACATTGTTTCAATAAAACTGTTCTTGTTTTACCGGGGCATGGGTCACTGTAGTATATTACTTTCTTTACACACGATGGAAGTGACTTTAAATGTCAGAACAAGTAGGAAGCAATTTCATTGGTGGAATCCACATTTAGCCGTCCCGTCATGCCACATATAGCAGAAGGGTTTATTGGGAATACAATCATGTACCGTCAAATCGTATGTCCATAAGGAACGCTTGTAGAAGGATATAAATGTTTACAAAAACTGAGTTGGCAAACATTGCTGCAAATCGAACGTATAAATTCTTACAGAATCGATGTTTTTGCAGTAATTTTTGCTTTATAAGCGTTATCAGCGTCTACATGATGGTTTTGCTATTCCTTTAATAAAATTTGTTTTTCGGCATCACTTTGGGCAAGTTCAATTTTTAATTTTATCGTTTCACAGGTATTGCATGTGTCTGGCTTTTTAAATGTTAGATTTAATTCTCTAAACAATTCGTTATGTTTTGTTAATGAAACCGGATTATCATGTGCTTACATCTTGTGCATTTTAGAAATTGTCCAATCACCATGGAGATATTTTCTTGATGTGTCACGTCGAGTGTAGTGGTTCTCGTAGGCGGGAAATGAAGCTTATTTGGTGGTGCTTTCTTGACACGAAAATACAAACTGGTGACTGCTCCAGGAGAACTAAATTTTTTATTAATAACGGTATTAATAAAGCGATCTGGTTCACCGAGAGTACTCTTTAAACAAATTTAGCAGTTATATATTTTTTCCCGAAGTTCCGTAGTAGTTGGCGATCTTTCCTGTCTCCCATTTTACGTGGTAATGTTGTTGAGTGTATATTTAGATTATTTTCCTCAAATAAATTTCGTTCGACTTCTGCTGCCATTTCCTCTACATAAATATTACTTTCCATATCTTCAGACTCGTTATCGAACGGCACAAAATCGGGATCTTTATCATTATCGCCATTTTCGAAAGGATCATCTGATTAAATTTATCATCATATAACGTCGGATTTTGCGTCGGTTTAATTTTTAATTCTGAAACTTGACTGGCCGACGGATACCAATTAGGTTAGGTTAACTGTGGTTATTTATAACAAAATATATATGTTTATCTCGGTAAACCGATACATTTCACGTATGTCAATTCCAAAATCGGGAAAGTTCAATTCCAGTACACTAATCTTATTAAAATGGTATATTTCGATTTACCTTCAGAACAGAATTTTATTTTTAATTTGGTAAACGGATGTAGCTTTGGTTATTTAACAATAACTTACGCACTTCAGTTGTATTCTCACTAAACAAAGTTTTTAATGTTGTAACTCGACTAAATTGTCTAATTTTGAGTTGGTTTTTGGTATGTCAATTCTTTGAATTTTTCATATTTTTATTTTAAAAAAAACTCAGTTATTACGTTTTTCCAAAAGCATATTGGAGTCAAAATGAAATATTCCGTTTTTCAATGTCAAATAACTTCGTTATTAAATATCCTAGAAAATAACTGTAAAAACTGAAATATACCTATTTACTTAACGATACTGTTTCTGACGTTAACTCATTTTCGCAATAACTCGAGTTATCACGTTTTACCTTGTTGCCACAGATTCGAAGCCGTGTAACTGATGTTCAAATAGACATGGCAGGTATGCCTGGCGAATAGTTCGCTTGCCTTACACAAAGAAGGTAAACTGTCTCACGCAAGCAATGATAATAACAGACTTCAAAGTGCATTTGATAGAGGTTAAATTTTATCAATATTATTATATATATGACCAATTCACATGGTCTTCAACCTCTTATATTATATATTCAACAACGCGATATTGATTGAGTTTTTGTATTTGGTCCGGTCGCTTGCACAAGTCAAAATAACTGTACAGTTTTATCATACACAGGTACGCCTGTGCATGTTTACCTATTACGCCATGTAATCTACGCGGTTGTCAACACGTAAAATATTACGTAGATTACTTGGTAAGATTTTTTGCCAATGTCGACAGTTAAGACAATGTCAACAACCTACGATTTATTAGCGATATGATATAAAATGCGGTATTTTCTAAAAGGCCGATTCATTTAAGTCTTAAGAAGGAATGAAAGAAAATGTTCAAATTAAATCGGGAACCACATACCATACTATAACTATCGAAATATATGTTGAAAGTTTGTACATTAAACGTTCAGATTTTTCTAAATTTCAAATTTTGTTATAACGGATAAAGTCAAGCAGATGTTGATGCTTCCCATGAGATTCTACGCAATTACTGATGTGACTTTGCCAGCAATATTAATTGTTCCATTTAGAACGCATATTTCCGGCATTCTTATAGTGTTCAAAATATATGTTCAAATATTTCTCACACCACAAAATAATCCTGTACTTACCAACAATGGGACAGCGATGATGGTGTCGGGTCGTGACACTAATATTTTCTCCCCACCATCGTCGCTCTCTTCCATTTATTTCTTGTACGTCGTTTCGTTGATGTAGTTTTTTATATATAAAAAGGTAGTTCAGTTGGCTGTGAGAAATCGTCGAACAAATTAATAAAACAGAAAAAGTATAAATATAAAATCCACGTGTTTCATTTATATACAACAAAATAAATATATATACATATTTTATTTCAATTCCACAAATTGCAACATATAGCATCCGCCATTCTTCTTATTCATCTATAAAGTGTGTTTTTAGAGTAGTGTAAACTAGCTTACTCAGCCCAAAACTTTGGTACTAGACTAGATTATCACAAGCAATTTATCGCAAGTCATTCATCCGAAACAGTTCATCGCAAGCAATTTACCGTTACCATTTCATAATTCTAATATTTGAACTACATAGTTGAGGATTAGGCTATTTCTTGATCAATTATGATAAATCTCGACATACTGGATGGAAATGCGATTTTAAATTGATTTTTGAATAAAGTTTTGGATATTTTGATGAAACTCAGCAATGGAGAATACAAAATTATTTTTGGATCATATTGTGGAATATGGCCAACTGGAATGAAACTAGGATATTTCTGAAAAGTTAATTTAAGGTAAATTTAAATTTTTTTTTTTTTTTGTTGAATTGAAGACAATTATCTGTCTCAGATAATATGTATTATTTTACACTAATTTGACAAATTTTCGCAAAGAGGACATATTTTGTTACATTAAGCGAATGAACATTTTTTTATAAGTGAAGAAATTTAATCTTAATCAGTGAAAGTAAGGTGACCATTCGTACGCGTTTGGCGCGTACAGTACGAATATCAGTTGGGCTGTACGCTCTCAAGTTTTGTAGCGGTTTTGTACGAGATTTTTAATAACTGTGCGCGTTTATAGCGTTTTGAGCTAAATTAAATTTTGTACGTGCTCTGGATACTAAAAAAACGAAGAATTAATTCTTTAAATGAGACTTTGAAGAAACATATTCGTTTATTATTAAAATAAATTAAGAAGATGTCAAATGTACTATTTATAATGCTCAGTTTGATATTCGATCAAGAGGACGATCAGCAATTCAAGATTACTGCAAAACCTTCAAACACAAAGCTGCTGTTTTGCAAAATTACCGCCTTTGCGAAACATATACAAACTTTCATCATGATGAGTGGACGTAGGCCATTGAAAAAGGAAATTTTACGTTTCATACAGTCCATCATAGTTATAGCTTCCGAAGTATGGGTTGCACTTCAAAATTTTGTTTCAATACTCTGTGATGCTTCAAACCATAATGAAACCAAAATGTAGCCGATTTTAGTAAGGTATTATAACAGAATTAGGAAATTTTTATCAAGAATCTAACATACTCGTAGAATATCAAAAGATTTTGCGATATTCTAAAGTAAGGTAATGCCAGCTATTGAGAGAATAATTAAAATGTTTGAACCTCTCAAGTCGTACTTTCTCAATTAAATGTCTAAAAACCCTAAAGGAATTTTTGGGAAAATGGTATGGCTGAATTAATATTATATTTTGTGCATGTTAAGCTACAATATTTCACGCCGCAGAAGTTTCCATTACACTTAATGAGCCTAAACAACAAATCCGATCGCAACCAAAGCAAAGTTTTCTTCCCATAATAGTTGAGGATAAATTAAAAACTACATAAGAAAGCAACCAACAAATAAGAAACAAATTTATGAACGAAGTACAAATCTAGGACTGAATATTTTAATAACCTCATCATTTTCCAATGGACTATCCTCGATAATATAATTAATGTGGATGATGTAGTGGAAACCATAAAATTTTTAAGCGATAATTTTAAAATAGAAATCAACGACAACGAGTTGTTTGAAGTAATTAGGCGAGTATTGCACAGATGAAATAAGGCACAATTGAAATGAAGAAAAAGCAGATCCTGATAATCATTGGATGCAAGTATTCCCCCATTATGTTTACCCGGACCTAATGCTAGTATGGTAGTAGTAAGCACTGAATCATAAAAATTAAGGAATGTTTTCAAATTTATTGAATTGCTTTATCTTTTTAATTTTATTTATTATTTACAATTTTTGTTTTTTATTTGATTAAGAACAATGAATTTCTTCATTAGAACAAATTACAATAAGATAACAAAAATAATCGGTAAAAATAAAGGTTTTTAGAAAAGTGAGATACTAAGTTTTGTGTATAGTGATGAGGAACCTACCAAGTTTTAATTTGAAGATATAAAATATTGATGTACCCATTTTTAGTTTCAAAAAGATGGTCACCTTAGTGAAAGCCACATCCCAAAACTGGTAATCCGAAAATTGCTAGAAAAACAATTCATCGATAAAACAATTGAAAGAACAACAATTCATCGAAAACAATTCACAGAACAACATTTCATAGGACCACAATTTCACGAATACACAATTCCTCGAATTTACAATTCATCGAATTCCCGTTATCAGGGAAAAATTCTGTATAGAAAAGAAGAATGAAATAATTGAATTTTGATCGTGTTGATCAACTTTCGATTTCAATTTTCTTGTATATAATAGAAAGAAGAAGATTAAGTTAGGAATATGATGTAATCAATTCGGCATCAATTTATAACAATATCGAATTGTTTATAGAGTTTTCTTAGTGAAATTTTATAAATAAATGATATTTTTATTCAAAAATTGATAAATAAATTATAGAATTTATATTTCAAGGGTATTTGTTAATAAAAAAATACAATTATTTAATAAACATTCATTTGTTAACAACAAATTATTTTATTTATTACAATATCCAGTAAATCATCATTTTTTTAATCTCATTTTCCATAATCATAATATAGAGACAATTTTATAATTGATCGCATAATTATTTTCCAAATCCACTATTGTTGATAATTTATTAATTTGTTTATAAATATATCAATTGTTTATAACCAATTCTAATTTATAATTCTGTTGGACAATTTTTATAAACAAATATAGTGTTTTATTTAATTTATTGGAGCGCTTGATAATCATATCACAGTGCCTCCATACAGAAAGGATCCTCACGGGACCAAGAACCAATAATAATGTTGAAGGTTGGCATAATGCTTTAATGAAACTTGTGGGCTGTCATCATCCAGATATATGAAGTTTCTAACGAAACTTCAATTGGAGCGATCTATGAATGAAATGGTCATCGACCAAATAAATGCTGGCAATGAAATGCCACCGCAAAAAAAAAATATTGCGACTTTTGAATAGTCCATTGATCAATTATAAATTACTTTCGTGTGTTTAAAGTTTAAACATATCATTTATAACAGCCTTGACGTGGCGAAGCGGCTTGCGTATAGCAATGACGGGGTTGGCAATACCTGATAGGGTTACCCATACTGGAATGGCAACTCTGGAGCTATCGGATTAATGCGATTAAATTCTATATTTTGCATTCTCTTTGCATTCAATTAAACAGAATTACTGTGTTTACTATGCTGTGTATCATTTGAGGTTCATTGAATATGTTTCAATCATGTCAGACTTCTGTTAAAATGAAAAGCTAACTACCTAACTTGGTTCCTTGTAGTGATGTGCGGACCTACTCGAACCGAGTTCTTTTAACCCGATACTCAAAATGTCCGGATTTTGAAATGAGTACTTTTCAAAGTATCCGGTTAGACTTTGGGTATTTTTTAATTTTTATTTGATGTATGTATGAGTTATTGGTTTTTTGTACTCGCTCATGTGGCGAAAAAGAATAAAAACTAAAATTAAAAAAGAGATAGATGCATAAATAATTTCATCAACAAACTTGTATGAGTATCTCTGTTTGTATAATAATCACAACCACTAAAATTCTCTTTAGAGAGTATCGAACGTGTCAAACACAAACATATCAGATTATTTTACAAATTCATAAACAAAAGCAAGAGTAGCACGAAATAAGAGACAATATCAAACTAAAATATAAATACAAGCATGATACAACAACAACAACGTACTATAGGTTTTTGGTTCTTTCGGTTCTTTCTATTGAGTCTTTTCCTTTTGGTTCTTTTCTATCGGTACTATCGGTCTTTTGTGTACAATGTATCTATATAAATATATTTTGGTCTCTCTTTTTTCATAACCGTCTATTCTATGGTATCTCCGATCAATTTCGATATTTAGAACCGAATTGTTACTTTCGGTGTTTTAAGTCTTTTGAGTATTTCGGTGTTCGGTCTTTATGGTATTTCGATATTTAGAGCTGTATTGGTATGATACTATATGTAGCATGATAGATAAATGTAGCATGATAGATAGATAAAGCAAATTACGGAAAGTTTTAAATTAGTATGAAAAATAGAATTCTCTCATGTGATATGGTAGGTAAGGTAATTAGAATTGTTTGTTTGCGGTTTGAAAATAGAAAATTAGGAATAATTTAATTTTAAGTACATATTAAATTTAAATTATTTGTTTATTATTTTACGTATTTAAAATTAATTTATAGTTTCTTAGAATGCATTTTCATTTTTTTACGATCTATATAATTTTGGGTAGTACAGGCAAATAATACAAATACATAATGAAAAAGTATCGATTCGGTTCAAAGTATCGGGTTCAAAGTATCAGGTTAATGGTATAAAAGTATCAGTTGATACCGATACTCAAAAGAACCGATTCCGCCCATCACTAGTTCCTTGAGACGTATATAGTTAGATTACTTAATTTTCCGTTGGACTCGTGCGTATGTTCAATATGAAAGTTTACATGCGTTGATCTATTTCCGATTGTTTTTTTAACCACTCATCATTCGGTATAAATGATTTTGTAATCCCTTTGAAGCAGTTTGACAATTTTTTGGGCAAATATTGCTACTATTACTATGCTGGTAAAAGGTAAATCGACTGTGTACAGTAATAATAACATTGGCCATAGTATGTCTTCGCTCATGTTAAATAATCCAGTAAAGTTGCTAAGTTTTGGTTAACCTGCTATCTACTTTGGATATAATTATTTTCAAGAACTACGTACAAATGTTTTGGAAGAACGCCTTTAATTGTATACTTCATTCCTTTGTGTAAATTTTTGTCAATGGCTTGTTCCATATTCAAAAAGATATCAAACTGTTATTCTTTTCGTATATTTTTTTTGTGCTGCCATGGTAATTTCGGAATCTAAATTGGTGATCAGATTTAATAAGCTCTTCGCATATAGATTTCAGGTTTCAATTATACTTTTGAAATTGTTGGTAGTATGCTATTGTATGCCGGTATGGCAAATTTAGTGTTTCATTTGTACTTAGGTATCAAATATCTTCTTACTTTCGTCCAATTACCTTCCAATTTTTTTTTTTTTTTGAGAACACCTTGGTTTGTTTTTCTCTCAAGGCTTCTCAGGGTTTTATAGACTTATTGGCAAATTATAATAATCTGTTGTACGAATACTTAAACGTTCATAATCCCCTTTATTACAAAGAAGTCTATTAAATTTAGTATTTTATTGTTATATGTATAGGTCAGTATGTGGGGTGCTCGAATGATAAAGGATCCTAGTACTGTTTGTCTATCGCTTCATATAAAGTTGTCTATCTTCCGCCTATGTGAGTATTGAACCGCACTGAATATATTTAGCGTTGTAATCACTAAAATCAATATAGTCTCAAATCACTGTAATCAATTAAGCAAATATTTTTTTAATTAGAAATCTGAAATCCCTCCTAAGTTTCGATTCGTTTACTTCTAGTTCTACCCGAAATATTGATTGGTGCGTAGCTTATCTATATCTTTAAAGTATATATGTATAATAGCTTTGGCATGGAAACCCGCTTTCTACCATGAATATCATTTGAGTTAACGAAACTTGCAATCTCTTAATTTGGGTTTTTCAAATGGGTGAATAATTTTATAATTTTATTTAATATAATTTATTTATTATTACTTAATTTTATTATTTAAATGCAATGCAAAATATATGAATTAATCTCGCAATTCATCATATGCGGTATAAACATTTAATTATTGATAATTTATTTTAACAAAAACAAAATATTATAAAATCCTAAATTAATGTTACCTACTTACATTTTATGTAATAAATCAATTAAATGTTTTATATTTATTAATAAATTCGCAAAAGCACCACACTAACAAGTGTCGTTGTTATATCAAAATGGAATGAATATCTAAAAGAGTAAACTATTAAAATTTTAATAAGTGAATCCTATATTATTGACTACTAAAAATCCTTAAAATCCATACAAAACTTATTTGATTAGTTAATTTTGACAAATTTATAAAAAAAATTAAAAAAATTACAAACAATTAGAATTTGTTATAAACAATTGATTTATTTATAAACAAATTAATAAATTATCAACAATAGTGGATTTGGATAATAATTATGCGATCAATTATAAAATTGTCTCTATATTATGATTATGGAAAATGAGATTAAAAAAATGATGATTTACTGGATATTGTTATAAATAAAATAATTTGTTATTAACAAATGAATGTTTATTATATAATTGTATTTTTTATTAACATATACCCTTGAAATATAAATTCTATAATTTATTTATCAATTTTTGAATAAAAATATCATTTATTTATAAAATTTCACTATAAACAATTCGATATTGTTATAAACAAATATAGCAAACAAAATAATTTGCCGAATTGATTACATCATATTCCTAACTTAATCTTCTTCTATTATATACAAGAAAATTGAAATCGAAAGTTGATCAAAACGATCAACATTCAATTATTTCATTCTTCTTGTCTATACAGAATTTTTCCCTGATAACGGGAATTCGATGAACTGTAAATTCGAGGAATTGTGTATTCGTGAAATTGTGGTTCTATGAATTGTGTTTCTATGAATTGTTTTTATAATTGTTTTTAGACCAATTGTTTTTCTAAAAATTGTGTTCCGACCAATTTTCGGGGAATCCCCAAAACTATTCAAATTCATATTCTAAAGCTTATCTCGATAATCATAATAGAATTTTCATTTCAACCGAACATGGTGAATTGCATCATAATCGGTTAACGAATAATCTCAAAATTTATTTTTATATCCTGTGCTGGGATGTTCTATCATCACTGCGATTCGCTTCGATAGACACTTGTGTCTCTTTTTTCACGAACAAAATTGTATTCTATTTCGCAATTTATATTGTGATCATAGCCTACTCGATTCTATTTCTATAAATTTATTCGATAAAATATCACCAATATTTTTATTTTCGATGGGAAGTGAAAAGAGGAAAAAGAGATAGTTTGCAAATTTATTCTAACAGGCTGAGATCGCAATAGACAAAACGTAATTCAAAAAATGCAATGGAGCACAATTTTGTTCGTGAAAAAAGAGACACAATTGTCTATCGAAGCGAATCGAAGTGATGATAGAACATCCCAACACTGTTTCTATCGAACAGATTAAGTTTCGTCATAATCGGCCGAGAAATGGGGTAGCTCTATTCTAATTGGCCATATTGAAGAATTGTATTCAAAAAATATTTAATCCCACTTTTTTTCAAATCAAAAATCACTTAAAAATCCTATATCCATCCAACATATCGAGTTTCATTATAATCGATCAGGGATTAGCCTATAGTTCCGTTCAAGCTGATCAATTTTCATACCTTTAAAATCTCATTTATATCTAATATGACGAGTTCCATCATAGTCAAAAAATTAACCTTGTTCCGTGGCCCAGTTTCCATCCAATATGTCAAATTTGATAGTAATTTAATAATTAATTGTTGCGCTGATTTGCCATCACGATTCATTTAGTGAATGAGCTGTGATGGAAGACGATCACAACTCATTCACTAAAGTTTGTCAAAACTTGGTCAGTCGAATTCGTGTTACCATCAGAGATCTCTTAATTAGAAAATAATAGATGACGCGTAAATAACCATCTCTGCTTAGTAGTCTAATCTTCATGAATTTCAGGTAGTATACATATGTATGTATTATATGATACAAGTCACTTATAATTATTTCTTCAAAATTAAATGAACTTTTCATATCTCTATTCATATAAATATACATACATATAAAGAATAAGTCTAAATAACTACATATATACATATATAAATATATATTATGTACATATATAATTTATGTATATATGTACAGTAAATTTCATAAAAAAAATGTATAACATGAAACGATCTTTATCGATCTCAATTAGGATGTGCTATTGTTAGACTTGTATATTGTAAAACTTTTATTTGATATCTATAAAACAGCCCCACTACTGTTAATAAAATGAAATGAATGACGTCAACAAAATCTTAAATTATAAAAAATGAGGCAAGAAATTTTCCTTTGTCACCAAAATAAGTATGTACATACCTATATACACATTATATGGTATGCATAACAATATTGAAAACAACCCAGACATCATTAATCATTCCGCTTTAACAGCGTATACAGTTTATAAGTGTATTGTGTATTATAAATACATTTCTTATACGAGTATGTACGTCTAATTTCCAACTTTTCCCCAAAACGAGATTATTCAGAAGTAAAAAAAATATATATATTTTGACACCACAAACGATAATTTTATTTGATTACAAACAATCGACTTAAATACTAATCGACTCTATTGTTGTTTGCGTAAGAAAATTATAACGAAAAAAACATCTTTATCTGTCTTGATCTTCATTATACAGAGAAAATGAAAATCGTTCTTAAACTTTTTTATACTTTTCCAGATTTCATTCCGCAACGCATTTACATATAATATGTATAGGTATAATATAATAATGGATTTACCTACTACAGACATACATAAGTAAAATATTATCGCTCCATTGTTTGTTTCTACTCTAAATACGTATTATTATGGCAAATGGATTTTAAATTTTTTTCGTTTTTACAATTTCGTGTTCACTATTCAACCCATACTGTGCCAGAACTGTGTTAAAAATGTTCTTACTTAAAAAACAGTATTAAGATGTTGGCCGATTTAATCTTTGTAAAATTTTATATGTTTTACAACAATATCCGCACACAAAAATTATTGGAAAATTTATGTTTATGATGTAACATTCAAAGTTTACGAGCTTATAGTCTTAATCGTGAACTACTCGATCTGGTGGCGTTCCTATTTCGGATCAATGGATACTAGAGTTCACCATTCGCTAGCAATTGGGATGCAAATTGATGAAGTAGGAAAACTGTGTGCTCGTCCTTGTTCTACAGAGCATCGTCAAACGGTGTTATTGGTCTATCATCGGTATCAAAGTATTAACAAAATTGCATTCCTATATAAACCAATAATTCTTATTTTAGTGTAAACTTTGCAGCAGAATCATATACGCCGCTTATAAAAATTTTCAAATGCAAATGCGATTTAAGCATGACAAGCGATCTTGCAAAATTCACAACGATACACGATACAACGATCGGTTCGGTATGTTGTTGGATACTATGTTGTTTGCCATACTATCCGGTTCAAAGGACCATATGTTGGATCGGTTTGGTATGTTGTTGGCTATATATATATACAAGAATAACAAACTACTTAATTTTACCACAATATTATTTTCGTGATATTTACTCCTGCCCCGGAGGAATCCGGTCATCAGATCGTCAAAATATTGGGATATTTTATTTGGTCATCGTTGGTTGATTCCTTGAAACATCTTGCGGCTATAAAAGACGCTGCAGCGGTACCATATGTTAGTGTCCATATTGCTTAATAGGTTCGTTAAATCATTAGCGTCATGTTGATTCACCCAAATTTGTTGATACATTTTCACAACATCTCCGGATATAACATATCGGTATCGGCTGAATCTAACTAAAATTTCTAGTAACGACGATGGAATTGATGGACCTGTCCGCAGTAAATCGTTGAGAGATTTTCCATTTATGTTCTTTGATGAACCATCAAATATTACTCTCAACTTTGTAGTGGTAATTCTCTATTTTATCACTCCGCATGATGAGGCAGGAAGTAATCACTCCGGTTGATGTTTTCATTGATTGGCTTCATATGACCTCCTAGACTTTGAAGGTCAAAGATGGGTCCGAATTTAATGTTACTAAAAGAGGTCTCCCGTTATTTATGTTAACTTTCAATAACAAAGAAAAGATAGAAGCCATCTTTAATATAAGAGCTATTTTAAATATATGAGGGTTAAAATAGAAGCGCTACGGAAATACCCTGGGCTTATAGTGCAATGCAAGAAGTGCCTAGGTTTTAACCATACGCAAAAATACTGCAATAGGGAGCTAGTCGTTTTCACAAGTGGTGGCATCCGGGCTACAAAGTACGACCAAATCAGTAAATTTCAAGGACTCATCGAAGCACTAAATACACGGCTTATAAGATAAAAGAGATCCATAGATGCTTTGAACAGGCGACTAGTTAGCCGAGAAACAGTGGACGAAATAACATCCATATTAAACTAAACTAATATGATAAATAAAACATTAAGAATTGTAATCTGGAATGCAAATGGAATAATCCAACATATTCCAGAGTTAGAAATCTTTTTAAATACTGAAAAAATTGATATATGTTTAATATCGCCATCTTACCAAAACTTCATACACCAAAATACGTGATTACGTTCCTTATCACGCTTTACATCCAGCAGAAAGAGCAAGAGGGGGACCAACAATATTTGTGAAAGCAAATATTCAACATCATGAGGGAATAAAAATTGAAGAAGAAAGTATGCAGGTAGCTACTAGCTACTATTAGCATTCAACTTAACAATAAAAAAATATTCAATGTCTGTTCAATTTATTGTCCTCCAAGACATAATTTAAATAAAGAGGATTATAAAAAGCTATTAAAACAGCTAGGATTTAATTTTATCATTGGAGGTGATCTTAATGCAAAAAATACTTTCTGGGGGTCCAGATTAACAACTCCAAAGGGTAGAGAACTATACGCCGCAGGTCGAGCTTACAATTGTGAATTTCATTCAGGAGGAAAATCAACGTACTGGTCTATTGACACAAGGAAAACTCCGGATCTAATTGATTTCTACATTACAAAAGATATATCCGAAAATCACAGTTTTCTAGCAAATAGTGAAAGTCACTCCACGATTGTTAACAAGGAAAATCCACCTAGACTAACAAATAACAAAACCAATTGGGAATTATTTAGGAAATTGGTTGCAGACATCCGGTTCAATTAGAAAATGAAGTGGAACTATTAATCAATAATATACAACAAGCAGCATGAGATAGCACCCCTGTAATCCAAAACAAGGAGCGTAATAATTTCATTTATCCAGTCGAGATCATAGGGAGTTGGTTAATGAAAAACGGAAAGCAAGGAAAACATGGAAGAGAATCCGACCACAAAGCAAAAGGATTTTTAATTATCTCTGCAATAAGCTTAAGCAAAGAATTATAGAACTAAAAAATGAATCAGTCAACCCGTTCGGATTTAGAGAAAACCACTCCACCATAGAGCAAATTCACAGGATTACAAGTATTATTGAAGATGCACTTGAAAATAAGAAAATATGCTCAACAATATTTCTGGATGTAGCACAGGCCTTCGATAAAGTATGGCATCCTGGATTGGAATATAAACTGCATCGAGATTTGCCAAAAGAATACTTTCAGATATTGAAATCTTACATTGATAACAGATATTTTCGCGTTAGATGTGAAGAAGAATTCCCCAAGGTAGCGTGCTAGGGCCAGTGTTGTATTTACTTTACACAAGTGATTTACCAAACACAAGCGGGACAAAAATAGCAACATTCGCGGACGATACTGCAATTTTAGCTACTGGTTATAAAGTAGACGAAGCAACCAGAAAACTGCAATGGGCTACGAATCAACTAAGTAACTGAACCAAAAAATGGCGCACAACTTCACCAATCAAATAGTTAACTGGATACCAATAGAACTAAATTCCAAACAAGTTCCTTATGCTAAGTTAAAATGGAAAGAGCCCATTTCAAAGAAAAAGAGGGAACTACACATTAAATATAGAAATATGTATTGGCTAATTGGAAAATATTCAGAGCTGTCAATACCTAATAAGTTGCTACTATACCAACAAGTTTTAAAACTCGTATATGGACTTATGGTATTCAGCTTTGGGGCTGTACTAAGAAAACCAATATTAAAATAATACAAGCTTTTCAAAATAATGTGTTACGTGGAATAGTGAACGCTCCTTGGTACATAAGAAACGATAACCTACATAGGGACCTCCGGATGGAAAACGTTAGCGAAGAGATAACAATTAATGCAAAGAAACACATACAACGGCTTGGTCAACTTCAAAATGTTGAGTTACGTGGTATATGCTGAGTAACACAAATGGAGTACGAATGGAGTACTTTCCAAAAAAAGAAACCGCTGGAAATGGGAAGACCACTATAGGGCGGCCAAATTTTTATAGACTTAGTAATGGGTTATATCTCTGCAAATTGAACATAAGAAAGATAGACAAATTACTAGATGATATATGTAATCAGTTGTAATATTTAAAATAATAAATAAAAATTATATGACCTAGACGCTCTTATTCCAACAAGAAATTAACATATTCTACTTTAAATACTGGATTACGTCTGAATTTATTTTCCATCGCCTTTAGTCGTTGTTCAGCTACCCTATAATTGGATCGCAAATTCGTCGCTGGCTCCCTTGCAGGTAACCTTACGACAAATCTCCTATCTTCATGTCTTTCTGTTGTACGCTCAAACCACAATCCTCGCAGTATCTCCTCATCAGTCAGCTCGTATGTGGTAGGTAGCTTCTCAATTTCCCAAAATTTACGTAAAGCAGCATCTACCTCTATTGTTATATTTAAGTTGACTATATCGCTGGTGTTTGTTTGATCTGTAATATGACCTCCAATCATATAGCCGAACTTGGTTTCTTGTGCGATCAGATGTGGAGTTAATTTTAGTTGTCCACCTTTAATTATTGAGATTCAATTTCAATTTCATGGATTTCAATTTATTTAATTCCAAGTGGCCGATTTTGGATGCTGGTTGCAACGTAGTAATCTTTGGCACGACGTACGCTTGAACCTTTATTGTGGGTTCTGCTTGATACCTTGGCACGATCTCTAATTGTGCAATCCCTTGTGTTCGTCCCAAATTAGATTGGCCTAAACCACTCACCATCACACGTCCACGCGCTATCTTAAGTCCTAATTTTTGTGCACACGTATCAGTAATAAAAGTAGCCTGTGACGCCGAGTCCAACAGCGCACGATAGTTTTTAAATTCACCATTGTTGTCTCTTATTCGCACAGTTGATGTAGGAAGAATAGCCTGAATTTCATACAACAAGCTGGTTTGGTTACATTTAGCTTGCGGTACAGCTTTTAATTCGTCTTCATGCTGTTCTTGAGTCATATGTGACCTCGCATTATTCCTCGTGTATCGAACTATGATGTAGACGTTGTGCTCTTTATGTAAGCAATTGAAGCAACGACTATCCGCTAATAAAACTCCTTTCTTATCTGGTATCGACATTCTTACAAATTTGGTACATTCATACAGCAGATGAGCATCATCCTAACATACGGGACAGTTCCATGCGGATTTTCTGGGTTCTACTGCTTCAGTCACTAAAGCTCTTGTGTAAGTGGGTTTGGTTTTTATATATGATGATACGGATTCCAAGGCATCACATCGTTTGTTCAGGAAATCAAAAACTCCTTAGTAGTGGGGTATTCTGAAGACGTCAATTCTTGGGCCCATAACATTTTGGATTCTTGGTCCAACTTCTTTATTAATATATATATATATATATCAGTCAACTATCTCGTGTTTCTGCTTTAGAGTCAAGCGCCTTTAAGCCTCGGAGTACTTCATCCGACGTATATCGTAATTTTCTAATGCGTGAGCTGCTCACTTGGTTTACTGACGGTTGATCCATAAATGTTCGGACGAAAGCATTTACTATATATTTTTTGCGATCGTAGCGTTCAACCAGCTTTTAAAATTGAAATATCGTATTAATTGTGGTGCTTCCCCTGTCAACAAGCTCTTCAGATACTGGATCTTCTGTATCGCTGGATAATCCTTGCTGTGTATGGACTTGTTATAGAGGTTGTAGAAGCTCGGCCATTCCGTATATCCACCAGAGAAAGGAGGTATTGATAATTTCTTCAGCTTAATCTCTGCAAACGAAGGCTGGGTAGCGTTCAATATTGACTCATCATGTCTTCTGGCACCATGATTATAGTTTCATTTAATGCTCGGATCTATTTGTTGAGATTTCCGGTAACCGTATAATATTTTGATTCAAACTCGTCTAATTGTGATTCTAGCTTAGAATGTACTTCAAGGAACTCTCTTAAGCGCCAATAAATCGGCCATTTTAATATAACTTTAATTTATTTCACTGCACCAATTCACTACGCGAAATGCAATCGTAACAATAATTATAATTTTAAACTTCTTATGGGGTTTACTTACTATGCGATTTAAGTGCCGATTTGGTGTTGGATGGGATGATTTAGTTTTCACGTGGCCCGATTATTACCTAAATAGAGTGGTTAGGATGATATTATATCATGTATTTTCTTATCTGAAGCTCGGTTAACTCGGTAAAAATATGCATATAATCTTAAGCGACACACGAAAACATAAAATTTGCAATATGTATTTGTTTACTAGGATATTTGTAATTTTAAACAAAATCCCGTTTAAAATTGATAATCTTCTATTAGACGAGTACGTTTGATATTTTTTTGATATACGTACATATCTCGAATGAATCTTGACCATTTTTCCTTCCATTTTTATTTCGTAGTAGAAACGAGTTCTTTTCCCAAAACCGTAAGGCAAGACATAATAATGCAATTATTGCAGATTTGATAACATATTCGATTTCAAATGAAACGTTTTTGAGTTAGAATAACAAATCAATTTATATTAAACTCAAAATTAATCACTTTATCCCTCTGAAAAACTTAAAACTGCCAGAATCTACTTAGGAGAAATTAGAAAATCCACTATCATATTGAACTGTACCTTTTATAATTGGATTTTAAAGAAAATTGTAATTCTGTATAATATTTTGACAATTGATATAATCATTTGAAAAATTAAAACGAATTGAAGGAATCCAAACAAATTTAATACAAGAATAACAATAATAGGGGCCATTATCAAAAATTCAGGTGACGATGAAGCTACTATAACATCATTTCAATAACAGTATACAGCGCTTCGGAAGATTATATCATATTGAGCCTTAATTGAGCCTTAAATGAAGCATGATGGTTCAGCGATAAGAAACGAGTATGTATGAACATGGCATCTTATAGTCTGGGCTGATCAGTGCTAACTATATAACTTGTTTTGGGAACACTTAAATGAAGTGATTGTCAGTCATCACTCAATAATATAAAGTAACTGCCGATATCGGGTTTTTGCTGAAATTCCATTTCTTTTGCTGAAAATACTTGATTTGAATTTTAAAATTTTGGATAAATGCTATACGAAATAGGGGCGTCATTTGATTAATGATTTGACTATTTAATAACCAAAATATGCACAATATAATTTATGAAATCCAGACACCGAAGTGACTAAACAAAAACAAATTAATTTACCAAAGTTCTGAAAAAAATTCTTCGATTCGTTTTGAAAACGCCCTAATTTTTTTCCAATAAATACAAATTCTGTTACAAATATCTAAATAACATAAATTACATGATAACTTCTAACTTAACTAGAGCATTTTCCTTCATATTATGTGATGTGGCTATCTTTAAAATTCGCAAACATAAATCCACATAGTTCTAAACTTCTAAGCTAACTCTATAGGCAAAGGCAGTGACGTAGCCACTTATAAAAAAAATTCTAATTTGAAAAATTTTACCCGCAAATAATATTTTAATTTAAATCCATTATAACTTCATGTTTAACGGTAGCGAAACTTGGACCATTTCATTGTCTTTAATAGACATACATCAACGTTTCGGTGAATATTTAATAATACCATTCTTTTGGTTGGTACAAATAAACCAAAGTATTTAAGCTGAAAATAATATACTTTTACCATAAGCATTCTCTTCGAGTATAAACTCAGATTTGAATGAATAAACACATCTGAGGTTATACGTTATAAAACTAAGTGTTACAAAAAGGAAACTGATGTAAGATTATCTCGTGTCAATATACCGTTTTTTAGTGGGACGTATTCTGAGGTTCGGTCATTTCGTGACCTTTTTGAGACGTCGATATACAAAAATAATAGCATATCCAAAATCCAATATCCAAATCCAAATTACAATATTTAAAAGGACTTCTCAAAGGAGAAGAACGCACTTATCAATCATATTACGTAAACTGATTACGATGAAGCTTGGGATAAAATTATTAGATATAACATGGGTTGAATGAATGTTCGTGTGAATGTAAGGCAAGGCTATGGACCAAAAATGTGTCTATGCCACGTCTTTTAAAAAAAATAAAAACCAACCCTACACATCAGTCTACAGTATGAAATTGAAAATTGGTCGACTCTCTAATGCTGATTGTGATTATAACAAGAAGCATCCTATAATAATACCAGCAAATCACATATCCACAGATCGATTGATCATAGAAACACATCATACAAATCTGCATGCCGGACCTACTGTAACTAATAATTTTATACGCCAAAACTATTGGGTATCAATGGACGATCTAAAATAAAGTTTTTATTAAAAATGGGGGAGAGGCAGAACAAATCCAATCAAGGGCTATCTATGGATGTTTGTATGTTTATCCATTAAAGCAATACACATAGAATCAGTAAGTGATCTCACTAGCATAGCTTTTTTAGCTGCATTAAAGCGTTTCACGGCACGACGAGGTGTCCCTGAAAATATCTACACCGACAGTGGGTCAAATTTTATCGGAGCAAAGCGAATTTTAATGGAGGCGTGTAATGTAATAAAACAAATTAATCACGATTATGTCATTTCAGAGTATCTTAGCAGTAGTAGTCTAATTGGCATTTTATTCCACCAGCTTCTCCTCATTTCGGTGGATTACGGGAATCTGCGGCCAAGTCCATCAAGACGCATTTATTAAAATCAACAAAAAATGTGAACTTAACATTCGAAGTGATGGCTAGACTTTTATGCCAAATCGAAAACATCCTCAATTCACGGCAATTCTGTACAACATTCACAGATGACGATTATGAGGTTCTTACGCCTGCATTTTTAATTGGTACTTCAGCTGGAGCAACATCAGAGAAACAAATCACCATGGCAGATTCGTTATCATCGAGATGGCAGAGGATTCAAGCAAGAGTACAATTATTCTGGCATAACGATCTTCAAGTCAACGACATCGTATTAATAAAGGAAGACAGTACTCCGGTATGCAAGTGGCCTCTTGGTCAAACCATAAAGGTACATCCAGGGGATGACAATTTGGTGAGAGCGGTGACTGTCAAAACGGTGAATACCACATTACAACGTCCGATTTCCAAAATATGTAAATTACCTATTTGTTAACGAGGAGCTCGTTAACAGTGGTGGAGTATGTTAAATGTTGTGGCTGAACCAAAAGTTTTAGAATGAAATCATAGTCGATCTGGAATTGATTTATAATTTACATTTGGAGCTATGTACTTAATTAATTTAAAAAACATATAAATGTTAAATTCCTCATCTTGATATCTAAAACCCTACAAATGTTTATATATATATATATGTATATATATATATATATATATATATATATATATATATAAATATATATATATATATATATATATATATATATATATATATATATATACATATATATATTATAAATGAATGCGTTCTAAAACTTATGTTTTTTTTTATGGCACCGAGCAAATAGCGCAGTGGTTAAAGCTGCGACGTTTGGATCGGGAGGTACCGGGTTCGAATCCCAACAAACGCATTTCATCTCATGCCGATTACGAGGAGATGATTAATTTAACTGTAAAACATCTTTGACCGTTGGAATCTAGAACTCATGGGCCGACCCACCTTCGTATACACTGTACTTGTGTGAATGAGGGTGAATGAGTTGAATGAATGTGTGTGTGGTAGAAATGTGGTATCACAACAGACCGTTACCGGTCTAAAGGTGTGCTGTAAAAAGCGGCCACCTAACCTAATCTAAAACTTATGGTTTAGTTATAATATTGGCCATCTAGTATAAAAACTACAAATCATTGTAAAATTAAAATTGTTTAGAAATAATATTCTGTCACTTGCGAATCATCTGTGAACATAATAAGTTTAAAATAAAATATCACGTACATATATAAAATATAAATAAAAAAAAAGATATAAAGATTATTCAAAAGATATAAAGATTCAACTTTTAACAATCACGTTCATACCTTTTTCTAATCCGTAATGCTATTTGCATTTCATTTCTTATTCATTTGAAATTATCCAAATTGAACTAAATAGTAAAATCACCTTGGACGGGAGGTTTTAATATAGCTACATGTGTACTCTTCAAATTTAATTGTTCACTGAAACTAATACTTTAATTGGCGTGCAGCTAAGGACCATAAATTTACCGATATTTTCATTTAACGGTAAACTGTAAAAAGTGTTATGAAAATCGTTTAACCGGTAATTTACCGGTAAATCGAAATTTAACAAATTATAATTTACAAATTTAACAATCTATCACATTTCGGAATAAAAAAAACACATAATAATAAACAGTTTTAAAGGCCATTATATGGTAGGCGCAGAGGTCGTTGCACTTGGCCTCTTCAGATTGTCTTAGACATTATGAAGACCATTGGGATTGAAAACGTTGGAGTCAAAATGTTGATTCAGTAAGTGGCCAAAAAAACACATAATTAAAGAAATTATTCAACCCTCATTAATTCATGTAGTCATGTCATAAACCTTCTCTCTCCCTTCCCTATACCATTGGGAACTTTAATTGAAATTATATAAAATTTAAAATGACAATATATACATTGGATATCCATGTTCAGACAACCTCCAAGATTCAAAAGTGATTAAATTGTACACGGTCAACACAAGATCACCCCTGACAGTATCTTTTAAATCTTTAACAATCTATGATAGGTGAGAGAATTAGCTCAAATGATCAGCGTAAACTTGAGTCAGTTAAAAATATCTGTTCATTTTTCTAAGAAACTATGTCACGCTTAGAGAAAAAACGCATTTGAGGAAACCTTTGGAAGAGCGGGAGTATAGAATTGTTGATGACTTTTGATGACCTTGGTTTTTTTATTAAAAATAACAAATATTAAATTATGTTTAAATGAGGAAGAGGTTTTGAGAAAACCTGTTAACAGTATTTCTAAAATGTTGTTGTGGACAAACTGCTACTAGTGTGAGTATTGTTTTGTGCAGTACGAATCGTCGTCATTACACAGTAGTACGCCCACAGATTTTTTAAAATATTTTTTTTATTTTTTTGGCTTGTATACATCAAAAGGTTCGCCGTCGCCGCACTGAATAGTTAAACATCTTTATTTTTACTTAGGCCTCACTTAGTGATATACAACACTAATATTTGCCAAGATAGCATTAAACGTTAATTGTAAATACAAATTGTGTAATTTAGAATTTCATTTGTCCTAAATATCAGATTTTCATATTCAACAAACACTTATTTCAATTTTTACCACTTTTGTTTGTCTTCTTATGCTAAAATCTTACCAGCGATTTATAAATGTATTTGATCCTTATTAATAAAAGCTCAGAAGCGTAACGCTGTTTCATCAAGCCCGTACTAACCTGTAATAAATAATAAGATTTGTTGTTAAATATGCTATAAATCTGGTAAGTAAAGGAAAAAATGGATGGATAGTTACTCAACATTTAAGTACTGTCGTATTCGCACAGCGTATGTGCAGAATTTCATCTGTAAGGATCACTTCGATAGAAATAAAATATATGTATGTACGTAGTTTTATAAAAACTGTATACATATTGAATTTCATTTATATACAAAAAATGAAAATAAATTCTAAACGTATCCATGTTTGTATTCTAATCTTTGAACTTGAACATGGCTTTCTTTTGAATTTTGATCAAGGTAAACGAAATATAAAAAATAACAAAAAAATTATTTTTATATATAGTGCAAGTCTATACCTGTATGACAACACAGTTATCAAATATCATACCTTCGTCATTCATATGTATATATTTATGTATATACAAAAGGAGAAACCAAACACATCAAAATACAAATGATTGACACAATTTCATAAATTTTTCATCAGAAATTTTTTTCATCTATACATACATAAATGTACTTGATTCGAAATTGTTTGTATAAAATTGGGAAACAATAGAAACCTGAGATCTAAATGAGGCGGGTATATCTGCAGATAACATCATACAGTGTGCTCAATTATTATTTTCTATTAGTACTATTTTATTTCAGTTTTAATTTTCAACACGTGTCTCTATACATAACTTTCCATATCTTATATCCATCTATTCACATTTCATTACAATAATCAATTGGAAGTTATTTTGATCTGTTAGAAAAAAAAAAAAGATGCAAAGAAGCGATACCTATCTCTAAATACCGTTTGTATTTTACTGTATATACTGTTTTTTTTTATCTATGTATAAGTATTATTCTGCCATCTTTAACTTTTATTTTATATATTGGTTTCATAGAAGAAGAATGAAAATGGTGAACCTATATCTATGACATCTGAAATTAATGTCACTTCGAATCGATACTATAGTGTTTTTATTTTATTTCTTATCTCGGCTCTCTTGTCTTAAGTGTGTAAAAATAATTTTTTCTGTTTACAAAGAAAACAAAACAAAAAACGAAACGAAACGAATTTATCTTGTTGTTTATGTCGTGTGGTGGATTAAATGGGCGTAAATTAAAACATTTGACCTCATTACGTTTTATAAGACTATACTATACCATTGACAAAAAATGTTGTGTGATCTTCGCCCTGATTAATTGGTTTATATTTAACAGATAATTACATGCATTGACAGTATAATTGTTAATGATTTTATGTTAATATGTTATGTATAGGTTAAGGACGATGTTAAAATTTAGAATAGATTTATTTTAAACCATCATCATAATTTAAGTAATGGGTTTTCCAATAAGTGGTTTCATTTTGAATAACCTGCTATTTGGGCAGCTGTCAATTTTGAAGCTGTCATCTTTAAAACATTTTACAAGTAAAAACTACGCCATTACTAAAAATGGTACGATACACGCTTCAACAACGCATTGAAATTGTTAAAATTTACTACAAAAATGGTGAACATTTTGCTGTTGGGAGAGGTTAGTGATGTGAAGAATCGAAACCGTGTGCGTCGCTCAAGAACAACTGAGAATATTACTGCTGTATAGCCCGTAGTCTTGAAGAAAACCCGGGTTTGTCGATCTTTGGAATTAGACATTTCACCGTATTTTGCATAAAGACTTAAGTCTTAAGGCTTTTAAAGTTCGGTTAACACAAGAACTCAAGCCGGTCGAACACCATAAACGTCGTATCTACGCTGATTGGGTCCTTCAAATGCATCAAAATGATCCGGAAAAATCAATTATCGCATTTGGGGCTCAGAAAACCCAAGAATGATTGTTGAAAAGCCTCTCCATCCTCAAGGTGTCACTGTTTGGCGCATTTTTTGAGCTGGCAGTGTGATTAGACCTTACTTTTTCGAAAAAGAAACTGGTGGAACTGTTACGGTGAATGGATTGCGCTACCGAGCTATGATTAAAGATTTTTTATGGCCGGAAGTGGAAGATATTAATATGAATGACGTTTATTTTCTGCAAGACGGCGGTACGTGACACACAAGAAACGAAACAATCGCAATTTTGCAAGATAAGTTTCCTGCCGTGTTATTTCTCGAAGAGATTATCATGATTTAACACCTTTAGACTTTTTTCTTAAGGGCCACGTGAAAGATAAGGTCTATACCAATGCTTCACAATCGATTCAAGACTTTAAAGATGAAATTCGTCAAGTTATGGAGGACATACAGGCGCAAACGTGCGAATTGGTTTTGGAAAATGAAAAGGATATGGTGATATATTGTTTTCAAATGTAAATGGCATACCTTCCTCTTGATTGATTTCTCTTAAAAAATACTCATTATTTAAATATCAAAACGAAACCTCTTATTGGAAAACCCTTTATGTAATCTTGAAATAATCTGTATATTTGTGATAAATCTTAGATTAGTTTTAGTTGTTTGGACCAAACCTTGAAATTATAACTGTATCAGAGGAGTTGAAAGATTTGTGGTGGTTTCTTAATTGTACTAATTATCATGTTGATCTTATACATAATTTAAATTGCATGTAAACATTTATACAAATTATACCACTACTACAAATAAAATTTCATTGTATATAACACCTCTACCAAGAACCAAAATACTCTTTTCGATTGCATTGTCGGCGGTGCTGAAGGAAATTTAAAATTATTAATTAAAATAAAATTCTGTAATGTCTAGTTTTAAATTGTTTTTTGGTTATTGATACACAAATAGATTTCCATGCTGGTGATCACAACATTTGAATTATTATAACGCAATCTTTTGTGTCAAATTTTGTAAATGGAAAAACCTAGGTTAGTTATAGTGTACGTACAAATTTCAATGCATCATTCACATCAAGCGACCATCTTTTACATCAATGGTGGTGGTCTGGTGAGAAGCTGTCTGGGGGAATCAAGTTGGCACTTGTTGCCAGCTCCGTATCTTGCAGCTTCCACAAGTGTGCGTGTTACCTCCCCGTGGTGACCACCGGGCAACTATTACACCATGTGGTGTACTAGGCGAAAACACGGCGCTAAATAACTGGGCCGGGTTAAGGTGTTAATCGTACCGTGCTAATAACCGGCCAGGCTGGGGGCCCAGTCTAAAAACTAGCCCAGTCTCTAACGGTGTATCCGGATACTTGGCGCCCTCCGGATCATGTAGCCTTACCTGTGTATTGCGGATCTCTGCACAGGTGGACCTCCTTTCTCCGCTACTCGTGGGACCTATTATGGAAGATCCAAATAAAAAACAAGAAGAGACCGGTGCTCTTAAAAAACCGGAATCTAGTACTGCGGAGACATCGGCCTTTAGGCCCGGTCTCCAACGTGCAATTAGGGGCATAAGACCGAATGAGCCTGGCCCCTCGAAACCAAAGGGCAAAGGCACGAATGCTGGCCCTCCATCAGTGTCAAACTATCAGACCAGGAAGAGAGCCTGGCGCATGATCTCTAAGATCTGTAACATTCCGTTGGAGCAGAGAACGGATAGAGACAAGGATACGCTTGCGTGGGCAAGACGTATCACTGAGCCAAAGCAGGAGGGTTCCGTTGTGATCTCACAGCCGAAAAGGCAGAGATCTGATGATGAACCGCCTACGGAGGCTAAAAAGAAACGGGTTCCGACCAATGTTACCAGGCCCTTCAACGAGGTGCTAAAGGATCACCTGATCATGGCAGTCGTTGACAGGGCACAAGAAGATGGGAGCATTACGACCCTTAACTGGAGGAAGGTGGAGAAGGCCTTAGCCGCCATCTTCCTAAAAATCATGAGGGAGAACCCAGGACCTGCTCCGTCCTGCCGAGACGGAGGGTGGCACCGGGGTCACGTAAAACTGACTGCCTGTGCCGATGAGAGGTCTGTGACCCTCTATAAAAAGGCGATCGGCAGCCTGGGGGAAGTCTGGCCGGGGGCCAAACTAGCAGTGGTGACTAGGGAAGAAATTCCCTGCAGGCCAAGGGCACGAGCCTGGATTCCTGCGGAGCCAACTGATCCTAAGGAGATCCTGGAAATGTTGAAAATCAGCAATCCGGATCTGCCAACGGCCACCTGGAAGATTGCCAGGTTAGATGAGGTTAAGGCGGAAACAGATCACAGATCGGCCGTCATAATCATCGACAGAGAATCCGTGGGTGCTTTGGTAAAATCTGGAGGCCTGGTCAGCTATGGATTTGGAGCGATTACGCTCAAAATCTATAAGCGCGATGAGGCTGACAGACCTGGGGCAACTGCATCAGGTGGGGAAGCCACTAGTGGTGTCCCGCCTATTGCTGGTGACCCAGATGTCCAAAGCATCCCGGAAGACGCTCAGGAGACACTATCCCTGGACTCGGAGATATCGAGATCATTGGGACTACGCTGTGCGCTCCTACCGGACGAATCGACGTCAGAAGATTCTGATTCAACAGTGGTGGAGGTAAGCAATATCTAATGCTTAAGATCCTTCAGATCAACCTCCATCACTCTAAAGCCGCCTCGGCGGCCCTCCTGCTCAAAATGGAATCTGAGTCCATTGATGTTGCTCTGGTTCAGGAACCTTGGGTCAATGGTGACCGGGTGCTGGGCCTCAGAACTTCCAAATATAAAATACTACATGCGAAGAATGAAGGTAAGATACGTTCCTGCATTCTCGCTATAAATAATCTGAATATTTTTATACTACTTAATTACAGCAACGCTGATGTAGTGGTGGCTAGCATCGAGATGGATGGGCAAAATCTCTGGCTAATATCGGCCTACCTACCGTACGAGGAGGAAAACATACCACCAGGTAGGTTGGTTAGTGCAATAATGGAGGCTCAAAAACGAACAGTAGGAGTCATCATGGGCAGTGATGCTAATGCACATCACTCAATCTGGGGAAGTACAAATATCAACAGGCGAGGTGAGTTACTCCTTGATTTTATTTTAAGTACTAACCTAAATATATGTAATATCGGGTACAAGCCAACCTTTATTACTAAAAATAGACAAGAAGTGCTGGATATCACACTTGTCTCGGATTTTATTAAGGAGAGGGTATTGAACTGGAAAGTGTCCGAAGACCATTCCTTTTCTGACCATTGTTATCTCCAATACGAAGTGGATACAAAACCCACTAGCAAACCACCCTTCAGGAATAGGAGGAAAACTGATTGGGATTGTTTCAGAACCATTCTGGGTAACTTATTACCGGTATCGGTTCCAAAACCTCCTGCATCTACACAGGAGCTTGATGCTCTAGAAGCCAAGCTATCTGATGCTTTTAACAAGGCCATGTTAGGTGCATGTCCTATCAGTAGACCCTTGGGTAAATCTCGGCCACCCTGGTGGTCGAAGGAACTCCAAGGTACTCGTATGAAATGCAGGAGACTGTTCAAGAAAGCGAGGAACACAAATGCTGCTGCAGACTGGGACTGTTACAAGGAAGTCCTCAAAACCTATAAGTACGAGCTGAGAGCAGCCAAAACGAGGGCTTGGAAACTCTACTGTGGCAATATACAGGAGTCCTCGGAGGCGGCCAGGCTACGCAAGGTACTTTGTTCTAGTCCTTCCATCCCGAGTTATCTACAACGACCGGATGGTTCATGGACTACATGTAGTGAGGAATCCCTGGAGCTATTACTAGAAACGCACTTCCCGGAGTGCTCGGTACTAGCTCCGGAGGGACCCATGATAAATAGGGGTGTAAACTCCGTAAGCCATATAGTAAGCAGGCGGAATATCCTATGGGCAATAAACAGCTTTAAGCCATACAAGTCGGCAGGACCTGATGGCATTATCCCTGCGGATATCCAGCGAACTATTGACTTAACCCTGCCCTGGCCGGAAGTTATCTTCAAAGGCAGCCTGGAACTCTGTCACATTCCTAGGAAGTGGACTGAAATAAAAGTAATATTTATACCTAAGGCGGGAAAAAGCTCTCACTGCTATCCCAAAGACTTTAGGCCTATAAGCTTATCTTCTTTTCTGTTGAAAACACTGGAAAGACTAATAGAGGCTCACATTAGAGGCTCAATCAAGCCGGGCGAGCTGTCGAAATCTCAACACGCATACCGTAAGGGACGATCGGTGGAAACAGCTCTCCACTCCCTTATTGGCCCGATTGAGAAATCACTTGAATATAAAGAATATTCAATGGTAACCTTCTTGGATATAGAGGGGGCCTTTAGCAACGTCAGACCGGGGGCAATCACTGGGGCCCTTGCGTGTCTGGGGGTAGACGGGTCACTCAGAGGCTGGATAGATCATATGCTTAGAGGCAGGATCGTGACAGCTTATCTGGGTGGGACGTCTGCCGCCAGATACGTGAGCAGAGGGACACCTCAAGGTGGGGTTTTATCCCCCCTTCTTTGGAACTTGGTCATAAATGACCTGTTACTAAACCTGGAAGGGCAAGGCTTCAAGGTGGTTGCTTACGCGGATGACGTTGCTATTGCGGTCTTCGGTAAATATCCTAGTACGCTGAGTGAGCGCATGCAGTGCGCGCTTGGCTACCTCTCTGAGTGGGCACGCGGCTGCGGACTGAACGCAAACCCACAGAAAACAGAGCTGGTCCTCTTTACCAGGAAGCACAAGCTTCCTCAGTGTGACCCGCCAACATTAAATGGTACTCGCTTGATCTTTACGGATAGAGCAAAATACCTCGGACTTCTTTTGGATAGCAAGCTAAGCTGGAAACCAAACATCGTAGAGAGAGTAAAGAAAGCTACTATAGCGCTCTACTCCTGCAAAAATGCCATTGGAAAGAGATGGGGTATGGAGCCCCACATAGTACACTGGCTCTACGTTTCAGTGGTCAAACCTATACTGCTGTATGGGGTTGTCGTCTGGTGGCCAGCGTTAAAAATTATGGCCAACCTTAAACTATTGATGAAAGTCCAAAGAACGGCCTGCTTGTGTATAAGTGGGGCTCTCAGGAGCACACCTACTCAAGCTCTGGAGATTCTCTTTCATCTTACTCCATTGGATATTGCGGCCGAGCAGCTTGCATCTTGCACAGCCATTCGGCTCAAATCCATATCTATGTGGACCTGTAACAATGCAGGGCACTCGTCTATCCTATTCAACAGGGGTATTCCGGAAACTACCGACTACGCTATTCCCTTGCCATCTGCTGAGGTGAGATTCCAAACTGAGTTTCCCACCAGAGAGGACTGGGTGAACGAAACGGTTATGGACAATGAGGCGCTAAGCTTCTTCACGGATGGCTCAAAAAGGGATAAAGGGGTTGGCTGCGGGGTATTCTGTGAGGCACTAGGGGTTAACCTCTCTTTTCGTCTTCCCGACTTTTGCAGCGTTTTTCAAGCTGAACTGATCGCGATAATGGAAGTCATGGACTGGTTGAAGTATAATGTAACATCTACGAGGGATATTCGCATTTTTACGGACAGCATGGCTGCTATTAAAACGCTACAATCATACTCCCTGACGTCGAAAGTAGCCCAGAACTGTCTGGCATCTTTAAATGAGATGGCTGATCAGTTCAACATCCGCTTGACGTGGGTGCCAGGGCATTTCAATATCGCAGGGAATGTAAAGGCAGATGAGTTGGCCCGCAAGGGTACAGCACGCCTAATAACCCAAAGCAGGCGGGATATAAAGATACCGCTTGCTTCATGTAAACTGTTGCTTCTGGAAGAAGCTATAAAAGAAACGAACGTCAGATGGTCTAACGCCAGTTCGTGTGTAATAACCAGGCAGATCTGGCCTGGTCTTGACCGGTCTAGATCAGACCAACTGATATCGCTTCGACGACACCATATTGGTATGGTCGTGGGAGCTATAACGGGACATTGTCTCATTGGGATACATGCGCGCAGACTGGGTGTCCCAGCCCACGATTTCTGCCGCAGCTGTGGTGATGAGGAGGAGGAGGAAAATGTGCTCCATCTGCTCTGCACCTGTCCTGGTCTAGCGTACAGCAGAACAAAATTTATGGGGACTTCCCCTTTGAACGACCTCACGGATCTTAGTAAGATCGGGATCCGGGACTTTAAACGCTTCTTGGTAAGCTCACGATGGTTCAGCGAGTGAAGAGGAGAAAACTCGAATGTGGTACAGCTACGGACCAATTTTTGTGTCTATGCTAGTCCTTTAGGACGGCCACCATAACCTAACCTAACCTAACCTTTACATCAATGGTCCATTTTTGCATATTCTTTATTTCCAAACACGATCTTCAAAAACTATTTCACCAAGTACGTCCAACGAACCACCAGATGTGTTATTTCACCGTCTTCGTGATTATAGTTTGAGCATCAATCCTCCCAAATGAGAATTTGGAAAATCAACCATACATTTTCTGGGACATGGAATTCAGCTTGTATCAGAAAAAGTTGAAGCCATTGAAAGACAGCGTGACAACTGCAGTATTCAACGATTGTAAAAACGATTTATCTGTGTCAAATATGCCTCGGGCAACGCAGTAGGCGCGGTCTTCCATCAAACCGTCAATAAAAAACACAGCCATTATAGGGTTTTGAAGCTAGACTATTATAGCACTTAGGATTGTGAGGTACTGGCGATGTATTTAGAACTGAATCACCATGGGCCTTTGTGGCATTGAGTGCGGAATCCTCGTGGGTTCCAGCCAATTTTTAGAACTGAATTATTGGAAATACATGAGTGAGGTTAGTTAATGTCGTATTTACACCGATCACAAGCAGAAGTTTCTTAAAGCATCCTCGAAGCAGATCCGTCATTTAGGCTTTATTTCGAAATTTTGAACCGATATCCAACACAATTGACTATAAGTAAATAGCGATAAATCAAAATACCTGCAAAGAACTAAATGACGTAATGAATGATAGTAATAGATCATTAAGCTAAAAAATAATTCCATTCCAGGTTCTAATTTGAATTTATAATGCGATATTTTTAACAATAATATTCAAGTCAGAAGTTTTAACCACAGTTCTACCAAATCAACGCTTTGAACATATTAGTCTCGATTTAATCGGTACATCTGCTTCAATCAGGTGAAAACATATATTGTCTTACCATAATCGATCGTTATTCTAGATGCCCGGAAGAATTTTATTTCTGGGTGATTTGCATGCTATTGGCACCCAAATAGATTTCCGTAGGTTTTACATTTTTTTTTAATTTTAAATTTGTGAACCATTTTAGATCTCATTTATCAATTTGAAGTAAACTCATAATATTAGATAAAGTAGTAAACCTTAGTAACAATTCATGATTTTATGAACTATTTGTTGAAAAGTCTTACGACATTGTGGAAATATAATAGTTCGCTGGGCGAACTCAACTTTCATCTGATTTTAATTGGTTTTGTTTGTTTCCAATTTTACGATATTTTTAATATCAAAAAAACGGGTGAACTAATCACCCTATCTCAACCTTATTATTGGAGCTAGCTACACACGTTCAGGTAAACCTGTCAACACAAAGAACTAAATCAAAAATGGAGAAATACCCATCAATCTATTTGAGGGAGGTAGAAATAGAGCTTTAGTAAAACTAATTGAATGGTTAACCGTGGGAAACTTTTTTATGTCCGCCATTAAAAGGGAAAATATTAGAGAAACCAAAGTACAACCGTTTAGTACTGATAAAAAGCCAAAAAGACTGGGTGGTTATAATAAAGGAAATTGAGAGTTTCGTGAATAAATTAGTGAAATTCAAAATACAAATCAACGTATTTGAATTAAGCGTTCACTAACCCCATCACACATCCAATAGCCGAACCAACAGTAATAATTATATTGTTACGTTTCAGCCTTGTCAAACAAGGTTTGATTACTGTAATCAATTTAATTCTAGATAACACAAAATTTATTTATTTCCAAATTATTACACCAAACACTAATTTACTTAATTCACTTATTTATATTTACTCACAATAATAATTTTATTATACTTTAATAACTCTTAACTTACATCATTCCTTGTTACTAGTACCAGCACATTATCACGGTTAAAACACAATTAACTCTTTTACTTTTTATTTCCTACTGAAATCCGACTAACTCACTTATACAATTTCATCTCGTATTTGTACCAATTATTATAGTTCTAGAATATTCCCTAATATATTTCCAAAAAATTTTCGACTAGTCTAGTCTATACGTAAACATTTAGACAACTTACATTTACGGTAATCTGCCTACTCAAATAGAGATGTCGCCACGAGTGCAACGATATGCTATTTGAGTAGAGACACTACCGTAAATTTAAACTGTAGTAAATAAAATGGGTCTAGATTATTCAGGAATAATCTAGACACTCACGAATATTGTGGAATGTTCTAGAAAGTTAGAATATGTGGTTTAAATGCGAGATGAAATTTTAGGAGTTAGCTAGTGTTAAAATCCAATGCGTTAGAATTAGTAGAAAATGAAAGAGTTTTGTGTTTTAATCGTGATAGTGGTAGTCGTAGTAAAAAGGGAAAAGTGAAACTTAAGAGTAATCCAAGTATGAAGTGTAATATAGTGTAATTAAACTGTAATAGTAAATAGTGTTTTGTGTAATAATTCGGAAATAAATAAATAATAAATAATATATATAAAACAATTTGTGGATTAATCAAAGTGGAAATCGCGTGTTTTATTTAAATCAACCATAAGAAGTATCCATAGAACTCGTTGATAAAAAAGGATGCCTAGTATCTTCTATTCAGAGAGATGAGCAACGTATGTTTAAATTACACTTCATCAGTTAAAACAGAAGTGCGACTATAAAAGAAATATTTGCTGATCTTCAAAAAGGGAACCAACTAGCAACTGTAAATAATAATGTTGATCCAAAAGCTTCATATGCAAATATTTTAAAAGATGCCCGCCGTAAAGTTGAAGCAAGTGAAAAAGATAACATCTCAACTGCTTTAAACAAGCTAACTGATATGAAGGAAAGCTTCATGGTGATGATGGAGAAAACCATGAATCGAATGATGTAAAATATGGCAACATTGATTCACCAGTCGCTATAAAACCAAAAATGACGAACCTTAAAATAAATATACGGATTGCAATGGCCTAGCAGAACAAAAACCAGAGGTACTAGCACAATATTGACACTCAACGTATGATACTAAGCATCTGGATTGTAAAGCACATGGTGGTCCTGGTCTTTTGATTAAAAGAATATTAAAACATTTTGAACTCACAAAATATCACAAATATCATATTCAAGCAACGACTGCCTGGAAGAATGACCCAAACACCTTGTAAAATCACCAGTATATACTGTTAGTTCATGGATTATTTTAACCACCTATCTAGTAGAAAATAATTACCAACTGGATGCCGCGCTAAGCACATAGGCAGATATTGATGGGGTAACCAATATTCTAAAAGATGCTCTGGCGATATTCAACATGTGTCTTTCTGAAAAAGTTAACAAATTCCAAATAACATCAAGGAACTAATTATTTAAGTGAACTCTCTTCAACAGAGAGAACAGATTACTCATTGTGGAAAGTCACAAGGAATCCAAAAAGACCAGCAATTTAGATTCGACCCTTTAAATTGCATTTTCAAATGTTTAGTGCATCGACGTTTTGATTAAACTTTCCTGGTTTATACTCAATATCGTAAGTATATTCCTCGAGTTCCAGACGCCATCGAATTAAGCGAGATGAAGGTTTCGGGTTTTTATTCAGCCAAATTAAAGGACGATGATCAGGTATAGGTAAGGGTGAAATCGCTGAGTAGCCCAAACTATGGCTAAAAGAGAGAGAAGATCGAACATCTTTTACGTTTGCCGGTATAGGGTACTTCATGATAGCATTGACTTGAGATGGGTCTGGTTTAACACCATTTTGACTTACAATATGCCCTAGGTAATTGATTTCGGTTCTTAAAAATTGCCATTTGGTAGGTTGTAGCTTCAAATTAAAAGTACGTAGACGTTTTAGAACATCGACTAGCTTCGAATTATGATCTAGGAGATCGTAGCGATAAATGACAATGTCATCAAGATATACAAAAAATCTTAGGCCGTTTAATCCTAATAATATCGTGTTCATGAGCCGTTGAAACGTAATTGGAGCTCCCTTTAAACCAAATGGCATTCGCAGAAAATGATATGTATGGATTGGGTAGATATGGATAGGATAAAATTGATCGACTGAAATATTATTTAGCCTCCGAAAATCTACAACTAAACGTTCTTTTCGTTCACCAGCTGAAGATTTCTTGGGTACGATCAATAGAGGAAAATTTCACAGACTAGTACTTGGTGCAATAATTTTATCGTTTAGCAAGGTTTCGACATGTTTATTAATCTCATTTATTGCAGCTTCGGGAAGACGATATTGTTTTATACCTATAGGTTGCAAATTTCGAACTGTATGAATATTATGGTAACACGCATTTGTGGTTGACATAGTATCGCCTTCTAAATAAAAGACTTTATTGGACTCTGGACAAATTTTCAATATCGAATAGTTTTCTTTTTCGTTCAAGTGATTGAGATTAAAATTTTTATTAGGGTTTGGCAATCTTTCTTCTATGTTTGGATTCCAATTTCCAACATTTAATATTTCGTAGCAACTAGCTGATTCAAAGCTTAATTATTTTATTTTACGGACATTGACTACATATTCGTATTTACTAAACTTACTGGGATTGTATCTTGAATAAAGCCGAATAGTGAACTGGCTACGTAAACACCACTTGCTCGATACTTCAATAACGGATTTATCGTTGTCAATAACACATTTACTTCCTTGTAAGAAACCCTTTCCCAAAATACAACTAGATTGGTGTGAGTCTGGAACCAATTGAAATTTTTCAATAATGTTTGAATCGCCTAATAATATTTTACCATGGCACAATGCTAACGTTTTGATTTTTTCGGATGTAATGCCTTTGATTTTGCACTTAAGTTCAGGTGAACAAATTGTTTTTGGGTTTACTGAGGATTTTTTTTATTAAGCTAACGTCTGCTCCAGTGTCGATAATAAAATATAAGTTGGGAGTTTCTGATATGTCTAATTGAATAGTTACTATTGAATGTGGTTAATTGATTATTGGACGACTAACATTAGTTATTATTTTCGACACATTATTTTCGAACATTTTATCATCGCTTTTAATACTAATAATGAAAAATGAATTTCTTTTATTTCAATGTGCATACATACATATAATCATACAAAATGTATCAATCATCTTTCCTGGCGATTTTCTTAGTTTGGCCAATTTATAGCAAAACACTTTGATGAAACTTGCTGACTTCCTGCAATCTTCAAAATTAGATTATCTTTGTACTCCGAACTATAGTGACAAACTATAGGTTACTATTCGGAAATGGTTGTTTAGTCACACTCACATCGTATATCTTGCCTCCGCAAAGTTTGTAAAATCTAAGGTAGTTGTACTATAGCTAATGGTACATAATAGAAAGCTCTAAAAAGAGATAAAAGCTTAACAAGTTTATTTGAATTGAGTTGCCAAACTATATTTTATAAAATTCCATCCGAATTATAATTTGCTATAAAATTTTTAAAACTTTTTGTTTTGTTGTGATATTTAAACAGGAAACGAATTGTATGATTTATTACATAAGTTGAGAAAAATTTGAGTAATTACATAATATGCAATAAGAACTTTTAATTACGATGAAGTTTGGATAATGATATATGTTTGGAATTATAGACTTATAGATGATTTAAAATTAAAGACACTACAAACATTGAAAATTGTAATCAACTTGAATTGATAGTTTGAAGGGGAATTACATATTCCGAATTTTTTGTAATTCCCCTTCATCCCAATAAAAAAAATTTTACAACACTTGATAAAATAAAAATTTATCGTTGTCAATAATAATTAATTTCGATTTGATGTTAATACATACTTAATATATATACATATATGTACTGTATATATGTATATCCTTAATATTCTTATAATAAAAAAATGTATACTACAAAAACAATATGTTGTGTATATAATACTGATGATCATAATCCCCCTTTTTAGTTGTTTGGGGCCATGAAAATGATAGCAAAGAAAAGAAACGAAAAGAAGAGATTTTATTTTTTGTTCGTTATATTATGTATAGTTTCGTTAAAGCCAAAGAGTCAATGATTATGTATTTGTGAATATCTGGGTATGTGTATGTTAGCTACCATAAAAAAACGATTGTGTTAGTTTTAATAGTGGCATTAAAAAGTCATTAAATTCAGGCTTCAATTTTTATATTTAAAACCGATTAAGCTGAAATAAGTGTTTGTGCTGTTAAATGGTTTTGATTAACCCTTTTTGTGTTTTTCGTATACGCATAATATATAGGTCCGTATAAAATAAAATAAAAATAAGAAATTCATAATTTAATATAATACGGTTTATACGTATATGTATGTCTGTATGTCCAAACAATACTCGCAATGACATATATAATTTGGGAGGGTGGTCGTACTAAATCTTTTTGGTTTTTGTAATTTATCCTTATATATGGGCTACCATTTATCCATCCACCAGTCGCACATAAAAATCTATATAACAATGGTGTTGTGTATACATACATATGTACTATGTATGGTATAGATATATTCATTAAACAAATCCCACAATATTATATACATATAAACTTATGTTCTGTGATAGTGTATATTTATTATACTATGTATATTTTTAACTGAATACTGAAACTAAAACCAAATCATATTAATTTCCTATTTTGCCAACCAAATAAAGAATACAAAAAAAAAAAATCTACTATTAAAATGAGATGAATTTCAATGAGACATCATATACGTAAGTATGTTATCTAGATATATAATATAATACAACAATATATGTATATAAAGAGTGTTCCAAAAGTGGTCGACTAAATAAAAGGAGGTGATAATTATCATACATTTCCCATCAGCGCCACTTAAAAATGAGCTACGATTTTAAATATAAAATGTTTATAAAAATTTTATTTGACAGTTAATCATTGAAAAATATTAAAAACTGCAAAATTGCAAAATCACATTTTTTTTAAATTACTTTTTTACTACAAATAATTTCAGGTTAAAACAATTTAAATAGCTATTAAATCATTAGATAACCACATCGCATATATGTATGCTGTGTTTGTCTGAAAATAGTTTGATCGTCCACTTTTGGGATATCCTGTATATTAAACATATGTATACGATAGCTATAACGATGTTGTTTCTTTCCGGATATCGATTTTATTTATTATCTTGATTTATATTTATTATTTGAATTATCATCTTAATTATAAAATTAATGATCGTGGTTTTATTTATTATATTATTATAAGTACAAATATATAGAAAGTTAATAGAAAATTTAGAACAAAAAAAAATTAATTAGATTTTTTGGTTCAACATAGGATATATGCGTCTCTTAGTCGTAGTACGGGAATATTACTACTTAGCGATAATATAATGAGTTTCGTGACGGCTATAGAATGACGATATTATAAGAAACGATAAAATAATTCTCGATGCTATGGTTTATGGGTCGTCCCCAAATGAAGCGACAAAAAATGGGCTAAATCGATTAAATTATAATTTATTTTGCTGGTGCATACTTGAATATTGAACTTTTTGAGTTTAAAACTCGAAGTTTTTTATTTATTAATAAAAACATAATGGAAACAATTTTCTATTTTTTTATAATTGCCATAAAAATCATGAAAAGTATAAATCGAAGTTTACACAAGCAATAAAATTCTGTCACTTTCTAACACCATTCATTGAATTTTTCTTCAGATTTGTCTGCACATGTATCGCCCAAACAATATGACATATAATGAAAAATATATCAAAAGGACAAGAATAAGTGGCCAAGTATCCTGTGGAGTGTGGGGATGGATAAGTACATGTGGCGTCGGTAAGTTATGTGAAATTTCACAACACATGAACAGTCGGGAATATTTGGAAATTCCAAATGAAATAATGATACCGTCATTTCCAATATTGTATGTCTTAGAATATATGTCTCAAAAATGGGAAGAGCTAAGAGGTTACCCTAAGAGGAATGTTTGCCAACAGGTTTGCTGCCAAACCGATTATACGTGAAGTAATCGATAATGATGGATACTGGACACATTATTGAAATAATTACTTATATTCCTTGTTTTTAAATATATTTATTGCATTAATGAACAAGTTAAAATCAGCAGTGAAGTTAATTTGTCAAGCTCTGTGATTGATTTAAAAAAATTTAATAAAGTGCGTGAAATAAATTAAATAAATGTTTAAAATGCAGTAAGGTGAGTAAAAATATAATAAATATTTAAAAAAAACTTTTTAAAAAACCACGCTTATATTTGCTTTGAAAAGGCTTGGGAAAAGTAAAAAATAAAATTTTTCTTCCTTACTGCTAATCAAGGTATATTTATAACAAGTAGAAATTTAAAATTAATATGACTAAAAATATAAGATGTAATTTAAGACTACTAGACACATGAAGTAAAGTATTAGTAAAATGTTTTAGTAACACTAATGGAACAGTCTATCTGATGTATCAATAGATAAGAATAGATTTTTTGCTGGAGCATTTCAGTATTAACAAAAAATTTTATTTTTTACTTTTCCCAAGCCTTTTCAAAGCAAATATATCCGTGGTTTTTAAAAAGTTTTTTGTTAAATATTTATTTTATTTTCTACTCTTTAGTCATCAAAATTTGCAATTAATTTTTCGACCATGTTAACATTCATCAGGAAGTTACAAAAAGATAGATGGTATATCTATCTTTGGACCTTACCTTTTAGAGTGCGATCCAAGAGCACTATGTCATATGATTGTGTTTTATTTAGCCAACTTTTATAAGTCTTTGTCAAATTTTGTAATCAATTTTTCAACCAATTGATTACAAAATTTGACGATACAAACAGACACACAGAGTGAGCTAATAAGAGCGTGGTAACAATAAAAAAAGAATGATTAATAAAATGATTAGTCAAAATTATTAAATCAAGTATTTTTTTCACGTCAAAACTCGCGTCAATTTAGTATATAGCGAAAATGATTAAAGCTGTACGGATTATATTCATATACGGATCAAACTTACATCAAATGAAAACATAATTGTAAATCAAATACTAATGAAAATTTGATCGATTTTTATAATATCTTCCTAGAAATTGGATGATTTTTTAGGTAAATATATTATGTTAATTTTACTAAAATTACTGTTTTATATTTAATATAATCTTGTGCTTGTACATAATTATTTCCAGCTGAAGCAATTGAAATGTTCGTGTGATACATAAATGTTATTCGAAAATTCACTTGAAGACTTCTAGGAACATATTTGAATTACAATTTGAAAATTTTTCCAACACCGGCAATTTAAGTTTTCGACATATCCTAGGCGGACACTCCGAGCTGTACCATACAAAATAAGAATTCCTTATAATAGACTATGGCTTAAAAGACGAGATCTGCGAAAGACAGTACCGGTAGTTATAATTAAAGAATTGTAAATAATAATTTATCATTTTAATATTGACTTTTGTGGTTCAAAATTTATGGGCTATAATACTTGGTTTTAACTGAATTTTTATAGATATTATATCGCGGTGGCAAATCTGGTGAGCTGTGTAACAGATTTTAACCTGAAAATGAGTTTCAAACCACGAGCTTGTCTTAAAAACCTATAGGTATGAATTTGTAATTATTTTAATAGATAGTTTTTTTTTATTATAATCAATTTGAGCCACTTTAAAGTAAAATTTTATATTCACACTAGAAGTCTAGTATGCTACAAAAGCTAAATTTATTGGTATAATTCAATTGCAACCGGCAGGCATGCAGAAACTAGTGAACGTACAAAAAAAAATAACCTAGCAATACAACGGTAGCTTTGCAGCGATCAAATGATAATCACTGCCTACGTATTTAGCTGCTGACTGATAAGTTTTTACATCCTAAGACGCAATTTAAGAAGGGAAATTGCTACAAACAACCACCTGGATTTCATTTGGAATGTATATTTAAGTTGCGAATAGGGTAAGTATATACTAAATGTGGTTTATATTTTTATTTTAAGATTGACATGGATTTTGGAGAACAATTTCCTTTTGCTTTTCATCAATATCAAAATTTAAATATTTCTGAAAGTAAGAATACATTATAAACAAGTTAGTTGAGATTCAAATTAGATGTTATTAGAGATTTTATTGTTTATAGATAATTGCAACCATGGTTAGAAAGAGGTTATATGTATCACTCAAAAAATTATTATAAAAAAAAATTATTAAGACAATCATTTGATTAATAATTTGGACTCTTAAACCACATTTAACGTTCTTCCATGTCACTGTACAGGGTGACATGGAGCTATGCAATGCGCATGTGGTATACTGTACTTGTGTGAATAGGATGAATGCTGATGTGAATGAAGTGGTTAAATGAATGTTAGTGTGAATGTGGGTATTGCACCTTGGGCCCAAAATCCGCCCAATTTAAAAAAAAAAAAAAACACGTTTATTGTTTAAGTGAACCCAACATTATTAGTTTATAAAAACAGTTATAAAATAATCAAAAAAATCCTTGATTTAATGTAACTATTTATGAAAATGTATTGATCAAATTCACGAACTAATTAATTGTATTAATGCAAACAAAATAACCATTGCGTAACAAATGTCCTTGGTTAATAAACTTTTTATTGAATCAATGTACAAATTAATCAAAAATATTTATAAACGGGGTAATGTTTAATACTAATAATGAATTAGTTCATTAATTTTATTAATATTTATGAATTGAAATAATAGACACAACGAATCATTTCATCAAACCCACAAACAAATTAACTGTTTCAATGCAAGGCAAAATTATTAATTGGTAAACAATTTTCTTATTTAATAAACATTTTATTGAATCAATGTACGAAGTCATCGAGAATCAACGTAGTATTTAATAATATGTAATAATAAATTAATACACTCAGTAACTCAAAATAGCGATGAATTCAAAACACAACAAGAAATCAAAACAGCAGTGCTGGTACACTCATTGTGACACGAAACATTGATAATATAAACAATGTAATCAAAACCCATAATGGGGACCAATCATCAGCAACGCGTATATACCAATATGAAGAAAATAATATCGAGATAAGTTTGAAAAACAAAATATGGTAATAAAATAATACCTAATATATATTTATATATATATATACATATATATACATATATATATATATATATATATATATATATATATATATATATATATATATATATATATATATATATATATATATATATATATATATATACATATATATATATATATATAAATATATATATATATATATATATATATATATATATATATATATATATATATATATATATATATATATATAAGTATATATATATAAATATATATATATATATATATATATATATATATATATATATATATATATATATATATATATATATATATATATATATATATATATATATATATATATATATATATATATATATATGTATATATTATATATATATATATATATATATATATATATATATATATATATATATATATATATATATATATATATACACAGAAAAAAAAACGGAGTTACCCTGACTCCGAATCGGTGTCAAATAATATCCCACCGATCGGATACAATTTTTCTTCATCCGAACGGAGTAAAAATTACGAGCAAAATTTTATTTTTTCGGATAATATTATTTACAATAAATGGATACAAATCGCCTGTTGCGGATTTATTTGTTATACACAAAAAGGATAATTAAAATCAATAACAATAGTGTCATTTATATATGTATTTTAGGAAAAATTTATTAACGAATATGGGATAAAACCGAAATATTATTTTTGTGTTAAATGAGACTACTAAAAGTTTTTGTTTTAACCCATTCGGATAGAAAGAAACCATTTCAAAGGAGTGGAAAGAGTAGATATTTTCGGATTATTTAAATAAACTCAATTTATGTGTCTAATTTTTTTCTATATTTCACTTTATTTAATTTAAAAAAACATTTTTATTTTGAATTAATTTTAAAATTAAATTATAAAATTTCATATTTAGGAACTATAAAATTATTGTTACTTCCAGTACTATAAATAAATTCAAAAGGAAGTTTAAACTCTAGAGAATCTAGTTGAACAGCTCTTAAATCTTTAGTACATTTAGTTTCATAAGCATTAAGATTATAATTAAAGCTAATTGTTTTTAGTAAATTATAAAAAATATAAATTTCGCCTTTGTTCTCAATCATAAAATCAATTAAACCAAATAGTGGTAGATTTAAATTTATTGGATCCTTTTTAATAATACAAACAATACATTTTTTTTTATATAAATAGCCATATTTAATTTCTTTGAGAATATTTATTTCATCATTAGGATCCAAATTTAATTTAATTTTAACATTCTCTAAATTTAAACTTAAAGCACAAAATATAATGCGTTTTTCAATTTTAAATTCTAATTGAATATTAAATGTATAACTTTCATAGTTCACATAATTTATTTGTTGATGTTTTGAAACTAATAGCTTAGTGATGTTTTTAAAATTACGAGTTGTTCTTGCAATTTGTTTGAATTTTGAATGTTTTCCTTCATACCGCATTGTCCACAAGTTTACCAATGGCCCCATTTTGTTAATAATGGCAGAATAATGTAAAATTAAATGATGCTTGCGAATAAGATTGTGGCCAGTATAGTTTATTATAAATTCTTTATTATGTTCTATAATTAATGTTTCAAGTTTTTCAATTGATTCACGATCTAATCTAGGTGAAAATGCAATGTTTGTTATTTTAATAATGAGCAAAATAACATTAAATTTATTAAAAAAATCGGAATCTGCATCTTGGACTATATCATGAATAAGCATTGGGAAATACCTCAGTAAGCACCATAATTGCGATGCTGTTTGCTTCAAGTTTTTAGTTTTATTTTCTAAATTTACAAGTGAAGGAATGTTAGACCGATTAAGATATCCAAAATTTGCAATTTTGATTCTTTTATTAAAATTTTCTATAGTGATTAATTTTCGTTGTTTTGTTAGATATACAAGAAACAGTTTTAGTTCGTACTGCCCAATACCTTCTAATATGTCGTGCATTATATCAACACTGTTTGATTCAAAGGTATTGAAATACTTAAGTTCATTTAAAGAGCAATTTTTCTGCAGCCCAAATTCTCTACTTGGAACGTATTGTCGATAATCGTTTCTATTTCTCAGTAATTCTGGTTCAACAGAAAAAGATTTTGCAATATCTTTTGAATGTATTCTACAGAACCGGCAAAAATAATTAGACATAAAGGATTAATGCAGCCCATATAGCGTATTAGCTGATAAGTTATCGTGGCTTACGGAAAAGATGGTGCCTTTTAGATGTACTATTGATCCCTTAAATTGAACGGTTATTCCATCTGTTTCAAGTCTTTTAATATCGCTTAAAATTGGTTTTAAAATCGCATCATATCCATATTGCTTAACGTCAGCATGATGGCAAAGAGCAATTAAGTGGATGATTTTAACATGCTATTGATTTGATAACCTAGATTTAAGATTGTCATATAAAAAGCTAAAACCTTGTGAACCCCCGTTTTGCTTCCTAACGGATTAACGACTTCAAATTCATCAAGATATATTTGCAGATGGATGGATGGCCCAGATGAAAATAATTTATTCTCCTTAAAATAACTACATTGTGTATAATGGAATGTATCTCTGGGTGCAGCATGCTCCTCTAAAATTTTACTAACAAAGTGTTCATTTGTGGATAAAAACCGTAAAGTTTCTAAAACAGATATATAAGAGAATGTGTTAGTCACTGGGCGTTGGCAATCATAAATATTATATTTTCTATTCCATAATCTATCAGTTCGAACTCCTAAACCTATTTCTCGAGGTGGAGGAACTTTAGAAAAAATTGTTTTACTCCTTAAATATGTTGTTCTTTGAAGGCAAAAAGGATTTCTTAAGATATTTAGTTCCGGTTGTATTAAGTCATTCACTGTGTTGCATTTAAGAGTTTCTAACAATTTTTTTCGAATATTCAGTTCCACTACTTGGGTAAAACATGAAATTGTATCTAATATTCCATTCATTTGATTATAATTTAAGTTCATTTTGTTTAATTTATCTACTAGATCCAGTTCTGCCATTGGTAAAACGTTATCAACTTTGACGGTATTCAAATTTGATTGTGAAAAATTATTATGGAGGAAAGTACTACTGTTATTATTATCATTATTTTTTACAGTCATATCAGTCTTCGCTTTATGTTTAGATACAATGTGTTTAGTTAACCCGCTATACGTTTCATAATGAGCATCACAATGTTGATCACCACACACAAGATTATTAGTTTTTAAATTTTCAAGGGCATGTATAAGTCTTAAATGTCTTATGTATAGCTTGTAGTCTGCGAAAAACTTCGTACATTGTTTAGTTTTACAAAAAAACATATTTATTATTTAGTGCTTACAATAACGAAATTAAAGTATAACTTAATAAGTAACTCCAAAATTCAGCTTGAAATTAAGATATAAATTAAAAAAATTAATAAATTCATGCTAAATTAACTGAATTTAATTGCTTAAAGCAATGTTTAGTTCCTTTAGTCTAGGAGTTAGCGTAGAATGCCCCATTTTTATAAAGCCTTCTTGAATTAATAAAAAAAATGAATCCAAATTTTCGGGATATTTACAATTAAACACAAAGTATGCCTTAAATAATGTGAAAAAGTACTCAACACTGGCTAAATTATTTTGAAGAGGTAATTCCTTTCCATCAATTTTAATACTGGCTGCAGTAATGATTTTTCTAGATGGCCCACGAAGAATTAAATGGGGATGAATTAGGATGAGATGAGATATCGTTCCCGTCTGTAAAAAATTATAGGTTTAGATTATTGATTTTAATGGAACAGTCAGTTTATAATTTAAAATACCTTTTCAAAAATAAAAAATTGATACAGCGAAAGATTTTGTTTTTTCCCGTACGTTCGGCATAGTTTTGTTAATAAAATTAAATGTGTGATGTCACTATCAAATTCTGAAAATAAAAAACAAAATGAACATTAGAAAAGTGCAAAACGAAACTATTGAATATATATTTATATATATTTAACTTACTATCTTCCTCTGCAGTGCATTCATCGTAAACAGTAATATTTTTAGTACGTGTAAGTTTTCCAATATTAATTTTCAAAGTCCGCCACTTATCCCCGCAAAATGTATTTGTGGTGGGATATCGTAAATTAAAATACTGATCGATCTATAAAAACAAAAATACAAAATTAAAAATTACTCATTATATGTATTAAACGACTACATGGTATGAATTAGAAACTGTTGGCTAATGGCTAAGGCATGCTAAGTTGAATAAACAAATTATTAAATATTTAAATGTTATATATACTAAGCCTGGAACATCCAAAAATCTGGGGTATTCATTGATAATAAATGGTTTATTTCGTAAATTTATAGTTTTGGCCATTACTGTGAAAATATCGGAATAATCATTTTTCGGGCAAGCTTGTTGAAGCCAGTTAATATCATCAGCATGGTCATCTTCTGAGAAATTTTCTCTATCGTTAAGCATTTCAGGCAGTTTTTTTTGCCGTGAAGAATTGGATAGCGACCGATTAATGGTTCGCAATCGAAATGCAAAAAAACCTGTACGATTTGCTGGGTTGTAGAATATTTCCTTCAAATTAAATAAAAGTAACTATAAGCCACGTTATTAATCATTTACTCTGCTTGGTTCAATCACACTTACAAATCGTTCTGGATTTTGGTCTTCGCAGAGCTTGGAAAAAATGAATGAAGTAGCTTGTGCCCATAATATTTTATTTTCGACTGAAGGATATGACCCATGCACTTCAATTAGATGACTTACAATTATATTTACTAATTTAATACGAAGTTTCTTTTCTAAGGTACCGGAAGAGGTATAGGAAGCTAAAATGTGTTGGCCTTCAAAATGGCGTTTTAAAAAGCACTCCAGTTCCTATAAAATTTTAAAATTAAGAATTTATATGATGATAGAATTTTTAAAGTGATTGGTGATGCTTGTAAATTAATACAGTTGAATAAATGCTACTACAATATCTTACTTTAAACAATCATAATAAATCTACATCAAAACTACTCGGAACACATCGTAATAAATATCTAAATTAATCCAAATAAAGTTTAGTTATTCAAACGTTTATATACCTATTTTAATACGTCCTTCTCTAGTTTCAGTTTTTTAGGCAAGGATCCTATAAAACAGTCCTGTCGGAAAACAGGGGGGGGTTCGTAATTATCATTAGTTTGTATGCTAGCATCTTGTAAAAATACCATAAAATCTTCTGTTTGAGTTGAAGCGTCTTGAAACTTATCTAGTATTGTAAATTTTTTAAAATTATTGTCGGTTTTTAAGAAAATAAAAATTTAAAAGAATATATGTTTTACCCAAGATTTTAAAAATCTTCAAAATAAATGATTGGTCATACGTAAGCTGCATGTCCTTCAGTAAAATATCGAAGACGTTTTGAGTTAATTCGACATTATCTTCGGTGCATAGATATGGACAGTAATTTTCTGATGAAACATCAAATGCAATACAAGCTAAATAATAGAAAAATATTTTTATCTATTAATATTAATATCTTTTGATAAAATAAATCATGTAAAATATAGATCACTTCTTCCAAGTAAAAATGGAACTATATTATACTTTATAAAGAAAATTATTGTATATACTTATGTAGATATAACATTCAACGAAAGTAACCATATATGTATGTAAGTAAATGTGTATTTTTATCACGATAATTACAAAAGCCAATATTATTTTCTTACCTTCTCCCAAAACATCAATTAACATTGTTGAATTTGATATTATGTATTTTCGAACCCCATTGAAAATTACACTAAACATTATTTTTGGTCCTTCCATTTTAACGTAATCACTCACTTAAAACGTAAACTCACTTTAAAAATTAATTTTTTAGAATTTATTAATCAATTAATTAATTAATATATTTTCACAGTCTTTTCTCGTATAATTAACTATAACTTTTCTCGTATAATCAACACATTTTTTTTAAAACTTTTCAAAATGGTAACACTTTCAAGAAATACAACACTTGTCACCGCTTTCAATATCTATACAAAACTGATTTTTTTAATTGTATAATAGAGGAATACATATAATCCGAAAAAAAAAATATCATCCGAACCTATCTTCGTAAAGCAAAACTCCAAAAGGTGTTAATTATAAACTCCTTTAAAATCGAAATTTACTGTGGGAAGTACCTTTTTAAAAAATCCCCGAAAAGATTCCAACGATTTTTGCGAAAATTTTTATTTTTACACCAATAGGAGTTAACCAATTATTACTCGCTCGTTTCGGTAATTTTCCAATTTACATCCGATCATGAGGTGTCAATTTCATATAATAGGATAAAAATAAGGTATTTTTTTGGATTAAAACCAATTCGCACCGCGTTATTTTTTTGTGTGTATATATATAAATATATACACATATGTATCTATTTGTATGTATACACGTATGTATATAGCTGTGTGTATCAAGATAATTAAAAATGCTAGATTATTGCTTCAATGCGTATTTATTTATTCCTTATTCAACAAACTTATACATTTTTTTTTTGTTTAAATCTAGGTAATACACTCAACAAATTAAATTACAATTAGGATATCTGTGCTTATTTACAATGAAATATTGACATAATATTTATGAGAATATTTCTCTGTAAAATAATGAGCGATCATCGAACTTTTACCAGTTTCAGGAAGAATTTCTACCAAAGTGATTTCTCAAATCTGGGCTCTCACCCAGTGGATCTGGTCTTGAATATGGTGAACTCCTATTGGACGTTTGCTGAATTAATCGGGGTATCATACTATGATTAGCAGCACAGTAAACATTTTCAAGTGGTAACCCAATGTGTTTCCTCCAATCTTCAAGGTGATTCTCGAAAAGGATTTGAGTTCCAAACGGATATTTTCTTACTACACGCTCGATTTGATGACGTTTCATAGTTTTAAGTATATTAAGATCAATTTTACGGGCTGAAAAAGAACCAAAATAAAAATCGAATTTAGTAAAATTATCGGTACAATGTAGGTACATATATTCACCTATAAAATCATTAAGTAAATACTCCAAATCCCAGGAATACAGCAAAGACTGTAGATCACCTGAATTTTGATAAGCATGGTGATTTATAATTGTTTTTCCAATTGCTTTAATTTCAGATGATTCATTTTCATTTGATTCACTTTCATTTATTGTTAATTGTTCTATCTCAGCATTTAAAGTAGCATCCGTATCGCTTAAATAATTATCGTTATTTAACATAATGCTAGATGACATTATGGAGTAGTTGTCTGTATTCTCTTCCTGCTCACCGATATTGAGTATAATCTGCTCTCCAGAATCCATTTCTTCTATTTCTTTTTTAGAATGCTTAATAATCTGTAGAATATTAAACTTTTTAACAATATTGCACAAGTCAATTCGTCTTGATACTTAATAATATCTAGGCTAAAATAACATCTATGTATATTTATATACCAAAAATTTAACATTATTATACTAACAACAAACCAGGTTATTTTAGTAATTATTTTCAAGGACGTTACTGAAGCAAGATAACTTTGTTGCGTCCACGTGGTTCCGCTTTCACGATCTAACGATCACTTGTCTTAAAATACCAATAATGACGAAATAATGCCGCTTAATATATAAGCGTTGCTGATGGATATTCCTGCACAACCATTTATTGCAAAATTATTTAACAATTGTATTTTACCTATTATTAAGGACGTTATAACGAAAGACGCGGTTATTCACTGGCTGCACTCGCACTTTTTAATTTTTAAACATGTATATTGATACGCAATTCTTTAATTTTTTTGGAAAATTATTTTGACGATCACGAAACTTCACCGCTCAACACTGAATTATACATACGACTGAATTTAATAGAACGTATTATACAATATAATATTACCATAAAGTACATATTCGTTGATCCAATTAATCGTTTGATTAAGATAACGAAAATAACTATTCAATTGTACCCAGCTTCATTGATTCAATCAAGTTGTTTACTCGATCTATTAACTAATTTAACAATTAATAATTATATTAATATCTAATTAACTTCTTCATTAATACAATGAATAAGTATCCAATGCGTTATTAATTTAACGATTTTATTTATTAATGTACTACATGGATTCAATGAAATCGTTTATATAATTTATGAATTATGTTATAATACTCGTTTAACGGTAATGAATGGTTAATACGTTGATGCAGAGTTATTATTAAAAAACAACATGATCTGTTTATATCTACTACGAATTCGAATATTTATCTCGATTTTTTTTTTTTATTCATGTTCCACTACAGATTGATTCAACCAAATCGGCAGCCATAGTTTTTCCAAGAAATGCTTTCTTTGAAATGCTTTCATAGTTTCCTTTTTTAAGTTTAGTTAATTAACTTTAAAACGTTTATTTTGCTAAATCTGGTATGAAATTGTGTAACGGTGGCGTTCTTGCGTTGCAGCCTGTAATGCACGAATAAATTGAATTACGTTGTCTATGTATTGTTTCATTTTCCTTTGTTTTTTTTTATTATTCAAATTATCCGGTTTGGGGAATCGTCCAAACCATGAGTTGTGCCATTGCCTAAAACCGGCTAATCTGTCATTCCAATTTATTATTTGATCGAAATCTTTCGGTGTAGAACGGTGTAAAAATAAAATAAAAAAATTAAATTATTAGTGTTATAAGTGCGAGTATGCTGAATTGCCTTACTGCTAGCGAATCGATACTAGAATTCGCGGTGCCTGTCTTATTGAATGCTATACTCATCTTACACCTGATAGTTTAGGTAAGCTTACTATAATATAGTACTATATATTATATAGTGTTAAGTTAAAGTGCTCAGAACCATTAATACTCATGTGTACACTTTTCCCACTGTTCTCAGAGCCAACGGTCAGTATTACGGTCCGGAACACCGTTTTACGTACCACGGTCTTATAACATATCTATTGGGACAAAGTTCACAGACCGCAATTCCGTCAGCTGAATTTTGCAGTTTAATCAATGTACCACATTCCGTAAATATCGAGTATTGGAAGACAATAAAATAAACGTACAACGTGTCCAGCTGCATCCTCACCGATTGAACTGAAATTCATAAAAAGGAGTTATTTTGTGCCTAGGATAGCGCGACTAAGCGAATCCGCTATAATTATACTAGTGAAAGACTGCTTTAAGTCTCAATTGAAAAAAAAAAGGAAAATTAAATGTGATTTCAGATATTTAAAACGCGGTTAATGTGAAAAACAAAAAAAAAATAAAAAAAGAAAGGGGGACGGAAAAATCAAAATTTAACCTTGGCCAATGGCCTGTAGCTTCGGCTAGTGTGTTTTTCTTTTTAAGTTTCCTCTTCGACGCAGAGCTCTTTGTTGATTGAGGGGTAAGTGAAAACTTTTATTATTTTTCCTCGCGAAAGGAGAAATTTTGATTTTACTTCATCCATATTTACTGTCCGCATATGTATGCGTACGATATATGTAGATGTAACTCTTATATTTGTACGTGAATCGGTACACATAAGTTTTATATCTAAGTTTCTACCGCATATCTGAAATTGTTTTTTTTTGTTTCTTTATTGGAAGGCACTTATAAAATTTATCTTTAAGTTATTTATTTTTATTTTTTGAATTACTATTTAGTGGGTAAGATTACCATAAATTGAACTGTTTCTTGCGGTGACTTGTTTATTTTCTCGGTAGTGTACTGCCTACCGCTCCCTCGTGGGGATTGTAAACGTCAACACTGTAAATATATTATTTTTTTTGTGTTACTAAATGGAGGCTGTTTTATTTCTTTAAAAAAAAATACAGAGCATTGACATAGCATCTTCAATGGGGAGGGAGCAGGAACCGAGTGGTTAAATTATCAAGGATGAGTCAACGGTTGGCACAACGCCTACTGCAGTTACGAACGGAATGATCAGGCCATTTATATTATTGTTTTTGTGTTCGCCTTTAGGGCTTATAAAAATATTGGAATTTAGTTGCACATGATGATTTATATTTTGTAACGTCACCAGTTGCCAAAAAATACCCGCCCCAGCCAGAGCTTCCGGGATATATAAGAGAAATAAGCATGTGCAGGTTCGTCAACAGAAGTGTGGTTACAACTGAAATATTTCTGTAAAGAACATACATATATCAATCATTATTTAGAAATATCTAAGAGTTAAAACCAATTGTACGGTTTGGATTTGTAGATTGTACGTGCTAACACGTTGTACATGAACACGGACATGTGTTTGTGACGTAATATAAACTCTTATCTATGTAATATAAATTACTAAAACAATCCAGTATTAATGAATTGATTATACAGGGCATTTTGTGAAGACACCGACTGCGCGATTCCACGTTGTAATTACTCATCCTACTTTGTAAAAACGATGTAAAAAGATGTTGTACTTATTTGAGTTTAAGAGGTTGTGTGAATTATATTTACTTTAATCAATATGTATTATCTTACATACGAGCCATATAAGTTTAATATATGTATATACGCATATACATATATATATATATATATATATATATATATATATATATATATATATATATATACCTCTTTTAATAAATCTTAATCAATATTATTAATGTTATATATCGTTAAAAGGACAACAAACGACGAGTCCGACGATATATTGTATGTACAAGTAATTCCACCAATAATTGTGAAAATTAATTAAAATTTAACGAAGTCAGTTAAAAAATAAAACAAACATGTTTGCGGTACGACCTAAATACATAGCCTCTCGCAATTTTGGAAAACCAGTTAATTAAAAATATAATTCAAAGAAAAAAAGTTTAAGTACCTTTTTATCCAACTTCATAAAAAACATTCTAAGCCAATTTAACAAATTTCATTTCGAGAGAAACGGTATTTAAGAAACGCTATGGCATTTAATATTTCTAGTCATAATGATCCAGTTACGATTTGAAACTGGATTGCTAAATATTTCGATACAGTAACGTATCGGCCATGTGCAGTTTGTCTTTCAGCTGTATTTGCCTATCCAAAATAATGTATGATTGTTTTGCCAATATTCTAGTTGATGAAATTCGACAAGCTGAACCGTCGTGTTTTTTAGAGAAGCCGCTGAACTGCGACATCATCAGCTTTACTCCAGCTTGGTTCTGTAATGTCTAATCGCCGAATGTACGTAATGATTGTCGATATTTCATAAGAGTGTTTTTGGGTTTATCTGATGTGCTTTCATTAGAACAGCCATATTATGTGCAGAACGTGATTTTTCTAGCTCAATTTGGTTTGATGAATGTTTCTTAATTGCTGATGATTGAAGAATATTTTCTAAGAAATTCTATGGTAGCGATCAATTTAATCGTAATGAGATAAAGGAATTGTGTGATATGGTTCCAAATTGGATGCTTTTTGTGGCTGCGGTTGTTATGAACTTGATAAGGTTGGATATAGATAAAAATTTCAAACCATGACCTACTTCGAAGTGAAATAATCAGATACTAAAAAAAGGGTCAGCTCGGTTAATGATTTGAGGGTAGTTTTAGCTCGGATCGTCGTTCATAAAACATATTGATGATATCATTAGCGAAGCCTGTTCTTATCTCGGAATTATGAAGTGAAATACTCCATAATATATATATATATATATATATATATATATATATATATATATATATATATATATATATATATATATATATATATATATATGTATATATATGTATATATATATATATATATATATATATATATATATATATATATATATATATATACAATAAAAGGTGGTTAAATTTTAAGGACCGATGTTGAATGTGAACCACACCTAAACGTCAAGTTTTTTTCTGCATTTCATTTGACATTCCTCAATTTCAGACTAACTCAATTTGAACCATGGAAAGATACACATTCGAGCAACGCGTTAAAGTTATTCAGGCTTATTATGAAAATGGGCGTTCAAACCAAAATGCATATCGTGCACTTCGTGATTTTTTCGGTCAATTTAATCGTCCAAATGTGCGTACAATCGGAAAAATCGTGCAAAAATTTGTCTGTAGGAGATTTTAAAACACCAGTGCATGCTCGTACAGCTCGTACTGCAGAAAATATTGCTGCTGTTCGCGATAGTGTGGCTGAAGAACCGTCCACCTCAACTCGTCGTCGTGCCCAACAATTGCACCTCTCACGCTCTTCGTTGATGAACATTATGCATAAAGACTTGCATTTACACGCTCATAAGGTGCAATTGACTCAAGAACTAAAGCCTCTTGACCATTCCAAACGTCGTCAATGGTCAGAATGGTGGCAAGAAATGGCAACAGTGGATGATCAATTTTCGAAGAAAATCATCTTCAGTGATGAGGCACATTTTCACCTCAGTGGATTCGTCAATAAACAGAATTGCCGGATTTGGGCGAATCATAATAAACGAGTGATTGTCGAAAAACCAATGCACCCACAAAGAGTGGATACTGTTTGGTGCGGTTTATGGGCTCGCGGCATCATCGGGCCGTATTTTTTCCAAAAAGTCAGTTACTGTGAATGGTGTTCGCTATCGTGAGATGATAACGAACTTTTTATGGCCCGAATTGGAAGATATGGATGTGGACGATATGTCGTTTCAACAGGACGGTGCCACTTGCCACACAGCTAACCAAACAATGGCTCTTTTGCGCGACAAATTCAATGGCCGTGTTATCTCACGAGGTGGGGATGTCAATTGGCCGCCAAGATTATGTGATTTGACACCGTTTGACTTGTTTCTTTGGGGTTATTTGAAAGAAAAGGTGTACGTCGATAAGCCAGCAACAATTCAAGAGCTAAAGGATGAGATAATTCAGCACATTAACGGCATAGAACCTCAATTATGCCTAAGCGTCATCGAAAATTTGGACCATCGAATGGAGGTGTGCCGCCGAGGTCGCGGCGGCCATTTGGTCGATATTTTGTTCCATACATAATTGACCATACCATATTATCATAATAAAAAGAATTGACAATAATTTCCTAAATAATTTGTGTTTTATTCAAAATCAACATCGGCCCTTAAAATTTAACCACCCTTTATATATTGTTTGCTGTACAAACAAGTATGTATGTTGAATTTAACTCATAACTTAAAATCATTTCTCCTTAATTAATCAAATAAACTTTTATAAATTGATTAGTTTTCAATTACACAATTGGTTATTGGTATAAATTGAAGTACGCTATATTTTATATTGTCTTATCAAACTGCATAGACATATGCTGAATGATTAATTAAAAATGAAACATATACGAGTATAATCGAATCGCGCTTTACCTACTATTCACGAACTAAATTGTAAATTCCAGTTTGTCAGTCATACGAGCTTTTGGTATCGCCATTTTTTCAGAAATATCGTATCATTACACAAATTAGCCTGGATATAATAATACCCTGGCAACTCGAACCACCAGCAATAAACAAATTCATGATTCCAAATTATATCTGCGTATATTATTTACGGAAAATATCGAAAAGTGGAACAAAATCTAAAAGGTAGTCAGTCGCGCGCAAACAAAGTATTATGGTTGTATATAAAAAGAAAACAATAACAACAAGCATAATATAATAATATCTGGTTGCGTATACACAAAAAAGGAAAATAAATGTCTCAAATGATTTGGAAATATTAAACAGCACAGCACAGCATACACACAGCAAAGCACCGGGAAAGGAAAAGAAATTTTGTTTTTATTTTTTGTAGCCAATTTTTTTGTAAATTTCTACATCATTTATTTACACACAGAGAGATAAGATGTCGAATATATCGGTAATAGCGTCGTTGTAGCGATCATTCGTTGTTTATCTTTGTCACCAAATTTTCCTTAAAATATGTTACGAGTAGCTTTGAAAATTATTCCCAATTGCTATGCAACATTTATCATTATTCCAAAAATGTATAAACCTTTGACATTTATGTATATCAATTAAGACCATTCGTCAATTTTATTTTTACTTTAAGAGACAAAAAAGCTTGATTGCCATGGCAATATATGTTTGTTGTATTTTCCTTTGTCATTTAGGAATTGTTTATGATATTCAAGAAGCTGCCACAAATTTCTTTCAAACGTAATATAAAAATTGCCTGGTCAAAACGAATTAACGCAGTGTGTGTGCGTGTGCGGTGTATTAATTTTTCTCTTACTACCTACCTAATGCTTAAATGTATGTATATACTACATACATACATATACGAAAAATAATAAAACAAAATTATATTTTTCCAGGATAATAACCTCAAAGCTTTTCGTTCGTTATTTCTTTAATTCCAAAAACGCTTTATAAATTTGTGTTTAGAAATTAATTAACTTTATCTAACCTACACATATATACACACAGCAACTCTCAGGGTATACAGTACGCAAAAATAACACACCAGAAAAAATCAAAAGACGTGTATCCGTATTATGATTTTATATATAGAAAGCCAAAAAAAAAAAAAACCTTTAAGACAGATAATAATCCAAGATGAGATCACGTAGCTTGGTATATAATATAAACAAAGCTTATATAACGTAACCTAACCTAACTTTTCATTCTATTTATGTGTTTTGTTGTTGGTGTACGATGGTATTTTCATTTTGTTTTTTATAACAAAAATTCATAATCTATACTGATTAAAAACATTACGAATTTGTTTTATTAAATTTTTAATATTAATTAATTTGATAATTAAAATTATTTATTATGATAATTGTTTTCGTTTATTTTGTTGTAATTTTACCATAAATAAAGTGAGGTTATAAATTATATACTATTTTTGTATATATGTATATATACATACATATTCGTATGCATGTATTAAATCACTCTTTGACATGTTATTGAAAATATCATAATTACTTTTATTACTGTACGAATAAATTAAAATATTATTTAAATGGCATATATTTTTAGGAATTAGTATGTACCTAACTACCTATGTATATAGGTTTGTTTATAAGTTAATTATTGATGTAGATACGTGTAACTCGGTGAAACCATATTGCAGAAATAATAGGATGTACGAGTATTAATTCCAACTCGTTTTTCAAATTAGCTAATAAGCTAATTATAAATAGCTTATCAGGCAGTTAATTGTACCACAACCTCAAAAATTATTTTCATACATAAGTATTCAAACAATTACATTCGACCTTTTTTGCAAAATCACCAAACATAAAACTCCGTAAATGGTTTATCGATTTTGGCTGACGTAGCCTAGTTTACATTTGAGATTTTCATTAACTTTATCACCTCTGTACTTAACATATAAACTTATGAACAAACATGATATATGTATTTGACTATCGCTCTATATATATTCTATGAACTTCATTCATTCTTCCTTTTACTTTTCTCTCATTATGAAGCATACAAATTTTAAGGAATTCCTTTAATAAATTTTGAATTTGCAATGAATTAAAAATAAGCTAATTTAGAAATCGTATTGAAACTGTAATGGATGGAAAGATCAAATCTTTACCTAAACTTAAATAAAATCGAAAGAATCAAAAACAAGTAATTTTGCAATACAATTCGGCAGATCAATAAAGCAATAAAGCTTGATGAAGATATATTGGGAAAACAAGCCTAAGCAACGGCGTTATCTATTGTGTGAAGGGCTAGATGTACATGAGGCTATACACTTGCTCTATAAAGGTTGCTCAGAATACTGAGCACATGAAAAAAGATATCGAAGAAAATTAGAGTGTATAGGGAGAGAAAACTGCATGATGTGTTGGTACTTGTGGCTTGGTACAACCATTTTGGAAATTCCAAAATTAAGTCCTAGTAGGAATTTGAGCCAAAATCTATAAAGGTTTTTTAGATGAATTGTATGAGTGAAATAAAGTAATATTTCAAAAAACTTGAGAGCCTTTTAATTTTTAAATTGAGTTAAAAATCAAATATTGGATGAAAAATATTTTGTGTTATTTGAGTTTGCGTATAAATTTTGAATTATAATTGATGTTTTAATTTCACTTTAGATCGAAATTTAAGTAAATTTGAAACAAATTAAATGAGTGAAATAAACTAATATTTCAGCTGAATATATGAACCACAGTTGCGTGCATTTTAAATTATGTTTAATCGTATGTGCATGTGAAAAGATTTTTCACTATGCTGAGTGGATTTCTTAATTCAAATTCTGGTAGGGACGTAAATTTCCAGATTTTATCACTTGAAATGGTGTTAGTATGTAGTTTTTGTAAGATTGTGCAAGTGTAAAGGATTTACTGGAAACCATTTTCGATGCATTTAATTTTTAATATTATATACGAGGTGGAGCTATTGATCAACACCGTGGAGTTGAAACCAGTAAGATTGGTTTATGTATATTACGATTATTACAATGACGATTCCGCAGATTTTTTTTAGGTTATGCATTATTTTTTGATCAAATCTGATTTTACAAAGCATGCGGAGAGATAAATTGGCATAACATGCATTATTTATTAGAAATAAATTTTTGGTGACTACTACAAGTTGGAAAACAACGCCCTTTGATCGCGTTAATATTGGTGTGGTATTATAGATGACAAAATGGTTTGCCCTATTGTATTACCGTGTCGACAACCCGTATATAGAGAACATAGATAGTATCGACAACGTCGATAATGTAAACAATTCATAGTGTGATTTTGTAAACTACAATAGTACGATATGAATGACCTGTTTTTTTATCAATTACATACATAAACTGTTTTTCGAAGCACTGATATTATTCCATAACTAGATTAAAAATAACTAACACTATCAAATCATTATTTGTTTTTTAACGTTGTTTCTAACATTTTGCCGAGATGTGATACATATAAAAATATACTGCATTATTTTATAAACTAGTAAACCAGTTACCTAGTTTTTATGAAATATATGTATACTGTCAACTAGTCGAGATTAAACGCTAAAATATGGCAGGTTGTTGACATTCTCTTAATTGTCAACGTTGACACAAAACACTGCCAAGTAATCTACGTAATATTTTACGTGTCGACAACCGCGTCACCCATCCCAGATTTTGTTAGAAATTGATTAACTGAAAATATAATTTCGTTGAACTACTTTTGGGGTCAGTGTAAGGAAGTAACATTAAAATAATTTCTGTAGGAATTTACAAACATTTAAATATCGATTAGTTAGATAAATAGACGGTGCATAATGAAGGTTTGGCCAATTTATCACCAATCCAGAGTTCCAAACAGAAACAAGTTGAATATGCATGAATTGTGATTGATATTATCTTAAACAACATTGCATATTTTTCAAATGTTTATGTACTCTTTCTTATGTATCATGTATGTACATAATTAATAAAAAATAAAATAAAAAAAGGGACTACCTATATTGAATGGTTTTTCCCTTTTGAAGGAATTATGTATAAATATTTATATGTATTTATGAAGTGATGCCAATTGCGAACAGTGTTCCCAACTATTATTTTTGGTGGGTGCCAGATTGATCTCAAGATAGTGGTAGATTGACAGTATAGAGTGCTAAATAATTTCAATTCCAAAACTTAGGCCCTGGTTCATTCACAAAATGTATAAATTCTATAGCTCTACTTTCACTGAAATTATTTATGGGGAATACGTTACTATGTACTTATCTTCCTATGTTTAACGCACAAAAAGACACATTTTCCAAAAATAAGTGAAACTACATATTTCCAAATTACCCGAAACCTTTCATAAATTGAATAAAACTATTTTCGAATTCTAATTATTTTTGATATATTTATTAGATTGCCATTATGTTTATAAATTGTTAGAAAGTATGTAATTACAAATTTAATATTTTGCAATTAGAATCGGAATGAATATAACTTTTTTCAAAAATTATTATTTTTTGTAAATGAAGTGCTTTGCATTTTTAAATACCATGCGAATGTAGAAAAGAATCATTTAAAAATAGACACAATTAATGGAATTTTAGTACCTATCTAAGTATGAGTATAAATTAAATTTTTAGTGGCACTCCAAGGTACAACTTATGATTTTTTCATCATAAAAACGAACTTTTCAAAAATGAGGTTTTACGTCAAATGCGGATCATATAAAAGTAAAGATTGGTTCATTAATTAAAGAACCCATTGATTACAAATATTTAAACTTTAAATTCCAGTTCTAAGGATAATTGTGAAACTATTTTTCAAACAGCTAATTTTTTTCAATAAAGCACTTTTAAATCAGATCGAAATTAAATCAAATATTCACACTTGATTTTTAATTAAAGAAGCCGATGATTACAAATATCAAAATTTTAATTTCTAATTGGAAGGACAAGCACGAAAATATTTTCACAAGCTCCGTTTGTCATAAAAGAAGTTTTATATCAGATCGGAAGCAAATATTTGTTTTTTAATTATAAAGGCATTATCGAAAATTAGGAAAATTGAACGAAGGATATTGTGAAACTTAATTTGAAAAAGCTCTACTTTTTATAACATAGCTTTTAAAGGAAATCGGGGATAAATAAAATATTTTCACTTGTGGTTTAATTAAAGAACCAGATAAGTGATTACAAATATCAAAAAGTGTACTTCTCTGAACAATATTGTAAAACCTTTTTTCAAAAAACTTAACTTGTCGGATTGGAATCTATCTAACAAACTACATAATTTTATTTGCTCTTTAATTTAATTATAAAAAATTTAATTAAGAAGACATTTTTTACAAAAAGCTCATATTTTCATAATAGAACATTCATGTCAGATAGGACTCAATTAAAATGTTTACCGTTATGCTTTAATGAAATTTTTAAAATTAAAAATTTCCAATTGTAAGAGACTGTGAAACCTATATTCTCAAAAAGCTTAGATTTTCATTAAATAATTGTTTATGTCAAATTGGAATCAATTAAAATAAATACACTTGTTATTTAGTTTAGAGAAACAGACCTGTAATTACAAAATAAAAACACTGCAAAATATTTCTTCAAAAAGTTCATTTTTTCACAAAGGAGCTTTTATGTTGGATCGTAATTGAATAAAAAATGTACACGCGTTATTTAATTACAAAAAGAGATGATCAACAAATATTAAATTACGAGTTTTAATTTCCAATTGGAACAGTTGTGAAACTTTTTAACAAAAAGCTGATCTTTTATAAATGAAGTTTTCGCTTGAATGGAGTCAATTGGAATTTTAACACTTTGTGCTTATCTAATTAATACGATGGTCGCAAATTTCAAATATAAATTTTCGAAGTGAAAAGGCTACTTTTTTCAAAAAGCTCTGCTTTTAATAAATATCTTTTATGTTGCAGCAGAATCAATTAGAATAACTACGCTTGTTCTTTAATTTAGAAGCAAATCATTATGGTTGATAAACATTTAATTTCCAATTTTAAGGGGAGACATGAAATATTTTTCAAAGAGCACATTGTTTCATAAAATAACTTTTATGTTGGATCGGAAACAAATATTTGTTCTCGTTAAATAAACAGATAATTGAAAAATCAAAAAATTAATTTCCAATTCAAAGGACAACAATGTGAAACTTATTTTCAAAAGCTCAATTTTTCAAGAAATAGCTTTTATGTTAGATCAGAGTGAAATGAAATATTTACACTCGTTTTTTAATTATAGAAGCACATGATTACAAATACCTAAACTTTTAGGACAATTGTAAATCCTTTCTTAAAAGTTCATTACATCATAAGTAAAAGGTTCATATCGGATCGGAAACAAATAAAATATTTACACTCTAATTAAAGTCGCAGTTAGTTATAGAAAACAAATATTTATTTTTCAATTTTTCAAAAAGCTATTACTAAAATAACTTTCAGTTAAAATATTTACACTTGTCGTTTAAAAGGAGCAAATAATTAAAAAATTTACAAATGTGAAAGTTATTTGTCAAAAGCTCATTTTTTCATAAAAGAAGAAATTTTATGTCGGATCAGAATCTATTAAAATGCTTTATTGAACTCTATTCAATTATTTCGGTCTACATATATCGGAGTTATAACCGATATTGATCCGAAGTTTGAAACATTGAGGTTACTTTACTCGGCGAAAAACATGGTAGAAGAAATCGAAAACTGAATTGGAGCTCATTATGTTATGTGCCACCTTCGCTCGCATAAAAATCCCTATCTAATGATGAATTATACATAGTCAAGAACGTTAAGCATACATATTCGAATAAGGTGGGTTTATTCCCTCAAATGTATGACTAAAAAAGAAAAAACTTTAGAAATGAAAAATTAATCTCGATTATGGTCCTATACGTTTTATAAAAAATTTTGAAAGTGATAGAATTAGTGCTAAAAAGATTAATATATAGTGCCAAATTGCACTTGGGTGCAAAACTAATTTTTATGGGGCTAAAATAAATTGGATATAAAACGTAAGTAGAGGCGTTTTTGGTGCCAAGATGTGATAATTCGGTAAGTTTTGTTCATCAGACATTAAAACAAAACTTTCTCACTTATACCCTTGCGGAAAAAAATGAATTCCAATTGGAATTGTTATAAATTTAATACTTTTGATACATGCTGCCAAAGTCACATCATAATTGTCGCCTGATTGAAACTGATGGTTCAAGGTCTATGTGTTGTTCTCATTTAAACTAAAAATTGGTTTAATTTATACAATAAATTAATATATTGTATTTTTGATCTAATATTTAGTGATATGGGCTAATTATATAGACGAAAACTAAACTAAAGACGATTGAGAAAGGTTTTGAACATTTTGGCATTATGACATTAGATTATCATTAGTCCAGATAGTTATGGCAAACCAGTTACATCAAATGAAGACTTTACCAATCGAAAATGGAGAGAAGAGCTACATCATTCTGTTTCGGTAATCGGTTTGTCGCATTGGACCAAACCGTGCAGTAAATGTTGCGTACAAAATTAGACTGATTTAATGGCTTTGGAGCTGAAATTTTGGAGCTACTTCTTCGTCGTTTTCTTGTTCAACTATTTTACTATTCTAAATAAATTACACATTAGCTTTCTTGTGACTAGATTGTAATGGTATAAAGAAATTTAAAAAAAAATAAAAGTAAGACTTTTAAGACCTTCGCAATTAAGAAAATTATAGGAAACATTTTTTTAAGAAAGTCTCTTATAATTGGTGTTGGCAGATACTTTTAAAATTTATCTTAAAAATTGTCCAAATACGAAAAAACTAAAAAAAAATTGTTTATAGTCAGATGCTTGTTAAATGGATTTATTAAATCATGTACTACCATTAACTGTTCGAAACATGAAGTAAAACATGGTAATAGAAAAAGGTGTAATTGAATTTATATTGCGCAATATGGTCATTAAATAGTTGTATGCTGTTAGCTACGAAATTCGAACACCAGAACGGTGGGTTGCAAACAGTCGATGAAAAAAGACTTGTTGTGTCTGTCTACGATTTTTAATTCTTTAAATTTTTAAATCTCGTGTTGTGTTTTATCGGTTATAGAATATAGGACGGTCTAAAATGTGAACGAACCTGACTTAACCCAAATATAGGTTATAGAGGCGTTTTGGTCTAGATCGTTGTATATCGTAAATATTATTTTTTACTTTTTTGTATTTTTTGTTTAGCCCAAGATTGATACAGTCGACATATTTTTACTGTTTCCTGGTAAACTTGCTTAGCGCTTGGTCGAACACCCCAATCAAATTAATTCAAAAATCAGGTGTACAATGTACCGGCTTACAGGAAGGACCTCTAATTTAACTGTTAGAACTTGCTCTTATAAGGTAAACTTAGATAGACCTGCGGCATTCAGTTTTGGGGTAGTTTTCTAAATAAAGTTCTACGTGTCATAGTAAATTCCCCATGGTACATAAGAAATGACAATCCCTTTTTATATAGGGATCTAAAGATGGAATACATCAAAAATGCTGAGGTATAGCATAACATATTAGACAACCCAAATCCCGTAAGAAAATGCTTCAAAGGAAGTATCCACTAGAACCACAAATATAGATTGCATAATAGGTTTAGTTTTTTTCAGATTTCATTGATTTTGCAAAAATGTTAGCCTAATTTGAATTTTTTTTTATTTAAATGCCAATGCAATTTTCAAATAAATTACCATTTATATTTATTCCATCTCCAAATTCGTTATATCGTAAAGCTCTACCAATTCTTGTAAAATAAAATGTATTTCAACCGATGTCCATTAAGTATTAACATCATGCACGGATGTAGGTGAACTACATTTCCATTTAAGATTAATATTATCGAAGTAAACTGCAGGTGAACCCGAATATAAATTCATCTTTCGTTTCCATTATATAAATAGATTTTTATATTTGGAGCTCAGCCAAACCCCGAAAAAATAATCCGCCCATATATACATATATCCAATACGATAAATATTAAATTCATTTATATGTACATACATTTTTGTGCCAAAGTTCATTAGGTTACTCCAGGTTATAAAACCACGCTTATAACAAGGCATATACGTAGATATGTATAATATGCATTAGTTCCAAATATAAACGTGCGAATTTTCTACCATCATGCCCCATTTTATTCTCTAATGGGTTGATGAAAACAAAAATTATTATTTAGCAATTCAATATCACTCTTAAATTATTAATTTTACTCACACAACATTTTTTACCGCCACTTCTATTTAAAAAGACAACACACACTACCAAAAAAAAAAAATAAATAAAAAACGGTAAACCTGAGGGAATTTTCTATTTCCATTTCTAAGTAAATTAGCACAACATTTAATACAAACGAAACTTTTTTTGTTGGTTGTGTTGTTGTCATTCTGGTCGATGTCAAACTTCATAATTCTACTTTTGAAAGAAATACGAATGGACTTAAAATGAAATTCGTGTTTTATTCAATTTTTGTTTTTGTGTGGGTGTGACAATATTTTCCTTTTAGACATCAAGCGGATGGCCAAAATTAAAATTCTATGTACACTTGGATTTGATAGAATGTTGAATACACTTGGATTTTACGTGCACATACAGAATATGGACAATAGTGTTATTCAAGGATTAAATAATAATCAGTTTTTAAAGGCCATTACTGGCCCCTTACTGAGTCAACTATTTGGTTCCAACGGTTTCGATCTGGAGCATGGTATTCATACTGTTTAAGACAATTTGAAGAGGCTAAGTCTTTCTCCACATCGTCTGTAACGCGTGACGAACACCAAGCAGGTCAGTAAATTGTCCACTCCATGCGTCAAGTACTGCGCGTCGATGTTGACACAGAGGTTTCCATCCCGTTCCCGAATGGCGGTTCACGCAGGCCTGAATGTATGATGCAGTTCAGTAATTCCTTTAAAGAAATTACGCGAAATGCACTCATTGCTGACTTTTTGTACTTTCAGAAACTCGGCCTTCCAGCATCCTCGCTTCTTCCGTCTATAAATCCGTTTAGCTGCCCTCCTTGCAAGATCAGCTTTGTTTTTCCTCGCAATTGTGAGATATTGTTGCAATTCACTATGGACTATATTTTGTTGCTCGACTGCAAGTCGACACTCGTCATGAAACCAATCATTCTTGGATCTGACTTTCACTATAACTACATAATATCTGTTGAGCAGCACTGACAACCGAAGTTTTCGGTACCTCCCAGACAGAGTTTACACAGTCAGACTGATAATTAGCTTCCATAAGTTGTGGCTGACAAGATTCTGATATCGTTTCTTTTGATCTTCATTTATCAGACCTTCACAGTCGAAACGTACCATGCGTTTCGCTGTGTTCCCAGACTTGTACGGAAACTTCCATCGTAGCCTTGCAGCGACCAAATGATGGTCGCTGTCTACGTATTTGGTTGCAGACCGATAAGTTCTCACATCCTGCACCACCTGAACCCGCCCTTTAGAAACTAACTTGTGTCCATGTTTCGAGATGTGTCTGTTTATGAGGGGAAAACGTGCTTGATACTCTAAGATCGTGAGCAATTGCAAAGTACATTATTTCCTCACCATTATCAGTTGCAGTTTCGTGTCGGGAGTACGGCCCTATGTTTTCACACAAGCCGGCCTGATTTCTGCCAGCTCTAGAATTAAAGTCCCCAATTACCATTCTAATATCGTGTTCGGGTACAGATCCCATCAAATTGTCCAAGTCTTTGTAAAATGTGTCTGTATCTTGGACCTGGCTGGCTTCTGTGGGTGCGTGTACACAAATTATCGACAGGTTGGCTAACTTTATGCGCAAGCGAAGCTTACAAAATCGGTTATTGACTGCTTGGAAATCCAAAACAGTGTTCTTTACCTGCGACTCAAGAAGAAATCCACCTCTAAGATTTCCGAGGTCACCTCCTCTGTAGAGCAACGTATAGCCTGGGACACATGGTCTCCACATTTAGGCCTGCGAGTTTTTTGAAGAGCAACGAGTTCCAGCCAATACCCGTTTATGCACGTGATTAGGCCCTCAAACGCTCCTGGTTTTCTAATTGGCTGCACGTTCCACGTGCCGATCCGTAATTTCGTGTCCGAATACTTGGCGAGGGTTTTTTATCAATTGATGTAGATTTCAATATTAGATTTCAATATTTGACAGGTTAAAATATTTGTACTAAAAATCATAATTGCTACCCATCATACTAGTAAATATTTTTATTTCATTAAAATAATGAAAAGTATAGCATTGTGAGAGAGAAAGACATAAGCACACACACACACACACACATACAATTATTAATTATTAAATATCGAATTTCTGGAACTATTTATTTAGTCAAGAATAACTATTATTTATTTAAACTCACAGAAAAAACATCAATAAATTGTCATTAAATATATGAAAATAAAAAATGAATTCAAATATAAATTAAAATAATAAATTTTCATATTTTCCAATTTATTATTCCACGCAACATTCTCGAAAATGTGAAAGAGAGTAAAAAGCTATTAGAGTTAACGAAATTGAATTACCATCATTGTGTATATGTAGTGTGACTGGTAATACTAAAATAATATGAATATCACGAATGGCAAAAGTGACAAGTCAAATTCCAAATATCATACATCATGACTGACAAGTGACAACCAATATAGATCGATACTTTCTGGTATCGTCTAACTTTTTGGATTTAGTTCACTAATTCAGCCTTAAATGATTCCTTAAGGTGATCCTTGCAGCTGATACAGCACAGTTTTTGAAATAGACACCAACTGTTGAAAACATGTTTAATTAACAAAGTTGTTTAATTTATCCCAGCAATGTTAAGCTTTGCAATTGTAAATTATAAAATATAACCTTGGAACTGACCTTGTTAATAATCGATCGATATTGTTTACGTCGTACAAAAATCAAACGATAGGTACCTAACTACAAATGACGTGATCGTTGTACATAAATAAAAACGTATACATATACATATATTATTTGTTATTTTATTGACAGCATAAATATTTTACCGTTTGCAGTAAATTTTATAGTTCTGTTTAACATAAACTCATATATGTACTTAATATGAAAAACCGTTGATATGACAGTAAAATATGTATTATAGTTTCGGTTTATAGAAAACAGTTTTTTGTTAAATGTCGTTGTTTCGTCTAAAAATTATCTATCAGATATTTTGGTAATCAAAGTTTAAGATAAATGTCAGGGATACAAACCGTTTGGTCAAACTCTTTCAGTGTTTTCGAATATTATTTTTTTCACAATAGTTTCCTAATCTAAGATTGTATGTCAAATTTATTTTGACCGTATTTGCCATACGCAGAATTTTGGATGATTGGTACTCGTCCTTAACTTAATAACATTGGAGCATCAATTTATACTTATACATATTTGTTTTTTGTACCAATTATATCGTTTCCAATCAACTTTTTGTTTTCTCTGTTAATTGTTATACTCCCTCCGAAAATAAAATCGATGAGATTTAGAGCCATTGACAATATTTACGAATTCTCGTTCTTTAATTATGAAAAATATTTTTGCACACTCGCTCTGCTATTGGCCAAATTGAACTTTTGATAGTTGTCTTCCTCTGAGAACTATTGCTCTAAAAGCCGTAGATGTCCTTGGATATTTTAAATGCCATTACTTTAAGAGAACAGGTGTCTTAATAGTCAGTCTTATATACATAGATTATAAATAGGTTCGTAATCTTTAAGGGTTGAAAATTTAATTGTTATCAAATATAGGCTAAACCGGTTTTTTTGGTGTAATGATCGAATTTCAATATTAAAGTTACTAAATTAGCTCCAATTCGAATTTTTTTTAGTCCAATTATCGATTTTATATCTGTCGAAATTCTTAATTCATTTTCAAATATGTATTTCTCTCGATGTTTTCCTAGTGTCTGGTTTCTTAACAGTTTTCAGTTCAAATGTACTCGTTTAATCCGAAATGAAGGTTGAAATTACCTTTGGTTGAAAAATTGACCTGTGAACCCCATTGAATGTATCAGAATTTTAATGGCGAGATTTGAGAAAATCTTATACTGTTTACTTTTGCTTATTAGGGTAGCTACCTAACGCAATGAAATTAATATAATAATAATTAATCATTGCTGTCACTATAGACATAACTGATCTTTGGTAAAAATAACATTTGTTAACTGGCAGCTCTACCTACTATTAAAAGAAAGATTGAGTTACTCAATGTTCATTTTTCGGGACGCGACATTTGGAACATCGATTATATGTTCCCTCCAAACATACTGAATCCCCTGATAAGCTTCCGATTAGGATTTAGCTCGTTTAGGATGATTACTTATGATGTTCCGCGATGGAGTTTTTTCGCGCGTGGTGGCCCAGATGTGAATTCTAATGAATTTTGAAGGTCACTCAATAATAAAGAGTTTCTTATGGATAGTTTAAGAGATATTGCTGGAACATATGATAGTTTTTCAATCAATACCATGGTCAAATGAATCAAAACACATATGCTCAAATTTTGCATTTTATGTTTGAACCAAATGGTTTCTCAGTTTCCATCAAAGATCTCAAAGGCTTTTCCTTTTGAAGCGAGTTTTTACCCTTGTGTGGCTTTTGGTTGATAAGCTACAGTAAACAGGTCGGTTTATCTCAAATACCAAAGGTTTTTAACGTCGGCCTTCTGAAAGCGGTTAGATTGATTTGAGACAGTTTTAACCACGCCAAGCAATTGGCGCTTAGTGTAATTTTCATAGAAGCTTTTTGGAAAATTCATCTTGAATGTTATCTTCACAAAGCTTGGTAGTTATCAAGTAAGCTAGTATGTAAAAAAATTCGTAATTATAGAGGAATACATATAGAATTTTGTAGAGGTTTATGATGGCTAACTATAAAGTGAAACAACGTGTCAAGATTGTACAATTTTTTTATTCTTCTGAACGCTCAAGTCCCAATTTGAGTATAATTAGACTCTTAAATACCTTACTAGTTTTGAGGAATAGGTGCCGTGGTAAAATCATTGAAGAATAAATACGCAACGGGCTGTAAGCAATGAAGAAGCAGTTGAGACTGTCCAGAAAAGTGTTAACGAAGGAGCATCTATCTCTACTCGTAAGCATGCTACTGATTGAACATCTCAATAACTTCGCTACGACGGATTTTAAAACGGGATTTTAAAATATTTTCATTAAAATTTGAACTAACACAAGAATTAAAACCGCAAGGCCTACAACAACGTCTATGGTCTTCTCGTTCACCTGACTTGTCAGTTTCCGAATTTTTATTATTTCTCGGGCTACTGCTTGAAGAGTCTGGTGTACGCCAACAGACCAGCAACAATTCAACAACTAAAGCTGATCATTCAAGTTGAAATTAGAAATTTGCTGCCAGAAACTTTTAAACCAGTTATGCGAAATTTATTAGGAAGAGACGTACAAGTAAGAGAATCGGAGAATTAATTGACCCACTCTGTAGATACTCGTGTCTCCATTTATCGAAATTTGAGAATATTGAGCCATTTCTCGCATAAATATCCAAATCATCTTTTTTATATAACCAATGGTGACGTTTCTTTTCTGTATTTTTTTTCTGTATTATAAAAAATTTCAAAAAATAAACGCAACACAATCTGAATAAGTTCACCCTTAAAAATTTATTTTGCTACGTTATTGATAGCTGCGCAGAAATAAAAAAAAAATGGTTCATGGCATACAAATTTGACTATAACTTCATATCGCGTGATGATCAAAATAAATTTGTTTCACGATGAAAAAAATACTTTGTGTTTAATTAATAAAAAATTATTTTGTGCGTTTGTGACAAAAACAAATTATTTTATCACAAATTATATTTACAAAAATAAAATATGATTTGACAGATGAACGTATGCAAAATTGCGAAAATGAAACCGAGTTTAAACTAATCAATTTAAATTTTCGAATGAAATGACGTATTTTGGCAGAAAGTCACTGGTAACTTTCATCGATTGAATTTTAATAATACGGCTCCAGGCGAGTTTTGGTCGTTTGATCTTATACATGTATTTCTTTCTTAACCAAAATTATTTTATAATGAAATTTTCGGATTTTTTTAAATCGTTTTCCACCAATTAAAATAAATTTTCTTTTTTTGAAAAACTTTTTATTTTACTAATTATTTTTTAATTTCTAATTTTTGTGGTACAAAGAAATTAATTGGTATATTAACGAAACCAATTTTTGCTTGATTTAAAACATCATTAAAACTGTTTTTAATTTGGTTTCTGTGTATCCAATTATTTTAATCAATTTCTGACCTTAAATATTCCTCGAAAATGGAAGATATCTTTGATCACAATGATACATAAAGCTGGAAAAAATGAAACACAGATTTCATCATATCGTCCAATAAGCATGCTACCTACAATCTCAAAGTTATTTGAAAAGATGCTACTAACGAAATTGAAACCATTCTTAGAAGAACGGCATATTAATCCAGACCATCAATTTGGGTCCCGACACCAAACAAAATCACCTTCGAGGAAAAGAAATATTGTTGTGCTGACTTCTTGGATATTGCACAAGCTTTGGATAAAGTTTGGCATGATGGGCTAATATAGAAAATTAAAGAACTTCTACCGAACAAATTTCACTCAGTTCTGGGAAACTATCTCCTGTAAGAGCAGTACATGGTTAAACAAAATAATGCAACTACTTGTTTTAATGATATTAACGCAGGTGTTATACAAGGCAGTGTTCTAGGACCAATATTATACCTGTTGTACACAGCTGACTTAGCTGTCACCAACATGGTAGTCATATCAACCTTTGCCGATGATACGGCCGTCCTGGTGTCACACAATAATTCCGAAAAGGAATTACAGAATCGTCTAAATAAAATCGAGAACTGGCGAAGATATGGTGCATAAAAGAGAACGAAAACAAATCAACTCACTTCACATTCACGCTAAAACAACGCACTTGCCCACCAGTGGGATTAAACGATATAAATATTCCTCCACAAACCAAGGTCAAATACTTAGGTATGCACCTGGATAGAAGGCTAACGTGGAAAAATCATATCGAAGCAAAGCGCACAAAAAAAAAATCCAAAATGTATTGGTTGATGGGAAGAAAATCTCAGCTGTCATTGGCCATAAAGTTTTATTGCACAGAGTGATAATCAAATCCATATGGACATATGGTATTCAGTTATGGAGATCCACCAGCGCTTCTAACAGAGAACTCCTGCAACGAACCCAAGCGGAATTACTTCGTAGTATTACCAATGCTCCGTGGTACATTCGAAATAGTAATATACACGATGATCTTGGAATTAAAATTATTAAAGAAAACATTACAGAATCCAGTTCGAAATGTTACTCAAAACTAGAGACAGATCCCAATGAATTGGCCAGGGTTATATTAAAACAGCCGCGATTTAGGCGACTGAGAAGAGCAGATTCACTTGGACTGATGAACCTGTAAATATATTAAATATTTAAAAAAAAAAAAAAAAATTTGACCGATGGATCAATTTGAAATATTTATTTGTTTGGCAGGACATTCAACTAATAATTTCTAAATTTGTTTCTAAACTGTATCCTGTATAAATCATTATGTCCAACCAAAGATTTAACAGAAGGAGTCCTATCAGGTTTGAAACTTTCATAGAAAGGACAATACTTTCTGGAGTTAAGAAAGTATAAAAATAAATAGCTTCAGACTCCTACTTAGCTTAGCTTTCTATAGACAAAGTCGATGGCAAATAGTTCAATTGAGTTTGAGGGCAAATATAAACATTAGTACATTAAGTACATAGATTGGACTTAAATACCATATGAATTGTAATAAAAGAGCAGTCTACTTTTAATCCCCAATTTAACTTCTATGTAAACATTTTTTCGAGCTTCGTTTTTCAAAACAATTGATATGGGAGCCCTTACAAATTAATGTCTCAGGATCTAAAAAGGAGTACACATTTTCAAATGCCTGTCTTTATTCTAAGTGGGTGCCAATTAATCCAAATGTTAGTGGGATATTATACACATAAGGATGTCTATTGGATATACATATGTACATACATACATATATATGTACACTTTTTTGTGATTATATATTTTTTTTTTTTTATAAAACGGTTGGAACCTACAGAGGTTCCGCACTCAATGCCACAATGGGCCCATGGTGCAAACCTTGAGGATCTATCCTAGCTCGCATAGGCGCATTGCAGCCTTAGCAAACTGTAAAAGTTTGAACCAAGGAATGGATAACAACTGATCTACGTTCAAAGATCCGCACGAGAACACTTGGGATCTAGCTTCGACAAAGGCCGGACAGCTGCAAAGGTAGTGTAGGCAATCGTCCACTTCCTCCAGACAATCGTCACAAAGATCATCCTGAGCTAGTCTCATGCGTTGGAGATGAGCCTTGAAACGTCCATGGCCCGTAATAAGAGCAACCAGAATTCTGAGTTGGTTCTTTTTTAAGGATAACACATATTTAGTGACCCTCACGTTGGGTTCGATGATGAACCGTTTTGCCTTTCGACAACTAGACGTAGAACGCCACTTCTGCGTCAGTTCAAGTAAAGCGAACTTCTTAATACCATCCTTACCACCGTTGAAGGAAAGAGGAATTGCTGGCTCGGGACCACAAAATAAATTGCGCGATCCAGCTTTCGCTAAAAAGTCAGCAACCTCATTTCCCACAATGCCACAATGAGCAGGCACCCACATGACCCTTACTCTCGAATTAGAGCAAAGGAGATTAATGAAGTGTTTGCACTCTTTAACCAGTTTGGATGTAGTCAAAGGGTTATCAAGGGTATTGAGCACGGCTTTACTATCCGTGCAGATAATAATATCCTTGCCTAATTCACTAAATTTATACGCCTCAATTGCACTATGGGTAAGTGCAATTAATTCAGCTTGAAAAACCGTGCAGTGTTTGGCTAGACTACCCGAGAATCTGAGCCCATACTTTGAACAAAAGAAACCAAACCCTGCACTGACTTCTGAACGAGAGCCATCCGCAAAAAAAACTATCGACTCAGACAACTGTCTATAGAAATCCTGAGAGATCCACAGTTCTCTCGAGGGGAAAACGACGAAGAAAGAATTGGTGAAGTTAAATTCGGGCAATAGCCTGTCATTCACCATTTCAACCTCCGGAATATGTTACTTAAACTTATTGAGAATCTGTCTATGCCCTGTACTGTCTAAGTCCCGAAGGCATTCCATTCCCCAATGGACCTCAGTCGAAATGCAGCAGAGCACGCCATACCAAGAATGTAAGACTGCAATTCGGGCAAGCATAGAATAGACTCCATAGCAAGAAGGGGAGTAGACCACATAGCCCCGGTTATAGTGATTATAGATTTTTTGTGATTAAATATTTTAACTTTAAAAATATGAGAGTGCCCAACATAAAAATCACGAGCATAGTTATTAAATAAATTAGAAACTAAATTAGAAACTTGTAACTGATAATTTAGAGATTTTATGTTACGACCTAAAACCTTAGCTGCGATGTGTGTTGGGCACTTGTGTTGACATATATACGCTTCTTTCTGCCTTGGAATTACTTTTTCTCATATTATTTGGTTAGCGTTTTTGTTATAATATCAACTATTTATGTCCAAAATCACGCATGATCTATTGCAATTTATTTTGGTTGAAGCAATACGTACGTAAAAATATTTAATAAAATGTAAAATAAGATTACAGTAAAAGTAGCTGGGCAAAATTATTCTGGCCGGATAACTTTAATGGTATTTCCCAATTTATTCTTCAAATTATTTTTAGGGTATAAATCGCTTATAAATCAAAAACACGTATATTCGTTAAATAAAAGATATAATAAATACGAACAATTCTTGGTGAAAATTCATTTTAACTGTTTAACTTAAATACTCTTTTTATATTATTTACCATTATTCCTTTAACATCTATTTATTTTGTTTAACTAGAACCATATGAGTACTGTAAAAATAAACTCGAAATTCTATTAAGTCCATCCGATGGTCTATATAAGACGAAAGTAGGTATGTACGCATGGATCTAGTCAAATAAAATAATATTTTGGAAGAATCTATAAAAAAAATATTTAAGTTACGCTGAAACTTTGATGAAGCTTTGAACATAGTAAAATTTTATAAGCTATTGTTATTATATGCTATTGAAAGTTCCAGTAAATCCTGAAAACTGTACCATACTTGTGCTTCAAAAATTAATTAAGTAAACAAGTGAACATGCTTAGACCAAACCGCACTACATAATTCTATTTTTAGAATAAATAATTCATCGTCAGCATATCTCGCTTTGACTCACAAATGATAGTAGAAATACAAATTGAAATATGTTCACAGTATATAGGATGTGCATTTTAAGAAATATTTATAAAATACTGAATTGTATACTATTGTTTGCAATCCCCAATTTGCCGGAAAACAGATAGTCATGGCATTATCGTGAGAAGTTCTGATAAACCACGATATGCCTACTCGTTGTGATGATACTATAGCCTTCATTTACCAGCTTCATATATTACACGATCATTCTAAGAAACGTTCATTTACTTGTGTTAATTGCCTTTTAAAGTTTTCGGTATAACAAATGCCGTAATGTCGGTTTTTATTTAATTATGAATAAATTTTGTTTATATACCATAACCGTAATACCTTTACTCGTTTTATTTTAGCATTGCGTATTTCAAGCTCTTAATAAACGGTTTCTGTAAAATTTTGTTTTACAGTTTCATGTGATAAGGAATGTTTAATAGTTCACAGCAATTGCATGAAAATAAGTAAAACTTATTTGGAATTAAACGACTGAATTTGATTAATCCCAGATTATATTTAAGATACTCGTAATTATGTATGTTATGGAATTAAAATGATTCCAAAATTTTTACGAATTCTAAACCGCTAAAAACATTTTGAGATACATATGTATGTATGTATAAATCCCCACTTCAATTTGTCCAAAAGTTCATTAAAACTTAAACATTCCACTACATTCTCATATAATAACAACTCTCACTGATCTAGCCAAAAGCACAAACGAAGAAAAAAGCATAATAAAAAAAATTGTAGGTCAAACTACATCAACAGTTGGATGAACGTCATAGAATCATTTTTCTCCAAATACTAAAAGTTCATGTGCCCTAAATAGGACAAAACAACAATCGGTCCCGGTTATTTCAAAAAAAAAAAAAAATATTTATATTTTTCCAATCGAAATCGCTCATAACTTTTTTCTCGGAACAAAAAAAAATGTTGAACGTGGGTGAGTTATTTCTATGTAGCTCGTTATTTTTTGGTTTAAAATCCATAAATTGTCCAAGGTTAGAAGACGAATAAAAAAAAAACGAATCGAGAAAACAATTTAAGAACTTATATTTAAAAGGGATAATTACTTTAATCACCCCCCTCGGTCCACCCTTCTTTATTTTTTATTACTTGTTAGTTTTTAATTAGATATAAAATAATAAAAAAAAATGTAGATTACACAATTTTTTTACTTTTTTATTATTTTAATCAATAATTAGAAACGAAAGAATTTGTAAATTCATCATCATCTGTGAAACCGCCCCAAAAAAATATGTACGAATATGTACATAAAACCGAAAAAAATATTGTAACAAGGTTGGAAGGTGAGTTATAAAAGTACAATTATGTAAAAAAAATAGCATGAAAGCTCCTTATATACCTATAGTAGGGACTCTTATATATACCAAAATTAGTAAATACGATTAAATATATACACACCGTTGACTTTAATGACCTATAATTACATTATTATTACTACTATGGCTATTTTATAGTTAGGGCTTGATTTGTTTGCGTTTGTTTTACCTATTTTTCCCCAATATCAATTTAAACATAAGTCGCTTTTAACCCACATTCACGGTATATTTTTTCTTGGTGTTGCTTTTTATGTTCTTCACATCAAATACAACTTTTTTTCACTAAAACAAAATTTTTTATTTTGACTAAGAACATTTTTTGTAATTTTTTTCACTTTTCCTTCAAAATCACTTTTTTACTTCTTTTCGTTATCGATAAATACGAAATACGGTAACCAACAAGAAAAAAAAAACTACGGTAGGATAAAAATTTTAACCACAACAACACGAACTAGAAAAATATGATCTTCGAACAAAAAAAAAAATTAAAACTTGTGACACCAACAAAAAACTATTTACTTTTTTTATTTTTTAAATTTTCTTTTCTTTAAAAGCACATTTCTTATTATTTTATCTTATACAAAAAAAGCTAAGAGTAGAATTTTTTTATTTCACAAATTATACATTTTTTTTTAGTAATAAAAATTATTTTAAAACCAAAACTTCACAATTTAACAAAAATAATTATTAATTAAAATATTTTGTTCACTGTGTTCCACTTTAAACACTAATAATATTTCTGTGACTAAGAGCCAAAAGCCTTTAGAAAGCTTTACGAGTTAAATTTATATTTTTTTTTTGTATTTTTGTAACGCGAGATATGCACGAAAAATAATTTAAAACAACAAAAATATTCCGAATATTTTTGTACCAAAAATTTGTAAATAAAAAATAAATAATACTTTCACAATAAAAAACAAGATTTTTATATTTTTAAATTTATATTTTGTTCTGTAAAAATAACAATCCGCCTCGGGGTAGAATCGAACTATCCCAGGTCTTATTCGAGTTTAAACGAAAGTCAAAAGTTATACACGAGAATAGCGAGGAAAAGATAAAATTACAAACGCAAACGAAAATAAAAAACAAACGAAAACCGAGAGAATATCTTTCCTATTTTTTATTTTAACGAATGAGACCCGAAAATTAGAAACAAAAAATTTGGGTTAAAAACCGAAACGAACGTAGAACGTGAAATTGTGGAAAAAAATTGTTTTACGAATGTGCATGGAAGAGAGAACTTTTCTAGCTTTAATATGAATGTATGTGTGCTTGTGTGGAATAGAAAACATTCAGGAATGGATAACGATCATGCGTATCATAAGCTTCTTGTTAGTTTTTTTAATTCATCGTCGTTTATTTGGTATTTTCCCGTTTTCTGCTGTCTTGTTTTCAAATTTCTTTTCTCGTATTTTGGTTTTCCATTCTATTTCTATGTTTTCTCATATTTTTTATGACGCTTTTCTACGTTTTATTTTTGGAAGGAAAAATGGAAATTTGTGGAAATGAGAAGAACGATTTGTATAGTCTGTGCAAGAAAAATTGTATTTGTACAATGTACGGCAACCGGCAACAAAAGCTTTTAATTTTTCTTTTCAATCTAATGTTACATTATTTTCCTTCACCATTATAATCAGTTAAACCAAACTCATGCAAACCACAAGAGTATCAAACATAAGGTGTCGCGAATTTAGTCAACACATTTTAAAATTAATTTCCGAAAATGTTCGGAAATGTGACGATTTTATCAACCTCTGAAATTATAAACTTTTTGTGATATTGAATAAATTTGAAGTATGAACAAGTAGCTATATGTACTGTAAGTTTTGGTTCGATTTAAACTTAACATTAAGTATACCAATACTCAAACCATGTGTTTTACTAAGAATCTTTAGATTGTTAAACCCACAAAAATCACCGAAAACAAACTAACAGTCTTAAAATTTTATTAGAACTTGATACAAACTGAAACTGATGTTGAAATTCAATATTCCGACACACAACATTTGAACATCAATTCTCGAGTAAAATAAATTCATAGAAATATCCGTCTCTGTAGTTAAGGAGTTCTTTAACGTACCAGGAAATAAAATATGGACAAATGTAAAATGATTCTGTATTTGTATTGTACAACCAAAAACAAAAATGTCCGTATTTTTAAATAAGGTCCTCTACTTTTCTTAAAGCTTTAGAGAGGATCCTCGACAGATTTATTAGGGATAACTATTTAACTCCCCACTCAGTAACATGCAGCATGCTTACAAAGCTGACAAGTCCTGCGAAACTGCTCTACATGAACTCGTAACTAGAATTGAAAGATCACTTAATTACAAAGAGTTTCTTGTAGGTACCTTCCTGGACATTGCGGGAGCTTTTGAAGAATTACTTGTTAAATTTCAGCGATCTGGGTCATCGTGCAAAGCTACCCGAATGATCTCGTTTTGACAGTTTCTGGGAAATACCTGAACATCTTATCTGATCTGATGCAGAACGCCCTTACTATAGTGGAAGTTTGGTGTGTTGAAAAGTGGTTGCACGTCAATCATGCGATAGCTGATCAGGTGTTGTCCAGACGTAGAAACAGTGCTAATATATCTGTTCCCACTCTATTCGGTAGAGCAATTACAAGGACTGAGCACGTGAAACACCTAGGCGTTATTCTAGATAGTATAAACCCTCCTGGAAATTTCACCATGATTATAAGTTATAAAAGGCCATTGCTATCTTTTGGCAATGCAGAAGGGCCTTTGGCAATTTCTGGGGTCTGACCCTCAAAATGATGTTATTCATCTACAAATTACTGGTTTTAGCTTTCGTGTCGTATGCAGCTGTTGTATGGCGGCCAGTTGTGAAACTGACGTTTTCTATAGCAAGGCTGGATGTACTGAACATGACAGCCTGTATGGCTATAACCAGGGCTATGTCGTCTACTCCCCTTCTTGCTATGGTGTCTATTCTATATGCTTGCCCGAATTGCAGTCTTACATTCTTGGTATAGCGTGCTCTTCTGCGTTTCGTATGAGATGCATTGGGGTATGGAATGCCTTCGGGACTTGTGCGGGGCATAGACAAATTCTTAATAAGTTTACGTCACATATTCCGGAGGTTGAAATGGTCAATGACAGGCTATTGCCCAAATTTAACTTCACCTTCACTTCTTCTCCGTCGCTTTCTTCTTGAGAGAACTGTGGCTCAGGGTTTGGTTTCTTTTGTTCAAAGTATGGGCTCAGATTCACGGGTAGTCTGATCAAACACTGCACGGTTTTAAGTTTAATGATTTAGGCAAGGATTTTATTATCTTAACGGATAGTAAAGCCGTGCTCAATACCTTTAAAAACCCTTTAACTACATCTAAATTGCTCAAAGAGTGCTAACATTTCATTAATCGCCTTTGCTCTAATTCGAAAGTAAGGTGGATGCCTGCTCATTGTGGCGATGTGGGAAATGAGGTTGCTGACTTTTTAGCGAAAGCTGGATCATGCAGTAAATTTTGTGGTCCCGAGCCAGCAATTCCTCTATCCTTCAACAGTGGTAAGGATGCTATTACGAAGTTCGATTTACTTGAACTGGCTCAGAAGTGGCGTTCTACTCCTAGCTGTCAAAAGGCAAAACGGTTGATCATCGAACCCAATGTGAGGGTCACTAAATATGGGCTATCCTTAAAAAGAGCCAACTCGGAATTCTGGTTGCACTTATTACGAGCCATGAACGTTTCAAGGTTCATCTCCAACGCATGAGACTAGCTCAGAATTATCTTTGTGACGATTGTCTGGAGGAAGTGGACGACTGCCTACACTACCTTTGCAGATGTCCGGCCATTGTGTTCTCGTACGGGTCTTTGAACGTAGATCAGTTATTATCCATCTTTTGATTCAAACTTTTACAGTTTGCTAAGGCTGCTGTGCGCTTACGTGAGTAAGGATAGATCCTCAAGGTTTGCACCATGGGCCCATTGTGCCATTGAGTGCGGAATTTCTGTAGGTTCCAAAAGTTTTAATAAAATAAAAAAAAAGTAAGGTGATTCCCGTATATTTCATAAAATATGTATAACAACTGTATCATTTTACAATTAGTTATAAAAATGTCGTTGTTAGAAGTAGATCGTCGTAAATTAATTTATAAATTTTGTCAGGAAACCCCGATTAAAACAAAAGAACGTGACTTTTCACAACTTCAAGGATCTTGGATTCATAAAATCGTTTATCTTTATTCTATACAAACAATTAAACTGTTTGAAAATAAAGAACACGTAGAAAAAAAACCCGGCTCTGGTAAAAAATGTCAACTGCAAGATAGTAAAGTCGAATGAAATTGAATGGTGGCTAAAAATATCAAGTTGACCCAAAAAATGTCAAGTAATATTTACAATGTATGAATATAAAACGAAGATCCATAAAGTCGGCACCGGCAACTACAGTCGCACAATTAGCTACAATTCTTCAGCTTATAAATGTGTGATGGATGATGAAACTTATGTTGAAGGTAATGAATGGCATCCAAACTATCATATTATGAATCTCCCGATCACGAAACCCCAGAAAATAAGAAGTTTATTCATAAGATCAAGTTTCCGGGTAAAGTTATGTTGAGGTTGGCCATTAGCGAACGAGGCATCAGTGGTCCAGTTTTTTTTAAAAGTGGTTTAGCGGTCAATGCGCAAACATACAGAAACAAATGTGTACCGGTGCCTCAGAAATTTATTGATAAATATCATAAAATTGATAAAGCAACGTTTTCTAATTTACGTCAACGCAGAATAGAATTTATCCCTAAAGACTGCATCCCAAATGTTGCACAACTGAGGCCAATTGAGAATTCAGTCAATAAAACTCGAGCGTGCATTTGTCTTGGCAATAATATCAATGCAGTTCTTATTGACGAGTGTAGCTCGGCTGATGTTACGGCTGCGCTCAGTACTCTTGTATCCGTTAACTCCGTATGACTCTTCTTCACCTCCTCCCTCTGAACTCACTAATCTTGTGACATGGTGTAAGAATAAGCATACCACTTTGGTGATTGGCTGTGATGCTAATGCTCATCCCACGATCTGGGATAGTACGAACATTAACCACAGGCGTTCTTCTCTGCGTAACTATGTAAGCTCCTCAACTCTGTTCGGCGGGAGATGATTGATATTAGCCTATGCTCTATGTCCATTATTGATTTAAGTTTAGATTGAAGGGTGACGGATGACATCCTCACCTCACGTCAGTTAATATTAACATCCGTCCGTTAATATTACCCTTAAACGATCGCCTCGTAAAACTTCGGAATTTAACCGATTGGGGTCTTGTCTCTCTCGAGCTAGGTTCTTTACTTGCGCCACCGAAGGTTATTCGGTCGATGAAGGACATTGATGATCAAGCATCGTCACTTGCATTGGCAATTACGATAGCCTTCGAAAACTCGTGTCCTCTTATCACGAATCAGAAAATTTGGGACAAACCTTTCTGGAACTCTGACCTTAAAAAATTAAGGAAATCTACTAGGAAACTGAAGAACAAAGCAAAAAAGTCTAAGCAACAGATTGATTGGGATAGATAACTTCTTGTTAACACAAAAGGAATATAAAAGAAGTTTAAGATTCGCTCTAAGAGCCTCGTTTTTGAACTACTGCTAGGAAATCTAAAGTTTTAGAAGTTTTAGCTAAGAACAGTATGTGTAAACTTGTTTGTATTCATCTACCAGACGGACAGCTTACCTCTTCCAACAAGGAAATTGGTGAGCTGTTCCTTTCGGCTCATCTTCCTGGTTGTGATATTGTCAACTCGGATGATGTTGCTGCCGAGCTCACTAGGATGTCTGTTAGAATAAGTCCGATTATACGGATCCTAAGTCCTTTAGGCCTATTAGTCTATCCTCAACTTTCCGTAAAGCTCTGGAAAGAATTGTCGATAGATTTATTAGAGATCCTTTTCTAATCACCTCCCCACTCAGTAACATGCAACATGCTTACGGAGTCGGTAAGTCCTGTGAAACCAACCTACATGAACTTGTAACCAGGATTGAAAAATCTTTTAATAATAAGGAGTTTCTTGTGGGTACTTTCCTGAATATTGCAGGAGCTTTCGATAGCACTTCGTATGCTACGATCACTACTGCCTGTACCAATTTTGGTATTGATCGCACCATTATCTTATGGATTGAATCCATGCTCAAGTCTCGCACTGTGGAGGCGGAGCTACGCTGATGATCTCGTTTTGATAGTCTAAGGCAAACATCTCAGTGTCTTATCCGATCTAACTCAGAATGCCTTAACTATTGTGGAGGCATGGTGTGTTGAAAAGGGTCTTCACGTCAACCCTTCTAAAACTGATTTAATTGTGTGTCTTCGAAGAGGAATACTCTTGAACTATTTGTTTCCTCCCTTTTTGGAAGAACGGTCACTAAATGTGACCACGTCAAGCACCTTGGTGTTGTCCTGGATAGTAACCTTTCCTGGAAGAATCACCTGGATTACAAACTTCAAAAAGCAACTGCCATTTTTTGGCAATGTCAGAGCTTTTGGGAAATCCTGGGGTTTAAGCCCTAGGATGCTTTCTTTCATTTATAAATCACTGGTCCAACCGCTACTATCATACGCTTCTATTGTGTGGTGGCCAGTGGTTGACCTGAAGGCTTCTGTCGCCAAGCTTAATGGTCTACAAAATCTTGCTTGCAGAGCCATAACTGGGGCTATCTCCTCGACTCCACTTCTTGCCCTAGATTCCATTCTTTCATTGCCTCAGTTACGCACCTTTAATTTAGGCACAGCCTGTTCTGCAGCATATCATCTTAGGTGCATTGGGGCTTGGACTGTTTTCGGTTCTATCGTGGGACCGACAATTTTTTAAATATTATTATTCATGTTTACCATAATCGATATGGTTAATGACCGACTACTACCCGAATTCCATTTCTCAAATATTTTCTCGGTGGCTTATCCCTCGCAAGATTTGAGGAGTTCACAGGACTTTCTCAACTAATTAGATAAGTCCATCGTCTTTTTTTCTGATGGCTCTCGTTCTAACTAACTTTTTTTCTGATGGCTCTCGTTCTAACTATTTAGCGTTCTAGCCTCAGTGCCGGTTTTGGAATCTACTGCCCTTGGACAAATCTGAGACTTTTGGGTAGTCTTGACTGTTTCTAAACTCGTCCAGGAATGCAAACATTTCATGAACCTTCTTTGTTCTAACAATAAAGTTACGGTCATGTGGGTACAGGCTCATTGTGACATCGTCGGCAATGAGATCGCGGATTGTTTAGCCAAAGCTAGCTCCCAATTGACTTTGTTTGGTCCTCAACCAGCGGTTCCTGTTTCTTTCAACTACGGGAAGAAAGTTATAAAGGACTACCCCTTGAAAGACCTAAGGACTCAGTGGCTTGAGACTTTTAGTTGACGTAAGGCGAAGTACTTCATTAAGGAGCCCAATTTGAGGTCAACGAAGTATGCTTTATCTTTAAAAAAGAACCAGTTAAGACTTTTGGTAGCGATTCTTACGGGACATGGCCGTTTTAAAGATCATCTACATCGTACGTGTTTAGCTCATGATGTTATTTGCGAGGACTGCCTTGAGGAAGATGATGACTGGGTTCACTTCGTGAGCAGTTGTCTTGCTTTCAGTTCCATACGAATTCAGGTATTCAACTTTAGGTGTTTAAATTTAGATCAGTTGTCCTCTCTGCCTTGTTCTAAACTTGTTCAGTTTGCAAGGGCAGCAGTACGCGTTTGCGAATCCTCGTGGGTCAATTAAAATTTTTTAGGCAAATTTGAAGAGAATGGTACACAGCAACGGATATCCTGCCAAAAATGTTGAATGCTGGATTAGAAAGACAAAAAGAAATTTAAAGATTATCGATACGTCAAGAACGCAGCTTACCTCTTCCAACAAGGAAATTGGTGAGCTGTTCCTTTCGGCTCATCTTCCTGGTTGTGATATTGTCAACTCGGATGATGTTGCTGCCGAGCTCACTAGGATGTCTGTTAGAATAAGTCCGATTATACGGATCCTAAGTCCTTTAGGCCTATTAGTCTATCCTCAACTTTCCGTAAAGCTCTGGAAAGAATTGTCGATAGATTTATTAGAGATCCTTTTCTAATCACCTCCCCACTCAGTAACATGCAACATGCTTACGGAGTCGGTAAGTCCTGTGAAACCAACCTACATGAACTTGTAACCAGGATTGAAAAATCTTTTAATAATAAGGAGTTTCTTGTGGGTACTTTCCTGAATATTGCAGGAGCTTTCGATAGCACTTCGTATGCTACGATCACTACTGCCTGTACCAATTTTGGTATTGATCGCACCATTATCTTATGGATTGAATCCATGCTCAAGTCTCGCACTGTGGAGGCGGAGCTACGCTGATGATCTCGTTTTGATAGTCTAAGGCAAACATCTCAGTGTCTTATCCGATCTAACTCAGAATGCCTTAACTATTGTGGAGGCATGGTGTGTTGAAAAGGGTCTTCACGTCAACCCTTCTAAAACTGATTTAATTGTGTGTCTTCGAAGAGGAATACTCTTGAACTATTTGTTTCCTCCCTTTTTGGAAGAACGGTCACTAAATGTGACCACGTCAAGCACCTTGGTGTTGTCCTGGATAGTAACCTTTCCTGGAAGAATCACCTGGATTACAAACTTCAAAAAGCAACTGCCATTTTTTGGCAATGTCAGAGCTTTTGGGAAATCCTGGGGTTTAAGCCCTAGGATGCTTTCTTTCATTTATAAATCACTGGTCCAACCGCTACTATCATACGCTTCTATTGTGTGGTGGCCAGTGGTTGACCTGAAGGCTTCTGTCGCCAAGCTTAATGGTCTACAAAATCTTGCTTGCAGAGCCATAACTGGGGCTATCTCCTCGACTCCACTTCTTGCCCTAGATTCCATTCTTTCATTGCCTCAGTTACGCACCTTTAATTTAGGCACAGCCTGTTCTGCAGCATATCATCTTAGGTGCATTGGGGCTTGGACTGTTTTCGGTTCTATCGTGGGACCGACAATTTTTTAAATATTATTATTCATGTTTACCATAATCGATATGGTTAATGACCGACTACTACCCGAATTCCATTTCTCAAATATTTTCTCGGTGGCTTATCCCTCGCAAGATTTGAGGAGTTCACAGGACTTTCTCAACTAATTAGATAAGTCCATCGTCTTTTTTTCTGATGGCTCTCGTTCTAACTAACTTTTTTTCTGATGGCTCTCGTTCTAACTATTTAGCGTTCTAGCCTCAGTGCCGGTTTTGGAATCTACTGCCCTTGGACAGATCTGAGACTTTTGGGTAGTCTTGACTGTTTCTAAACTCGTCCAGGAATGCAAACATTTCATGAACCTTCTTTGTTCTAACAATAAAGTTACGGTCATGTGGGTACAGGCTCATTGTGACATCGTCGGCAATGAGATCGCGGATTGTTTAGCCAAAGCTAGCTCCCAATTGACTTTGTTTGGTCCTCAACCAGCGGTTCCTGTTTCTTTCAACTACGGGAAGAAAGTTATAAAGGACTACCCCTTGAAAGACCTAAGGACTCAGTGGCTTGAGACTTTTAGTTGACGTAAGGCGAAGTACTTCATTAAGGAGCCCAATTTGAGGTCAACGAAGTATGCTTTATCTTTAAAAAAGAACCAGTTAAGACTTTTGGTAGCGATTCTTACGGGACATGGCCGTTTTAAAGATCATCTACATCGTACGTGTTTAGCTCATGATGTTATTTGCGAGGACTGCCTTGAGGAAGATGATGACTGGGTTCACTTCGTGAGCAGTTGTCTTGCTTTCAGTTCCATACGAATTCAGGTATTCAACTTTAGGTGTTTAAATTTAGATCAGTTGTCCTCTCTGCCTTGTTCTAAACTTGTTCAGTTTGCAAGGGCAGCAGTACGCGTTTGCGAATCCTCGTGGGTCAATTAAAATTTTTTAGGCAAATTTGAAGAGAATGGTACACAGCAACGGATATCCTGCCAAAAATGTTGAATGCTGGATTAGAAAGACAAAAAGAAATTTAAAGATTATCGATACGTCAAGAACGCAGGCGGCAATGGAAAAAGAGTAAATTGTCATTATTTTCATTCATCAGTTTTTGGTTACAGGTGATCGAATTTAAATACGACTATAGAAGGAAACTGCTAATTAATGTCAGAATCTAAAAAAAAAGATATAGAGAAAAGAAAACCTATTGAATTTGATTGCTGTGTTTACTGGCTACCGTAGTGAAAACATTTATCCCAAATCGATAGGTGAATAATTGTGTTAGTTTAAATATTATAGTCAACTGACATATTCGCGATAATGAGACTATAAAAAGCTGTTTGAATAAAATTATGAAATATGGCCAACTGGAAAGGAACTTTGATTCTCAACTGGTAATTGAAATGTCTATAAATTCTAATCAAACGATTGAAATGAAAGGAAAATACCCTAATGTGTACAGTGGATATTGCAACGAATGTGGGATTTAATCTTAATACTAGGAGTTGTATCGTCTTGTAGATGACAGTATATTAGTCATACTCATTATATAGTCAATGAGTAAGCCAACAGGTTGTTGTGACGAACACCTAACTTAATTCGACCTTTGCTTATAGTTTGTAAAATCCAAAAGAGGGTCATACGCTACCTAAAGTTCACGATTTAATCGCTTAACTAGGCAATTTAAGAGTAAAGCTGCATCTAATAGCCTTGGGTTTATCTTTATCTAAAACTAGAAGTAACTTGAATAAAAAACCGTATTAAAGCCGTTACGGACTAGGTGCTGTTTTAAACTATGTAGTTATCATGAAGGGAGTCCAGTAATAAGTAATGTTTACTTTAACTATAGTTCCACCAGCCAGAAACCATTATATCCAGTTGCATCGTAATGCGTAATATTTGCGATAAATAAATCTAAACTACATTTACATTAATTGTTCATAAACGTATACTATGTTTTGATTTCGTATACATTGAGAGGGGTATCTTCATAACTTCAATCCGTACTAAAAAATGCTCATTATAAGCTGTAAATAAATATTCTTTGGGCTCTTATAAAATTTTGTACATATGGATTTTGTTATTTGCCATAAACTGCACGCACTAACACAATAATAACGTACATATTTAATGTGTGATTTAAATACATTTTGTATGATATTTATAATTTTGATATGATATATAGCTTTCAGTCATGAACACATTGGAATTCCATTACATCTAAAAACGATGTAATGTCAATGGTATGGTAATGAACATGACAATAAAGGGATTCTGAATGCCGATTATGAATGACAGACATATAAAAAATGAACTGAAGACAAACAATTTATTTAACTACATGCAGATAATATGAATCATTTTGGATTGCTTGCATGTCACTTGTTTTAGTCAGTGTATCCAGTACATTTCAGATATTTCCATATGTAAATTAACCTCATTTATAAAATTTTACATGTACTGGCTGTATAATCTACATATTAGTTTTGGGTTGTGTCTTAGATTATCTGTTCAAGTCAACAAATTTTTTGGTGTATGTTGAGAATTTGAATCATTCCAAATTAAAATATTAAATTTATCCTAAATTTAAACCTCCATCTCTACCGTATATATAATATACATACATACATATATACCATCATCGTAATTTTGATCCATTTTGTGTGCTATTTAGCGATAATAATCAATTCAAAATTCTTATATTCGTTACGTTACGTTAATTTTTGAAATTGACACTAAATACTATTAAAATAAATGTTACAAAATAGTAGCGGCAAACCAAAAAATATATACTCAACTCTATAGGCAGACATACATTTATTTTTAAACTCACTAAAGTAGTAAGGCTCAGGCTACCTACACTTACTTTACAGTGAGATATTTTGTGTCTGAGGCTTGTTTTAGTGAAACCTCAACGTACTTAAAAAAAAATTATTTTCAATTCATTTTTTTGTATGCCTATTTGCCAGTCATAATCGGCATGAAGAAGAAGCAAGTAAATTTCAACTTTTTTTAAAAATAAGATTGAAATAAATTATAATAATTGTTGAATGACAATTTAAAAATCAGTCTAGCATGGATACAGATTTCTATTTAGAAATTAGTTGGTATTCGTATAATTTACTTACACAAAGTATACAAAGTAAGTAGTAGTGTAAGTTGTACTGGTAATGTTACCATATCCATACTGTTGCTATAGCCTGCTGCATACTTTTGCATACGTTCTTGTTCCAAAATGGTAAATGTATCCCTTACCACTTTCATTGATATTATCCTCTTAAAGTTAATTGTAAACTTATTTTAACTGAAAATCGTTCATCCATTTAAAATATTATGAAACTAATAAGTCTGTTGAAATTCTAATCTAATTTTCAAAATTAACTTGATTTTTAATTTGTTCAAATTGTGTAGCTTAAAATTGATTTTGATATCCAAAACCGCAATAAGAAGACTCTAAAAAGCGAGCAAATAGCTTAGTACGGTTAAAACTACGGTGATTAGAACAAAAAATATTGGATTCGAACGTATAGTATATGGGAGGAACGTGTAACCATAGTGTGGAAAATGGATTTACTCCCTATTACATCTATCTAATCACATCTTGCGTGGCACAATTTATCATTGCATGCAGCTAAGCAAAATGTTTGCAAATTTATAAAAGTTGACGGAATGATTATGAGTAGCCTGTAGCCGTACGCCAATGGAATGGTATGTGGACGATAAACGCCTTTGATTATATAACCCTGGATAGATAACACATACAAAAATCGCAGTATGTTGTAATTCAAATGATGGAAACATTTACTTAAAATTACTGATAATAGATGTCACTATCACAACCTTTTGCAATTTCAGAAAAACTTGATCGTAGTAGGTAAAACAAAAATTAGAAAATAATAAATATATTTGACGTGTATGTGTAAATGTTTCTGTAAAGAAAAGTAATATAAATAATTATTATCCAGAAAAATGAATGTAGTTTGTAAATTTTATATTTTATTATTATTATAGTTGGCTGGAACCCAAGCAGGTTCTGCAATCAATACCGCCCATGGTGCAAACCGAGGATACTATCACAATTCGCAAATGCGCCTGGCTGCTCTGACCAACTGTAACGGCTTAAACCAGGGTAGGGATGACAATTGACCTACATTTAAAGATCAATGATTAAGAAATCGGGACGTATAACTACCTCGACATCGGGACAGCAACAAATAAACTGAGTGCTGTCATCGTCATCTTCAAGACATATGTCACACAAGGAATCTTGAACAAGTCCCATTCTTAGTAAATGGAGTTCAAAACAGAGCAAACTTTGTGAGTCTCGGATTAGGTTAACAAATGAAGTACTTAGCCACTCGGAATGTAGTAGAAGCTAGCCAATTACGCTTAGCCTGCAAAAAGATGAAGTTCTTAATCGCATTCTTGCCACAATTAAAGGTCAGAGGCACTACCGGTTCAGGTCCAATGACTTTCATACTTGAGCCTCTTTTACCTAAAACATCAGCTATTTTATCACTTTCAATGCCACAATGAGCCGGAACTCACATAACTCTGACACGATTATTAGAGCAAAGGACGTTAATAAAATGTTTACAGTCCTTGACCTGTTTGGAAGTGATTATAGGATTTCGTAATGGATTGAGCATAAGGCCCAGATTCCCACATGATCGTAGGTCATGCAAATCAAGTATAGAAGACGAGGATTTAGCACCCGTAATAGCTCGACAAGCCATACTTTGTATGTTATTAAGCTTCGCTATAACAGAACTTGACTGAACCACAGGCCACCAAACAACAGACGCGTAAGATTGTATTTAGGTAAAGCTAGACATTTGTAAATAAACATCAGTATTTTAGGGGGCAGACCCCACGACTTCCCAAATGGTCTTCTACACTGCCAGAAACTGGAAGTGACCTTTTGCAATTTAATTTCAATATGAGATTTCCAGGAGAGTTTACTGTCCAGAAAAACACCTGATAGTACATTTATTTACCCTGAACCAGAACGACTAAGTCATCAACATAACTCTGAGCAGTGAAGCTATAACCAAAATAGAAAGGGAGTCCAGCTCAGCTACAGCAATGCGCAACCTCAGCAAAGATACAATCGAAGTAACAATGGTATGGTCAATTCCAAAATTAGTGCAGGCTTCAGTGATGGAAGCGAAAGAAGTACACACAAGAAGTACTCCTTAATACTAAGCGATCTTTCAATCCTCCTAACCAGTTTATGCAGCGCAGTTTCATATGATCTCCCAACTCTGTAAGCATGTTGAATGCAACTGAGTGGGGTGACAGATAAGTGATGATCCCTAATATATCTGTCCACAATTCTTTCCAGAGTTTTGAGAAAAGTTAAAGAAAGACTAATAGGGCGAAATGCCTTGGGATTGGTATTGTCCGTCTTCCTAGCTTTCGGGATGAACAAAACTCTACTGCCGCTCCATATGCTCCTCTGTGGAATATATCCACACGCAAAGCACGCTTGAGAGAGTTGAAGTAAATGTTCCTGAATTAGGAAAAACTTCATCTGGACCACCTGATTTATAAGGTGAGAAGGAGAAAACGCTCCAGCGCAAGGTGTTGAGAGTAAGTAGGCCAAGTCCTAGTCGGGTGAATAATCAGTACCAGTGGGCTGGGCGTTGCACCCAGGGAAATGAACAGAAAGTAGTAGTTAGTCAATTTCCTTCTTGGAAGATATTAATCTGCCATCAGGAAGTTGAAGCGCATCGAATCAGCAGGAATCTATTCTAACCAAGGACCTATTAAGTCTGGCGATCCCAGAGATACTATTAATTTCTTCGCAGAAGCTAATCCAAGAATTCCTACGAGCGGATATTAACATTTTCTTATATTCTTTTTGAGCTGCCAAAAAGTTATCCCAAACAACCTGAAGGTTAAATCTTTTGTCTTTGTTTTTAAGTCTCCTAGCAGTTTTCCTAAGTATTTTAAGATCAGAACACCAAAACGGCTTATTCTGAGATGTTTGCTCGGTAATAAGAGGACAAGATTTTTCGAAGGCTGACGTGACTGCATGCGTCAAAGATGAAGCTAGCAATTCAATGTCCTCAGTCGAACATATATCACCCAACGAAACCAGCCAGTTCCAACTCAAGAGACAATAACTCCCAGTTGGTAAGCTTCTTGTTACGATAAACTTTAAGAGTAGGTCTTCTAAGATTTAAATTAAACAAGATGCAACTATAGTCGGAGGTGAGAATGTCATTGGTCACCCTCCAATTAAAGATCAAATCGATAATCGACATGGAGGACAAACTAATGTCAATCACTTTCCGCCTTACTGAATTGATGAAGGTAGGCTGACAGCCTTTGTTAAGGATTTCAAGCTCAGATGTGATCAGGTAATTAAGTAGAGATAAACTCCTATCATTAACATTCGTGCTACCCCATAACGTGTGATGAGCATTAGCATCGCATCCTATACCAGTAAAGGTAAATGATTTGTCCTGCTCCACGAGACAAGGTTGCTAAACTCCTCCGAGGGAGGAGGTGAGACCGAATTGTAAGGCTACCATTGATGCTACCACCGGTGATCCGACTGAGTTTGACGATTTGAGAGAGACGAGCACAGCTGCAATATCCGCTGAGCAACATTTATGAATTAGGGTAGCACTCAGACTGTTTGAAATAAACATGCAGGCTCTTATCTTATCATTAGTCCCTCTCTAGAGGGTTCTGCACCTACAGGATCCAAACAGAAACCACACCGTCAAGCAGATAAGCTTCCTTAATTAGGCAAATGTCTACCTGTGAATTAGCGTGCAGCAACTTAAGCTCAAACGATGTAGCTTTGCTATGGTGTACGTTGATCTGTTTCACCTAGAAGTCATAATAATAATTACAAGCTAAGGAAACAATCGAGGGTGAGAACCGAACTACGTTCCTGATACAACCCAAACAAAGGTCGTAACTGGAAGCTAGTTTGCTGTTCAATATCAGAATCACACAAGCTAAACCCGAAGCAAGGCCCGAGGTGAACCCAACGACATTTTTCATAACGAATATCACTGACCCACTGTCAGTTACTAAAAGGGATTCTAACAAAGTGAGCATGAATTCCAGAAATTGTTTTCTACATAGCGAAATACAGTGCTTGTTGTAGTTCTCTGTAAAATAAAAAATAACAGACCTCAATCCAGAAACTACACCATCAAGAAGGTTAACATCCTGAATCATATAAAATCTTGTTTGCGGTACTGCACGCAATTTCCTTAGATTAAACCTAAACTGCATGGAAGTCATAAACGAAACCAGCAGAGAAGAACCGGATACTTTACGGGCCGGATATAATCTGAAAGATAATCCTGTCCAGTACGTACTGCAAAGAGTATCTGGAACCAGTAATGGTCTCAACAGATTTTAGGTCAACCCGAAATACAATAGCTTGACGCCTAGCCTCGCGCTTGTATCGGACAACCTTTCATCCAATTTTCGACACTGACGGGTTCTTTAAACCAATTTTGCTTAATACAACTTTGGGATCCTCCGGAGAACCGGGAACCCAAGTGTATATTAGCAAAGGTTTACGACCTCATACAACCACTTGTATGAGTCGTAATTGGCGCATTTACAGATAATGTTGCCCAGCAGTTGCGGAATAAAATTACCCGTTTGAGCTGTAGCTAGTACCTTTCGGTGGATCTCCAAATGTTTATATACTGTAAATTTTGTTTTCAAGCTTGTTGGTTTTCAATATGACAATTTAATTTTTGTATATATTTCTATAATTAAGTTTAAAACATGTTGAAAACTTTGAATTCGCATGGGCTTCAAGAATTAATTCTATAAATATGTTTATTTCTTTTTTTCTGATTTTACAAGTTCTATAATTTAATGAACAGCATGACAAGTTTTTATTTAGTTTCCTTTCTTGGAAACCATAAGTTCCATTTGCTTGTAAGAGCCATGAACGAAGATAAGTGAGGCTCACAATAATACAATAATTCTAGACAAGTATCAAATTTAATGATTACAGTTTACAATATTTTGCGGAGCTAGCGGTCCATAGTTATATAGTGAAAGCTAAAAGCTAAATACTATATAAGATAACGATATAAGCTAACCGTTCACTCAGCGGTATAAAGTAGATACATTTGAAAAAGATTACCCAAAACTGTAAATTAGGCGATTATTGATTTATTAGAATAATACTGTTAGTATTTTTAACAAAAATAAGATTCTATGTGATACATAGAATTGAATAATTTGTTTAGATTCGGCAATTTCATGGTAGATTTTCATCTTCAAAAGTTCAAACTCTTCATTTTGGCCACGCCGCTATTTTGTGCTATATCAACACAAAATTTGCTAAAAGTAAGCAATTCATTCATTTTTGCCGTTTTCACGCACAAAAAAACGAGAAATGTGAACCATAAATTTAAGGTAAAAATAGAATTTAACACATGAAGTTCACTCAACCCCTCTATACCACACCATCAATCACTTGAGTGATATACAGCCATTATTCAAATTTGGCAATTGAAATTTTGTGAAAAAGCAAGAGAAAATGAAAAAAAACGAACTAAAAAAAAATAAGCAATGTTGACAAAAATAAGATAATCCATTTTTCTGTTCGTTTATTTTTTTCAAGTTGAGTTTATGTAGCATTACATAAATAAAACATATCTTCTCTAATATCTATAATTGATCATGAAAGAAATTTTCGAAACCATTAGATGAGCCCCAGATAAAGATAAAGCATACTGCTATGCTATACTACAAGATAATCTATGCTAAATCCAATTAGCACACAAAACCAATGTCAAGATAAGAAAATTTTGTTTGTTACTGGATACATTTCCTCTTTGTGCAGAGTAAAAAAATTCCAGAAAATAACGAAATATTTTCTAATGTAATAAAACAATATTTCGATTTACATACTCCCTGTGTATATACATATATGTATGTACTTATATATATTGTACATAATTTTAACAAACAAACAAATTTAGTAAAACGCAAGCCGAAAATTTCTATAATATCACCACGTCACAACCACAACATATATATAGATACATATATACATACATACATGTGTAATGTATATAAGACCCATTGGAAAATATTATATTTATTATCCACCATAAAACATTATACAGAATATAAAACGAAAATGAGGAAAATTACATTCATACTCGTGCTCTTTCATTCTCTCCTCCTCTCTATCTCTCATTCAGCTCTTTTATTTTCTATTTATTTTCACAGGAAAATCTTTTTGTTTTTTCTTTCACTTTGCTTGGATATTTTTCCATGTTTATTTTTCGTGATTCGTTCAATTCGTTATTTTTATATTTTCCTTTTTAGTTTTCCCTTCTGTTTATCCATATAGATGTATGAGTGTCTGCTTTCTTCTTTTACGGAGAAAAACAGATATCATACATAAAAGAAAATTAAACAAAAATATGTACATACATCACATACATATAAGATATAACTAAAACGTAAACACAGTAGAGGAAAATTTACAGTGCGTAAAATAGGAAAACCCATCCTGGTAGATACAATTTTACTGAATTTTTACTGTTTCGTTTTTCATATTAAAATTATAAAGGTGGATGTATTCATCATCATAATACCTAGATATATTGTATTTAACCAAAAATTTACACTGGCAAACCATCTTCATTTGTGTGTGTGTGTTGTGTGTTAAATTTAACAGATTGTTGGTTTGCTTTATGGTTTGAATATATTTGCTCCATTAAATTACCAACTATACTACACCGTAAAAACGATATGTTGGTTTATAATTGTATAGACACAAGGGAGGTAAGTGCTGTTAAATATTATGAGTTTTTATACCGATGTTAATTTCAAGTGCAGTACTTTTGCATATATGTAGTGGAGTAAATACTCGTAAATCCAGCAATTTGCAATCGGCAAGTTTATTCGATCAATATGCAAATTTGAAGTTGAATTTTTAGTTTTTTTTCAAATGTTTGTTTGTTTTTATAATTGTCATTTTTCTTAACTTTAAGAAATCACCGAAGATAAAGAGGACCCTCTCACATTTATTTTGAAAAATACTCAATAGACTGAGCTATGTTGATTTACGTTGATTTTCAAAAAAAAAATTATATTTTATATTTGACTTGTTTGCGTAGCTGGTAGGACTTGAGTCTTCGTATTCGAATGTAAGGCGGTCATCTTATTTTTTATCATTTATATTTTAATATCTTTTTAATTATTTAGTTTCTAGTTATTTTAATCAGATGCGTCATGTAAAACATATTAAAATAAACAAATATATGTTGATTAAATAGATTGCCATGTATATTAAGCAACTATATAAATAGCAAAAAAATATCTAGCATCACATAGCATTAAGTTGTTATTATTGGAATATCCAAACAAAGGTACTTAAAAATATCCCTACATTTTACATATCCCCACATAAGATTTTGTTAAATCTACTTGTTCTTTTGCGAAATGTATCCAAAAATAATTCCTTAAAAAATATTATTGCAGATAGAAGGGTTATATAAAAGGTTTTGGCATTCAAAACCTTTTGTGTAACTCTTGTATCTGCGGTAATATTTCTTATCAAACCCTATTTTTGTTAAACTTTCTTTTGGATAACTTAACTGAATTATTTCCAATCTATTGCACTCAACTTTACCTCTGTTGTAAAAAATAATCACTCCACAATTTCAGATTATAGTTAATACTGCAGTATGGGCCGACTATCAAGATTTGTTGAATTACCATCCAATATCACATTCTTCCATTAGCTCCAATTATATGTTAGACAATATAAAACTACTAATTTCTTTTATTTCGAAAAATACTATAGATATCATTCATCAATTTTCCCAATTTCCAGGAGCTTATTGATTTTTTTAAATATCGTTATACAGTGCTAACCTGGTTTATCTCCAAAATTCAATTTTTTTGAGTTAGTAATTGATTCTTACTAAACTCAATACTCTCTTTTCGATTCCATTTTGTTTTATCTCCTCTCTTTAACGAGATATTCAGTAGTAAATTTAGGGTAACCACCAGAAACAAAGAAAGTTAAAAATTTGTTTTAGTGTATCTACCGTTTTTACTAATTTTGGTATGCAATTGAACGAAATGAGCGTATTTACACTTGGTCTCATGAATCCGGATTCTTTCTTCGTATTTCCCTCCTTTACCTACAAAACCGGTTTTATTGCAGCCATGTTGGAGATTCATTTTTAAACCAAAATTTTTTGTTTTTCTCGGGATTCATCGCACTACCAAAAACAAAAATGAAATTAAAAATTCTCAAGGACATATGATTCCCAGAGAAAAGCATTTATGAAATAAAAAAGATTCATACACATACATAGAAATGCATTAAATAAAACCGGATTCATATGAATCCTTGTGTAAACGGCGATGGGATTTTTGAAACCAGAGAATTCGGATTCATGATACCTAGTGTAAATACACCCAATGAGCGTATTAACACTTGGTCTTATGAATCCGGATTTTTTCTTCGTATTTCCCTCCTTTACCTATAAAACCGGTAAAGGTTTGTAGGTAAAGGAGGAGAATGCGAAAGAAGAATCCGGATTCATGAGACTAAGTGTAAATACGCTCAATAGGATTAAATAATTTGAAAGTTATTTTGTTCAATCGTAATTTTGGTTTAACTTCAATTTTGTTTTCAATTTGACTAATTACATCCAGATTACGTACCGGAAAAACAACAACTACAACAAAATATACAGCATACACAATTGCGTATATCAGCAGAGGCGCAAACCATCATATTCACCACCATAAAATATTTTTAATAGATTTATTAAATCAGTAAAATTATAAATTATATCGTTTGGTAGAAATTCTGTGGTGATTATCATGCAAAGTACATTTTTTTTTTTTTCAGTCGGAGCATATCCTACTCTGATGGATTTCAAATCATGACTAAAATTTATTATGATTTTTTTTTGTTTTCTCTCTACTAGTACTTTTTTTTATCCAGAAAAAAAAGTTGGCGCACCAAAGAAAAAGAACTTTTATGTTATCTTCTTTGTATCATGATAAAACCGATTAGGTTGTATTATATGCACCACCATAAACATAGGGCTATGTGGTACAGTAAACAAACAGCAAACCAATAAATCAAAATAGCTTCTCTCTCACACTCATTTCATCAGAAAGGGCCTGGTTCCTTTACAATTGCCGAATTAAATTCATCATTTGAAATCTTATCCTAAACGGTTAGAAAATCAAATTGATTATAGATCCATTCCAGTTGGCTATAATTTAGAACTTTACCTTTAAATAACTTGTATTTTAATGTTTAATTTTTATACTTTATAAAATCGTATTACATAATTTAATATGTATTATTGTATTTACATTTATCATGTAACCCGTTTAATTTCCATCAAAAAATGTCATTTTTTGTGTCACTTGATGCAACCAAAATAAATCAAATTATAAAATCAAATTCATTTCCGGTCATAGTTCGGAATTTTGAAATCGCTTAACTCACAAACGAGGCCATTTTTCGGCTTAAGGTGGCATGTTGTAACATTACTATTTTCGATATTCGCTAGACACTTCTGTTTCTTTTTTCAAAAACAAAATGAAATGCTATTTCTTATTTAATTAAGCAATTTCTATTGTGGTCATGGCCTGCTAGATTCTATTTCTTTACGTTCTTTCGACAAAATATCAAAATAAAAGGTGTGGAAAAGACAACTACGTTATAAAAAAAAATCAAATTTGGCTGCGAACTTTACAAAAAATAACAAAATAATGAAAAAAATACGAACCCGTTCATCTTTTTTTTTGGCAAAGACAATGTTTATTTGACTATGCCTACTTTATTTTTTCATGCAAATCATATGAATGTACTTGTTTCTCTTACGTTAAATCAGCCTTTAAGGGATAATGTGCACATTTGTGCTATTTTTCTAAGAACCTAATAATAACAGCGTAATTGAATAAACAAAATAGCGTACAATTTTGTTCTTGAAAAAAGAGACACAAAATGTCTAGCGAATATCAAAAATAGTGATGTTACAACACACCATTCCAGGGCGGTATTTAGTAACATCACTATTTTCGATAGACGTTGGTGCCTATTTTTCAAAAATAAATTTGGACGCCATTTGGTTTATTCAATTACGCGTTTTCTATTGCGATGTCAGCTTTTAAATGTTGAATAAATTTCGATAGCTATCGAAAATTAAAAAATTGAATCGAATGAATTTATAGAAATAAAATTTAGCAGGTAGTCACAAAAGAAATTGCAGAATTGAATATGAAATAGCGTATAAATTTGTACTTGATTAAAGAGACACAAGCGTCTATCGATGCCCCTGATCTTTACGGCAGTTAACTTTTCTACAGTTGCTTTATCAAGTTTATTACTGTTTATGGGTCTGTTTTTTTTTATATCGGAGTAATCGGAGAGATAAATTTACTGTCAAAATTCAGATATGCGTTTTTTTTTAATATCCGAGAAAAAAATTATCTCTCTGAGTCGTTTTTTTTACGCTCGAATCATTATCAGATACGATCTTTTCTCTCTGAAAAAAAGTACAAATTATTGTTTGACAGCAGTGTTTTTTGTTTTCTATTAAATTTAAAATGGCGACCACGACTAGTGTTGAGCTATCAGGTAAGGAATAAAACTTTAATTTAGGTAGTTTATTACTGTAATTTATTAAATATTTTTAGGTGAAAGCCATTTTAAATGGTCAACTGATAATACTTTATTTTTATTATCATGTATAAAAGATAATTATTATACATTAGAAAACGATATAAAAAAAAGTGTGTATGAAAATGAAGGACTTGTTTGCTCAAAGAGGGATAAGTATAACTTGGGAGCAAATGGAATCCAAATGGAAGTCAATGATCAAACAATATATACAAATAAGGGAGGAAAAAAAATTATAATTAATGTATTAAATATAATTAATTAAAATAATTAATTTGTTAACCATTATATAAAAATAAATCCAGTGCCACCAAATAAATGACAATTTAGAAGTTTCAAGGTTCTGATGTTTTAAATTAAGTTTAGGTTAGGTTTATGTATTCATAAAAAGACTGAATTTTTTGTGATAATTGAATTTATTAAAAATATATTTTTGTTAAACATAAAAAAGATAATTTGTTATTTGATCACGCTTCGCTTGGGATGCAGTTCCTCCAGTCCCTGGATAAATTTCGCCATCATCATTATCTTCGTCATCATCATTATTTTGTGTGGTCGTAACACCATTATCTTCATTTTCTTGGGTTATTGTATCCCTAATGCTGATGCATAAATTATGAAGGATACAACAAGCCCCTATGTATATTGGAATCAGTACCGTTTTCTTTGTCTCTATGTATTTTAATCGTCGAAATCCCCCTTGATGCAATTTGGTAATACTTTTCTCGTCACTTGTTGGCCATTTCGCTACTCCCTTTTCGATGTTTAACTTTAATATTTTTTGGGAAATTTTATTAATTATTTGCCAAGCCGTAGATTTAGCGCATCCAAATCGATTACTAATAGTTCTGTAATTGAAAAATAAACATTAATAAAACATATGTATATGCTGGACAATACTAAATAAATAACTAAACGTTTCTCGATTGCCGAAGAACCATAATGCAATAAGCACTTGCTTTTCAATTGGCATCTCAAATCGATCGGGATGCAACTCTCTGGTATCCATATCATGAAGCCATTTACATAACAAATTAAAAGTTTCAATATCCAATCTGAAATGTTCCTTAAATTGCTGGTTCGGATATGTGGGAACAATTTCTTCAGAAAAATTGGATATCTCTTCTCCCAATTTATCACTATTCAAGTCATCTTCATCACTTGAATCTTCTTACAAGTTACGAAATGACGTGCTTGCTAAATTGATAAAATGGTGTTTAAATATAACTATTTATAAACTATATAAACTAAATTACATTATTTATTAACTATTAATTATTATTTTTTATTAAATTAAATTGTCAACTTTAAAAATTTCGCTTGTTTACATCCACTTGTAACCTCAAAAAAAAATCTATCTGAAATAATTTCTCCGATACTAAAAAAAACACAAAAAAAAATATTTTTGATCTGACAGATAAAACTCAGAGAAAAAAATTATCGGATATATCCGATAAATAATCTCTCTGATTTCTTCAAGATAAAAAAAACAGACCCTATGATCCAAATATATTTTTATAACTTAACATTATTGTTTCTTTTTTTTCACAATTAATTTGAATTTTGTTTGATTTTTGCTGTTTACAAAACTATACAAATTGGTACTTCAGAGCTGTACATCTATTGCATTGTGACGTCATTTCCGTTTGTATTTACGTTGCATTTTTCCGTGTTAAATTTTGAAAGTGTCACTTTATTCCACAACTAGAACAAAGACGTAGTCCTATGTCAAAAATTGAATTAAAATTAAATTAGGATTTGTCAAAGGGTGCGCTCGAAATGAAAAGTTCGGACAAGTATAAACTGCAGGTTCCGAGCCGAGGGTTTCGTACAGTGAGCATAAGTTTTTTCAAAAAGTACACTAACCAATTTTATTTGGATTAATCAATTTGTAAAAATACATTTAAGCAAAAGTCTAAATCATTAATATTAAGGAGTAATATTTTAGGTTATGAGTAAATTCAAAATACTTGATTTTACTAAGAAAAGTCGATTACCTTAACCACGGCACAGATACGATGTATAATGTTATATAGTTTTTGTAAGATTTGATTTCGGCTGTGTATTCCCCAAATTTTATTAAAATCATTTTTTACACATTTTTCTCTGAAGATGGAGTTTGGTCTCCTCTTTTCTTACATGATTTTTCAATGTTATTTCTCATCTTCATCTTGACGGAGACTTGGAGTTGAATATAAATCAGCCATAATATAAGCACACCAAAAATAAACTGCGAACAAGCAAAGCATTGAGCAATAGAAAGGTAGAGATTAATAAAAAAAAAGAAATTTGGATTTAAATACGTATTTCGAACTCACCCGTATTCTTAATAATAATAATAATCAGTTTTCAAAAGGCCATTACTGTCTTCATACTGTCTAAGACAATCTGAAGAGGCCAAGTCGTTCTCTACATCGTATGGTGGCTCTCCTTTCAGAGATCGTTGCACAATTCGTTCCGGATCAGCACGCAGATTTACACTAACGGTTTTAATTTTTTTGAAGTTTTGGTTTACTAATATTTTTATAAGAATGGAAATTCAAATTGCTAAAGAAAATGTAAGATTTCTAGTAACAACTTCGGACGAATGAAAAGTGAGATAAAGGAAGAAATCTTGCTGCATGGAAAGCACTATGTAGTAAAACGAAATATGTTAATAATTATTGTCCAAAAGTGTTTATTAGCCAATAATGATTTACTCATGTTTAGAAAATGGAACATCCGCAGCCATAGTGTCTTCATTCGATTTCAATTATGTACTTACTTAATAAATAAACTTTACAAATCTACCATATCTTCTAACTTATTGTAAACACGAAGGTACATTAATATTGACTGCTAGATAAATAAAATATTATAGCTTAGAACTTCATCAGAGATAGATATTTTGTATATTATTATAACAGTTTTGAAGGGCATTACTGGCCGCATACTGTATCAAGAATTTCATTCCAGCTGTTTCGATCCTGTTGGCCTTGATACTGTGTTGGACAATCTGCGGCTTGGTCTTCATACTGTGTTGGACAATCTGCGCCTACCAGATGGTGGCTTTTCGTTCAGAGATAGCTGCGCAATTCGTTCCGGATCAGCATGCAGAACGTGATCGAGCCAGCGTACTTGCTGAGATCTTACTTCTTGTTCAATACCAGAGATCTTCATCAAATCGCTGATCTCAATGTTGTACAGAGCTTGATATGTGCCATCTTCTTCGCATTTTGGGACGTAAATAACACGCATGATTCTTCTCTCAACCGTAAGGAGCCATCTCTCATCAGTCAGCATCCAACTTCCACTTCTACATATAGGTTAGGTAAGGGTGGCTGTCCTAAAGGACTAGCATAGACACAAAATTGGTCCGTAGCTGTACCACATTCGAGTTTCCTCCTCTTCACTCGCTAAACCATCCTGAGCTTACCAAGAAGCGTTTAAAGTCCCGGATCTCGATTTTACTAAGATCCGAGAGGTCGTTCAAAGGGGAAGTTCCCATAAATTTTGTTCTGCTGTACACTAGACTAGGGCAGGTGCAGAGCAGATGGAGCACATTTTCCTCCTCCTCCTCATCACCACAGCTGCGGCAGAAATCGTGGGCTGGGACACCCAGTCTGCTCGCATGTATCCCAATGAGACAATGTCCCGTCATAGCTCCCACGACCATACCAATATGTTGCCGTCGAAGCGATATCAGTTGGCCTGATCTGGACCGGTCAAGTCCAGGCCAGATCTGCCTGGTTGTTATACACGAACTGGCTTTAGACCATCTGACGTTCGTTTCTTTTATGGCTTCTTCTTGAAGCAGTAGTTTACATAAAGCAAGCGGTATCTTTATATCCCGCCTGCTTTGGGTTATTATAGGCGTGCTGTACCCTTGCGGGCCAACTCATCTGCCATTTCATTCCCTGCGATATTGAAATGCCCTGGCACCCACGTCAAGCGGATGTTGAACTGATCAGCCATCTCATTTAAAGATGCCAGACAGTTCTGGGCTACCTTCGACGTCAGGGAGTATGATTGTAGCGTTTTAATAGCAGCCAGGCTGTCCGTAAAAATGCGAATATCCCTCGTAGATATTACATTATACTTCAACCAGTCCATGACTTCCATTATCGCGGTCAGTTCAGCTTGAAAAACGCTGCAAAAGTCAGGAAGACGAAAAGAGAGGTTAACCCCTAGTGCCTCATAGAATACCCCGCAGCCAACCCCTCTATGTCTTTTGGAGCCATCCGTGAAGAAGCTTAGGGCCTCATTGCCCATAACCGTGTCGTTCACCCAGTCCTCTCTGGTGGGAAACTCAGTTTGGAATTTAATCTCAGCAGATGGCAAAGGGATAGCGTAGTCGGTAGCTTCCGGAATACCCCTGTTGCATAGGATAGATGAGTGCCCTGCATTATTACAGGTCCACATAGATATTGATTTGAGCCGAATGGCTGTGCAAGATGCAAGCTGCTCGGCCGCAATATCCAAGGGAGTAAGATGAAAGAGAATCTCCAGAGCTTGAGTAGGTGTGCTCCTGAGAGCCCCACTTATACACAAGCAGGCCGTTCTTTGGACTTTCATCAATAGTTTAAGGTTGGCCATAACTTTTAACGCTGGCCACCAGACGACAACCCCATACAGCAGTATAGGTTTGACCACTGAGACGTAGAGCCAGTGTACTATGTGGGGCTCCATACCCCATCTCTTTCCAATGGCATTTTTGCAGGAGTAGAGCGCTATAGTAGCTTTCTTTACTCTCTCTACGATGTTTGGTTTCCAGCTTAGCTTGCTATCCAAAAGTAGTCCGAGGTATTTTGCTCTATCCGTAAAGATCAAGCGAGTACCATTTAATGTCGGCGGGTCACACTGAGGAAGTTTGTGCTTCCTGGTAAAGAGGACCAGCTCCGTTTTCTGTGGGTTTGCCTTCAGTCCGTAGCCGCGTGCCCACTCAGAGAGGTAGCTAAGCGCGCACTGCATGCGCTCACTCAGCGTACTAGGATATTTACCGAAGACCGCAATAGCAACGTCATCCGCGTAAGCAACCACCTTGAAGCCTTGCCCTTCCAGGTTTAGCAACAGGTCATTTATGACCAAGTTCCAAAGAAGGGGGGATAGAACCCCACCTTGAGGTGTCCCTCTGCTCACGTATCTGCCGGCTGACGCTCCACCCAGATAAGCTGTCACGATCCTGCTTCTAAGCATATGATCTATCCAGCCCCTGAGTGACACGTCTACCCCCAGACACGCAATGGCCCGAGTGATTGCCCCCGGTCTGACGTTGCTAAAGGCCCCCTCTATATCCAGGAAGGTCACCATTGAATATTCCTTATATTCAAGTGATTTCTCAATCGGGCCTATAAGGGAGTGGAGAGCTGTTTCCACCGATCGTCCCTTACAGTACGCGTGTTGAGATCCCGACAGTTCGCCCGGCTTTATTGAGCCTCTAATGTAAGCCTCTATTAGCCTTTCCAGTGTTTTCAACAGAAAAGAAGATAAGCTTATGGGCCTCAAGTCTTTGGGATAGCAATGAGAGCTTTTTCCCGCCTTAGGTATAAATATTACTTTTACTTCAGTCCACTTTCTAGTAATGTGACAAAGTTCTAGGCTGCCTTTGAAGATAACTTCCAGCCAGGGTAGGGTTAAGTCAATAGTTCGCTGGATATCCGCTGGGATAATGCCATCAGGTCCTGGCGACTTGTATGGCTTAAAGCTGTTTATTGCCCATAGGATATTCCGCCTTTTTACTATATGACTTACGGAGTCTATACCCCTATTTATCATGGGTCTCTCCGGAGCTAGTACCGAGCACTCCGGAAAATGCGTTTCTAGTAATAGCTCCAGGGATTCCTCACTACATGTAGTCCATGAACCATCCGGTCGTTGTAGATAACTCGGGATGGAAGGACTAGAACATAGTACTTTTCGTAGGTGGCCGCCTCCGAGGACTCCTGTATATTGCCACAGTAGAGCTTCCAGGCCCTCGTTTTGGCTGCTCTCAGCTCGTACTTATAGGTTTTGAGGACTTGTTTATAACAGTCCCAATCTGCAGCAGCATTTGTGTTCCTCGCTTTCTTGAACAGTCTCCTGCATTTCATACGAGTACCTTGGAGTTCTTTCGACCACCAGGGTGGCCGAGATTTACCCAAGGGTCTACTGATAGGACATGCACCTAACATGGCCTTGTTAAAAGCATCAGATAGCTTGGTTACTAGAGCATCAAGCTCCTGTGTAGATGCAGGAGGGTTTGGAACCGATACCGGTAATAAGTTACCTAGAATGGTTCTGAAATAATCCCAATCAGTTTTCCTCCTATTACTGAAGGGTGGTTTGCTAGTGGGTTTTGTATCCACTTCGTACTGGAGATAACAATGGTCAGAAAAGGAATGGTCTTCGGACACTTTCCAGTTCAATACCCTCTCCTTAATAAAATCCGAGTCAAGTGTGATGTCCAACACTTCCTGTCTATTTTTAGTAATGAAGGTTGGCTTACACCCGATATTACATATATTTAGGTTAGTACTTAAAATAAAATCAAGGAGTAACTCACCTCGCCTGTTTATGTCTGTACTCCCCCAAATTGAGTGATGCGCATTAGCATCACTACCCATGATGACTGCTATGTTTCGTTTTCGAGCCTCCATTATTGCACTGCCCAACCTACCTGGTGGTATATTTTCCTCCTCGTATGATAGGTAGGCCGATATTAGCCAGAGATTTTGCCCATCCATCTCGATGCTAGTCACCACTACATCAACGTTGCTGTAATTCAATAGTATAAAAACATTCAGATTATTTCTAGCGAGAATGCAAGAACGTATCTTACCTTCATTTTTCGCATGTAGTATTTTATATTTGGGAGTTCTGAGACCCAGCACCCGGTCATCATTGACCCAAGGTTCCTGGACCAGAACCACATCAATGGACTCAGATTCCATTTTTAGAAGAAGGGCCGCCGAGGCTGCTTTACAGTGATGGAGGTTGATCTGAAGGATCTTAAGCATTAGTTATTGCTTCCCTCCACCACTGTTGAGTCAGACTCCTCTGACATCGATTCGTCCGTTAGGAGCGCACAGCTTAGTCCCAATGATCTCGAAATCTCCGAGTCCAGGGATAGTGTCTCCTGTGCATCCTCCGGGATGCTGCGGACTTCTGGTTCACCAACACCAGGCGGGACACCACAAGTGGTTTCCCCCCCTGCTGCAGGCGCCCCAGATCTGTCAACCTCATTGCGCTTATAAATTTTGAGCGTAATTGCTCCAAATCCATAGCTGATAAGGCCTCCAGATTTTGCCAAAGCACCCACGGATTCTCTGTCGATGATAATGACGGCCGATCTGTGATCTGCTTCCGCCTTTACCTCTTCTAACCTGGCAACCTTCCAGGTGGCCGTTGGTAGATCCGGATTGCTGAATTTCAACATTTCCAAGATCTCCCTTGGATCACTAGGCTCAGCAGGGATCCAGGCTCGCGCCCTTGGCCTGCAGGGAATTTCTTCCCTAGTCACCACTTTTAATTTGGCCCCCGGCCAGACTTCCCCCGGTTCATCATCAGATCTCTGCCTTTTCGGCTGTGAGATCTCGGAACCCTCCTGATGTGGCTCAGTGATACGCCTTGCCAACGCAAGCGTATCCCTGTCCCTATCCGTTCTCTGCTCCAACGGAATGTTGCTGATCTTGGAGATCATGCGCCAGGCTCTCTTCCTGGTCTGATAGTTCGCTGACACTGGAGGGCCAGCATTCGTGCCTTTGCCCTTTGGTTTTGAGGGGCCAGCCTCATTTGGCCTTAAGCCCCTAATTGCACTTTGCAGACCGAGCCTAAAGGCCGATGTCTCCACAGCACTGGTTTCCGGTTTTTTAAGAGCACCGGTCTCTTTTGTTCTTAAATTATCTGCCATAATAGGTCCCACGAGTAGCGGAGAAAGGAGGTCCACCTGTGCAGAGATCCGCAATACACAGGTAAGGCTACATGATCCGGAGGGCGCCAAGTATCCGGATACACCGTTAGAGGCTGGGCTAGTTTTTATACTGGGCCTCCAGCCTGGCCGGTTATCAGCACGGTACGGTTAAAACCTTAACCCGGCCCAGTTGTTTGGCGTCGTGTTTTCGCCTAGTACACCACATAAAAACATGGTGGACTAGTTGCCCGATGGTCACCACGGTGAGGTAACACGCACACTTGTGGAAGCTGCAAGATACGGAGCTGACAACAAGTACCAACTTGATTCCCCCAAGACAGCTTCACACCTAGACCACCCACTTCTACATATACATAGCAACGGACCTGATTAACGCATTGTAAAGCAACAATTTCATGGCACTTAATAGGTGTTTAGATTTTAGTAGTGGCCTAAGAAGATGCAAAGTACGAGTACTGATTTTCTTTTGGAGTCTAACAGAAGCCAAACAAATTTTGTTGCCATTCCTAGGTATTCTAGGGCAGACCACAAACCTTCTCGATTGATCGAGTCATAGGCCTGCCGGAAGTCCCGGAGCACCTGATGTACGGAGACGAATGTAAAGACCTGATCAGTGACTGACAAATTCGGACGAAATCCTCGTTGATAGTCACCAATCAAGTCCTCCGCCAGAGAGGTGATTCTATCCACTGTAAAACAGTATGCTGTGCAAAGGAGCGAGCTATACTGCGATAATTCTCACACTTCAAGCAGTCTCTCTTCTTGAAGATGGCGCACACCGCGGCCACTTTAAATTCATCAAGGATAAATTCGGCTCACGATGCTAATCGTATTAGGTCGATAAAACAGTTCCACAAAGTATCACCTCCGAAATATTAAGAGCTCCGAATTAATGCAGTCCACTCGTGAGTGGTTTCGGTTCAATCTCTGCATGGCCTTAGTGAATTTCTCATGGAATGGATCTTCAATGCAAATCTCCGCAGTCTGTCGTTGAGGTGGCTCACCTACAGTCTGTGAAGCCTGATGAACACCAAGCAGAGCGGAATAGTGTTTATTCCATGCTTTGATGTTGACACAGAGATTTCCATCCTGGCCCCGAATGGTAGTTAACCCAGGCTCTAAAGTATGGTGCAATCCGGTAATTCTTCTTAAGAAATTACTGCGCATCAATGCTGAGTTGTTGTAGTTTCAGAACATGAGCCTTCCACCATTATCGCTTCTTCCTCGAAACCAATGATCATAACATGAATATGGCAAAATAAGTTTTAAATAAACCAGCAAAATATCATTAATAATTACAAGCCACTAAGTAATTTTGTGAAAAAATTTTAGACGTCAATTTTTCAAAGATATCTTTTATTTCTCTATTAAATTATTATAATTTTTTCAGTAAAAAACTAGCGGAGGAATTTCCCTCAATTCTGAGATGATGTACTATACCATGAGGTGTTAACTTCCAGATTCGCTTAATGTATTGTGTGTAAGTTTCCGACCTATTGCATGGTCTATCATGTCTAATTTTATCCATTCGCCTGTACCCTCATTTGTGTACTTTGGAGAAAATTTTTAACTACTTGTATTTGTATAACATTTAAGGTCTATAGCAAGTATTTTTTAGACGAAGACATCATAAAATAATATTCTTGTATTAAAACCGCTTTCACTTCATTAATCAATGCTCGTTAAAACAAATAAACAAAAACAACAACGATTATATCTCTCTTGATCCACCATGTACCCATATCACATTATGCAAAATGAAAAATAAAATTAAAGTCGTTACTCACTGTGTTGTTGTTTAACTTTCCATTACCATTCACGGTAGATTATAGATCCGGTATAATAGAAAAATATGAGTACGAATCTCATCGTCAAGTACATAAATACATCCGTGTAGAAAAACATTTTAATGTTTCACATAGAGAAAAATGACGAGAGGCAAACACAACACGGAAAAATTTATAAATTTCCATAAAAATAATTTTTCGTTTTTGTTTTTATTTAGGCGACAAATTATTCCCTTAAATGAAATTTTAAATAAATAAAATACAAACAAACAGAAAAAATCCTGATGTAACGCTTTTCTTCATTTTCCATTTTTTTTTCTTCTGTTTTATATGTTTTTAGCTCATTTCATTTCACTTACAGACTCACAAATGAAAAATGAAAATAAAAAAAAAGTTATAAATTGTTTTTATACCGGTTTATGTTGAAAAGGTAATTTTCAGTTTTTCTGAAATCTGGAAAAAATAAAAAATATAAATGGAAAAAGGAAAAACTTTCTGTTTATTTGTTTGTTTGCTTACTAAAATAAAAAAAAAAATTTTTTCATATATCAAATAAGGGAGATGGGAAAACTAACTGTGGGAATTTTCTTGCTTTTTATTTTCAGTTTTTTCCCAGCTCTTAATATGGGAAAAAAAAATATTTATGTGTAATTTTTTGTTTATCTTTTTCTGCTTCTTTTTCCTCCTTATTCTTAGTATATTTAATTAGAAATGATTTTTCTAAATGTGGGAGAGATTTTTTGTTTTACAGTTTTTCATCTTTTGAGCACACAACACAACACACAAGAAAATAAAAATGAAGAAAACTGTTTTGTATTTTTATATCGGTATATGTATATATGTATATGCACAAATTAATTTCTATTAATTAGAGGTAAGTAAGTTTCTTTTGTTTTATTATTTTTGCTGTATCCTTGTATCGTATCCTACTGTTAGACACAAAATGGATTTTCAAATTAAAACTTAAGACAAGGTTGGATGTTTTTGTGTTTTATATAGTAGTTCTTAAATCATCAACTATGATTAAAGGATGTATATGTTAATGAAACTTGTTATATATAAATACATATAATATATATATATATATATATATATATATATATATATATATATATATATATATATATATATATGTATATATATGGGATTTGGGTAAATGATTGAAAGGGTCCTGTGGTGAACACAACCCAATTCGTTGTTTTTTAAATAGAAGAATTCATTCATGAGGTTATCACTTTCCTGTCAAAACTCAAACTGGATGAACAAAATACCCAAGAAAACACACACGAACTGGTTATTATGCGTTATAAAAGGTTCAGCTGGAAAATATATCCCTTTTCCGCTCACCCCAAATGTAAACCTAAATTTATATTATGATATATGAAATATTTGATAAGACGTGCTTTTCAACATTTCGTGAATTTTGTTTTTTATCATTTGCCATTACTATTTTCTTCTTTAAATAAAATATAAAAACAGACTTACGCCTAATTTATTATCTTAGAATAAAAGAAATGTAAGCAACAAAAGAAAATTACTGTTCCAAAGACGATGGGGAATATAATATGTATATCCTATATAGATTTGTAGCATCATGATATTATTTATTTAAACAGGTTTTTATAAAATTAAACTGTTTGTGAATTTCCAACTAAAACAGCAATATCATCAAGTTTATTTTATTTGAATGTACTTTGAAAAAAATCATTTTTAAGTGACAAATTCGCTGTCTTGTCACCAACATCAGAAGAGAAACATTTTTCTTCGAAGGACATAAAATTTCGGGCCGTATTCGATTCTGTAGTTTATAGCATCGAACAAATATCTAACTTTGGCTTCCGAAAGTTTTCCGAATATAAAGTTCTGGTTGAATTTATAAGATTTTATTTTATTTTACCTCCCGCTGCTATTTTGTTCCAGATGCCTTCCATTACTGCATATTGACTGTTCGTCACTCTTTTCAATTTATTTGCTATATCCGCCTATTTTTATTCCTATTGAATATGTGTTTAACAATCTGAACATTCACTTAATAGAATATCCATCCGTGGAAATATTCAACAATTTTGATTTCATGTATACTGGATAAGGCATTGACCCACATAACTATAAATTCATACTCTAAGAGTCTAAGACATGTGTAGATTTGGACGGTTTATGTTGCTATAGGCCTGCAAGAAATAGTATAGATATGTAGTTACAAGATTCAATCAAGCATGTAAAGCATGCAACACAATAGGAAAGTCTCTTTTCGGTCCGTGGACATTTTAATTGATTTGAATGTTACTAAGTTTTATGCCATATGCCACATTTTTGCTAATCAGTTTTACAACCCAAATACCATTGGATGAGATTGATACTCGTAGAATACCATTGGATGCGATCGTTTGAAAAATCGTTTTATCACAGACAAGTTTTGGAACGAACTTTAGCATTGCCGCCCTCCATCCAGGTTTTGTATAACAGCAGAGTCATTTTGTATAGATGATAGAGAGGTCACAGGCCATTGTATTTAGTATTTATAGGATTCGATCTGAACGATTTAATCCTAGAAAATAAGAAACACTATTTGAGCAACAACTATGCGATAGTTAATTGTTTGTGCCATCTCACTCAGGATTCAAATGAAAACTACTTAGCTCAAATGAACTATTATACACAATAAGATGATATCTTAGAAATCCTAATTAAATATTATATCTCATATTATGTTTTCATTAATCTTCCTTCAGTTTTATATAGAATGCATATATATATATATATATATATATATATATATATATATATATATATATATATATATATATATATATATGTATATATATATATATATATATATATATATATATATATATATATATATATTTATATATATATATATATATATATATATATATATATATATATAATCCGCAGCACTTTTTTATGTTAATAGCAGAATCAAATAAAAAAAGTTCGTACTGTAAAGGGTTACGTAAAAATAATGTCAAAATCGTTCAGTTTACTTATGTATAGGATCCTATATTATAATTGAAACACTATATTACATTATATATGTACATGCGTATACTATAGGTACTGTATAAAGAAAGTACAAAATAAAAAACAATTACATACTTAGACAGAATAAATTAGTTACACGCCTAACCTCTTTACTCTATTAAGTATATAAAATATAGAATTTCTTTTGACTATTATTTCTATAATTGTGAGAAAATCAGTTTTCAAGTTCAATTATCGTCCTTTTTTCAATAATAACTACCCGTATCTACATACATATGTACATATACTCGAGCATACCAATTACTCTGATGTCAATATTGGAATTATCAATTTATTCCTATTTTTCGTACTCGCTTCTTGTCTTTTCGTTTTAGTATCACCCAAAACAAAACAGAAAAACAACAACAAAAAGACGTAACATATATACGAAGAAAATTCCAAGACATTTAAGAATGACAATAATAAAAAAAAATAGCAAAGAAATGAAATTTATACAACATAACCCTTAAGATTAACATATTCAATGTTATTCATTTCATTGTCAGCATAATCTGGTATGTCTCCCTGAATAATAAAAACCCCGAAAAAAACAATATCAATAAAATAAGACTGTATCGGGTAACAAACACACACACACACACACACATATATGTATATGAAAAAGATATATGCGTTATGAGCCCAGCCGTATCTGTATATGTACATATATATTACTCCAAAACTCATCATGTACGCAAAGGAATATAGCTGGTAGCACAAACTACCACCAAATAAAATGTATGTACGTACAACGTATATGGATTTGCTCATACGTATATGTATGTATGTAAAAGAAGACACACGATACCATATAGCTAGCTAATATGTATATGTATACACTCGTACACTAAAATGAAAATTAAATGAAAAACGAAATATTTTCAATTTTCTTTTCGTTTGTTTGTGTTTTCCTTTTTCCTTTTATTCATGTATTTATATGAAATATAAGATGAAAATCAATTTTTATTGATATTTAGACCCCATAGAAAGTATTAACAGTGATGACTGTATACAGTTTCTTGAAAAACTGTATACTACTAGTATTTACTTTACTTTACTTGTGCTGCACTACAATTAGGCTTTATAAAAACTTTATTGAAATGAGCTTAGCTAGATTGAAAGATACGACTAAAATGGCAAACAACAAATATTTAGAATACATAAATCACCTAACACTATTAAATTTCAACACAATAAATCTTAATAATATTGGCATTTGAATCATCATTTTACAATGATGATGGTGACTATTTCGGTTATATTGGTCTACCAAAGCAAGTCAGCGAGAGAGGGGATACCTGGATAACTTCATCATGTATTACAAGAACCAAGAAAAATTAATTTTTTGTATGCATGGACATCAAACATGAGCATCTGTCTAGCTACTAGATTGTTTTAGATCGAAGACTGTACAAATAAATGTATAACTATGCATTTTTGAACATTCGGAATTTGCCGAATGACACCATTCTTAGATTTAATGGATGCGGTTCTCATTTTCTTTGTCGCCTTTATTAGTGTTTATTTTTTATTCATGTTCCACCTTCCATATTTTTGAATTTATTTGTTAACTCTTTAATAAAATATACTTACCACGACTCTAGTGATGCCAATTTACCTTATAACTTTTCTATCCGCACCTATCCATTAATTCCTTCTGTCATATCCATGTTTATTATTATCGTAAAACTTTAATAAAACTCCAATAATAATGAAGTGTAAACCACCACAACATTTAATTTTATTTAAATTTATGCCACTTATTTATTCCACTGTACATACAATAATAATAAATTTCTTATGTTGAACAATTTTCGAGGTTTTGGAACCATCACAATAAGAAATGTAGAAATAAAATATAAGGAAACAGCGCAACAACCAGACCCGATCGCTGCGATGCTCCGAGAAGAAGAAGACGACGAATAAATTTAAAGACATTTTTCTGTAATTTTATTCATCAAAATATTTACTTGATAGAGCCTACAAAAATAGAAATAATAAAAAATGGTAAATAAAGTTTCAAAGATAAATAAATAAAATAAACTTATACTGTTTACACAGAGAAGAAAACGTAAAAATTTAAATAAAATACAAGTATTTTCCCATTTTAGACTTACTTCGGTTGCCGATAATCTCATTTTCGGATTGTATCTTATCAAACCATCAACTAATGATATTTCTAATTTAGTTGTATTTGTTGGAAATAACCTTTCCCATGGTTCCCCTTTTGATTCAGGAAATCTATAAAAATAAAAAACAGGCGATAGATTGAGCCGAGATGAACAAAACAATATACCAATAAAAACTTTTACATTATTATGGAAAATAGATGGAAATTTAATTTTATTTTTGCGTTTCTTTTTTTTTTTACTTTATTGGTTTTGTTTATTTATTTACATTTTATTTTCCTCATATGTTCATGGAAAATTACTTTATTATTCAAATATTGATACAAGGAATTTTTGTTTTTTTACGGGCGGGATGAAAAACATGTCAAGCTTGGTTGGAAATAAATATATACAGCTAACTGCTAGCTACTATAATATACATACGATACCACTACCTATTAATCATTTTAAATAAAATAGAAAATATATTATACAAAATCGGAAAAGTAATGGCGCCTATTGAGTATCGAATCGCGAGCTTATATCGAGGGGTAATTTTCCGTAAACTTTTAATGGTATAATTTTACTATTTTATCAACATATAGTCGAGAAGATTGTTTTATGGAGGGACCGTGCGATGAATTGTAAATTTGTGTTATTCACGTTTGGTTAAACGATCTTTTTCCTATTCTTCTTGCTATATAATATATATATATATATATATGTATACATAGTAGCAGTTGAACCACGAGTATATATAATTCACTAAATTAATTTCTATAAAATATGTCATATTCATATATGTATTTAAAATCTGAAACCAAAACTTTCTGTCATTTTTATAGTTGAAAATAGTAATTAATTATAAATAAAACTGTAATAGTAGAATCCAATCCAGCCTCAAATCAATCTGGGTTCGGTTATCCCTGAATAATAATCCGGTTCATCTGAACCTCAAACTAAAAAATGGAAAAGATTGAAACGAAATATATGGGTTTAAAATTCAACTCCTGTCTAAGTTTTTCAGGATTCTTGCTTAACAACGACAAACGTAGCTACCTTTGGATCTAAAAATTCTAGATTTTATTTACCTAAACAAATTTAAATGTGTATGTACATAATATGTCAAATTAACATCTGAAGCGTAAGCGTGGTAGTAAAATCTGAGAAACTTCTTTGTTTGAACTATTTATTTTTTATTTAATATAATTATTAAGATTTCCTAATAAAATCATTAAGGCTTCTTGACTTCAAAAACATTTGGTTGTTTTTATTAACTTTTTATATTCAATTCTGAAATTTTATTTTGAATCATTTTTTTTCAAATGCGAACTATTCCAACAGTTATCTCGCTGAATTCGACGATTTACAATTTCCCATAGGTTTTCTATAGGACAGAGAGCCGGCGATTGAGATGGCCACTTCAAATGGTTCATTATTTTTAAAGTTAAGTAGTACTCTTATGAAATTTACGACTTAAACAAAAAATGGATTAATAAAGTAGTGAACAAAAAACACACCCGTGCATTAGCTTGATTTCCATTATGAAAAATAAAAATTTAGGAAAAAATACTAACGAAACACAAAAAGAGAATAATAATCATAAATTGGGTTAGAGTGACAAAGACAAACCTTCCTTATTTGCTTTAATTCACTGAGTTAGTGCCTTCAGTTAAAATAAATCTTGTTTTTGAGTTTTAATAAACTTATATAAACTAAAATGTGGAAATTAATAAATACGCGAATAAAACTCCAACGATAATTTGAATTTTGATGACCGCAGTTTACATGCGAGTGAAGTCAGACCTAAATTAGAACTAAATAAATAAAATTAAAAATAGTTTTAACCTAGTACAAACTTCACACGCCATATATGATTTGTGAAGTTTATACTAAAACTAAATATTTGGGAATGTATTAGTCAAATAGTAGTGTATAAGGTATAACAAAAGACAGTCATCATTTAGGCAAATAATAAAACATTTTAAAAGTAACATTGAATAATTAATTTACTTCCTTTTATCATAAAAATTTATGAAATAAATAAAGCTAGAGATTCAATATTAATCACAAATCTTACTATATTTCACTAAAATTTTCAATATTTATCACAAATCTCACTATGATTTTTCGATAGGCCTAAACTAATACTACAACCATGCCGAACCGTTTGAAAAGCTAATGGCTTTCACATGGTCAAATTGAAGTTTCAGTAAATTTACATTTTAGGATTTTCTTAAGATATTGCGTATCTTAAGATTTTCACTATTTAGCACAAATCTCACTGTGATTTTTCGATAGGCCTATCGAAAAATCACAGTGAGATCTCAAATCATAGATTTGTGCTAAATAGAGAAAATCTTAACATACGCAATTTCTTAAGGAAATCCTAAAATGTAAATTTACTGAAACCTCAATTTGACCATGTGAAAGCCATTAGATTTTCAAACGGCTCGGAACGATTGTAATGTTAGTGCAGGCCTATCGAAAAAACATAGTGAGATTAGTGATAAATAGTGAAAATCTTAAGATACGCAATTTCTTAAGAAAATTCTAAAATGTAAATCTACTGAAACCTCAATTTGGCCATGTGAAAGCCATTAGCTTTTCAAAAGGTTCGGTATGATTGGATTATTAGTTTTAAACCTTTAGTTTTATATATTACAACTATTTGGTTATCCAATTTTTGTATTTTGTAATAGATACAATAAATAGCTATATACAAATAATTTAATGTTCGCCTAAATGTCATTAATTTTCGATATTCACTAATACATATAAATATTACGTTGTTTTTGTTGGTTTAATTCTAATTTAGGATAAACTTCACAAGCGTCTGTTTACCATAAGTTTATATAGCGCTAAACATAACTGAGTGCGCGGAAAATATTTTCTATCTCAACACAATATTTATGTAAATGTGGTAGAATACTGTCATAAACCATACCATCTCAATGAAAACAGCATTTATATGATAATATTAATAATTTAAACCAGTGAATTCCAAAAAAAAATTGAATTTTCACTAAAGAAGTTTCATAGTGATACTATTATTACCAGTACATGTTAAGTTTAAAAAAAATTAATAAACGGATTAAACCAAAAATTGTTATAAAGTTATGTAATTAAAATCTACAAATATATAATTTTAAAAGATTAACTGAATTTTCAAAACGTTCTGAGAATCTAAAAATATATTTACATGTATACTAAAATAATATACAAGTAACCTACCTGATTTTATTATAGTCAGGTAACATTTTAACGTTTGGCCATATTTTTGTTGTAGGAGTCCCCAAGGTACGCACAACCAATGCTAATTGCTCAATATCTGTATTACCCTGACAAAAACAAACTTAATTAATTTGTATCAATCCATAAAAAAATTATAAATATTTTAATCACGAACAGCAAATATTGGTTCACCCCGTAGCATTTCGGCAAATACACAACCAGCCGCCCACATATCTATTGGTGGACCATATTCTTGACTACCCCATAATATTTCCGGTGGGCGATACCATCTTGAAGCTACCTAAAATGAAGAAACAAAAAAGAAATAATTAGTATTTATAATTTACTTGAATGTGCGTGTACCCCAAGAAATATTTATAATGCCATCCAAAAATAATACAATATTTGATTTGTAGTTACATATATAAACTAGTTATTCAAAGTTACTGCTGTGATAATTTATTTAATTGCACTAGTATTAATCAAATAAATTATGGTTCTATTTATGAATTTTATTTTAAAAATATGTAAACATTCCAATTTTTGTTGTCCCACCCAAATAAAATGACAATTAAAACGAAAAACAATCGAATTATAACAATCTAAAAAGTTAATTAAGCAATTGGTAGCCCCTATGCATAGTGCAGTTAATATCATAACTAATCATGAATTCAAAAAGTTTTTTTTTAGAAACTTTGGGCCCGTATTGTCCTTGCACTTCAAAATTTTATTGTAGCTTAAAAGGTTTATTATCTAACTTATTTCGAATTTGAACACAATTTGTGAATTCAGTATGTATATATGAACATTTTTAGTAATCAAAAATGTAGCTAGTTTTTATAATTTGGTTTAAAGCTATAATCAGTCACATCTACGTAATTAATTTCACATCCAATCAAATTTAATCTCCTATTGGAGTTTACATCTCATTTGATCGTGCTAAGCATATGGTTAGCTCTAAAGCTTAATACTCAGTTTTTATTGCGGTGTCCAAAATGTATACATGTTTTTGCGTGAATTAGATATACAGGTTTTTGAAAATATTTCTTTGTTGACATAAAACAATGTGGAGAGAAATGCGATTTAGGTTATTTTGTTAAGCTGTCAAATATTTCTGTGAAGCGAGTGATCATATTATGCAATATTTGTGTTTTTATGACACCCAACACCGCATCGCAACGCATATAACAACGGATATAATCCCTTATTTTTGATAGATTTGTGATACGATATATCATGGGTATATGCTAATAATTCTTATATCGAATTATAATTTTAATAAATTAAACCAATTTAATTAATATTCAGTTTAATTAATTATATCCAACTACTAATGATGTAATTCGATTTAAATGTAAGATTCAGACACCAATAAATGTTGTGTTTTATCACAATTAAGAGAAAAAAAAGATTTGAATTCAGTTTAATTATGCTTGTTTCAAATGATAATCAATTTATTCTTAAAATAGTTTTCAAACTTAATGTTAAATTACGGTTTACTACAATACGAAAAAAATAAATTTGGATTGAGTAGATACATACTCGTATATTCCACATTCAAATTTCACCCAAAAAAATTAAACAAATTTTGAATATTATTTAGACATTTGATTGAAGATGAAGTCAATTGATATACTGACATACCAATTTTATTCAAATTATATAAAATTATAACTCTAGTCAATTTATTTGGAATATTTTGCTGATTTAATTAGACAAATATCATTTATTAAACCAATTCATGAAATTTTATACATTTGTACATTGTTTTTCGTAAATCATTGGATGAGGTTAATTAGGAATTTCTGGTGTGAAAAATATACTAAACCAACTTTGCAGTGTGCGTTGATACGTTTTTGTTTTTGATTAACGTGATGAACTTTTCCGCTAGGTAGAGTTATTATTTTAAATAAAAATGTATCAGTTTATTTATTCGATTGGTATTATAAATATTTCGCAATGTGTAGATAAGATACGTAGGCGTACATGTATTGAGTATAAAACATTATTAATGTTATCAATCAAGAAAAGATGAAATATCTCATCTTCCCATCAACGAAAATTATTATTATTAAACAATAAGTAAAAAAATAGACAAGACAGAAAAGGAAATAAATAAAAATTAATTTAAAAAGCAAATTTCCTTCTCGTGTTAATTCATTATAATAAAATAAACGAAATTGCTATATAATAATTTATATTAATTATGAACCGAACACAATAAAAAAAACAAAACGGAAATATTTATTTGAAAAACCGGATGTCAATTTAGACAAAAATTGAAAAATTACGAGAAAAATGTTTGTTTTATATATACATATACAATATACATGCATACATATATACATACTTATAAATTATAATCGTTTATCATTCCTATGAGGAGTGAGTAATTAAAGAAGGGTTCGACAGAAAATAGCAGACTACCCAAAAAAAAATCTAAATCAAATTAAATGCTCATTAATAATTAAAACACAACCATAAAAACCAATTTAACTGATTAGATAATTATATCAAAAACCCTAATTTATGTACATAATATATACCAACAAACATTATTTTAATATTCTCTCTGGAAAATCTTTGTAAATATATGAGCAGCTACTATCTATAAATACTTTGCAATTTTATTGATAGAACTCCTAGTCATAAATAAATTAATGTAAATGGAAAGTATATCCTATAAAAACACATAGCTACTAATTATAATTTCAATCACAATCACAACACAACTAATTAATATTCCGTTAAAACATCAGCTCGAAAAAAAATTGTATTTTTCATCAAAATAAATGTTTTAACAAAAAATGTCCTTGAACATATTATGTATTATACATACATAAGAGTATAAACCTTTTATCTGCGCTCAAACTTATTCCTCATAAGAATTATAAAAAATTTAGGAAAATTATTTCCAATTATTTGATTATAATTAAAATAATCAAATTTAAATAAAAATATATGTCGGTTTCAATTTTAACGTTTTTGTCTCAATATTATTAAGAGAATTCAAATCTGATTTGGTTTCTGGTACTAAAATTTTGGTTCGAAAAGTTTTAATTTTCAATATATTTAATTATAGCAAATTAAACTTTCGATATGTTTATGTTCCAAAATATAGTGCCAAATTAAGGCTGTGTTAATTAAAGCATTCGAGGTTTTAACACAAATATACTATATTCTTTCCAAGCATACAAGAATCTAAAAATCTAAACTACCGTTTTTATTTAAATGTATGTGAGCCATTCGCCTATTCGTGGTTAATTGTTCGCCTTTTTACCTTTTGGCCTTGATCGAAAATATTTTGAAAATCATACCAAAAGAAGTTCATTTTATAAACACCTGGGGTTTTGGGATCGAATCTTGGTCGTGTTTCTATCTTTCACCTTTAATTTAATGTTTCTTAATTATTATTATTAATTTTTTTAAACATAAAACGTAAGGACCCATTAGAGATTAAAAACATTAAAACTAGCATAACTTGAATAAATTATACAAAATAACACACACACACACATGGATAAAATTGAAAATTAATAATTTACTGTTTGGCCATTCAGTAGATCTTGGTTGGAACATGAAAGGAGATGTACTCCAGGCTAAACGGTGAGTCAGTGTATCTCTATCATTCGATTTCAATCGTTGCGGTGTTTGGACGTGAAATCGATAAAGTAAGCGATAAAATAAAAATAAAATAGTCAAAAAGTGCAGTGTTAGTAGTTTCTTTTTTAATTATTTTATATACACTCCCGGCCAAAATTAAAGGCTCGATGAGTTTAGTGTCCATTTAAATTAAGGTGGTACACCAATATCAACATTGGTAAATCCACGCTTTATGCAGAATGGATTCTAAAGAGGACAATAACCAGGGAACATCAAATCCGTTCCAAAGAAGACCAAATATAAGAAGATCCCCTACAAAAGAAAAAAGTATTAACTCGTTAGTTGATCACGCCGATGCTTCTAATGCCAGAAGTGGTGCCAGCGGAAATTTTAACTTAGACGTGTTATCACAAAAAGGGCTTTCAAGCCTGATGCCATCATCAACTGGTTACTCACTCACTGGTTACTCTGGACTGCGAATCTCCCCGCAAAAATCAATGAAATTGAAAAGATGACGCATCAGCTTAGTAGCACAATTACGGTGCTGACGAAGGAAAATAAAGAATTGAGAAAGGTTTTTTAACCAAAGTCAATGATGAACCTCAAATTAGTAACGAGACTACAGAGTTCTCTACTGATGAGGAGGAGTTAACAAAAGAGACCGAATGGATTGTCAAACGGAAAAAACGTCCAAGCAAGAAAAGGAATGCAGAATACTCTCCGGAAGTAGCTAGTAGCTCGCAGACATACTAATAGGAAGGAGGCAAAGGTACCGCCCCATGAGGATCAACGAGATAAAAGTGAAAGCAAACCACCGAAAGAAGAAAAACCACCACCAATTAATATTATTGGTATAACCGAATATGGAGCTGTACAAAATATTTTGAAATCCATTACAGATATGGAATACAGAGTAATATCCTTAAACAACAATGTATGGAAAATCTACACACCGGACTCCGATACGTATAGAGCCTTATCAACAAAGCTTAATTTAGAGAAAATCGAATGGTATACATATGAAAATAAATGGCCTCCATCCAACCTGTGCAATAAAATACATTATGGAAGATCTCCAACGACAAGGACTGCAAATAGAAAATGCAGCAAATATAATAAAAAGAGAGAAGGTCAAACAAGGGTCCGAATTTAAAGTTACTAAAAGAGGTCTCCCGTTATTTATGTTAACTTTTAATAACAAAGAAAAGGTAGAAGCCATCTTTAATATAAGAGCTATTTTAAATATGAGGGTTAAAATAGAAGCACTACGGAAATCCACTGGGCTTATAGTGCAATGCAAGAAGTGCCAAGGTTTTAACCATACGCAAAAATACTGCAATAGAGAGCCAAGATGTGTAAAGTGCCTTGGAAGGCATCCTGCTCAGGCATGTCCACTATATAGAAATTCCGCTACAACATGTGTGAACTGCAAAGAGCAACATCCTGCAAACTACAGAGGGTGCATAGTAGCTAAAGAACTACAAAAAATTAGAGACAAATCACGGCAAGGTCCATCATATTATAAAACGCCGATAGCCAATACCGTAAACACCAACCTAGGAAACTTTACCACATCTATATCGAGTAAAGTAACTGATCGCAAGTCGTTTTCACAAGTGGTGGCATCCGGGGTACAAAGTACGACCCCACACAAATCAGTAAACTTCAAAGACTCCAAAGATACATCTATACTTGAAAAAATATTTAAAAGCATCGAAGCGCTAAATACACGGCTTATAAGACAAGAGAGATCCATAGATGCTTTGAACAGGTGACTAGATAGCCGATTAACAGTGGATGAAACAACATCCATATTATACTAAACTAATATGATAAATAAAACATTAAGAATTGTAATCTGGAATGCAAATGGAATAATCCAACATATTCCAAAGTTTTTTAAATACTGAATAAATTGATATATGTTTAATATCAGAAAGCCATCTTACTAGAACCTCATACACCAAAATACGTGATTACGTTTCTTATCACGCTTTACATCCAGCAGAAAGAGCAAGAGGGGGATCAACAATATTTGTGAAAGAAAATATTCAACATCATGAGGGAATAAAAATTGAAGAACTACTATCAGCATTCAACTTAACAATAAAAAAATATTCAATGTCTGTTCAAGTTATTGTCCTCCAAGACATAATTTAAATAAAGAGGAATATAAAAAGTTATTGAACCAGCTAGGATTTAATTTTATCATTGGAGGTGATTTTAATGCAAAAAATACTTTCTGGGGGTCAAGATTAACAACTCCAAAGGGTAGAGAACTATACGCCGTTGGTCGAGCTTACAATTGGGAATTTCATTCAAGAGGAAAACTAACGTACTGGCCTACTGACACAAGGAAAACTCAGGATCTAATTGATTTGTACATTACAAGAGGTATATCCGAAAATTACATTTTTCTAGAAAATAGTGAAAGTCTCTCATCGGACCACTCGCCCGTCATTATGACTGTTAGTTCCACGATTGTTAACAAGGAAAATTGACCTAGACTAACAAATAACAAAACCAATTGGGAATTACTTAGGAAATTGGTTGAAGATAACACCGATCTTCTCGTATCAATCAAGGATCCGGTTCAATTAGAAAATGAAGTGGAATTATTAATCAATAATATACAACAAGCAGCATGGGATAGCACCCCTGTAATCCAAAACAAGGAGCGGAATAATTTCATTTATCCAGTCCAGATCTGGGACTTGGTTAATGAAAAACGGAAAGCAAGGAAAACATGGCAGAGAAGCCGAGCACCACAAAGCAAAATAATTTTTAATTACCTCTGCAATAAGCTTAAGCAAAGAATTAGAGAACTAAAAAATAAATCGGTCACCCATTATCTTCGTAGTCTTACAGACACTAAAGAAACTGAGTATTCTCTATGGAAAGCTACAAAAGCATTAAAAAGACCAAATTATCAAATACCGCCAATAAAAAATGATGAGGGAAATGGGTAACAAGTGCCAAACAGAAAGCAGCACTGTTCCCATCTCATCTTGAAGAAACGTTCCAACCATATGCTAGACAATCAGCGGATGAAAATATAATACCAGCGCACAAGGAGGATTGTAGGAAAATACCACCTGTAACTCTACGAGAGTTGAAAAATGAAATTAACCATAACATAAATACGAAAAAATCTCCTGGCTATGATTTAATTACAGGTGAAATAGTGAAGGCACTTCCTGAGAAAGGGGTGCGAAAACTTCATCATATAATCAACGCTTCATTTCGACTGAAATATGTACCTCTGCAATGGAAAGTAGCAGAAATAATTATGATACCAAAGCCGAACAAAACATCTAATAATAAAAAGTCATATAGGCCAATTTCTTTGCTTCCAGTACTTGTACGTACGCAAATTTTTGAGAAACTGTTATACAAAAGGATGAAACCTATAATACTTGAGAGAAAGCTAATACCACCAGATCAGTTCGAATTTAGAGAAAACCACTCCACCATAGAGCAAATTCACAGGATCACAAGTATTATTGAAGATGCACTTGAAAATAAGAACATATGTACAACAATATTTCTGGATGTAGCACAGGCCTTCGATAAAGTATGGCATCCTGGATTGGAATATAAACTGCATCGAGATTTGCCAAAAGAATACTTTCAGATATTGAAATCTTACATTGATAACAGATATTTTCGCGTTAGATGTGAAGAAAAATTTTCCGAGCTAAAGAGGGTATCTGCAGGGGTTCCCCAAGGTAGCGTGCTAGGTCCAGTGTTGTATTTACTTTACACAAGTGATTTACCAAACACAAGAGGCAAATAATAGCAACATTTGCGGACGATACTGCAATTTTAGCTACTGCGGTTATAAAGTAGACGAAGCAACCAGAAAACTGCAACGGGTTACGAACCAACTTAGTAACTTGACCAAAAAATGGTGCATTAAGCTAAATGAAGAAAAATCAACGCACGTTAACTTCACCAATAAAATAGTTAACTGGATACCAATAGAACTAAATTCCATACAAGTTCCCTATGCTAACACAGCCAAGTATCTTGGCATGACTCTCGATGCTAAGTTAAAATGGAAAGAGCACATTAAAAAGAAAAAGGAGGAACTACACATTAAATATAGAAATATGTATTAGCTAATTGGAAGGTATTCAGAGCTGTCAATACCTAATAAGTTGCTACTATACCAACAAGTTTTAAAACTCGTATATGGACTTATGGAATTCAGCTTTGGGGCTGTACTAAGAAAACCAATATTAAAATAATACAAGCTTTTCAAAATAATGTGTTACGCTCCTTGGTACATAAGAAACGATAACCTACATAGGGACCTCCGGATGGAAAACGTTAGCGAAGAGAACAATTCATGCAAAGAAACACATACAACGGCTTGGTCAACATGAAAATGTTGAGTTACGTGGTATGCTGAGTAACACAAATGGAGTACGAAGGCTCCAAAGAAAGAAACCGCTGGAATTGGGAAGACTACAATAGGGTGGCCAAATTTTTAGAGACTAACTAATGGGTTATATCTCTGCAAATTGAACATAAGAAAGATAGACAAATTACTAGATGATACGAGTATATGTAATCAGTTGTAATATTTTTTGGAAGTTGTCTCCTTTTATATAATTTTATTTATAATTTTTGTTTATATTTATTTATTTATATAATTTTTGTTTATAATTTTATTGTTATAAATTTTTATTTATATTTTACTTTAATTTAAATTCACCACCACGTTATTCTGATTAATTTTATTTTCGCACTTGTTGTTAATCTTGACACTCCAAAATTCAATATCGCAATTGGACGACAATTAGTTTGTTGTTTTATTTTTGCTGTAATGACGTCGCCTTCGTGTCCAAATATACATGTCGTATATTGGAGAGGGAACAGATGCGCCGGCGACGGTCGACATTGCACTTATGCTAAGTGCAGTGGATTATTATTGCATCACCGAACTTTGTTAGTTCGTGGTGATGTTGGTTGGATGGCGATGGTTTTACTATAAATGTTTTATAGTAATGGTTCGGTTATTAGATAGTGTTGGTTGGATAGATTGATATGTGATGGGGTTAGTGAACGCTTAATTCAAATAAGTTGGATTATATTTGAATTTCACTAATTATTTTGTAAGTGGCAGAATCGAATATCGGTGAGTCGAATATTCGAGCTGCTACAATTTAAAATTAAAAATAAAAATTAAAAAAAGTGTATCTCTATAGAACGTTTACAATCCATCCAGTTGTTTTTTCGGTTCTTCCAATTTGATATTTATGACATCTTTCTTAGTATGGTCATAGTCGAGAAATATTTTCGTAATATGGTAGATTTTTATCATAATTCTTTTCGATTGAGGTGTAAGAAAAACTTTTTTGAATGCTTTCGAGCTGACTCATAACGAATTTGACGATATGGAGAATTTTCCAACGATCGGAAATTTTCAGTAATCCTGTCAAGGTCATTTATACAGTTCATCCTGTCAAATGAAGCTAGTGAAGCAGTTCTTCAACACACTTACATTAGCATTCTTGAAATTAAAACTAAAGTGTCCAGATCAGTGATTGGTGAACATGGTTCAGCTATAATCAAAGAACTTTCCATTGCTTTGAGATGGTCGCTATGTAACGGATCAATACAACGTCTTGCACGTGTATATTATTATTATTTATTAGGTAGTCCATAAAGATCCAACAAAATTTTACACGTGATCTATAGCACAATCCAAGCACTAACATTCCCTTCCATTCCCCAACATCATCATCCCATTAAAAGAATCAATTAAATCATCATTAAATTTATTCTAATCACGAATAAATTAAATAATCGTAATAACAAACAAAAATATTTTTTAGCATATTCGTTATCAAGAACATACGAATAAGGCACAAAAAAAATTAATATGTTATATAAAGAAACTCACCAATCCCAAATCTGCCTGAGAGTACTCAGAGGTTGCTACTTGGGTGCCTGAAAATTTAACTGAGTATATTAATGATCCTAACACTGTTTCAACTGCTGCATAACCCTAATCCAATATATGCAATAATGGCCAAACAATACTTAAAATTTTTATTTTTTTCTAATTTAATTCTTTTTGTTTTTTTTAATTCTTAAAACACTATATACTCTAAATTTTTAACATTTATTTTCTTAGCCTGTGCTAACACACTCACACACATAATTATGCAGGTAAAACGGTATAGCTGGCTATATACAAAGATGAGTTGACAGATGGTTAATTCAAGAAATGTTTATTGTATATATAGTACCAACTAATATTTCCTTATTGTATTTTGCCGGTAACATTGACTGAGGTTTCGCTTATCATTTATATAATTATCATCGAATGTTCTATATACATACATACAATATTGTCACACATACACACACTATGAGTTCTATTTATTAATTGTTCCACTAGTCCAGTAAGTACAAAATTGTACCTATGTATATAATACACACACTTTAGTAACTGTACTTTCTTTATATACCAAAAAAAAAAAAATATGTATGTGATCTATATTATATCTATATTTTCATACAGTACCCATACAGTACCCAACTAAATAATACATACTCGTGGATTCCATATTAGTTATGACAAAAATAGTCCAACCTTGAAGCAGCGTACATAACATCGGGAGAATTTACCATAGTATTGAGTTGAAGTTAGACGCTGATGTTTTCCCTCAAAATTTAGCCCATTTTGTTAGATTTGCTAAATTTTTCATTATCAATTTGTGATTGGCTGTGTCAATACCAAATTGTTTATTATTGTGCGTTGTGAGAAAACATGTCTTATTTTAGATTTTTTAATTTATTATTTCTAGCGGTGATTTTAAATAACAGATAAATTCAATGAAATGGAGCAAAATATACAAATCGCCATATATGGACTGATTTACCGACTAAACAACAAAACACAATTCCAAATTAAACGGAGACATTTTGGAACTATATTGTACTTTTTACTGACAAAGAATCAACATTAATAATTAATTTTAATCAAATGACGACAGGTGATTTCTGGTAGATCGGTATACCGTCATACAAAACGATTCTCATCTCCATGACTGACTATTATCTCTGCTACGGTTTATTTCGGATATTCACAAATTCACAATACCTACTGAAAATCATTTATTTTAATTGACATTATGTATTAATTATATTATATAAAAATCTAATTTTATTATAATATTACATAATTTTATAATAAACTTAAATATCTACACGAAATATAATTAAAACAATATACACAAAAATTATCGGTGACACGGAATCGAAAAATCAAATCAAATAAGACGTCAAAATTCAAAAAGAGCAAACTATAATATGCAGTAGATTTATATTACACTGCGTATTACAGTTTGCTCTTTTGTCAATATTCAAAAAATTGCTCATAATTTAAAAAATAATTATGTTTTAGTTGGTAACCCTGCGGCCTATTTTGCTCAAAGATAGAATTTTTTTAACTCGATTATGGTAAAAGTAAGAGGGGCTTATATCATTTTAAGCGATTTGATTGATCGAGAGACCGGGAATTATACTATGGTAAATTCTCCCGATGTTTTGTACGCTGCTTGAAAGAATAATCGGCTGAAGTATTTAACCAAAAACCATTTTCTATACATCCGTAACATTTATTTTTGTAGCGAATGGAATCTTTGAATTTTGTTAATTTGATTAAGATTAAAATTTAGAATGGAGTTAATGAAATATATTTCACGTTCGAATGTAACGTTAAAAGGAATATTGCAATGTCGGGATCGAAGCACCAGAAAATGTTAGGAAGATTAAAATCACCTCGGATGAGGCATTTATCTACCGGTTCAATTACATTATTTAGTTCGTTTAAGACGAAGATTTATGCATTTCGTAGAGGTTGATTGGGGTGGGATATAATCTATCACTAAGTATATGTTAATTTTAGGCAAGCACAACTTTACACATACCAATTCCAGTCAAAACTGAGAAACAATCACAGTAGAACTCCTCCTCCTGCAGTTTTGGGTTAAAATTGACGCGTCAAAACTGTTTTTTACAAATTTGAGAAAATTTGCAGCTTTAGATGGCACCCTGTACGTTTTAGAAACAAAACGAAAACATTCTTATAGTGGAGTTTTTTTTCATGGATTCTTTTGAAAGGAATAGGATTTAAAGTTACAGACGGATCATTGTAATGTAGGTTAAACAAAGTGTTTAACAGGGTTTATTTTTTGGAAGACGCTTTCCAACAAAGAAGTAAGCGGTAAAAGCATTGGCTAGTAAACGTTTTCGATGCTACTTATGCCCTCGATCTGCTGATATTAAAACCAAAACGAAATGTCGTTTTTGTATGTATACAGTTGAATATCTAGACGCTATAATTAAAAGGGCGTAAGTATATTATAGTCTAGATATTATCACTCGTATGTACAGAATGAAAGAAGATGACCATGATTCGGCTGAAGAAGATATACTGTGTCAGATGATGTATCTGATTAAAATGTATGCGTGCTGAATTTTTTTGATGAATTTCACTGTGATTTTATTTATTATTTCATTTTGTGTATGTGATGTTTTTATTAAATTTATGAATTATTTGGTTGGTTTAATGTTAGTTTTGAAATGAACGCAGAAAAAGAACATCATCTATTTATTTCTAAATTGCATCATAACGTATGTGGGGTCAAATTTATTCCTTTACACAGACAACCTGATGGAAGCTATACAACCAAGTTATTGTACAAAGCAAAAAAGCTATGTATTTCAATTTTCACACAAAATGAAATTATTTAGGTATAAGATTGAAAGTAAAAGAGTTGCGTTCAATCATCTTGAAATATGATTGAAAATTAAATGAATGATGTAGAAATACCGGTGTCGCTATTCCCGTTTGTGGTATAAATGCAAACTAAAAAGTTATTCGCTGTAAACAAAAAAAGTACAGCCGCACCTAACTACGGTGAAATGTCCGGAAAAAATTGAAAAAAAATCTACAATTTTGCTAAACAATTTTTGATTAGAATTCTATATTTTTTCAACTTTTTCTATAAAAGTTGAATGTATTTCTAACAAACAATAACCGAACAACAAAAACTCAATATAAGTGTATTATTTTCCACGCCAGAGATAGACGTAGATTTGTATTTTACTGTTCCATTTTTGTTTAGAATATTTTAGAAAAATATTTGTAAACTATAAAATATTAAAACTGAACAATGGAAAAGTTATAGATGGGTGAGTAGTTATTGTTTATATAGATTTGACAAGACTAAGTTAGTAAGTATATATCACAAAAATATGTAGGTATATGCTGTGAGCATTTTTAATGGCAGAGTAAATATCAATACACGTATACATATACAATAGAAATCTAATTTGCATTTTCAATTTTATTGCAAACAAAATTTGCTTGATAAATAAAATTTAAGCTTTAGGCAAAAATTCAAGTCTTTTTATCCCGATATATTTTATTTCTAGAATTCAATTTTTATTTTTAATTTACGTTTATGACTTTTTTGTTGCAGTAAAAATGTATCATAAAAAACGGAAAATCCAACCAAAACCAAACCACCAAACCGAAGCGAGCGATATACATACATACATACATATGTACATATACACGTTAAAAAAAAATTAACGATTTTATATTTTCTTCTTTTCAACTTTGTGAAATTTAATTACAGAACTTTTTTTGTTCTGCGATTCGTTCATTGTATGAGACTAGATCGAAATAATACGATATGCATAATATAATCAGGATAAAATAAAAGGTAAAAAAAGGAAAAATTAAAATGAAAATAAAAAAAACTTACCTGAGGTGAATATAATTTTTCATCATCGTTGCTATATAATCGAGATAATCCAAAATCAGCTATTTTTAGTATTCCTGATTCATTTATTAATAAATTTGATGGTTTGATATCCTGAATTTGTAAAAAAAAAAATTAATAATGTTAAGAGGATTTGATTAATATGATATAAATTTAATAAATTTATTATCATAAAAAATTTCACAACCAAGAAACGATTATAGCTCTTTATACTTAACGACTGATTGTCTACAATATCTACTTAAAATAGTTGGAATACGCGTAATTCCATTAATCCCTTGGAACTATTTATTTAAATCAACTGTTTAAACCGAATTAACTTCAACAAGTAGTTATAATTTTAACTGTTATTGGGGTTGAATATCCAATAATTTAATGATTTGTAGTTTTTAAATTATATAGGAAGGGAAAAGATTCATTTTGAAAAATGAAAAATTATTTTTAAAAGCTCTGATGTTTAAGGCGATAGTTGAAAGGAGTAATTAACTGGCCTCCCTCCTCCTCCCTCTAAACAAATGTTGCCTTTATTTATTCAAGTTATATGCTGAGCCTTAATCATTTTCTGTTTTAGCGTTTTACGAGTATATGTAAATTTTCAACTTCATTTTGAAATCTGAAACCAATTCATTACATACAAAATTGAACCTTGAGGAACTAAATTTTAAAACGGTTTGGAAATGTTGTTGCTAAACTAAGTATAACGATTAGCATAGTTTTTTAAGCAAAATAGATTTACTCCGTAAACATATAGAATTCACCATTTTTAGTTTAAATAATATTTGCGACCACATAAAAGTATATTTGATGAATGATGTAAATGAATACAATTTTTGATTAGTAAATGGTTATGTGAGAAGCTTTGGAATAGCAATGTTTACATAAATATGAGTCAAATACAAAATATCATTGACAAAAGTAACAAAACCTTTTATTTCATTTGAACAAAAATTATAAACACTGCACTGTAAATCAGCGAGTGCCATAGAAACACTTATACAACATTCAAGCAAAAACATATTATGGTGCAGACGGAATGTAAAATTCTTTAATACTTTATCACATACTTTTCTGATATTTCAGTAAATTATGTATTAAAAATGGATTGCTGTAAATGAAACTTGTATAATATGAAATATTATTTTGGTTATGAATAAGAAAATGTGTCACCATTAACGACTATTCTTTGGGCCAAAGTTCTTTTACGCCGTTTAAAATCCTCTCACATTAATAAATTGGTAAATCTCTCGAAAAATTCTAAAGCAAAACTCTTTCAGATTACTATCAAAATATTATAACATAACTATTACTAATCTATCAAAACAATAAAGTAATAAAGATTTATAGTATGGGGTTATACCGCAAATAGTAAAATAATATTAGAGAACAAGAACAAGGAAGCAAACACCACTTTGCTGCGTGGAAGCCCATAATGTAGAGAGAAAAAAATTCAAATATTAATGCAAAACGGAGGTTGACCACGAAGTACATTTATATAGTACATTTAAAAACAAAAATGTTCGCTTCGATCAGTAGATACTTTAAAAAATATTCTGAAAATTAAAAATTTATTATGGATTTACATAACTAAAAGTATATTACCACTTTATGGAAAATGTACAAACTAAAAAAAATTAATAAAAAGAATCCGTAAAAAAAATATAGTGTTTATAAAGTCAACAAAAAGAAAAATGGATACCGCCAAAACAACACCGGACCCCCGCTCAAGTACCCGGACACGAGATTTAAGATCGGCACGTGGAACGTGCAATCACTTAGAAAACCAGGAGCGTTAGAGGGCCTAATCACGTGCATGAAGGAGTATCGGCTGGAACTCGTTGCTCTTCAAGAAACTCGCTGGCCTAAAACTGGAGACCATGTGTCCCAGGGCTATACGTTGTTCTACAGTGGAGATGACCTCGGAAATCTTGGAGCTGGATTTCTTCTTGGGCCGCAGGCAAAGAACGCTGTTTTGGATTTCCAAGCAGTCAATAACCGATTTTGTAAGCTTCGCTTGCGCATGAAGTTAGCCAACCTGTCGATAATTTGTGTACATGCGTCCACAGAAGTCAGCCAGCCTCAAGATATAAAGACTCATTTTACAATGACTTGGACGATCTGATGGGATCTATACCCGAACACGATGTTAGAAAGGTAATTGGGGACTTTAATGCTAGAACTGGCAGAAATCAGACCGACTTGTGTGAAAACATAGGGCCGTACTCCCGACACGAAACTGCGACCGATAATGGTGAGAGAATGATGTACTTTGGGGTTGCGCATGATCTTAGAGTAGCAAGCACATTCTTCCCTCACAAACACATATATCTTGAGACATGTACACATCCTCGCGGAACTTTCCGCAGCCAAATTGACCATGTGTTAGTTTCTAAAGGGCGGGCTCAGGTTGTGCAGGATGAGAGAACTTATCGATCATCAACCAAATACGTAGGCAGCGATCATCATTTGGTCGCTGCAAAGCTACGATGGAAGTTTTCGTACAAGCCTGGAAACACAGCGAAACGCATGGTACGTGATGTTGCTGATGGTCCCGCAACTGGTGACAATTCTGGTTCTATTTTTCGTCGTTTGGAGGTAATATTTATATAGCGCGTTGCACAGAGATACAATTTATCTTGATTCTCAACCGATTGTGGCCGACTGGTTTTAGTTTACTCGAACACTTTGAGTCGCGATATGGTTTACAACACTTTCGAAATTTATCTACATATTATCAAATTTAATGCACTAGTACTTATATATCACTCACTTTTACACTGTTATTTTTCAAATTTTAAAAATTTTGCTTTTTATTTAAATTTTGTTTACAAATCACAATGTCAACTAATCAAAAAGATAAATTTTAACTATTATTTATATCAACAATATTCTTTATTTTTTTTCAAAAGAATTACTCATCGTTTAATAGGTACGCCTGTCAAGTAAAAATAATCAACCCACCAATAAAAAAGGGAAAAAAGTTATTTAGTCTTTTATAAAATAACCATTTCTAAGAAAGAAAAGGGGTTTATGGTACTATGACTAACCGATTTTTTAACGATATAAACCAGGGGTGGCACCTTTCGGTGGTAAAATTCTGTGACTCATTTAAATGTGACGCAAAATTGTATATTAAATAATAAACAAAATAAAAAATTTAACTAAACTATCTTTTTAGTAAACAATCTCAAAACACTGAGAAATATCTATTCCAATATAGTTTTTCTAAATAAACATGAAATAATGCTCTTACTAAAACGTATTTTGCAAGCATACAAAAAATAACGGAGTTCCAGTTTTTTTTATGTTAAAAAACAAAAAATAAAAATCATAATTATCGGACAATTATTTTTGTTCTTATTTTTCTCAACATTTGACACTCTGTATCTTTAATAACAATAACAACAATAAAAAATTAATGTCGAATTCTTTCGTGCCACCACTAGTGATGTTTTTTGATTGTACATCACTTTTTGCTGTACATTTTAAAATGGAAATGTCGATTTTTCTTCCATTTTAACTAACACCATTACAAAATTATGCGTCAATTCGAAAATATAAACATAAACAAAGCAAAACGGGATTTGTATAAAATTAATGTTGAATTAAATCGTATCAAAAAAATTGATATACATATATGAAAACTTTTAAAGTTTTTTTGGAAACACAAATTTTTTCTGAAATTTTAGATAACACCAACAGGATATTCCGTTTCATAAAAAACATAAACAATCGACGGAAGACGGCATAATAATACATTTCGCCCTCGTTCTATTCTGTATTTACCTCTCTTTCTCTCTTTACTAACACAGAGACAAAAAATAGCAATTTCACATCAATTTCTTTCGTGTCAACAAAAATTTGATTTTTTTAAAAAAACGGAAATAATTCGACATAACACCAACACATAATTATGCTCCAATTTGAATATATAAACATAAACAAAGCGAAACGTCATTTGTAGTCAGTCGTGTTTCTATTGGTGTTCTTAAAATACGTGTTGATAGTTTATTTGTTTATAAAATAAAAGATAATATAAAGAAAATTGTACTAATATTTATTTTAATACAAGTTAATTATTTATTTTTATTAATACAAATATTGTGTTTGAGATAAATAATTAAAATATAAAATTGAAAGTGACATTGAATAAAATGGATTCTGCAATAGACATAGCAATGCAATTGTTATTATCATCGTCGTCGGAGTCTTCATCATCATCATCATCATCATCTACTAGATTACCTCCACTGTTATTTGATTCATCTTCTGATGAAGAAGATTATTTAGCAGTGCGAAACATATTTCAGCGACAACAACAACATCGTATCAAAAATTTTGTGGATGATGTTGTTAAAAGTTATTCCGAGGAAGAAGTAAGTAGTGGAAATTATTATGTTTATGTTTATGTATACAAAAAATGTGAGCATTTGTTAATGTATTTTATATAATTTTAGTTTCGTCGTCATTTTAGACTATCTCGAACAGTAGCATATCAATTGATAGATCTGTACAAAAATTCGCCATACTATAAATCTAAATTGGTTGGTGGCATGAAAAAAATAAGTGCAGAGTCTCAATGTTTGGCTTTTTTGTGGTAATTAAATATTTAATAAATACAATTTTAAAAAATCAATTAACTTTAACTTAATTCTAGGTTTGCTGGTAACAAGGAATCGTATAGAGAAGTATCGAATCTGTTCAATGTAACCCAGTCAGCGGCTCGTACTCATCTGACGAACATGTTGGAGTTCATGTTTGAAATTTCTACGGATTACATCAAATTTCCGTCAAAAGAAGAAGAAAAAGCTCAAAAAGCCAAAGAGTTTGAGCAGGTAACATTTATAACATAAGAGCTAATTTTATTTGAAATCATATAACAATTTTTTAATTTCAGTTAGCTGGATTTCCAAATGTAATAGGGTGCATAGATAGATGCTATATATATAAACGAAAACCAATGCACAAAACACGATCAACATACGTTAATCGCCATGGCTTGATTCCGCTAACGCTCCAAGGGATTTGTGATGCCAATAAAAAATTTATAGACGTTTTTATTACATCACCTTGCACGATCGATGATTCGAAGATTTATAAAATATCCTACATATCCCATGAAATTCCAGCCATATGTGGGGAGCAGTACCATATTTTAGGAGATTCCGCCTATCCGTTACGGCAATTTATGCTTACCCCATATAAGGATAATGGGAATTTAGATACCAAAAAAAATAGTTATAATAAACGGCATTGTCAAACCAGAGTGAAAATTGAAAATGCTTTTGGTTTGCTCAAGCAACGATTTCGCCAGTTAAGAAGGCTAGATTGGTTCAATAACGAAAGGATGTGCAAATTCGTGTTAGGATGTTGCATACTACACAATATGTGTATAGATAATGGGGATTTATGGGATGAGAACCCAGAAATAGAGACAGATTCAAACGAAATTACTGAATCAACTGTAGGATCAAGTGAAAACAGTGAAAGTATGTTTGAATATGTACTTAAACATTTGGGAGAAATAAAAAGAGCAAATATCGCGAATCACTTTTAGATAATTAAAACAATTAATTTAATATTATATTTATTTTTTTATTTAATTAATATATGATTAAAAATTATTTGTTTTGCGTCATTAATTTTTCTAAACATTTAATTTTCTCTTCGTGTCGTTTTGTTGTTGATCCATTTCTCGCCTCAGTTGTTCTTGTACCTGGTGCCTCTGCATTTTTCTTGCTTCGCTCTCCAAATGTAATTTTTTTGTGAGTTCTGTTTTTTCTTTTTTTATCGCCAACAAACTTTCGCAAAACAGATGACTCTTCCAATAATGTTGAACATGGTGACGTTGTAAATCTTGATGGAGATGGTGATGGTATAGTAGGACTATAGGTGTTGGCGGTGGAGTGTTAAAACTTGAAGGAGGTGGTGGTTTAATTGTAAATTTTGTCAAACTTTTGCCACTCGTCTTGCAGGTTATCGCCTTTTTGGTCCTTTTGAGAACGCACCTGTACCTTGTCTTAACTTGTACGGGGTGAATGATACTTTGTACTCTAATGAAAGCCCACATTTCCTTTAAATTACGGAATTTTTTTAATCGGCCCACATTTTTTAATTTTTCTGTATATAGGTCCAATATAAAATTGGTTTGGCCATCAGTCCACTTTCTCACATTACGTCAACTATCTTAAAATTTAAGCGAATACGTTGATAAGTTTAGCTAATTATGCGGTAGTTACTATTTCCTTCTTTAAACGGAGTAGCATCTTCAACATCACAATACAATAGAGCTGATGACTCATCTTCAGCATCAAAATCTTCTTGCCACTCGCTCATTTGGACTACGGATTCCGGTGTTGGCAGGTTTTCCAATTGCACTTCTTTTAAATTATAAAAAGAAGCAACCTTTTTTTTTTTTTCTTAAAACGGTTGGAACCTACAGAGGTCCGCACTCAATGGCACAATTGGCCCATGCTGCAAACCTTGAGGATCTATCCTATCTCGCATAAGACCACTGCAGCCTTAGCATACTGTAAAAGTTTGAACCAAGAGATGGATAATAACTAATCTACGTTCAAAGATCCGTATGAGAACATTTGGGATCTAGCTTCGACAAAGGCCAGACAGGTGCAAAGGTAGTGTAGGCAGTCGTGCACTTCCTCCAGACAATCGTCGCAAAGATCATCCTGAGCTAGTCCCATGCGTTGGAGATGAACCTTGAAATGTCCATGGCCCCTAATAAGAGAAACCAGAATTCTGAGTTGGCTCTTTTTAAGGATAACACATATTTAGTGACCCTCACGTTGGGTTCGACGATCAACCGTTTTGCTTTTCGACAGCTAGGCGTAAAACGCCACTTCTGCGCAGGTTCAAGTAAACCGAACTTCTTTATAGCATCCTTACCACCGATGAAGGGAAGGCGGAATTGCCGGCTCGGGACCACAAAATTTACAGAGCGATCCAGCTTTCGCTAAAAAGTCAGCAACCTCATTTCCCACAACACCACAATGAGCAGGCACCCACATGACCCTTACTCTCGAATTAGAGCAAAGGAGATTGATGAAGTGTTTGCACCAGTTTGGATGCAGTCAAAGGGTTTTTAAGGGTATTGAGAAGGGCTTTACTATCCGTGCAGATAATAATATCCTTGTCTAAATTACTAAACTTATACGCCTCAATTACACTATGGATAAGTGAAATTAATTCAGCTTGAAAAACCGTGCAGTGTTTGCCCAGACTACCCGAGAATCTGAGCCCATACTTTGGACAAAAGAAACCAAATTTCTGAATTATTTATTTTATTTCTGAATACGAATTCGTATAAAAATTGTACGAACTCGTACCATTGGTATTTTTGAATACGAATTCGAATAATTCAAATACGAATTCGTGTCTATGATACGTTGTAAAATTTCCCTTATTCCGCAATACGAATTCGAACCAATTTTGTTTGATTATGAACGGATTTCTGTACATTGATGAATTAGTTGACGACATATAAAAAAATTTTGGAAAGAATTTTTAGTAATTTTTTTTTTAATAATTACATAATTTAGTTAATTTAATTAATTGTGTTAAGGAAATAACTAATTTGCAAACTTTGTCATACATACTGTTACGAATACAAAATATTTAATTTTCTTATTTATACAACTGTGAAGCTGCCCCATTGGATTTGCAATAGTGCCGTATAGGTTGTAATTAATTGTAATTGATTGTAAGCATCAGTCACGAAATTTGATTCCAATTGAGCTATTTAGGAAGACATGAAGAGAATCTGAATAAAATGTTTCATCTAAAATTAGATGTACAAAAAATGTTGTCAAAAATACTTATCTTATTGAATTTATTGTATCGTAATTCGTTATTGAGGCGAATTATTTTGATTAAAAACGAAAAAAATGTTTGTGTTATGACACAGACAATAAACGAAAACTAAATATTTTTTATACACAAACGTCGAAATCATATATGTACCAAAGGTTTAAAAACCGTAAAGGTATAACCATTCAAAATAAATTTCCCAATGAATAAATGACAGTGTAATAATATTTGATTTGATCGAATTCAGAAATACCAATTCATTTTCGTTTCGTATATCATTTTCGTTTCGAGCAACGATACGTATCGTATTCAGAAATAGGGACCCTGCACTGACTTCTGAACGAGAGCCATCCGCAAAAAAAACTATCGACTCAGACAACTGTCTATAGAAATCCATCGAGAGAGCCACAGTTCTCTCGAGGGGAAAACGACGGAGAATGAATTGGTCATGTTAAATCAACCTCTTTATAATTGGCTTTTTCGATGACACCGGTTATAAAATATGATTAATATATTATTTATAATATATATTATATATTTTAATATACTTTTAATAATAATAATATTTTTAATAAATTTCGAAGTAAAACTATATTATCTTCTAATATGACCTAACCATTATTATCTTTCACCAAACCACAATCGCCCAATAAGACTGATTCCATATTTTATTTAGAAATTTAAAAATTAAAGAAATATAAAACACTCTTAAAACTTCATAATTCAGTTGAAAAATGATGGCAGTAACATGGCAACTTCACAGGTAACATGACCTCAAAAAAATATATATTTTTGATTTACTGACACAATGACAAAAAAACATCAATTTGGTTTCGCATTGTTTCGTGTCAACGAAAATTTGTATGTACATAAGTATTTCAAAATTTTCATTCAAATTTTCAAAACATAAAAATAATAAAATTAAAACATGACATGACATGGCTTCATATAGTGAATTTGTGATGTCACTTTTCTCCTTTCATTTTTCAAGCTAAAAATATTACCAGCCAATTTTGTATAATGGAATACAGGCTTGAATTCGCTTAAATTCCATCGTTGCTACGATTCAGTCAGTTCACATATTTCACACATGTTTTCATTTTCACAATTCTTATATTTTCAATTCGTTTTTTTAAAGGACGTGGCATAGCATTTGACACATTTTTGGTCCCTAGCCTTGGCCTTACCATTCACACGAACGAACATTCATTCAACTCATTCACACAAGTACAGTATACCACCTGTGTATTGCATAGCTTCATGCCACCCTGTACAGTGACATGGAAAGATGAGTCGGCCCATGAGTTCTACATAGATGTAGAATAGATGTTTTCAATTTAATCACCGATCGTAATCGGGAGATGAAAAATCCCTTTTGCATTCCCGCCTCTGTACTATACTCCGGGATTCGAACCCGGTACCTTCGGATCCAAACGTCGCAGCTTTAACCACTGCGCTATTTGCTCAGTTCGTTACTTGTTGTTAAATTGTAAATATTGTATCTTATCGATTGCTTTTCAAATTAGAAATGATTCTAAATATCATGATAATGACACCACAATTCCTATAACCAAAAGATTTGTACGCTACGAGAATTAGAAAAATATTAATAACAATAAGATAATTTTACAAATTCCCCCAATTGCGATAGTATAAAACACCCAAACTAATTTACTTTAAGAGAAAAACAAAAAAGTTGAAACAAAATTAATAAATAAATTCTTGGAAATTAAGCAATTTTCTGGTATGGCTATATAGCAACATATTATGCTAAAAATATTATGGCGAAAAAAATATTTCGTAAGAATTTACAAACAAGAAAATGTTAATAATATTTTTAGATAACAAAAATCTTTTGACCTTTCTTTTTCTTGTCGATAATGATTATGTTAGTATAAGTATATAAGTACACAAGTTGAGTATGTATATTTCTCCAAAAAAAACTTCATTAATTATTTAATCGACCTAAAAACGTTTGGTAAAGTGATAATCGAAACCGTAACGCATTAATTAATGAATAGGTAAGTGCTATACACGCATTTATATTAGTGTATATTGTACACAACATTAAATCACCATAAATCACTAAGTCTCTGAGATATACATATTACATAAATATAAATAAAAAAGTTTAATATTTTGTTGATATCACAGTGCAAAAACGAGAATATTGGATATTTCATTTAATAAAGAAAAGCTGAAAATTCCATTTACATTTTATTTTTTTAACAGCTTTTTAGATTAATACAAATATTTGTCTTTTAATTTTTTGTCTAAAGAATCTGTAAGAATTTTCTTTTCTCCGTAATCATTTTTCTCTCGAAGTTTTCTTTTGTAAATTACTTATTTAATGGGAACAATAGTAACAGAAATGGCACGGAAAATTATTATAAAGGGTGTGTGGTGGTAATGAATATATAGAAAGAATCTGGCAATGAAACTATGTTTCTATAATAATTCCTAGCATTTTATTATCTTTTTTTTTGTAATTTTATTTTGTACGCTGTAAATTTCCAGGCTGTGAATTGGGTGATTCGTATCTTAGGAATTGATACTCAATTTACTTAACAGTAAAATTATTATATACGAAAACTTGGGTGGAACAGCTGTTTTATATTTGTATAACAACAAACCAAAACTCATGTAATATATTTTTATTCTGTGATTTTGTCCTGACAACTAAAATAAGAGTACGATAAACTTTGTGACTCATTTAAAACCATAGAGTCTCGTAAATGCAAACTTTTTATAAAACATAACATTTCACTCACATACATATAATATACGAAGCGATGTTAATATCGTCGCCACTATCACATAGATTAAAGTATTTTAAAGTGAATTTATGTAAAATTTTAAATTTTGCTTTTATCCACATACAACATATTAAAATATCTCTATACAGAACAAGGATACGAAGATAAACAGCACTGTTTGGTATTTATTACTGTCAGGCCAAAAAACGAGATGCTAAAACAACTGTATACATGTAACATGAATTACAAGACACATGTCTCAAAGTTTATTATAAATGCTTGTTCAACTTATATTATGCTCTATGTAATTACATTTCCATTTTCTTTTCATTTCATTTTCTTAACATAAATATAAATTTTCTTATACCATTAAACCTCATTTGCGTTTTTACATTTTCTTTCTCATGCGTCTTCTCGTTTTGTTTCGATCTCGCTTAATTTCAAGGAAACATTTTATTGGTTTAAAACCTTTAAAATAAATTGCACAGGGAAAGTACATCGAAATGTCAAAGTGATAACATACACTTATTCGACACTACAACATGTATTAAAAAGTTAGTTAACCACTAAAAAATGTGAAAAAATTAATAAGTTGGTCCCTCCAGATCATCTGCCTTTGGAAACATGAAGAACATGGACATTCCACAAAATAATAATCAGTTCGAGGTACTGACAAACTAGTTTTTCGCGTTTGTGAAAAAGAAGACAGAAAGAAATGGGGGAATTGGCTAGAATAATTCAACAATAATTCCAATAAACGCATTTTGTTGAATAACATGTAAATTAGCTAGTGATCACTTCAGAATATAAAGGCAAATTTATTTCATTCAAGTTGTATTTGAACATACCCATATAATATATACATACATATGTTAAAACAACTAATGATGTATAAACTTATTTGGGGTCCATTTAATCAATGTCATCTTTATAATAGAGCCTCATTCATATTTACAAGATAACCTTCAGATTTTATAACGGAATTTCTGTTTATAAAGACGAGTATTTTTTGACATATCAAACAAATTATTTTTAAATGAATTTCAACTTAAACTTTAAGCGTGCCTGAAATATAATTATCCCATCCAGTTTTCCACAATTCGAAAAAGGTTTGATATACTTTTATCCAATAGTAATATAAAAGAGAAACAACTGTTTAGTGTTTACGCTTGTTCAATTTGCACCTAGTAGAATGACTTGGAATACTTTAAATTTCAGCGATACTAAATAATATTAATTAAAGTGTGGCTCTTACATTGTTTGGCATAGGTAAAGCCACCTAAATAGAAAAAGCTTGCATGTTGAGCGTTATTTTGAAACGAGGTTTTTCTATAGTACAAGAAAATTAGTAATATCAGAGCCATCTATATATACAGAGCCGTAAAGGTGTGTACACGAGGTCGGATATATACCCTAGCTATTTACATCCGAGCTCTAAAAAAATTCATCAATCTACTTTCAAGTTAAAATATCTTCGATCTAACGGTGGGATGTAAATAGCTAACCGACCTCGTGAACTCACCTTATGGATCAGCCATGTTTTTTGTCGAGGTTTTTCTAGAAGAACTACTTTATGCATTATCCCATAAGAAGCAACGTAAAAATAATCGTTTTCGAATTCATGTTCATCAATAAAAATAAAATGTTTCATTTCGATAATCACTTTATGGAATTTAGTCTTTATTGAAAAAGCATATATCTGAAAGTCGGAACCTTAAATCTTATATTAATTTAATAAACATTAAGACTGTGTCCGAAACCTGTGATAATCGTGAATTAATATTTTGAAATTTGTTTGATAATTATTTCCCTACATTTACGATTTTTTATTATGCTGTCCGAAATGGGTAATAAATCTCCACACCTCATAAGTTTTGGTACCCACGTCAAATATGTCAATTTTAGTTTTCATAACCTCAAATTTTTCGTGACAACTAATAAATTGCACAGAAAATTTAAAAAAATTAATATTAAAATAATGGATCGGATAATCCTTTTAATGTCACGTTATTATTAATAATTTTAGAATATATTATTATGTATGTATGTATAAATCATACGTTGCACGTGCGTACACAAATTATTCGATAGCTGTCAAAAATTATCATAGTAATAGACTCGAATAATTTGGGTGTGTTCGGTATTTTCAAGTAAATGTCAAAAAATTAATTCCTGATTTCTTATCAAAGGTTTCGGACACAGTCTAAATTAAAATTAAACAATGAATTTATTTGAATATGTAGGTAAAATAAATAAAAAAAAACATATATTGTCATCCTTTTGATTGATGTTTATGTCTCATTTTTTAAGAAGTAACTCTCACACTTTTTTGTTTCTAATTTCGCTTTTTCTATTGCGATCGCAGCATTCTTGAGTAAAGTATTATTCTATTTAATTTTATACATTTGAAAATGTATCACCAAATATTTCTGTTTCGTTACCTTAGCGAAATCAGGAAAAAGGGATAGAGTACAAAATTATTCTAATAGGTTGAGATCGCAATAGAAAAAATTCTCAATTGAATACACGACATATAGCGATAAATTTAAAAAGAGAATAAACATCGATCGAAAGAAAACAAATTGTGATATTGATGACCTAAGCCTCTATTCCATTGTGAAAAATTTACTGTCAGCAAAACCAAAATGGGATAAAAATATAGATTTGCTGGTGGTGCGAAAGAAACAAAAAACTTCATCAGCAAAATTTTACTGGAGAGAAAAATGTGTTTGTGTTACTGTGTTGCCATAATTTATTATAGAAAAGTATCAAGTTGAGTATTTTTTATGGCAACATTTACACACATCGACATAAAAATTGTGTGCGGATACGAAATTTTTTTCACACACACATGTTTGGATATTTTTATGGTGTTAAATAAAAAAAATAAAATAAAAAAATAAAATAAATAAAATGTTATTTTGTTGTACATTTTTCTTTAATATTTCAGACGTTATAATAATAAATTATTATTATTATTATTATTAATTATATTACAATAAATTATTTATTATGTAATAGCATATGAATAAATGAATAAAATTATGTTCGAACTCTAGACATAAAATAAATATGAAATTTGTTGGGTATGTTACAGAAGCTGTCAAAACGTAACCATAAAAGTTTCGCTATAAAATAAAAAATAAAAAAACTACTATCTCTGTCACACTAATGGAATTTTTTCTTTTCTTTCTCCTTTCATTACGGCAACAAAAAAATGTTGTCAGTAAATTTTTCTCAATGGAATACAGGCTTTACAATACAACATTTCACCCATAGGGAGTTCCAATAACAGCTGCACAATTGGTTTCCAACCAATTTTAGGAGATTTTATTATAGAAGATTTTGATTGTATCAGAATCCGACTATTCCAAAATTTAACGAGACAAACTGCCTCTTTTTCATTGTATTGGTTATGTAAATATACATACGTCACACAATAAAAATTTAAAATTAAACGACCAATAAATACCAATGTATAGTAGTATTCAAATCTCGCTGGAATTCTGACAGTTATCGCGCAGAAAGAATATGGCGGGTACACAGTGATGTATTAAGTACAATAATTCATGTTTATTGTTTACATTTTTATGTTGTATTTGTATTTAAATGGAAAAGGAACGTTTTTAATCACAAAATGTTTTTATAATTTAACTTATAATCACTGACACTTTTGAAATTAATATTTAATTCGATGAATTAAGAATTAAATTGAAAACTGATTTTGCTTTTTATGTTGTTGTGGTTTTGTTCGATTTGAATGTCATTTGGTCATTTATTTTCCTTAGTCCGTACCAAAAGTAAATGTTGACATTGTTTCCAAAAGGCGTGCAATTTTTTTTTGATCTATTAATTTTCACTTGAAATATGATTGTAATAACATAAATACATAATCATTTTGAATGTTTTGTGTATTAAAACTGAAATATAATTCTTTTTATTGGTTATTTATTATTTTATTTAGGTTTACTACCTAAGATAAATGCGACCCATCAAAATTTTTATAATTTTTTTTTCTACATCACTGAAAGCTGCGCAGAACAATTTAAAATAAAAAAATTTTAAGATCTGAATAGGACTATATTATATTTTGTTTTTCTCACAAAGGAATATGAAAAAAAAATACATAGAAACAATAACAATCTGTATATAAATATATTTTGTCACCAATCCAACCTTAAAGAGGCAAAATCAAAGTAGTATATGTCAGTAAAGAAGTCAAGCTAATGAGCGAAAATTAACAATCAATTTACATGGTAACTACTACATTCAAATGTGGTGTAATTTGTGGTGGTATCTGTGGTATGAACATATCTTCCCTGCTTGTATCTATACATTTTTGATTGTATATATCAATTAATGGAGAAATGGTTTTTGTCCTAAAAAGTTTATTAATAAATATAACAAAAATTAAACAACTTCTATGATCAAGTTTTAAATCAATTGTAAAATAATAATTATACTATAATAATAATTAGAATTATATCTTTCTATTTCAATGATAAAACACTTAATCCATCGACATTTTCATTGAAAAATATCGCGCAATGGAAAAAATGATTTTGTATGGAAAAAATGATTTTTTCGTAAATTTGAGTTACCTTAGGGCTCTGGATATATACGTAGGTGGCTTTTTCAACTATTAATAGTGAGAGCTTATAATTTTTTATTACATTAAGTTTTAGTAATTGAATTTGGATGTGCCCAGCTTTTATTTTCTAAATCACACTAATTAATCATAATTTTTCTGATTTTAAAATTGGCAGTAATTTGATTAATTTGGGATTTTAAATTTGTTTAACCAAATATAATATATTTAATAAATATATTCTAATACGCTCTTTCATATTGTTACGTTTTTGCCTTGTCAAATTCAAGGTTCGATCACTGGATTGTGAATAAAACAAACGATGTAAATTCTAGAACACACTAAATTTATTTATTTCCGATTAAACACTAATTTAATTAATTCACTTATTTAACTTAATTATTTAACTTCACAATAATTATTTTACTACACTTTAACAACACTATATCACACTTTAATAACACTTTATTTTACTTTATAAACACTTTCCTTTTAATTACTATTAGCACTCTTACGGTTAAAACACAACTGATTTACTCCCAAATGTCTATCGCGTATTTATACCAAATATTCTAAGCATTCTAGAAATGTCCAGAATATTCGATTAGTCTAGATAAGTCTAGACACCTCTACTGTTCTACTTTATAACAATTTTACATTAACGATAGTGTCGCTATTCAAACATAGATGTCGCCACGATCGTAACATTACCCCCTACCTAATCCTGATTCGTCCCGAACAGGATCCAACTCACTACCCCTGTAGATCGCTAATCGCTCTATATGCACCACCTTCAACTTTCCTCGCTGCCCTTTCTTGATCCAGTAGACCACGTCATTTATTTTGGTGATGATGGTATACGGCCCTTCCCATACTAACTCTCCTTCTTCGAAACCTTTATTATTTGCTCGTATGTCATATCGAGCCTTCATCCGGTCACTTGATACTCGTATCCTGGTGTATCTCGTCGAGTTCTCCTCTCATCTGGTCAACATAATTCTGTCTATCTAAAGCTGATGACGGAACAGCTCCAAACTTTAGATCTCCAGGTAATCGCAGATTATTTCCAAAAACGATTCTCGCTGGTGTCATTCCCGTTGATTCATGTACTGCTGATCGATACGCCATTAGGAACATCGGAATATGTCGATCCCAGTTGCGTTGATCATTATCCACGACCTTTGCTAAATATTTCTCCAGCGTCCCGTTGAATCGTTCCACCATACCATCCGACTGTGGATGCAGAGGCGTTGTTCTTGTTTTATTTATACCGAGCAACTGACAGACTTCCTGAAATACAACTGACTCAAAATTTCTTCCTTGGTCTGTGTGAATCTCCATTGGTACTCCAAAACGACTTATCCAATTATTAACCACGGCGTCAGCTATCGTGGTTGCCTCCTGATTGGGTATGGGATACACCTCTGGCCATTTGCTAAAATAGTCCATTATTACTAGAACATATTTGTTACCAACATCCGTAGTCCGGAATGTTCCTGCCACATCCATTGCGATCCTTTCAAACGGCGCTCCAACGTTATATTGCTGCATTGCTCCCCGACTTTTCCGTGCAGGACCTTTTACCGCCGCACATTGATCACATCTTTGGCACCACTCCACTACAGATTGTCTACATCCTGACCAGTAAAAACGTTGACGTATTTTGGCAAGTGCTTTATTAATTCCCAGATGACCCCCACTTGCCCCTCCGTGATACTCCTTCAATATCTCGGCAATCCTAGACTTAGGCACCACTTTTACCGATTGTTTCACATTACCGTCCGAGCTTTCCCATATTCGTTTTAAAATTTCTTCCTTGGTCTGTGTGAATCTCCATTGGTACTCCAAAACGACTTATCCACAATTTCACACCAAGTTGGACGATTTCCTGTCTCTTTAAATTGCATGATTATTGCCAAATCTGGATCTGCTAACTGCTCGTCCCTAACCGTTTCATCCGTCCATTCCTTATCGGGTAGTATTTGCATAAGCCTGATGTCAATAACGTCCTCCTTTGCTTCTATTCGCCCGCAGTGCTTACATTCCACTTGACATGGTCGTCTTGACAATTCATCAGCATTTCCATGTGCACTCCCTTTCCGATGTTCGATCTGGTAATGATAGCTCTGTAGTCGCTCAATCCAACGCGCTACCTGTCCTTCTGGGTTCTTGAACTGCAGTAGCCAACGTAATGCTCCATGGTCCGTTCGTATATGAAATTCTTGGCCATAGAGGTACTTATGAAAATGTTTCACACATTCCACTATAGCCAACAATTCCTTACGAGTTACACAATAGTTACGTTCTGGTTTAGATAACACCTTCGAGTAATAAGCTATTACTCTTTCTTGCCCTTCAATTTCTTGCGACAACACCCCTCCGATGCCATCATTACTTGCATCGGTATCAAGAATAAACTTAACACCAGGTACAGGGTGCCAACAATGGTGCCGTACATAATCGCCTTCTCAACTCATTGAATGACTCCTCTTGCTCGTCATTCCATTCAATTGCCCTGTTCTTCCGGGTCAAATCATGTAAGCTCTTTGCTACATTGGCAAATCCTGGCACAAATCGCCTATAATAAGTGCACAATCCGAGGAAGCTCCGTAATTCCCGTAAATTTTTAGGTCTTGGCCTGTCCTTTACCGCTGATATCTTGTCCTCATCGGTGTGGATTCCATTGGTCGTTACCTTGTGCCCCAAAAATTTTACCTCGGTTCTGAATAATGAACACTTCTTCGGATTCAACTTTAAACCGGCTGATTGTAATCGCTTCCATACCTCTGACAAATTTGTTAAGTGTTCTTCGAAATCCTTTCCCATAACTATGATGTCATCCAAATACACGAGGCAAGTCTTCCAGTGCAGTCCCTTTAACACGCGCTCCATAAGTCGTTCAAAAGTTGCCGCGCCATTACATAATCCAAATGGCATCACGTTAAACTGCCATAGCCCATTACCCACACTGAACGCCGTTTTTTCACGATCTTGCTCTTGGACTTCCACCTGCCAATACCCGCTTTGCAGGTCCAATGTTGAAAACATTCTAGCGCCTGACAATGGGTCTAACGTGTCATCGATCCTTGGTAATGGGTAGCTATCCTTTTTCGTTACTGAATTTAGCTTTCGGTAATCGACACAAAAGCGCATTTTCCCATCCTTCCTTTGGACTAATACTACAGGTGAACTCCATGGACTGTTTGATGATTCAATCACTCCAGCTGCGTGCATGTCCGTTACCACTCGGTCCACCTCTTCTCGTTTTGCTAAAGGTAACCTTCTCGGCGCTTGGCGTATAGGTGTCTCCGTTCCGGTATCAATTCGATGTTTCACCATGTTAGCCCTTCCATTATTATCCGGTGTACTGCAAAATATTGACTTATACTGTTCGAACAGTTGTCGTGCTGAATTTTTCTGGTTCATGGTAAGATCCCCAGTCCATTTCTGCATGAGGTGTTCTACTATTTGCTTTTGTCCTTGCGTATCGGTGTATCTAATCGGATTTTTCTGCTCACATTTCATTATCGTTGACACCTCTTCACATTTACCAATAACCGTTCCTTTCTTAATTGTTTTTGTCTTTTCCGAGAGATTTAGGGTCCTAATCGGTACCCTACATTCGTTATCTGATTTTACTAACGTCCTCCCTATCTTAATTCCTTTGGTTTCGCTTTCTTCTTCACTGGCTTCTACAACCCACAACCTGGGTGGCCCAGAACCTCCCTCCATTCTCCCCCACACAATTGTTTCCGAATTCGGTGGCAGCTTTTCCCGATGCTCTATTATTACCCGCCTAGTAGTTGTTTCCACATCATCCACTCGCAGTGGTAACTCGAAATTATCACAGTCCAATACTCCTCTTCCAACATCCACCACGAAGCCATTCGCCCTCATGAAGTCCATCCCCAAGATGACCTCATCCACTATCTTTGCGACCAGCACTTCGTGTTGGAATTGAGCATTGCCTATGTTAATTCTCACAAGCTTCCTGCCCTTTATGTCTGCGCTCTCTCCTGTGGCTGTACGTAATTTCAACTCATTGGCTGGTAGTACTCTTCCCTTTACTAGATCCTCACGGACAAACGTGCGCACCGCTCCTGTATCCAGGGTAATCACACAGCTCTTCCCGTCAATACTTCCTTTAATTGTTAAGCTGTCACCGACTCGTCCCAATCTCGAAATAGGGATGGAGGTTATGGGGCAATTGGTTGTGGGAGTCAGCTTCTGCCCCTTTAGGCTGACTCGTTGTAGTTTAACGACTCCTTTCGTTCTTGGCCATCTTCCTTGACCAACGTTCGCTCTCTACTTAATACTCGTCGTTGCATAGGAGATCGTGATCTTGTACGTCTCCATTTTCCTTCTTTACAGTCTCTCGACATATGACCCATTTTGTCACATGTCCAACATTTTATTTTGCTACCACCCTCTCTGTATCTTGGGACCGACCGCTCGACGTTGGTGCTGCTAACCATTTCTACTCGTCGTACCTTAAGCGACGGTTTTATGATAGCCTGCGCAGTCTCATTTATTAAAGCACACGCGATGGTCTCGGCAAAAGTCGCCTTAGGTGATAACATCACTGCTTTACGTGTTTCCGGATCCCGTATTCCATCGATGAATGCGTCCATCTTAATCCTCTCCATGTAATCGGGAGATGTATTCACATGTGCCAAATGCACTAGCCGCTCGACTGCTGCGGAATATTCTTGAAGAGTCTCTCCGATCTTTTGACATCGGCTCTTCAGCTCCATACGATACATCTCTCGCTTATGGTCACTTCCATATTTTCGATCCAGCGCCTTCATTATTTCGTTGTAATTACTACGGTCATACTGCGGAATAGTCTGCAGTGTTTCAGCCGCTTCTTCTTTTAGAGCCACTATTAATGCTGTTCCCCGATTTGCATCATTCCACCCATTTTGGTTAACCATTGTCTCAAATTGAAATTTGAAAACCGCAAACGATGTTGTGCCATCAAATATCGGTGGCTTAAATTTCATTGCTTGAATTGGCTGAGCTACTGGCGATGCTGTTCCGTTAACCTCGATACATAGAAGTTTCTTCTCGAAGCCTAGAACTTTCTCTTCTAACCCTTGGATGTCCTTCTGTAATTTTTGTTCAATTTGCTCTACTTCTTCATGTAAATTGATATACATTTCATTGAATTTCTCATCCATTTTGTTATTGATTTCGCCCACCGACTGTTCCATGCGCTGATTTGACCGTTTAATTTCTTTCATTTCCTGATTGGATTGATCAATTTTCTGATTTAATTGATTACTAGATTGTTCCATTCTCAAATTGGACTGCTTCATTTCCAAATTGGACTGTTTCATTTCCATCATAGCTGCCATTAATTGCGCCATATCAAAATTTCCAGAAGGTACCGATGCAACCTCCACTACCGCCTCTTTACTTTCTCCATTCTCTTCGTCCCCTTCTGCGTGGTCGGAAAATGTCGATTCATCAAAATTATAACTAGCCGGATCATTACCCTCCAGCTCTAATGCTTGAAGTAATCGTTGCCTCAATACATTTTTCTGACCGACCGTTGACAAACCACGTCGCTCCAACTCTTCCTTTAAATCGGAAATCTTCAATTCGTCTAGAATCATCTTTTAATTCACAATCCCACCGCTGTCACCAATTGTTACGTTTTTGCCTTGTCTAATTCAAGGTTCGATCACTGGATTGTGAATAAAACAAACGATGTAAATTCTAGAACACACTAAATTTATTTATTTCCGATTAAACACTAATTTAATTAATTCACTTATTTAACTTAATTATTTAACTTCACAATAATTATTTTACTACACTTTAACAACACTATATCACACTTTAATAACACTTTATTTTACTTTATAAACACTTTCCTTTTAATTACTATTAGCACTCTTACGGTTAAAACACAACTGATTTACTCCCAAATGTCTATCGCGTATTTATACCAAATATTCTAAGCATTCTAGAAATGTCCAGAATATTCGATTAGTCTAGATAAGTCTAGACACCTCTACTGTTCTACTTTATAACAATTTTACATTAACGATAGTGTCGCTATTCAAACATAGATGTCGCCACGATCGTAACAATATATTGGATATATTTTTTCTAGTGTTTTGTGAAGTTCTTTAATTTTTATTTTTGTTCCATTTTTAAAAATTTCATTATCGTTTTCTTTTTCTAGTTTATACAACAAATGGGAATAAATTATTTTGTTTTATTCTATTTATATTTTATTTTATTTATTATATTATTTATTTATTTCTATTTAAGCTTTATTATAGAATAAATAATCTTATTTTTTTTAAATTATTACAATAAAATAGAAAACCCCACGGAAAATCCCTCAAGTCAGATGAAAATCAATGTTCCGAGTTACTGTTCATTCAAATATTTCTATAAATTAAAATCATGTCTTTCCATACAAAATGTATGAAGAGAGCGATTATTTTTGAAATTTTAGGTACTACAAATAAAAAAAATAGTTTTGGACATGGAGGCTTGATTTATTAAGATGGCTTTAGGCATAGTCACTTCATTAATGATGCAAGCCTATCCACGAGATTAATTATTCAAGATTTTATTTTCAGACGGAGATATTTTTCATAAATCTCAATTACCTCCATACAATGACATTTTTTGTTTTATATTTTTAAGGATATAATATTATACATATTATATTAAAATGTACACAAAAAGTAAACTAGCATACTTGTACGTACGTATGTATTATATATCAACAAACACAAATTAATGTACTTACTCTATGCATTATATTTAACCCATGAAGATATTCTAAACCTCTTAACATCATTATTGTGTACGATTTTACATCCTTCCTTTCAATTGCCTGTGTTTCATTTTTTAATTTCGAATACAATGTAAATGGCATAAATTCACAAACAATAGACAATCCAGAAATATCAGGATAAATGTCAAGTAGTGATACAATCTGAAATATAAAAAAATATAAAAATATTGTAAACTATTTAAGTCCAAAATTCATGGGTAATTTTTGTTAAAGACGATCATGCTTTTTAGTTGTTTTTGTTTTGCTTTAGTTGTTTTTTCCGGTATTTTTACAGAGGTTTCTCTACTGGTAGTAACTAAGTGACGCATTGAAAATGGTTATTTTTTACTAGATTACATGTTTTTTTACAGATGCATGTAGAAAGTAATATCCTCGTTTCAGAAATATTGAAATAATTGACATTTGAAATTAATGTAATAGGTGGTCGGAAATAAGTGAAGCGGAGTGTAAGTACTGATAAGAAAAATCTATTTTAGTTAAAAATGCCAGCCATTTTGAATGAGCCCATGACGCCTTTCAGCCATATCAAATCCTCATACATATGTATAAGAAATGTATGTATACATAATTCTAAAAAACAACGTACCAGCTGATAAAATGTTAAAATAACACAATACTCAATAAATGCATCATACATACATATATTTATATAAAATAAAATGAATAAAATAATCGAAACTGTAACATGCAAACTTATTTTTAGTTTATCACACATGTAATGTCAAATTGCTGAATCGTCCACAATTTCGAATTTTGTATAATAATTATAGTATCATGTGATTTTGATATTGAACAATGTGCCAATTGAAATTCTTGACATACATACATACCAATTATTTAACGAATTGTATCCCTCACAAACATATATTGTATATAGCACTTTTATTTTATAGCAAAAACATCATCATTTATGTTTAGTTAATGAAAAGAAACATTTATATGATTAATTCAATAATTCTGGAGAATATGCTTTAAACAAAGTAAATTGTGTTAATTATACATTAAACGTGAACTAATTTACATCTGGTTGGTGTTACCTTCTCTTAAATTTTACACATCCGGCAGTTCATACTCGATTGGCTAATCACTGAATACTACTCTCGTGAACTAACAAAACTGTCGTCATTTCACGAGAGTCTTTTTGGGAAGCATACATCATTACAAAAATCTATTGGCATTTTAACCACAATCGCAGTGTTTATTATATTTTAGAGCTGGCTTTATAGTGCTAAAAAGTAACAACGACTGAAAGCTTGAAATAATTACAGAAACAAACAAAAGGCATGAAACAAAGGACATTTCAGAAAAATACCTCAAAATAAAACTGAAACCTCGAAATTAACTGGTTTCTCAAAAACTTGCCTTCCTATTGCCTTCCTAAAAAACTCTAAAATTTACCATTTTACCCTGATTGTCAATCACCGCCTGTTATCGTTGTGACATTGATTCCTCCAATTTCTCTGTGGCTAATCTATTTTTTATCAACTATTTGGTCTCATTCTTCCGAAATTAGTTTCGTTCGTTACATGTACATTATAAGAATATTCGCTCTTTAGTTACAATTAAACTTCAGATAATCATATTTAAATTCTATTATACATTTTCTCCCAAAACCTGTATCACAGATTCACTTCATAGTGCCGATAAAATTTTTGTTTATAATTTAAAAAAAAAATTTTAGCGTTCGTATATTCTATTCAGTTTAGGGTATAAATTTCTACCTCAAATATGCTGATGCACTAAAATTTAAAACTTGATGAATTACGTTTACAATTAAATTTATATTTAAATTTGAGGAACACTATTTTGCAAAATCACGCTTTACAAAATTAAGAATGATCAATATAGCTCAAATTAAAGCCCAAATTTCGAGCGAAATCATCGATACTCAACATTTGCGGGGTTGAACATTTTAATGAACCCCATTTAGCATAAGACTACGTTTCATTTAATGAGATTTTGTATATTGCAAGCAGCAATCTTAAGTTTAATTCAAAAAGTATACATGAAAAGTTTAATCTATTCGCCTTTTATCGCAAAGTGTCTGATATTTGGTGAAATATAGCTTTAATAGGAAACTCTAGAGCGAAAGATAATCAAGCCACATGAAATAAAAATTTTCTATAGGCAACTTCATTAGAAAGTCACTTTGATCACGTATTGCTGGTATGGATTGCTAGCGCCACAATAGCGGCACTTAAAAAGTCAATAGGTTTCAATAAATGTTTTACTTATGCTTGGAGTACAAATTTTGAAATGCATTTCAGTCTACCTCGATTTTTATTCTAAATTGCATTAAGAATGCTTCTCAATATTCGACTGACTCTAGTTCCAAATAAAAATAAAAATCATTCAATAACGTCATTTAGTATTTAACTTTTACTCATGCAGCCTGTAGAAAGCCTTCCATATCTACTGGAAAAGTATAAACTTCAAATAATTAATTAAATTTTAATTGAACATTGAGTTAAAATAAAGTTTTAATGAAAATAAACGATCTGAATATCTCTGAATCCATATTAGCTATTCAGATTATCGGACCATAAGTGGTTAAGAAATCGTAATTGAATGTATTATTAAATTGTCCTCAATCGAAATTGAACAATTTTCATCCACTTAGACTAAAGCTATTATAGGACGCTGAAAATTTGGATAATACAATTCACATTGATCGAAGACTTGGAATAGTAGTTCTTTTGTCATGAGTGAAATTCAAAATACAATTTTATAGCAAGACTGCACTATTTGATTAATACGTATGATTAATTTATAGACAAAAAAAAATTATACATTAAATTTAAATTCATTAATAAAAATCAAATCACTAGTGTTCACTTATCTTTCTTGCGACAAGAAAATTCCCACCAGCATATAACCAAGAAAGTATTAATCTCAAAATATTGATATCGTCATACCCCAGTGGTAAGCGGATATCAATAAAAAATCAATCTACTAACAATTTGGCACCTTCAATAGGAGGTCTGTTGGAAGTCGCCACAGCCGAGGGAACAGCAAGTGCCTTAAGGCACTTTTTACATACATACATATGCTATTATATTATCTTGTTGAGTTGCCAAAAAAAAGTTATGTTATCAATTTCTTTTAGTCAAGCTTCTTTGCTATATCTAAAGATTAACCGGAGTAATAGTTAATTCAAGAACGCAACATTCCATTTCTTTTAAATGCATATTCTTAAATGAACATTGCCATAAAAATTAAATATGATTGCAAAAACATCAATAGGAATATTTTATTTGTCAATGTTCATGACCATGACGTTATTAATTGTTTTTATCATTAAAAAAGAGTATGCACTACGCAGTATACAACACATCACACACTCACACAGCAATTGTGTGCGCTCATACAAGTATGTATCAAAAGTTTGTATTGAATTTAAATTTCGTTATGATGTTTTCGGTTACTTGCATTTATAATGTCGTGATTTATTTTCGGTTTATACTTTCTTATAAGGGTTTAAAAATAGTTAGCTCCAAAGTTGGAACTTTGAAATATTTTTGAAAGTTTGAACCCTAAAGGCATAGCCACAGGCAGTTGTAATTTCGACCGATCCGGTAGAAAATATGATAGGACACGCACATGAGCAAAACAAAAGTTATCACCGAAGTGAGATTATACTAAAGGCATTGCCACATGCAGTTGTATATCCGACCGATTCGCTAGAAAATATGGTAACACACGCCACATGAGCAAAACAATAATCCGACCGATTTTTACAACAATTTTTTTGTTTTTTTTTGTTTTTTATTTTTAGACTGTGTCCGAAACCTGTGATAACAAATCGTGAATTAATTTTTGACAACTATTTTAATAATTATTCCCCTACATTCACAATTTTTTATTATGCTGTCCGAAGTGTGTGATAAATCTCCCCACCACAAAAGTTTTTCCCCACGTTATATATGTCAATTTTAGTTTTCATAACCTCAAATTTTTTGTGACAAGTGAAAACTAATAAATTTCAAATTTACAAAAATTAATATAATATTAAAATAATGGATCCAATAATACTTTTAATGGTTCTGTATTATTATTATGTGCACATACAACAACGGTTAAATACCAGGATGTTGTTGAATCGAAAGAAGATGACATATACGTATGTGTGTCAAACAAATCAAATGTTGGACATGCGCAGACAAATTATTATTTAGCTGCCAAAAATTATCATAGTAATTGACTAGAATAATTGGGGTGTGTTCGGTATTATTAAAATAGTTGTCAAAAACTCATTCACGATTTTTTATCACAGGTTTCGGACACAGTCTAAGTCATGAGTTTTTGATATTTAGTTTATATAATTTATCAAATTATTACCAATTATTACAAATTTGATAGCTGCGTTTGTAAACAAAATAAAATTATCACCGAAGTGAGGTTATACTCACAACGAAAATAAATATCGGTGATATTTGATGCGTTCGGAACCGACAAAATTTGTATTGGGAAGCGTTCGGAACCGACAAAATTTATACTATTTACGTAAAAAATCGGTTGTCGGACCGACAGAATAGAAAAACTCTTATTATTCAATTAAAATCGTTATATTATTATAAATTTATGATTTTAATCACTAATTGGAGTTATTTCATATATTTTCTCAATAATTTAAGCCAAAAATATGCAATCATTTAATTATAAATGGAAAAATCGGTCCCAGGCCATCGTCGATATTTTAATCAAGTGGCAACGCCTTAAGAGCGTTAGATAACCACCGTAATAAGGAAAGGAAATACATATTTTACTTTTCTATAAGGTTATACAGAAAATGACTAATTTTCTTGACAGTGCAAATCATAAAATGTTCATCTGTTTCTATTCAATCTCTTCATGAATCAATATTTCGGTTCGATTTGTGATAAATCGTGATTTCGTCTTGTTTTGTTTCATTGAAATATGGTGGCTTTGGTGTCATTCTTGTATTTTTGAGGTTTTAATTGACTGTGTATATGTATATACTGTGACTCTTATTGTCCCTCTATTTGTTTTAATTAATTCTTAAAAAAACAAAATAATAAATAAATGCTTTAAATGAAGTAAAGCTTGGATTGTAATTAACGATTACTGACAAAAATTGAATTATAAAATTCATATTTTATCAAAAATTGAAATCGTGTCTTTTCATAAAAACATAATATGAGAATAACTTTATGTCCTTATTGACCCTTTAATTAAAATCCATTTTTAACATGTCGACGTTATTTATAATGATTATTAGTGTTGCTTTTGGAGCCCAAATTAAGATTAGTTGGAGCTGGATTTAGGTAAACGAGTTATTATATGTTTTGACCTATACATAGATACGAGTATGTACATATATCAATATATACTCGTAAATAAAAGAATTTTAATGAAAAAATTATACATGTTCTTGTAATTTTATTTTAGTTATATTAATCAAATTACTTAATGACATTAAGTTAATGTACATTTATTGATTCCTTGCATTTATGTAACCCTTTCACTTATGTATGTAATGAAATTATACTGTATTTCAAATTAGCTTTTATGAGAAATCGCAAAAACCTGGATTCTTAAATGGTGAAAAAAATGGTGCAATTATTTGGACTTTGTAAATATATAGCTGGATTTATGGTACCGAATTAGTCTCGGTTTTTCATACATAAACAATACATAGTTTTAATTCGACCTTTATTAAATTAGTATTTCTTAATCATGTAGCATAATACAAGTTATTCTTGAAATCATTCACATATGAAATATTGAAAATAATTCTTGTAAGCTCGAAAAACAACAGGATTTGTATATACATACATGCCGCTTTGCTGAAGTTTTAAGTACACGAAACAACAACACAAAAATAAAGTTTAAATCGCATATAGAAACGAAAAAAAAATACAAATCATATAATATAGAAAGTATATATCACATTTAAATCAGTCTGTAAATAGTCCCATACACATAATATTAATGTACATACATACATATACATACATAGGTACATATAGTGAAAAATTGCATATAATTTTTTTATTTTTTCAGTTTTCCCTCATTTTTATTTTCATAGATAAAAAATTGTAGGTAGGTTAGATATATTGTCTTTTTACCCTCTTGTCTCAAAACATGAAGAGTTAACATGTCAACTACAAATAAACTGTGCTTATATATAATAAAGTATGAAATACTTTGTAATATTTGTTGCACAAGTTCAAAGCATACACACATAAAGTAGAAAACATAAAAATGTACAGATTTAGTTTTTGCTCTATTTTCCAAATAATGACTTCTATTCAGATTTGTTTTATTTTTAATTAAAAGAAATACAAATTTTGCAAAACTTAACAAATAATGTTATTGTATGTGTAACGTATTTAATTTTTGATATTTCTCAATAATAATTTCTTTCGTGGAAAATAGAGAAGTATTTACAAAAATGGAAACTTGGGCGAAAAAATTTTAATTCAGAAATTCAATAAATATCTCGTAACGAGAGATACCACAAGAAAATTTTTACTTCAGTTTTCGGGCAGACTCTTAGAATAATTTTGGTTTGATCGATTAGGCCTTGTACTAAATAAAAGGTATTTTGGTTGAGTGCACAATTAAGATTAGGAGGATTAGATCTATTCGTGTTTTCCGAAAGAAACAAATCAAAGTGTATAAATACGTTTGCCGTTATTTGTCATGAGATATCAAAGAATATAAATACGTTTATCAAGAGATGGCGCAACAATAAATAGTAATAAACAACGGAGGTGCCAACATGACTATACTACACAAAAGATGGAAAATATAAATAAATTGGTTTTCTAAATTTAATAATTTGAAAAATTTGGCAAACATAAAATTTGAATAAATTAAATAATTACTAATTATTATTATTATTATTATTAAAATTGGCTGGAGCCCACGAGGATTCCGCACGCAATGCCACAAAGGCCCATAGTGCAAACCCAGGATTGTATCCCAATTCGTAAACGCGAACTGCTGCCTTTGCAAACTGAACAAGTTTAGACCAGGGCAGAGAGAACAACTGATCTAAATTTAAAGACCTAAAGTTGAATACCTGAAATCGAATAGAACTGAAAGCAAGACAACTGCTCACGAAGTGAAAGCAGTCATCATCTCCCTCAAGGCAGTCCTCGCAAATAACATCATGAACTAACCCATACGATGTAGATTAAAGATCATCTAAAACGGCCATGTCCCGTAAAAATCGCCACCAAGTTTCTTAACTGGTTTAAATGGAAGTACTTCGCCTCACGACACCTAAAAGTCTCAAGCCACTGATACCTTAGGTCTTTCAAAGCGTAGTCCTTTATTAGTTCATGTAGTTTAAAGATACAGGAACCGCTGGTTCAGGACCAATTAAAGTTAATTAGGAACCAGCTTTGGCCAAACAATCCGCGATATCATTGCTTACGATGTCACAATGAGTCGGTACTCACATGACCGTAACATTATTGTTAGAACAAAGAAGGTGATGAAATGTTTGCATCGCATGACAAGTTTAGGAACAGTCAAAACCGGCGCTGAGGTTAAAACGAGCGCCATCAGAAAAAAAGACTATGGACTTATCTTGTTGAGAAAATCCTGCGAACTCCACAAATCTCTCAAAGCAAAACCCACCGATAAAAGATTTGAGAAATGGATTACGGGTAGTAGTTTGTCATTAAAAATATCGATTTCTGGTAAACATGAAGAATAATTTAAAAAAATGATAGAATCGAAAATATTCCAAGTCCCAATGCACCTCGCACGATATGCTGCAGCACTTTCTGTGCCTAAAATAAAGGTGCGTAACTGAGGCAAGGAAAGAATGGATTCCACAGCAAGAAGTGGAGTCGATGACATAGCCCCAGTTATGGCTCTGCAAGCAAGATTGGCTACAGAAGCCTTCAGGTCAACCACTGGCCACCACACAATAGAATCGTACGATAGTAGCGGTAGGGCCAGTAATTTATAAATGAAAGAAAGCATCCTAGGGCTTAAACCCCAGGAATTATCATAACCTTTTCTACATTACCAAAATATGGCAGTTGCTTTTTGAAGCTTGTAGTACAGGTGATTCTTCCAGGAAAGTTATCCAAGATAACACCAAGGTGCTTGACGTGGTCACATTTAGTGATCCTAAAAAGAGAGGGAACCGATAGTTCAAGAGTATTTCTCGTCCTTACTAATTATACTAAAATTAGATTAAATCACAACTGTACTTCGAAATATAATCATATTTTTGGAGGCTGAATAAATATCGGACACAATCATCTATTATATAACAATTTTACCTTACAAAATTATTTTATATTTCAAAATTCTTTAATTTATTTTTAGAATTATTTGAAAATGACTTATTAAAATCACCGCTTTTAAATTCGAGTAGCAATGAAACGCTAACAGATTTATTCTGCAGGTAATTTCTAATTGAAGATGCAATTTGTGTTTAAGCAAATCAAAAGCCAGCAAAACAAAATACATGCATAGTTTAAGCAATTTTTCAAACTGCAAACATAAATACATATATTTTCTGCAATTTCCTTTGAAAATTATTCAAAATGTTGAATTCCATTCATGTGTTAGCAAATTTTATAAAATTTCAGTTTAAGAAATATAAATTTAAAGTCATCTGAACTTTTCAATCGCTATAAATATTATGAGTTTATAAAATTCTATTTGAAGTAATTTTCATTAAAAGCCATTTCCCGTTTCCGTATTGTAGAAATTAGCAATTCAAAGTTTCCATCCAAATTCTTTTCAAATTTTTAAAATATTTTCAATTAACATAAATTATTTAAATTATCAATTTTACAAATCAGTATAAATAATTGAAAAATTCAATTTAAATTAAAAAGGTGGATTTATAAAAAAAAAATGTGTGTCGGTAATTCTATGAAATATGTAGGCAAAAAAAACAAAATTTTGTAAAATACAAAGTTGAATTATGTTGAAGGTGATTATTTTGTAAATTATAAAACTCCTGAAAATAGTCTATCAAATATTAAACTGTTCCAAATTTATTGTATTAAACTAAAATTTTTATTAAAACATCATATCGATACACATCCACGATGTAGAGAACGACTTGGCTTCTTCAGATTGTCTAAGACAGTATGAAGACCAAGCTCAGGATCGAAACCGTTGGAGCCAGATTGTTGATTCAGTAAGGGGCCAGTAATGGCCTTTAACACTGTTATTATTATTATTATCGATACACATCTAAACCTTTAAGTTTCGTATGTTGTAACTGAAAATACTATAGATAGTAAGACATTCCAGTATGAACTAATGAATATATCGGATATTCTAATTTTAGTTTTTATACAGTAACTTTCCATATTCGTAAGTTTGATTTGATTGGAGTGTTCGACCAAGTAATTTTCCATATCCGTGAGTTAATAGTAAAAGTGATAAAGTTGAAAACTATGATGATCGATAATATTATATGTCAAAAAATTAGCCTGACTATGCACACACACACATCCTTAGAACCCAAAATAGAATAAATTCATAATTTAAGCAACATTCATTTGTTCATAAACATAATAAAATGAAAGCTTTTGACCATAGAACCATCAACAAAATGTACTTAGAATATTCTGCACAATATTTATAAAAGAACTTTCCGAAATTCAAAGAACAAACAGCTCGTTATAATTATAGGTTTTCCGTTATAATTCTAACAGAAACAGAAAAAAATAAAAGTCATAAATTCCAAAACTTTTCTACAATTGTGACTAACCTATAGTCACAAATCACCAATAAAAGCAAACCCTCATAAATTAAATTCAATATCCATGTTACAACAAACAAAAAAATAATCCACCCTTGAATAATACCCAAAGCATAAACAATTTTTTCATCAAACGCATTGAACCAAAACTGAAAAAATTTATTCAAATGAATATTGCCAATGACCTCAAAAAAAAAAAGGATAACAAAAGAAAAACAAAATGCCAAACAATCATATGTTTATTATATATGTGAACATAACCTACAAAATGAAAAATTACAAATACTGTAGTCGCACACACATATGTACGTACATACATAATATGTAAATACAGCTAAACCAATACATACATGTTCAGAATCACAATGCTGTAAAATTTTTATTTCGCGTATTGCATACGGTGATATGCCTCCATATTTTGTCCTTAACGATATCCGTTTTATTGCAACATACTGATTATTTTTCAAATCGATCGCTTTTAACACGATACCGTGTATACCTTCACCAATTCGATTGATTATTTTATATCGATTTTGCTTTTGGCAATTTTCTTCATCCATTACATATACTGCGCGCTTTTCACTATAGTAATTTACACCAATTTTATATATGTTCACACATTTACATAAGTTCGTCAATAATAATTATTTTGATAGTGTATTAAATATTATGGAAAACCGAAATACCGAATGACACTTCATTGAAAATTAATTTTTACCGAATAAATAAATACAAAAATGTCAAGGAAATCTTTGTTACTGTTTTTGGTATTATTTATTGTTTTGTTTGTTTCTAAAATCAACTGTTATTCACGGTTTCCATGGAAATTCAAAGCACATACGAATTAAAGCGAGAAATCCTCGCTTCATAATATTGATATGGAAATTGTTCCCCTTTCTCTCTGACCTCGCATCGCGTTCGCTCACACATTGTGCAGTTTGTGCGGGTGAAATATGAAATGAATTTCAAAGAAAAAATGTAAATTTTCCATTTTTATTGTGTTGAAAATAAATACTATCGTTTATATAGAATAAATCAATGCGAAATATGAATAATTTGAATAAAAAAATCATTTCAACAAATTTTTTTAGTACATTCATACATGTTCAGATGAATGGGAAAATTTATGTACGCCATTTCCTTGTTTATTTTATTTTCTGATATTCCGGCATATTGTTTTTATATGAGTTTTATTTTAGAATTTAGTACAAGTTTTAGTTTTTTTCGGATTCTCAGAAAAAATCGAAATCCTTTAGAAGTTTATTACGGTGCACCATAAGGCTCATATTTTGTCTATTGATTTTGATGTGTAACATTTATTTGATATGATTGGTTTTGTTGTGATATACGCATGTTGCCTATGGCACGTAAAATCGATTTATGGGTAACCGATAAGATGTGATTTGATTATGATACGTTTCATACGAGATACCAACATTAGGAAACTACAAAAATTAAAATGAAACAGCTTATCAAGACAACAAAATAACAAAAAAAATTAATGTGAAAATTATGGAGGAATGAAAATATAAATATGTATTGAAATATACAGATGTATACGGTCAAAATCAAGTAATAATAACGGTTCACTATATATTCTGTTAGATTTTACATTTATAAGGCTCATATTTTAATAATAGAAGAAAGAATAATAATGTATCGAAATAACTATGTACATATGTTTTTTATAATATGAATCCTTTGCGCAGCTCATCATTGACGTAGTAAAATGTCGACATAAAATATAAAGGGTGATACTAAAAGTGTTTATAAAGTTACATAAAATCAAGAAACTGTTATAACCTATTCGTATAAAAAAAAATATTTAATTAAACCACACGAAATATACCTCTTCTCTACGATAGTGGCCAGTTTAGATGCGCAATATCTGTCAAAATTCGCATGCTTAAAAAATTTTACTGTAAGTAAACCTAGGAAAATACAACTTATGTAAGCTTGTTTAGTCAGATAAATTTTTTCTAACCGCACTATTAATTTTGTAAGATCGATTTCAGTTACATATTGGTATTGAAGTTGATGTTAACTTAACGTTTCAATAAGAGACGTTTGTGTTACATTAAAGATTTCATTGAATTTTACTGAATATGACCGAAGTTGTACTGGCACGGAACTAAGTCACTGGCACCACTGCGATATTTGCTCGGTCACTAATGACCTGCGACCTTTAGATCGGGAGGTACCGGGTTCGAATTCCAAAAGAGGCGGGGGATGCAAGAGGGATTTTTCAGATCCCGATTACGATCGGTGATTAAATTGAAATATCTATGACCCTCTGTTGGAATGTAGAACTCATGGGCCGACCCATCGTTCATGTTAGTACAGGCTAGCATGGAGCTATGCAGTGTGCAGATGGCCAATTAAGAGACGGACCTGTAGCCGTGTACAAATAGGGATACTGTTCAGCTTTCAAAGAACAATAAATCCACTAGCTGAACAGTCCTCTAAATAATGTATGTATGTGTTGGTATTTATTTAAAAGTCTACCTCAGAGTTTTTACTTTGTAAGCGGGAGATAAGCATAGACAATTACCATGCTTATAAGATTGTAAAAAATAATCACAGAGTTGATTTTGGTATTGAATTAAACCTTTTAAACTAACCTAATTCTCTAGTTTATACCCAGTAATAATTTAGAAATAAAAAGAGTTAAGAGGTGGTAATCCGTGAGCCTGTGAAGTTTCTATTCAAAAAATTAAATATATGTATCCAACGTAATAAATAAATACCAACACATACATACATTAATTAGAGACTGTTCCGCTAGTGGATTTATTGTCCTTTGAAAGCTGAACAGTATCCCAATTTTGCACACGGCTACAGGTCCGCCTTTTAATTGCACACTGCATAGCTCCATGCTAGCATGTACTAAAAATACCACCACAGTATCTATTGCTTGTCGTAGGAGAGCACTAAACGGTTGGATCGCTGGGCTGTCGACCCGCATCCGTAAAAAAAATCAACTGTTTACAAAGTCAACAAAAAGAAAAATGGATACCGCCAAAAAAACACCGGGCCCCCGCTCAAGTACCCGGATATAAGAATTAGGATCGGCACGTGGAACGTGCAGTTACTTAGAAAACAAGGAGCGTTGAAGGGCCTAATCACGTGCATGAAGGAGTATCGGCTGAAACTCGTTGCTCTTCAAGAAACTCGCTGGCACAAAAGTGGAGGCCATGTATCCCTGGGCTATACGTTGCTCTACAGTGGAGATGACCTTGGAAATCTTGGAGCTGGATTTCTTCTTGGGCCGCAGGTAAAGAACGCTGTTTTGGATTTCCAAGCAGTCAATAACCGATTGTGTAAGTTTCGCTTGTGCATGAAGTTTTCCAACCTGTCGATAATTTGTGTATTCAAGAAGTATTCAAATCTTAAGCTAAAATTATTACATATTTCAAGCCTTAACCAATGTTAATATTTATTATTAGTGTTCACTAAAAACCTAAACATTTAATATATTTAAATATATGTAAAACCTAAACATTTAATATACTTAAAGGTTCATCAGTTCAAGTGGATCTGCTCTTCTAAGTCGCCTAAATCGCGGCTATTTTAATATATCCCTGACCAATTCTTTGGGATGTGTCTCTAGTTTGAAGTAATATTTCGAACTGAATTCTTTAATGGTTTTTGATAGTTTTAATTCCAAGATCATCGTGTATATTACTATTTCGAATGTACCACGGAGCATTGGTAATACTATGAAGTATTTTCGCTTGGATTCGTTGCAGGAGTTCTCTGTTTGATGCGCTGGTTGATCCCCATAACTGAATACCATATGTCCATATTTGGTTTGATTATCACTTTGTACAATAAAAGTTTATTGGTTAATGACAGCTGAGATTTCCTTCCCATCAACCAATACATTTTGGAAAATTTTATTTTTATTTGTTTGCGCTTTCCTTCGATATGATTATTCCACGTTAGCCTTCTATCCAGGTGCATGCCTAAGTATTTCACCTTGGTTTGTTGAGGAATATTTATGTCGTTTAATGCCACTGGTGGGCAAGTGCGTTTGTTTAGCGTGAATGTGACGTGAGTTGATGTGTGTGACACCAGGACGGCCGTATCATCGGCAAAGGTTGATATGACTACCTTGTCGGTTACAGGTAAGTCAGCTGTGTATAGCAGGTATAATATTGGACCTAGAATGCTGCCTTGTGGAACACCTGCGTTGATATCACTTAAACAAGTAGTTGCATTATTTTGTTTAACCATGTACTGCCTTTGAAGGAGATAGATTCCCAGAACTGAATGAAATTTCTTCGGTAGAAGTCCTTTAATTTTGTATATTAGCCCATCATGCCAAACTTTATCAAAGGCTTGTGCAATGTCCAAGAAGGCAGCAGAACAATATTTCTTTTCCTCAAAGGTGTTTTTCATTGCATTTACAATCCTGTGTACTTGTTCTGTGGTACAATGTTGGTTTCGGAACCAAGATTGATGGTCTGGAATAATATGCCGTTCTTCTAATACTGGTTTCTACTTCGTTAGTAGCATTTTTTCAAATAACTTCGAGATTGTGGGCAGCATGCTTATTGGATGATATGATGAAATCTGTGTTTCATTTTTTCCAGCTTTATGTATCATTGTGATCAAAGATATCTTCCAATTTTGAGGAATGTAACCAGTCCGCATGATTGCGTTGAATATGAATGTTATTAGTTTTATGCATTTGTCTCGCAATTCGCTTATCATATTTCCAGTAATGACATCATGACCTGGTGCCGTTTTTGGACTTATACAATTTTTAATTGAATTCTTAACCTTCTTACAATTATATTTTATGGGTTTGAAGGACAAACCATCATCCATTTGGTCGGGTAGCACGAAGTTATTAGTTTTTTAGTGCATTAGTTTCTTAGTGCATTAAATTAAAAGCATTGACTTTTAATTTCCATAGTTGGTAGTCTAATCGGTTGATTCGCGTTTGTTGGCTTTTTTAACTTTTTTGTTGCCTTCCACAAATAATAATGTGTCCTCTCGGTTGCCGAGAGTTCATTTAAATAATTCTGGACACTCTGGTTTTCTTCTTCCCGCAATGCAAATCTTAGAGTCTTATTAGCTTGATTTAATTTCCATTTCAACAACGGTGATTTTGTTTCTTGCCATCGGCGGCGAATTTTCCGCTTTTCCTGTATATTATGTGACAGTTTATTAACTTTTTCTGTATTATTTAAGACAGGTGTAGCCTTTTCAGCTGATAATGCCAGGACATCTTTTAAATTTTCTTCCGCCGCATCAATATCTGCTGATGTGATAAGAGGGATATTCAGTACATAATTTTGTTCGACTAACCTCTTATATTGATCCCAATTAGTTTGCTTGTTTGTACGGCGTTTTGGCGTTTCTATTCTTATTACGCCGGTGCTCACTCTTACAATTACAGGTGAGTGATCAGAAGACTGATCATAGCAATCGGAGGCCTTAGCATATGTACGAGAAATGCCTTTAGTTACACAAAAGTCAATTAAATCAGGAACTTTCCTTTTATCTGTTGGCCAGTACGTTGGATGACCGGCAGATAAGTAATCCAGGGATTGTTCTTCTATAGCTTCATAAAGTTGTTTGCCTTTCAGCTATGTTAATCTGGAACCCCTTTGAGTGTGTTTGGCGGTTAAATCACCCCCCGCAAGAAATTTATTACCTAGCTGGCTGAAATAATCCATGAACTGCAGTTTTTTTGCATGTTTTGGAGGACAGTACACTGCTGATATGACACAGTTTCCAGACCACTCCTGCAGACAGATGCTCGTTGATTGGATATGTTCCTTCTCATATTTCATAAATTCATAGTGTTTTAATCGTGTTTTTATCAGTACAGCTGTGCCTCCATGTGCTTTTCCATCTGGGAGCTTTTTGTCATAAACAGAGTACCCATTAATTTTGAAATAGTTATATTTGGCGAAGTGTGTTTCAGATACTAACATTATGTCAATATTGTGCTCAGTGAGGAATGCTTGAACCAACATTATTGATGTTTTAAAATCATGTTGAACGAAATATGTCTTTTCGATTGGTAAATAGTAATAATCTTAAGAAACATATTCTCATCATTCGGGCAAATTTATTCAATACTTTTTATCTATAGAAAATTTAACATTTCACCTTAATTCGAATACGAAATTTGTTTAAAGAAGTTAAAAAATTATCCCCATGATATGAACCTGGTGGTTGAGGTTAGCTTGGAGTTGTTATGGCCTACCTGGCCATATATGCCGCTACTTGGATTTATCTCTAGTATTGGCGGTACAACGCCTTATATATTATCATTTTATATACACGATACCAGTCATAGATGGAATTTAAAAAATATACTTTATCCCCTTGGTATGGAATTGAGGAGCTAGAAATGCTTGATGCTATCTGGCCAGATCTTCAACGTCCAACCGTGCTCCTGCCCTGTTTTATTATTGTTTATATTCACGATCTCTCATAAGCACAATACATAGTTCGATTGTATTCCGAATTCATTTTCTTTCACTAATTGTAAAATTATATGATGTGGCTCAAACCTAGTCGAATATAGTCAAAATACTAATGAAAAAGCTTCATAAAGGTTAAAAACCACGACAATTTTACCTTTATATGTATGTATATATGCTACTCGTATATATACACATATGTTTCGTTGTGTTGCTCAAATATGTAGAATTTGAAACAGAATCTCAGACTTGGCTTTCGATATTTATACCTCGGAAATTGAGTGAGTACATTGCACTGAAGTTGTAATATACATGTAAGTGTAATAAAATTAAACAAAGAATACCAAATAGTTCATCTAATGAAATTGAATAGAATTAATAGCAATGCCAAATTGATTTTTTTTTTCTTCGTTATAGTTGGTAATAAAGTTGATAATAATAATAATAATATTTATCTACAACGAATATATGAATGTGTATGCTAAGTCTTTTTCTATGCCAAACTTTGCAAGTCAGAGTCTATCAATCAACCTCACTCCAATAGAAAATTTGATCCTGCATTAAAATCGTATACTCTACTTCTAAAGTTGTATCTCTATAATTCTAATCTTAAATCATATTTTTCGATAGATTTTAATCGATGATACAGTTGAGGAAGCTCAATAAACGCTTAATAGGTTTTGATATATTGTTTGACAAATTTCACATCTAATATTTCTATTTGCTCGATTTCAAAAACGAATTAGATTATGTTAAGAAAGTCTAATAGAGTAGCAGTTTATTATTAGTTTGATGTAGTTTGTGATGCAGTTTAAAATTGTTTAAGCAGCCACCGGTCGGATCGCCACCAAAGTTTAACCAGTTTAATCTGATTACTTTTATCTTTTCGCTATATTAAGGTGAATCTATCAAATACCAATTCTCTTTGCTTGATTTTAGGATACATTCATAACATAATGTTATGTTTGATCTTATGAAGTTCGGTTAAACTTTATATATATATATATATATATATATATATATGTAATTACAAAAAATTTGGGTGTTTTCATGAAACGGAAGCATTTATTTCTTACCATAATGTAAACCAATTATACGTATTATACTTGATACCAATTTTAACATAATAATTACTTTTAATTAATAACTCTGCACGAAAATAAACAAATTAATCCTCGTACATACCAAAAATTCACACAATTCATAATCCAATTTCGATTTTGTTTTGGTTCGAAAATAATAAAATTACTTAATTAGTTTCTAATTATTTCCCATCACAATATCTCAACGTCTCCATCTTCTATATGTATATACAAATACATATATAGCCCCCAAACAATTAAAAAAGAAAATTATTTTGTTTTAATTGCAATTTCATTTTATATAACGATAGTTTTAACTATATACCAACTCTACTATTGATACATACTACACATTCTAACAAAAAACTACTTTCCAAATACTTTGCCAAAATAAATATTTTCAAGAAAAATTGTTTTTATCTCTAAACTTTCGTAAATAATAAACAGTTCAATGGAAGTTCAATAATCTTATATCTACTGTACTAATGTAATTATAAAAAATTACCAATAAAAAAAAAACAGACACTGATGGTGTTATAATTAATTGTGAATCATGTGTATAACGTATAATATCACAAAAAAAAATGATATACCAATAGCACATGTGGTTTGTGTAGTGTGTATGTCAAATAAATCTATAGTCGGTATTGATATTGATGTCAGATCAATCACTTAAAAAAAATTATGTCGCTGTTATCTCAAACGTAATACTTATAAAAGACATATAAAAATTATTACCTGTATACAACTACATTATATTTTATATGTGTATGTATATAAAAAAATTAATCGGCCGTTTTCCATGGCGCGATTATATTTATATATTCGTACAAATTTATTACCAATCAATTTTTCTTTCAATTCACACATTCATTATCGACACATGCGAAATACATTGATTAGCCATATACATATAAATCGAATTACAACAATAAATTTCTCTTCTTATACATATGTGCACATATCCATACATTGGTCCAGGTTTAGGTGTTTAATAAATTTACGTAATTTATGGATTGCTCATAAATTTGTGGTAGGTATGTGTATTATAGGTTAATGTGTAGGGAATTTTAATACTGTTTTTATTCTTCGTTCTTTCCTTCTCGATGTATGGCCATTGTACATGAAAATAAATCATAGTCAGGCGGAAATTTTGCAGAGTATAATTGATGTGGTTTAATCGAAATATTCTTGAGTGGTACTTATGTATAGATATAGGTTAGGGTGGCTATCCTAAAGGACTAGCAAGGATCCGTATATAATTGAACCTGAGCCTTCCAAGAAGCGTTGAATATCCCTGACAGCAACCTTATTATGATCCGTCAAGTGGTTGGTACAAACTCCAGAAAGAAGTTTTTTATATGTGACAACTGCAGTTCCCCAAACACCTAACCCTATTTTGAACCTCTTTGTCTTAGTTGGTATAATTTAACCAAGTAAGACTTGTAGCTGGGTTAATTTCACCTATTAGCTACTTACTTAATTTTCATTTAAACTTAAAGGCTGCGGACAGATTCACGGGTAAAAGTTGAATTTTAAAACTTTAACTTTAATTTTTGGTTAATTCATTTACCCTATCAAAAAAGCGAGTACACAAAAGTAAATATTTAACGTTTAGCTTGTTCATTTGTTAATGATCTACATTCTACGGATTGAGTAAGCTGGAAATAAACAAAATCACGTATTTCAATAAAACAAAAATACTAAAAATCGACTTTTACCTTAGTAATTGATTTATCCTTGGATTGCTCCGCAGCCTTAGTTGTGCTCTTTATCTTAATTATCTTATCATGTAAATTCTCTTGTAAACATTGAATGACTTCAGTTGTTTTTCTTTCCATATTTGTAAGCAAGTTATATTCTACATAGTATTTTTGATAATTAAAACCTTACTGGTATTCAGAAAATTTTTCATTCAGTTGATGTTTCCTTTTCGAGGAATTACTTAACAGTTTTTCTAGGACGTATAATTTATGATGTAATAACATTTCAAAATATAGCAAATTTTTTTAGCATGACAATTCATACAGATCTCGCGCATAAACTATTACCATTGTCGCCGTTAATATTTTTGCGATATTATATTTTACGACAGAAATTTCTATTTTTATATGCAAAATCATAAACGTTATACACTCAAAGAAAAAACCTAGTGATTTTAACAATTTCCTAATTTTACTGACAATTTTTTTGTTCCTATACGTCCAACCACGATTACCGGTTAAATGTACAAAATTACAAAACACATGAGTAAAACTAACAAAAATATTAGAATAATTCAGAAAAATTGATTTTAGAAAGACACAAACAACATTTACAAAATTTGTTAATTGAACACATACTTGGTAAATTTGAACTTTATTTTGGTATTGTTACAAAAAAATAAATTAAATGAACAAAAACTTTTGTTTGAACTAAACAAATTGTTGCGAGTTTGACAAATGTTTCGTAAATCTGAACAATTATTTTACAAAACTTACAAAATAGTTTGTAAAATTCTCAGAAAAATAAAAAAAATTTGGATACCTTACAAAAAATATGTGATTTCTACAAGGAATTTTTGTTATTACTACAAAGTTTGTGTAAAACCAACTAACCGAAAAACATTGTATATATAAAAAGAGGGTTTGTGAATAAAACAAAATTTTTTTTTTAAATAGATAAAAATTATTTGTACTAAATAAAGTATTTGTTAATTTAATAAATTGTTTTGTTTATTTTAACAAAAATTGCAATAAATATTCAGCGAACTTTGAACTTTAGACCAAACGTTTGTAAATCTTGGAAAAACTTTTTGTGAAATTTACCAAATATTCGTTAAATTGATGAAATATATATATATATATATATATATATATATATATATATATATATATATATATATATATATATATATATATATATATATATATATATATATATATATATATATATATATATATATATATATATATATATATACGTACATATGTATTATGTAATGTATTCTCCTACAATTCCTCGGTAGTTGCTCCAATCAGCATGAAGCTTCTTTGAAAGTCCTGTATGCTGTATTTCATAATCATCTTTTTATTATTGATCTTGTTTATCTCCTTAGCTGTTGGTGGTATTATGTGATGCAACAAAAGGAGAATTATTCCTTTATAACCATCTGCAGAAACGTAAAAATAGATCAAGTTTATATATTGTCAATATTATGAATTATAATAATTAATTAAAGATAAGATTAATAATTTTACTTACTATCAATAATTTGTTTTTGATGGTATAGTTGATAGATTTTCCTTTGTTTGCCAAATAGTGAACTGCCTTGCCTTTAAATATATAAAAAAAAATTTAAAAAATTTGCAATTTAATAAATTCAATTGTACAGACCTGACATTCAAAGGGAAATACCCCAACAATTTTTGTTGACAGCTCATCAGCCAATGTTGTTGACATTTTCATATTGCGGGAAATTAAAAAATTAATTAATTAAATTAAATTAACAAATTAATTAAAATTAAGATCAACTAATATGGATCGCAAACCATCGCTAAAATTTGTATTATGTTCGTAATATCTTAATAGATGTTTCCCATCAGTCGAGCACTCCAATATTTTTAAAATATCAACATACGTTTCGTTTGGTGGAGCAGTTGAAACTGGAGTTGAACAGACTAAATTACACTCTTGATCAACAGTCGATGTGGTTTATGCTGTTGGAAGTTCGCTGTTCCTATTTGTGTTCCTAGACAAAATTCTGATAAAAACTCAGCTTTAAGTGAACCATCCACCCAGTGCTTGGAAATCCATGCACAATTCTATATAAGAAACAAATTTAAACATTTTTAACCAAAATAATAAAAACTGAATTTATTGTTTATTGCCTACCTTGACATACTGTCAGCATATTTTACAATTCCCATTATTAGAAAAGAATTGTTAAATCCATTTATAATTGAGTTATTGTGGTTTACCGCATTTTCCTCATCGGCGATACTTAATTCTTTCGTTGTAATTTGCTTTGCAGGTTCCAAAGTATGATAGGTTGTTGGTTGATCCTCATAATCATAAATGGTTAAATTAAAATGTTTAATATTTTGTATATTATTTGGTGACATTGTTAAATTTAAGTTTAGGACTTCATCATATCCTTCGTCACCCATATTGCCTATATGCTTTTTTTTATTTATACCTACTAAATTAGTCATATTTTTCTTTATCTACAATATTGATAAACTAAATTGAACTTGACAGTTTTAACATTTTTATTTAATACATTTTAAAAATATTCTTTAAGACGTATGCAATTTTTTCCGTTTAATATTTTAGTCAAATTTAAAGGAGGACCGCTAAAATCATTTATATTTATAAAAATGGTTGATTGTATAATAGTTTCGATGTTACTTATTTTAAACGCTTGAAAGAATTTACACCATCAACTAAAATTTGATTAAGTAATATTATAGCTTTTGAGTTATCGTTAATATTTACCAATATTTCAATATTTTTATAAAGCTCTAAAGGTACTATTCCATGCACTGATTGACTGACTCAGTCAATTTAAAGAAAGAAAAGAAATTATATTTTGTGGTTGTACAAATGAAACAAAAAAAATTTCTCAGTAAAAAAATATTTGAGTTTTAGCAGTGTGAACTGCCATAAAAAGTATCAAATCGAATACTTTTTATGGCAGTCAAACAAACAACATACCTAAAATTTGCGCATGGAAGAGAACTTTACTATAAAGTTTGTGTATGGAAAAGAATTTCACTATAAAAATTATTTTTGAGTGGAAGAAAATTGTAAATATCAATTTCAATCCAAGTTGTGATTTTGTAAATGTCAATTTTTCCTTTATAAAAACAATTTTTAAACTTCAAATTTGAAATGTCTAATACTAAACTACGCTGTTAAATTATTTTGCAAAAAAAAACGTTTATTTGTTGTCTTTGTTACTCTAATGTAATTTTGTTGCTATCATCTTTTCAGTCAACTCAGTCAATCAGTCCATGGAATAGTACCTTAATTCGTCAGTTTTACCACACTCACTATTTACTTAGTAAACTTATTCAAAGTTAACTTTTATAAAAACTTTTTTCCACTATTTTTAATTAATTTCAACTTTTAGCTCTTAAATCAACTTTATGGTATAGCTAGATCACAATTTAAATGACTTTAGTTTTTCAGATTTATCGCAACACAAATAATTTGTGAGTATTTTGTTGTAAAGAAAACAAATCATTTGTAAAGTGTACAAAGGTACGTGAGATCTCTACAAATAATTCTAAGAAACACAAAATACCCGTTTGTTAATTGTATATGTTACAAAAGTTTTTGGAAAATTCAAAAATGTACTTAAATAATACAAAATAATTGTATTCGTTACAAAGGAAATTGTGTATTTTAAAGATATTTGAAGTGTACTGCGTACAACTCCACCGTTAAAAGAACAATATATATATATATATATATATATATATATATATATATATATATATATATATATATATATATATATATATATATATACATATATATATATATATATATATATATATATATATATATATATATATATATATATATATATATATATATATAAAACAATAAATGAAATTAAGATTGAGTGACTTGAGTTTTAAGAAAAGTTCCGTTAATGCCTTCTGATGGTTACTGGTATCATAAATTGAATCACTTATATGACTTAATTCAATCAAATCCTACCTGTATTCTGCCATACACGAGTACATTCTGTTAGATAAAATTTGCCTTATGATGATAATTATACACTAAAATTCTCATGATTAAGAAAACTGTATTTAGTGCATGTTGCTTGTATATATGACGTTATACAACAGAATAATTGGAAACTTTACGCCATTGCATTTTACAATAGTCTCACAGGTTAACCTATAATGCAACAAAGAACTATATATAAATGCAAGTATTTTACATTTGGAAAAGTAATGTACGAAAGGTCGAATTTATGAAACACATATTTGGTGTTTTATTCGTCATTCTTAACAATATACTAAAATTTCAGTGTATATTTATATATGTAGTTTGAGGATTTAATTCAATTCAATTATTATATAAATATATACAGCATGTTCAGAGTTGAGATACTATTCCATTCAGACTTCTTGGTTCATGCTGAGAAATCATCAGGAAAGATGAAATCTAATTTTTTGAATTAGTATTTAGTATTAAAATAATTGTAATTGTTAATTTCTTAAATGATTTTGTACAAAAATAATACTAATTTGTACAAATTGTTATTCATATTTTTTACCAAGCATATTTTGTTACTATTATGCTAACGTTTGTAAATTTTATAATATTTTTAGCATGTTATTTATCAATTATACAGAATACAATGGATTTTCTTTGTAAATTTCCAAAAACTTTTGGTAAATTATTTTATTTAAAAAAAAATGTAATTTCAACATCTTGTGTTATTAACAAGACTTTTGTAGTAATGATTCGATGTTTTTTATATTTTACCTATACATTTGTTCAATATAATAGTTTAACTAGGTAACTCTTACAAAAATTACATTTATTTGATAAAATATTTTGTCAAATCTACCACGCAATTATTTACAAAATTGATAATTTAACAAGAATTTTGTTAATTAAAAAGAAAATAAGTTAAAGTAATAATTGTTTCTGTTAAAATATCAAATTTATGTAAAGTTAATAAATTTTGTTTGTAAGGAGTTTAACAAAAGGAAATTGTATCTTTTACCCTCAATATTTTTTTGAGTGTATAGGGTGTTTCCAATTACTGGTATTATATTTGTTGACGCTTACGATTATTTTGTCTTAAGTGTTAAAAGCATTTAACTCAAAATGTAGAATTGAATTCACTTCACTTGCACAATATTATAAATTTGTATATAACCAGAGCCACCTATATATACAGAGCCCTAAGGTTAAAAATTGAGCTTTTTCTAGAGGAACTAAAATTGACGAAAAAAACATTTTTTCCATACAAAACATATGAAAAATTAAATTTTTTTCGGCACGATATTTTTCAATGAAAATGTCGATGGATTAAGTATTTTAACATTGAAATAGAATCTACAATTATCATTTCATAATTGATTCAAAGCTTGATCAAAGAAGTTGTTTAATTTTTGATATATTTATTAATAAAATTTATAGAAAAAAAAGCATTTCTAGATTGAATTGATATAAATACACACATATACCAACGCAATAAAAATTAAACTGCACGACGAAAACAGAAAACAGTAAAAATGTGATTGTGTTTCCTTTTGAATTATATTTTTCTGAATAAAATAAAATACTTAATAAATAATTATCTTATGAATAAATCTCAAACTAATTTCACTTCAATTTCAACGTAAATTTTGGATTTTAGATTATAAATGGAACACCATGACTATCACAGTTCTTCTGGCACGGTTCTATTTTATTTTGGTAACGTTTTGTTACGCATTTGTGCATAATTATGGTTCTAAATAAATTGTGCAGGTGTTATTGGAACTCCCTATGACGTGTTGTAAGTTGTTAATATCACAATTTTTTTTCTATCGATCGATGTTTATGTTCTCTTTTTAAATTTTACGCTATTTCGTGAATTCAATTTTGATTTTTTTCTATTGCGATTTCAGCCTATTGGAATAATTTTGCACTCTATCCCTTTTCGCGATTTCGCTACAAGGTAATGAAATAGAAATATGTGGTGATACATTTTCAAATGTATAAAAGGAAATAGAATAATGCTTTAAACGAGCATGCTGCGATCGTAATAGAAAAAGCGAAATTAAAAAAAAAAATGTGAGATTTATTTCTTAAAAAAGAGACAAAATCATCGATCGAAAGGATGACAATATATGTTTTATTTATTTATTTTACCTACACATTCAAATAAATTCATGTTTACATAAATACATATGATAAATTCATATTTAATTTTGATTTAATGTTTATTAAATTAATAAAAGGTTTAAGGTTCTGATTTTCAGATATGTGCTGCTTCAATATAGAATAAATTCCACAAAGTGTTTATCGAAACGAAAGATTAAACTTTTCATTGATGAAAAGTAATTCGAAAATGGTCATTTTTACATTGATTCTTATGGGATAATGCAAAAAGTACTACATCCAACTATTGAATCTAGCATATATCGCAAACTATATTAGTTTTCCAAATTTTTTTTTTTGCAAAACATTTATTTTTCGATAGGTCAATTTTCAAAAATTATCAAATTTTTCTGATAAATAAAAAAAAATTAAAATTTAGTGAGACAAAAGTCTACATACACCGAGCATTAAAACCTGTTTTTAGGCGAATACAACAAAATAGTCCCTTTATGTTCATTTTTTAGTCATGTTTTATTATACTGATATCAGTTCGCAATAGATGTTGACTTCTACACATTTAATTAGTTAATAATTTATTGAAATATGGCACCGCGTAAAGAAATTTGTGCCGGTATTCGAAACTTAGTAGTTCAATTAAGTAAAGAAAAAAAATCATACGGTGAAATTGCGGAAACTGTGAAACTCAGTCGTGCTACTATCCTAACAATAGTTCGGAACTTTGAAGAGCGGGGTTCTGTATTAAACAAACCCAGATGTGGCCGCCCGAAAAAGTTATCCGGTAGAGATGTGCGATCAATTTTGAAAAAAGTGATACAAAATCTAAGGATAGGATGTCCAAAGTTGGCCGAACAGATCGCTAATACATCAGGAAAGGTTGTTAATCCCAAAACCATTGGTAAAGTACTAAAACGGTCTGGGTATAACAGCAGAGTTCCTAGAAAAAAAACGCTAATTTCTACCAAAAACACAGAACTGCGGTTAGACTTCGCTCGAAGACATCTTAATGAGGACATCGAATATTGGAATCGTATTTTATTTACTGACGAAAGTAAATTCAACATATTTGGATCAGATGGTAGGCGGCAAATATGGCTCAAAGCGAACACTGCTTTACAAAGCAAAAATATAATACATACCACTAAACATGGGGGAGGTAGTGTTATAGATACAACTATGGATAGATTTCATTATTTGACCATACTGAAAGATAATTTGAAAGCATCTGGTGAAAGGTTAGGGCTCGAACAGTCTTGGATCTTTCAACAAGACAACGATCCGAAACATACAGCTATCATTGTAAAGGCATGGTTACCCAATTGAGCATATTTGGGATGAAGTAGAACGAAAATTAAGAAAATACGACATCTCAAACAAAAAAACATTAAAGGAAGCGCTGATAAAAGCTTGGGCGGAAATCACTCCCGAAATAACCAGAAATTTAGTATTATCTATGACTCATCGTGTACAGGCAGTGATTGATGCTGAAGGAGGACCTACCCGATATTGAATAAATAATACAGTTGTATTTATTTATATTTTTTTAAATTTTAATTAATAAAATTGAATTCTGTATATGTAGACTTTTGTCTCACTAATTTTTAATTTTTTTGTATTTGTCAGAATATGTAAAATAAATGTAGCAAAAAAATAAAAATTGGAAAACTAATGTAGTTTGCGAAATTTACTAGATTCAATAGGTGTATGTAGACTTATGTTTTTGAGTGTATACTTATTTGAAGACACAAATATATACAGCTCAAAATGAAAAACTAAACTGTTCGATTTGAGTATCGAGTAATAAGTTAAGTTTATTTATTTTTGGTATTATTGTCCAGTTTAAATATAACTGTTTTTTCTTGTCTGATGCGATACAGTTGGTGCAGCATGTATCATTTGTTATGTTGTGCGATACATTTGGTACATCATGTACAATTGATCATGTGTCATTAACAATATTTAACATACGTGTATAGAATTAAATTCTGCACTATTCTACACGATCATAAAAATTTTACGTTTCTTATTAACTATCCAAAAACTACAGTCGTTGACATAAACTTTTTATTTTTGTAATTGATAGACTTCAGCTTTCTTAACATTACAGTAGAACATTGAGGAATTGTAGAAAACATATAAAAAATATTTCTTAAGTTATGTGTATCGGTACTTTAATGCCTGTGAGAAAATAAAATAATATTTACATCATCTATGATCTTGATCAATAACGGCTTTAACTGATGCTCCCCAACTATATTTAATGTTTATATATTTTAATTTTTCAATTTTTATGTTATTTCTGTTTTATGTTCAATTTAGTTAAATTAAGATTATTTAAAGTTAACAATTAATATTTCATAATTTGCATTAAATTAAATAAATGCATTAATTTTTATAATTCTTCATAACACGTGGGAAAATATTTTTCTAGTAGATCACCGGTTAAGTTGAAGTTTTAAATAATCCAATAACAAATTATAGCTTGTCAGAAAGCTCCAAGATAGTTAAAGTTTGTTGGAAAGAAAATTTAATAAGCGTTGAAATGAATTTTAAATGTTTTAAAATTCTAATTACCACATTAAATATTATAGCAGTTCAACACAAGGAACTATGTCAGAAGGCTTCTGTTTAAACGTTTATAATTTGAAGGGTTGGCATTCTATGATGCGATTTGATATTGTTTGGGACGTTAGTTAATTGATATTTAAGTTAATTATTTCTATTGTTCTGCCCTAGAATACCTAGGAATGCCAACAAAATTGATACGATTGTGTAGAATGACAGTGACGCAGTCTCAATGCTGTGTTAAAGTTGAGAACAGGATATTTTTGCAGATAACTCGGGTGTTCGGCAGGAAGATGCTCTGTTACGCTTGCCCGATACGCTTTAATCTCATGTTGGAGTACATCTTTCGTAAAACTAAAACACCTCAACGTAACATCTGATATCGCCAGTTCAATCAGGTGCTTATGAGATGACATATGGTGATTTAACTGTATAATAACGGAATGAAGGAAATACTTGATCCGCTTGTAGAGTTTTCAGCTTCTTTTGGACTACAGATCAATGAGTCCAAAACGAAATACATGATCTCTGGTTATAAGGACAATGGCACACCAGATTTTAGTAGGGGCGGCTACACGTTTGAACAAATGAGGTGGTTCAAATATTTAGGCTCTCTTATCACTCACGATAACAGTGTGGGTGAGGATAGTAAAGTGCGACTGGGAGCAAGGCCATACTGTTAAATTCTAAACACCTATATCATGTGCCGTGGAGCTGCTCCTTACATTTAAGAGATGAATCATGCGAGTGATTTACGGTCCAAAACTGTACAATATCGAGATCTGATGAAGATCTCTGATATTGTACATGAAGTAAGATCACAGCGAGCTCGCAGGCTCGGTCACGTTCTGCGTGCGGGTCCAGAACGAATTGTGCAGTGATCTCGAAAACGAGAGCCACCATATTGTAGGCGCTCATATTTTCATGATCTCATACATTTAGTTCGTGCAATCACATCTTTACTTCTTTACATCTTTACTGACATCCTCAACAATTCAAGATTATACTGGATTTGCCGTGCAATGTTTATCGTCTAGAACATGCACTCAACTTTATTACAAATCTAAATTCTTAATGGATATTAAACATCCCGTTTAATGATTTGGAAATTTGAACGAACTTCATCATCACGCTGGATTGTGGATATACCTTCATTGTGGGCATTGAGCAATGTAAAGTCTTCATGCGCAGTAGTTCCTCCAGCATTTCCTTTTTACTATTCTGAAGGGGAACCCGATAGAAAGTTTTTGTATACGACAATGTGAACCATGTATATTTAGAGGATCCTGTAGCTGGTTATCGTTGGGGGTACGATGGAGACACTTTGATAGAGTTTGATTCAGATAAAAACCGTTTCAAAACAACCAAATGATACATCTTTTGTTCTAATGCTACAGAAGTAATCTTGGGCCAAACAATTTTCGAAAGAATTGATAAACTTACTTTATCTCTGGATAAAAGAAACCCGGATATTATATCAATTTAAGGAGTTCCAGGATGTGGGAAATCAACGTGGATTCTAAATTCACGCTGAACTGGGAAAGATCTGGTCTTCACTACTACAAAGCATGGCATTAAAGATATAAAACGTAAAGTGGAGTCTCAGTGCCGGACGATCTCATCATACCTTTTAAGTGGCTCCAAAATATATGATTTACATTAATGAGGGCATATGGTTTACATAGATGTCAACATGCGCTATTTCCGTGCTAACAAGTACACAACAACATCTAAAAAATTTAATACAACCAATAGATGGCCGGCTGATGTTGTGCATGCATTACAGCCCATATACCACGATTTCTGTACCCCCAATACCACCACAAACTCTGGTAGTTTTTGATAAAAGTGTATCAACTACGGGCATATCAGTTTAACCGGACAAGTCTAACATTCACGAAAGCCGATAAAAAACAGTTGAAAAGCAAACTGAAGTTACCAGATTCAAGTGAACTATTGACTATCCATGAGGCACAAGGTCTAACTTCAACAAAAGTAATCTGTGTGCGGTTACTTGATACAAATAAAATTGGAACTTTTTGAGAGCATACCTCATGCATTAGTGGTATTAACAGGACATACACGGAAATTTCTTTGCACCAGTGGAAGACGACCAACTGTACACATTTGTGCGTAATCTAATATACAGAATCTTCAGCGAGCTTTTGCAAAGTTCCACTAACGCCAGCAACAAACAACTTGACAACAATAAGAATCTAACTATTTACTTCCAAAATGTAAATAATGTCATCAAAAGCAGTACAGTTGCATAACTTTGTGTTAAAAACGTTGTTTCCTGTTTACATAATATGTGAGACGTCCCTTAACAGAGAAATTCACAGTTCTGAATTCTTCCCATCGCAATACGTTGTACTCACAGATGTGACCGTACGTCTTTGTCGAACAAAGAGACGTCTGGCGTGAATGGATTAATCTATCCAGTTTATCCATCGAGCAAGGAGGTTGTTATATTTTACGTGTTTGCTTAACACAAAATATAATGTTATACTTAAATATTCGGTAGAGAGAAATATCAAATTGATATTTATGTTAGTTGGAGAAAAAGATCTCAGTAGACAAATGCCGCTAGGGGAGTTGGAGCGCTAAAACACTCTTATAACTTCCCTCCTCGTTTTGCTATACGAGGTTCGCTCATCAATGTTTACTGGATCGGTGTCGTGTATGTTAGTAGGATGATTTAATTATTGATACTCGCTTACCACGGATGGGGGCTATGACAGTATCAATAATAATTTGTGTTATAGTTATACTTACTTGATTGATGAATGATGAATATTCTCGATTTTAATTTATAACATTGAGTATTTAATTTTTAGGTTTTTTTAATTTATTTATTTACTACTTAATGACTTGACTTAGACTTTGACTGCGACTGTATTATCTTTAACTACAACTGACTTTAATTTTTGACTTCAACTACAACTGACTTTAATTCTTGACTTCCACTACTTTAATTATTCTTCAACTATATTATATACTAAATATTCTATGTCAATTTGTTGTTATTGACTTATTTTGTTTTTACAATTTTGACACACATTAATGTTTTAATATTAATTAATAATTGCCAAATTGCGTTTTGCAATTTTATATTTAATTATTATTATTTAGGTTATTACCATAAAATGTGTGCTCGTTTTTTTAACTTCAATTTGTTTCCGCCATAGGTTTTAAATTATAATTTTATTTTAACATTCAGGCGTTTTCTTTACTTTATGGTATTCTTTGGAGTGGTCAGCAGTGGTTTCACAACAAGGTGTTAAAGCAACGATCAACAAAAAGCCAATATACTTGTACGTTGCATATATTCCACCAGACTCACCATTATCATCGTGTACTGTATGCTGCGATATTGTAAATGGTCGAGATAGAATTTTAGATCTGATTTTTACCAACCCGCCTGGAATGTTCAAAATAATCAAATTATTGTCACCATTCTGTATCAACGATCTCAACCATAAATCTATCGAAATAATTATGAAGAGCGAGATCTGTCTATAAAAGTCACCAGAACCAAACAACTTACTACAGCTGCAGAAAAGCAGACACAGCAAACTAGACTTTCTATTTTGAACGCCTGCTTAACAAAGAAAGAAGATGAATTGAACTTCAGTAATCTGGATGTTAATGTAGACAAATTTTATACAATGCTTTTGAAAAGTATACAACAATTTGTCCCTACTGGCGTATCTAAACCTAACCGGTATCCACCTTGGTACGATGGAAAACTAATTAACTTAAAAAATTAAAAGGACAAGGCTTACAAAGAAAAACTGAAATGTTATTCTGAGTCTAGTAAACATAAATACACAATCTGTAACCAACGTTTCAAAAGCTACTATAAACAGACAAAGTACAATCGGCTGGAATTGTCATGCAAATAATAAAGTTGAGTGCATGTTCTAGACGATCAACAGATCGTCTAGAACATGCACTCAACTTTATTACAAATCTAAAATCTTCAAATGTAAAATGGATATTAAACATCCCGTTTAATGATTCGGTGAAATTTTGATTGTGGATATACCTTCACCGTGGGCATTGAGCAATGATAAGCCTTCATACGCATAGTAGTTCCTCCAGCATTTTCTTTTTACTATTCTGAAGGGGAACCCGATAGCTATTATCAAAACTCTATGAGAGAAATCCTACATTACATGTACAAGTATTCAAACGCTTTTATTGTTGATGATTTGTCAAAGCTTTATTTCAAATCAATTGATACACTGCCTTACTCAGCTAGCTCATTATCATCGCTTAAAGTTTTTGTATACGACAATGTGAACCAGGTATATTTAGAGGATCCTGTAGCTGGTCATCGTTAGAGGAGACACTTTGATAGAGTTTTATTCAGATAAAAACCGTTTCAAAACAACCAAAAGATACATCGTTTGTTCTAATGCTACAGAAGTAATGTTGGGCCAAACAATTTTTGAAAGAATTGATAAACTTACTTTATCTCTGTATAAATGTAAACCATATCATATCAATTCAAGGAGTTCCAGGATGTCGTAAATCAACGTGGATTCTAAATTCACACCGAATTGGGAAAGATCTGGTCCTCAGTACTACAAAACATGGCATTAAAGATATAAAAAGTAAAGTGGAGTCCCAGTGAGTCGGACGATCTCATCATACTTTTTAAATGGCTCCAAAAAATATGACACCGTTTACATTGATGAGTATATGATGGTACTGAGAGGCCAAAACCACATACCATATATTGATAGACATTCAATATATCATCTAACAATCACGAAAGCCGATAAAATACAGATGAAAAGCAAACTGAAGTTGCCAGATTTAAGTGAGTTATTGACTATCCATGCAGCACAAGGTCTGATTTCAACAAATGTAATCTGTGTGCGGTTACTTGAATACATGACATTGTTGAGCAAAATATCTAAGGATTTAAGATACTGTCAAACTGAAGACGTATCAACATTTCAAAAATTAACAAACTAAATATGTAAAGCTTATTATGACCAAAATGGCAAACTCCGATTTAATATATTTCTAAAAGATAGTATACATAATAAAGAAACTGTCAATTTATGTCTGACACAAAAAATTTGATGTTTGGTTTTCTTAATTTAATGTATGTATGTTAACGTAAGGTAAGCTACAGTAGTGATGGAAATATACTTTCTAATGCATCAAAAAGAAACTTTCGCTAATTTGACAATCAAACCAAATTAAGCTAAAATTGTAAGATGCCATTTTCGTTGGCATAATAAGAAGCGTTAGTTATTCAAGGGGCTTGGATTCGATTCACAGTGGTGACGATCGAAGGTTAATATAAGAAGAGTAATTTGGAAATGAATACAGACAATAGAAAATCGCATCCACGTCGATAAAAGCTCGCAGAGTTAGGCTGTGCTTAGATGTATATATATAGAGGCATTTCTTGAGAGATATAACTGTACATAGTTGCGTACCCTATACCGACATTATTTCACGGTAGGGTAGACTTCGTTACAATTTCCATTTTTGCCAATATAAAGGAAGGTTAAATTAAATTTTGAATAGACTGTTCATAAACGTAAAATATTTTGCTATCTTTTAAAATAATCACGTTCAAACATTAAGCAATTTCCTAAATCGATCAAATTGGAAAAAAATAATTTTTAAAATAAAAACCACAAATAATTTTCACTGTAAATAAATTTTGATTACATTTCCCGAGAGGATTATTAACGCAAAACCACATGTTTACATTTCTTTTCATACCAAATTGATTCGATCAATTTTGAAAATATTTTGAATGAGCTTGTGGTTTAATATAATGAAAGTAAATTCATTTCATTTTTTGCATTTTAATTTTTAATTAGCAATGAGCCTACGACTATAAAATTTATTAAACCTAATATCCGTCTTCGTACCAATAAACTACAAATATAAATTGTAAGGAGGGCATTTTGGGATTTTAAAATTAATTTATACAAAATTAAAAGTTATTTACTTTTGTAGATAGAAATGTTGAAAATATCTTATTTTGTTTTGGGCAAAGACTATTTGGTGAAGGCAAGTATGCATCAAGTATGCAAACTAGTGACGGATCCAGAGACGATGATAAAAGCGATCGTCCCTCCAACATACAATTAAATGACGAAATTTCAGAGTGATTTATATATATCTTGTTCCTCCTGTGTTGCAGCTAAAAAAAATTGTTGAATCAACATACTCACAAATTATACATATCATTTTTCGAAGAATAATGCACGGAATTTTTCTCTTCCTAAGATTCCATCTTCTAGTATTAGGAAATTGTTTTCTACCTCGTGGAATTTATGTTCTTTTTCTAAACTTTCTGTTAGTTTTAGTGTTATTATGATTGAACCTATGGTTTTTACTGTTCCAGTTCCTATTCCTATTAACGATATCGCCTCCAATTTGTTTATTGTCTTGGGGTCTATGTGGCCTCTTTTGATAATGCATATGTCTGCGCCTGAGTCAATCAACAAATCACATCGGTTTTGGTTGATTATTGGTCATATTGTATCTCTACTAGTTTTGTAATTAGAAATTAGACTTACTGAGAGTGTTGGGTCTGGGTAGAACATTTTTGTCAGGTTGTACGTATCAGTTTCGTTGAATTCTTTATCGAGTATTATGTGGGTTTTTGTTTTTGTGAGAGTGGTTGATATGTTTGCTATTGTTTTGTTTCGTGCTGGGTGTGGACTATTATGTGAGAAGTGTCTCATGAGGTATTTCTTTCTGTTTCGTATTAGTTATCGTAACTTTTTCGCGTTGTATTTTCTGTTGGGTTTGGTTAATTTATTAGTTTGATGCTTTAGTATTGTTAGTTTCTGTTTTAGCGTAGCTAATGTGTGACGTGCGTTTTGGTTTAGCTCTGATAAGTTAGATATAATACATAGTATTATTAAATGCATTATGAAACATATATTGTCGATTTGCGTGCTCGTTACCTGTATATCATTTTTTACATTTTGTTCCTGTTCTATGACGCTTTCTGTTTGGCTTGCGATTGTTTGCTTATTTACTAGGTGATTTTGTTGAGCGTCTGGGCTCATATTATTGCTACTTTGATGTGTGTTTTTTGATTTTTGAGTGTCTGGACTCATGTTCTTATGTACTACGTTACATAGATGAGCGTTTGGGCTCGTTTGGTTATGTTCAAGAGCGTCTGATTTACTTGAAAAAAATTGAAGTACATTTCGGGAATGGTACGCATTTGAAGAGACTATCATGGTTCGATTTCGGGTTGATTTGATTTTTGGTTTATGTGCGGGCGATCCGATGACTCCGGTGGCTCTTCTATGACTGATCGAATCCGTTAGAGTTTCCCTGGTTCCTATGTTGTTCTGATTGTACTTGGTTCTGTGTCACTTGGGGGTTTATCGTGTTGAATCGCATACTATTGAATTTGTTTGTTATCTCTCCTGTATCATTTGATGACGATGGTGTGTTGTACCTTGCTGGTTGCTATATGTTTCTGCTGAAGAATTTACTACGGCATTCATCGAAAGTGTGCCCTGTAGTTGTCTTGCAGTGTGAGCAATATTTGTGTTTGATGAATCGATTTCCACCGTATTGTTGGGGTTAGGAATGTTGCGGTACTGAATTGAAGTTTCTATTTTGTTCTTTGTTGGCATGGTTTTGTATGTGTGGGAAGTAGTTTTGGTTGGTTCATTCGGGAGTTGTTGGTTGAAGGGTTTGTTATATATATTATTTGGTTACGTTAACGTTTATTGTATATAATATATATATTCTTGATTTTTAACTGAATATACTCAGCATATAATATATTGAAATGTTAATGAAATCAAAAGCTGGAATAAAACACTATAAGGAATAATTATTTTATTTTACAATTAATATTAATTTTTATTTAATTTATATTTTAATGTTCACATGATTACTGTTCGAGTAATAATTCACAACTCTTAAAAATCTACTCTAATTTTATAACATAGCCTTTATATAGCAACATAGCTATATTATGTGAGGCTGTGATTAAATACAAATTATAAGGAGGTAAGTGTGTATGCAATGATGAGTGGTTTGTTATATTTTATTAGTGCATTACACCACACCTCACCCCTTAAGAAGAAAAATAGGAAGAAAATGTAATTTTCTTTCTTTTTCTTTTTTTTTTACATATTCAATTTCCAAATAAAAATTGGTTTAAATGTTAACAACTATATATAAACTTATTCTATATAATTAACAATAAATATTTTATGTATTATTTTTAAGGCAAATATTTCATTCATATTAAACATAATTTTAAAAATAGAATTTAATAAATATGAAAGGTAATTTAAACATAATAACAATAATAATAAAATAATAATAATCTAAATAATAATAATAATTATTATATATATATAATAATTAAATAATTTTATAGATTTATTCCATTATATAATTTTTATTTTTTTTTATTTTTATTTTTTATTTATATAATAATTTATTTCATTTATTCAAAAATTAATTTAATAATTTAAATTTAAAAAAAAAATTATTAAGATTAATAAATTTAGAGTATTTTAAATAGTGATTATCACTTATTTCATCTGTTTATTTAATTAATGATAAAATAATTTTAATCTATTATTATGAAATGTTTTTTGTTTATTTCCGATTTGTATTTGTGTATTTTCATCTGATAAAATGTTTGTGACTTGGTAGGGTCCTTGCCATAATTCATTGATTTTATCACTTGCGGTTTCATTTTTCAGTAAAACCTCATCTCCTATTTTAAAGATTGTGTAATGTAAGTTTCTATCATAAAGTGCTTTAGTTTTTTCTTTATTTTTTATTAATTGATTTTTAGCTATTTTCCAAGAATTTTGTAATCTAAATTTCAGTTCCTTCGTATAATCTTCATAATTATAATTTGGTTCAGGCTCTTTGGTTACTGAATTTGGAATTGACGGCTTATTACCAAATAAAAGCTCGTATGGCATATAGTTTGGAGATGTATGAGGAGTTGAATTATATGCGAAAATCGCGAAAGGTATCCACTGGTCCCAATTCATTGGGTCATCTTGGGAATAATTTCTGAGGTACTCCCCTAAAGTTTTATGAGATCTTTCTAAAGCGCCGTTGCTTTGCGGATGATAAGAGGTGCAATTTATTTTTTTTATTTTAAGAATTTTACATAATTGTTTGCTCATGAAATTTTGTCCCTGATCGGTTAATATAGAAAAAGGGCACCCAAATGTGCAAATAAAATTTTTCGCAAAGGCTTCTGCAACAGTTATTGTTTCTTGATTAGAAATGGGAATGGCACAGGAAAATTTCGTCAAATCATCTTGGATAGTTAATATAAATTTATTCCCTAGATAAGTTGTAGTTAATGCGGTTTGCTTGATGTTGTTGTAATTTTCATTGGCATCTTTTGAATTCTACCGTGCTTATTGTGCTGACACTTACTACAAATCTTAATAAAGCTTTTTATGCGACTTAACATTTTGGGAAATTCATAATAGCTTCTAATGCGGTTAAAAGTTCTAATTATTCCTTGATGTCCACCCAAAGGAGTTATATGAAAATCTTTGATAATTTGGTTTATTTCATCTTCATTATCTAAATGTATTCGATTATCAATATTTGTATTTATAGAATTTGAATTTTGATTTAATTGGTTACCTAAATTTGAATTTTCAGTTGCTTCATTAACGTTAGAATCGTTAGTCATATTGGAAACAGTTATCGGATCTAAATTAGTAATACTATTTGAATTTTGTAAATTTTGAGAATTAGCCGAAATTTGTGAATTTATTGAAATTGCATTTTTATGTTGGGCACGGGTAATGACATTAATAAAATTTTCTTCTTTTGGAATTTCTATTCGAGAAAGTGCGTCAACATGAGATATCTCTTTTCCAGGCTTATATTGTATCTTAAAATCAAATTCCTCTAGTTCAATACGCCATCTGACTAGTATTGAATTTGGATTGGGAGTAGAAAATAAGTATGTAAGAGGTTTGTGATCAGTAATGATGTAAAACTTTCTTCTATAAATATAAGGACGAAAGCGATTTACAACTGTCCATTTAATAGCAAGGAGCTCTCTTTTAACCGTAGGATAATTTCGTTCAGATTGGTTTAACACTCGGCTTGCATAAGCAATTGGATGGTCCTCTGAATTAATAATCTGTGATAAAACAGCTCCGATAGCTACATTGGATGCATCGGTCGTAACATAGAATTCCTTTTTTCAGAGCTATGAGAGGTTCTACTATATTGGCATAATTTTTTATAAAAGATCTATAGTATCCGGTCAATCCAACAAACGACTCTAAGCTTGATTTATTTGTTGGAGTGGATAGTTATAAATTGCTTCGATCAGGTTCGGATCTAGTTTAATCCCTTCATTTGTAATTAAATGGCCTAAATATTTTATTTCACGATGAAGAAAATTGCATTTTTTAGGTTGAAGTTTTAAGTTAAATTTACGGAAACATTTGAGGACTTCAACTAGTTTTTCATTGTGATTCGCTAGATCATACCCATAAATGACCACATCGTCGAGATATACAAAACATTTGTAGCTATTTAACCCTGACAACACATGGTTCATAAGCCTTTGAAAGGTACTAGGTGCTCCTTTTAAACCAAATGGCATCCTAGTATAATGAAAATGGCCCATGTCTGTGCTGAAGGCGGTTTTCTCTTTATCATATGGATCTAGCATGACTTGGTGATATCCATTTGCCAAGTCTAAAGTACTATAATAATTAGAATGACCTAATTGCTCCAGAATTTCATTAATATTGGGTAGTGGAAAAACATTATTAATTGTAATTTCGTTTAGTTTACGAAAATCAACCACCAGACGCCATTTTTTTTCACTTGAATTGGATTTTTTTGGTACTAATAAAAGTGGCGAATTCCAAGGACTGGTGCTTGGTTCTATTATAGAGTTTTCTAATAATTGATGTATTTGAGAGTTAAGTTCGGATTTCATGGATTGTGGCAATCTATATTGTTTTTTGTTGATAGGTTGAGAGTTAGGCAAAAGTGGAATTTTATGGTAAATTACATTAGTTGCAGAAAGTTTATCCCCTGCTAAATAAAAAATATCATTGAATTCACGATAAATATCTTGAATCGATTTTTTCTCTTCGTCATTTAAATGACTTGTATCTATTTCGTCGTCTAACCTTTTTAACCGTGTATCATATGAATCATACCATTGAGATGTATAATAAACATCATAATTTGATAATTTTTCATTTTTTATATTTAAATTTTTTAATTCAATTTCATATTCATTATTACTTAATATACTAAAAACAGAGCAGTTATTTTTTTGTTTTATAATGCAATTGGGAAGAAAAACTCCTGGCATTAATTCTTGAGATGGACAGACATATTCATCATTATCATCTAGTTTAATAGGTAATGAAATGTAAATTTCTGTTCTTGCTGGAATTATATATTTTGGGTTTGGATTACTAATTATAGGTATTAGGAATTTTAATTTATCATGAATTATTTCGAGCATTTTTATATTATAATCAATTTTACATTTGTAATATTCTAAAAAATCCTTTCCTAAAATGCCAGTACAAGGTAAAGGAAATGTATCTGGGGACTGGGACAATATGCAATTTTTGATCAAGTTTAACTGACTGTGGTAGTAAAATATTTCCTTGAACTATAGCTAAAGTTTCAGTAGTATTGGAGCTAATTCCTTGGATTAATACTTTTTGATTAGGATAGCAAATAGTTTTAGGATTTACAAATTCCTTTTTAATTAGACTTATGTCTGCCCCGGTATCGATTAAAAAATTTGAATTCACATTAGTGCAAATATCTAAATTTAATTGAACGTATTTAGAATTATTTTGATCGTCAATTATAGAAAATATTGTAGTTGAGGATTTACCTTCTGAATTTGGGTTTAATTTGGAAAAGTTCAAAAAATTTGTAATTGAGTTTGAAATTAAAGCATTATTTGAAGTTTGATTATTAATTGAACACGAGTTTATTTTAGCTGATGGACCCGAATGGCTGTGTTCAGTTCCTCAGATCCTTCTTGGTTTTCCGATAGTACAGGCTGATTAATAATTTTAACATTAGAAGATGATTGATTTTGTTTTTGAGATTCATTATATTTTCTTTTATAACACTCAGATATTGAATGACCTTCTCGTTTACAATAGTTGCATGATACAATGTTTTGATGTACGCGTAATACCGAGTTATTTTGGAATATCTTGAAATAAGATTGAAATTGTTTATTTGTATTTTGATTAGGTTGAAAATTATAATTTGGATTGGTGTTATTATGCATCAAAGTACTATTATTAGAATTTGGATTAAAATTTGAATAGCGTAAAGGTTGATTATTTCGTTTATAGCATTTATCTATACTATGTCCAGATTTTTTACAGTATGAACAAAAAGTTTTATTTAGATTAACGGGGTATTTCGAATAAGAACTTGATGGTTTATGACTTAATTCTTCCTCGATGGCTTGTGCAATTGCATCTTTCAATTTTTCAAAATGATGTGATTTAATAATTATTTTGAGGTTATCTTTTAACCCATCTTGGAAAGAATTAAGAGCGGTAGATTCATTAATTTTTTTTATTATATCAGCATAGGCTGATCCCTGCTTTGAAATGCATATATCATTCAATTCATATAATAATTGCTACACTTTAGAAGCAAAACTTCTAACACTTTCGTTTTTTTCTTGAACAATACACACTAACTCAGCAGAAACTGCACCTTGAGACCTACATTTAAGAAATTTATCTTCCAGTGCAAGTTTAAGATCTTCCCATTTATCAAAGTCTTTGTAATGAACGACTTCATAGGCCTGATCACATAATTTTGTTTTAATAATTTTCATAAAAAGCGTTTTACTTTCTGCTGATTTAATCTGAGACCAAATGACCTCAACACATGTGCAGAATTTGTGTAAATCCGTTAATTTCCCATCAAACAACGGAATAATTTTTAAAGCGTGATCTATATTAAGATCCATTTGGTTATCTATAGCAATTTGATTAGTTTCAGTATTTTGAGATCCGGTTGAAATTTTATTAATTTCATTATTTTTTAATTTATCTGAATTTGAATTAGGCTTGGAATTATCATTTACACCTACACGGGTCACTTCATCTTCAGAAGAAGATAATTCGATTTTAATATCTTGACTGAGAATTTCTAATACAGATTCATTATTTTGATTTTCAGTCATATAAGAAAATAAAATACATTTTTTTTTTAAAATTGAAAATTTTTTAAGTAGGAATATTTAGTACAGATGAACTTTAAGTGAAAATCAGAATTTAAATTATATAGAAAAAAGAATTAGTCGAATTTAAAAAAAAAATATTAATATAAATGAAATAAAATATTATGACTTACAATTTAATTTTATAAACCCACAATGAAGACTTCGATTATATATATGACAAAAATTTGCCATCAAAAATGAAGAATATGATCAATACTCGAATTCCAACGTATTTTGTTGTGTATGTGCATAAAATTGTTGAAATATATAGATGATTGTGATGGATGATGATGCATACGATGGTTGTTTAAATACAGCTGATTTATGATACAATAATTTTTTTTTGCTGATGTTTAACTGTTGAGTTGCTTCAAAATAATTCTGGTCTATTGTTGAATCCATAACGTTTCTTCTAACGTTTCCGGCATTTAATATGAACGCGAATATGCTTATGATAATAGAAAATATATGCATATTCTATATCAACGTATTATATTAGTTTAGAATTTGAAATCAACTTGCAAAAAATAATTGTTGATTTTTAACTAAAACAAGTCAGGCTGATCAAAATTCGAAGATTTTTTTTTTATGATATGTTAGAAAAAGCACGATTTAGCCATACATATACTATAGAATGAATATACGTATTTATACAAACACAGTTTTCACAGTATATATTCAAAATTTAATTGTTTTTTTTTTTATATACAGATTTTATTACGTGTAATGTATTATAAGTATATGATATAATTTGAAATTATTTTTTATTAACTTTTATAAATTATGAATTAACTTTTTAGAATGTTTTGATTTTTTATATAATTTTAAAATACACCAGTTTTAGCATCACTTATGAATTTTTTATGTACTGATTCCAAATTTTACTTATAAGTAACTGGTTTAAAGTTTATTATCCGGTATTACGGAAATTTGTGGGTCATTTTAATTATTGTAAAATGTTATAATTGTTTTTTGCAAACATTTTACACATTATATTGGATAATGTTTGTTTTACAGCATTAAAATTATTATTTGATATTTATTTATAAATTATTATTAATTTTTATTATTATATATTTTGTGTTTTATTCATTTTTATTATTTTTATTTTTTATATACATACTTTAACTTTTTGATTATGATAGCGTTTAAGAATTTTGTTCGTATACCGCTGTCACCACTGCTATATATATTATTTGGTTACGTTAACGTTTATTGTATATAATATATATATTCTTGATTTTTAACTGAATATACTCAGCATATAATATATTGAAATGTTAATGAAATCAAAAGCTGGAATAAAACACTATAAGGAATAATTATTTTATTTTACAATTAATATTAATTTTTATTTAATTTATATTTTAATGTTCACATGATTACTGTTCGAGTAATAATTCACAACTCTTAAAAATCTACTCTAATTTTATAACATAGCCTTTATATAGCAACATAGCTATATTATGTGAGGCTGTGATTAAATACAAATTATAAGGAGGTAAGTGTGTATGCAATGATGAGTGGTTTGTTATATTTTATTAGTGCATTACACCACAGGTTCATTCTTGGTATATTCCTTCTGTGTCTTTTTTGGTTCACTCTTGTGTGTCCTGGTCGCTGGCAGTAGTTGCATGTGATTGGTGTTCTGATATAATTGTTTTTCTGTGGGTTCGTTTGTGCTTGGTTGGGTGTTCTCTGTTCTTGAGTTGCTTCGTTTGTCTGTGCTCCTGTTGTAAGTGTTAGTAGTTTTTCGATTGTTTCCGTTTCGCTTATCATGTTAACTGGTACGAAACTTGCGATGCTCTGTTAGATTTGTTGCTGGTTCATCTTGATGGTTTGCACTCTGGTTTTTGGATGCGTCTCAACTGGTTTTTCTTCTTGTACTTTGGTCTTTCCTATAACTTTGCCTCGGTGTGTTCTGTTGGTTGTGTATTTTACTTTTGTGGTTCCCTCGTTGTATTTGTTGATAGTTTTCTCATGTTTTCACTTGGTTTATTTTGTGTTGCTTGCTTTGCAGGGTTGGATTGACTTTTTAGTCTTTCACTATTGGCACTTACTGTGTTGGGAGGTTATTGTTTATAAGTGGCGTGGAGACTTTTGTGGATTGGATTTACGACCATTTATGGGAGTTTTTGACGTATGTTGTCTTGCAGTTGAGCAACAAACTATAGCCCATAGTGAAGTGCAACAACGACTCACAATCGCGAGGAAAAACAAGGCTGCTCTTGCTAGAAGGGCAGCTAAGCGGACTTGTAAACGGAAGAATCGAGAATGGTGGAAGGCCGAGGTCCTGAAAGTAGAACAACTCAGCAATGAGCGCAGTTCGAGTAATTTCTTTAAAGGATTTACTGGACTGTACCATACGTTCAGGCCTACGTCAACCGCCATCCGGGACCGGGATGGAAACCTCTGTGTCAACATCAACGCAGTACTTGACGCATGGGTGGATACTTTACTGACCTGCTTGATGTTCATCATGCGTCACATACTGTTGTTGAGCCACCTCTAATACAGACTGCGGAGATTTACACTGAGGAGCCATCCCATGAGGAATTCACTAAAGCCATGCAGAGATTGAAACGAAACCGATCACCTGGAGTGGACTGCATTAATTCGGAGATTCTTTGTATGGAACTGTCTTTTCGACCTTATTCGATTAGTATGGCGAACCGAAGTAATACCTGACCAATGGAAAGTGGCCGCGATATGCCCATCTTCAAGAAGTGAGACGGCTTGAAGTGTGAGAATTATTTCGGTATAGCTCTTCTTTGGACAACATACAAGTTACTGTCATACATTGTATTGGATATACAGTCCCTGGCCATATTATTAGACGCACTATAGATAATATACAAATTTTTAGTTTACAGCTATTTTAATTTGGTTTTCGGATATTTAATTATTCTTAATTTAATCTGTATGTACAATATACTTTATTGCCTAATTGTTATCACAAATGTTATTATGCAGCTCCATTTTGTATTTACATGTATTACATGTATTATACTACTACATACACAATATTTTTGACTTTTAACCTTCTAGAATGTAATATAGGAAATTTATTACGCAGTTCCATTTTGTTTTCACTTTGAATTGGTTGAATTTCAATTTTATTTGCGTGTAATATTATTTTGTGTGATTGAGCTTTATTTAACGGAACTGTTTTAATTAATTGGGCATTTTAATCATGGATAAAAAAGGAGACCTTTCACCAAACAAAAAAAATGAAATTATGACCCTTATTGGTATGAAAAACTTGTCCAACCGGGCAATATCACGGAGATTAAAGGTGTCTGAAGCTAGCGTGCGACGCATAAAGAATAAAATTAAATCAGGGCATGCATTAACCCCAAAGAGAAACGAAAGATGCGGCAGGAAGCCAATTTTTACACCAACATCGGAAAGATGCCTCAAGAAAATATGTCTTGAAAACCGATTTTCTTCCACTAAAGAGATAAAACATAAGCTGGAAGAAGCGAACGTAAATGCTTCTGAGCGCACCGTGCGTAGAAAACTAAAAAATTTAAATTTTAAGGCCTACCGACCCGCCAGGAAGCCCAAGCTAACAGCTGCAATTAAAGCAAAGCGTCTTAAGTGGGCCAAACAATTTCGTTATAAAGATGTGGACTTCTGGAGATCGGTAAGTTATATTTAATTCATCATTTACAATGAAATAGTAAAAATTAAACATTGATTATTATAATGTTAATTTAATTTTTGTGTTTTTGCAGGTCTGCTTCAGCGATGAAAGCACATTTGAAATTTTTCTAAACAAATCTCAATTTGTACGTCGTCGCCCTGGTGAAAAATATCATCCCGACTGCATTGTTCCGACGGTTAAACACCCTAACAAAATTATGATCTGGTCAGTCATCAGTGGCAAAGGCACAGGACGTCTGTGTGTGGTGAAAGGCATAATGAAGCAAGACCAATACAAAGCAATCTTGCAAAATCGGTTGCTGCCGCAGGTCAGTGAATGGTTTCCGAATGGGGAACCTTTTATTTTTATGCAAGATGGAGCTCCTTGCCATACAGCACGGTCTGTGAAAGCTTATTTGGGAGAGCAAAATATTCCTCTGTTGGATTGGCCGGGTAATAGTCCTGATATGAACCCAATAGAAAATGTGTGGGAGTTGATGAAGAGGGAAGTGGCGAAATACGTCATCACAACAAAAGCGCAGCTACTGGAAAAGATCATTTATGTATGGTATCATCATCCACAAATGCAGCAGACAGTACAGTCTTGCATTGACAGCATGCCGCGCAGAATTAAGGCTCTCATAGCGGCAAAAGGTGGCTCAACTAAATATTGAAATCTAATGAATTTTTTTTAAAAATATTATTTAAATATTAATAATTATACATTTTTAAAATAAATATGATGTTTCATTTGTGATAACAATTAGGCAATAAAGTATATTGTACATACAGATTAAATTAAGAATAATTAAATATCCGAAAACCAAATTAAAATAGCTGTAAACTAAAAATTTGTATATTATCTATAGTGCGTCTAATAATATGGCCAGGGACTGTAGAGTGGCTCCTCTAGCGGAGGGCTTAGTTGGTGACTATCAAGGAGGATTTCGTCCGAATCGATGACTCGATTAATTGAGAGAGTTTGTGGTCTGCCCTGGAATACCTAGGAATGCCAACAAAATTGGTACGACTGCGTAGGATGACAGTGACGCAGTCTTAATGCTGTGTTAAAGTTGAGAACAGGCTATCGACAATTTTTGCAGTTAACTCGGGTGTTCGGCAGGAAGATGATCTGTCCCCGATACTCTTTAATCTTATGTTGGGGTACATCTTTCGTAAAACTGGAACACCTCAGCGCAACATCTTATATCGCCAGTTTAATCAGGTGCTTGCATAAGCAGATGACCGATCCGCTTGTATAGAGTTTTCAGCTTCAGTTGGACTTCAGATCAATGAGTCCAAAACGAAATACCTGATCTCTGGTTTTAGGGACAATGGCACACCAGATTATAGTATAGTGGCACACGTTTGAGGGAGTGAAGAGGTTCAAATATTTGCGAAACGAAATACCTGATCTCTGGTTTTAGGGACAATGGCAGACCAGATTATAGTATAGTGGCACACGTTTGAGGGAGTGAAGAGGTTCAAATATTTGGGTTCTCTTATCACTCACGATAACAGTGTGGGTGAGGATATTAAAGTGCGGCTGGCAGCTGGCAGCCGTGCTTTGTATCCTCTAAGGCCACTGCTAAAATCTAAACACTTATCAAGTGCCGTGAAGCTGAAGCGTTACAAAGCGTTGAGAGACGCATTACATTTGAGAGAAGAGTCATGCGTGTGATTTACGGCCCAAAACGCGAAATAGATGGTATATACCAAGCTCTGTACAATATCTAGATCAGAGATCTGATGAATATTCCTGATATTGTACATGAAGCAAGATGTCAGCGAGTACGTTGGCTCGGTCACGTTCTGCGTGCCGATCCGGAACGAATTGTGCAGCGATCTCTGAAAGGAGAGCCACCATACGGTAGGCGCAGTGGCGACAATGGCCCCATGATGCAGAGAACGACTTGGCCTCTTCAGATTATCTTAGACATTATGAAGACCATGCTCAGGATTGAAACCGTTGGAGTCAAATTGTTGACTCAGTAAGTGGACAGTAATGGCCTTTAAAAACTGTACATTATTATTATGGGAGTTTTTTGGTAATGAGTTAGTTATTATACTATGTACAAATATCTTTTTGAGGTAGATAGTTTGTGCATTATAATTTGATGAAACCAAACCTATATCCACGATGTATCCGGTAATATAACTGCTATGCACATCTATTGCAGTCGTCTCATCAAATTCGGAAAGTAATACATTTTTGAATTGGTTTGTTCGACCTATAGTGGAGGGGTTTGATTTTGTGAAGGGCTGTTTCGACCTTAGGAATGTTGTTTTTCAAGGATTCCCAACCTTGTGTTTCGATTTTTATTTGGTATAGAGTTTGCAACATTTTCAACCTTGACTCTGTGCTTTTCGGTAGGATTTTCAACCTTGTTTGTTTTTATCTTATTTCGCCACAGGTGCGAATTTCTACATCGCCAATGTTGTAAGTTTCTCAGTAAACATTCTCGTTGAAACCAGGGGGCTTTTAAATCGTCTGGTAACATATCATTTAAGAGTTTGGTCTAGTGACCAAATTGTCACAATTCAACAAGTGGTTTAGAAGGTTTATATACTTTTCTGTGAAACTATATTTTCATCAAACTACCAAATTGTTTTCAAAATTGATAGATCTTGAGTGTAAAAGTCCACCATCGGTAGGTATAGGTCATAGATATTGGATCTACATATTTGTATGTTATAAAGCGTTAAATCTAGTTCCAACATGACTTAACAAACCGATAATCGATCGAGGGTAATGTTTTAGGTACAAATTGATAACATCGAATTTATAAATCAAAAATATGTTAAATTTTCCATTGCGAAGGTGACTCATATTGAATAAATAATTCAAAACATAATTAGTTTTGAAAAATAAAGACTTACTTAAATTTTTAGAAATTTGTGTTATGGATTACAACAAAATTGAATGAATTGATGGCTTGAAAATCCAATAAGGTGATTTTAACTTACTCACTCTAAACTACCAAACGTATTTTTATTTTCATTAACGTAATTTTGAAATTTTAGTGAATAATTAAATAAGTACTTGCGGAAAGCATGATACATAAATCTTCCGGGACAATAAAAATTTGTTATTTTTGCCATATGCAGTGGGATCTTATTTGGCACCCACGGTAAAATATCTAGATTATTGTTCAGGATAGAATAATACTATTAGTATTAGTCTAATAGTGATTAGTGTGGAACAACACATATTTTTGTTATGGTGTACATATGTATATACATTGTAAATACAATCTTGTATGAATTCATTATAATATAAATATTAAATGGATACAACCATCATTGGTTGTTAAAAAATATGTTTTAAATTCTTCTGTTTGTTTTTCATTAATTAAATAATTAAATAAAATAGAAGACTACAAAAACAAATTATTATATCATCAAGAGAAATGTGTTTCGATCTACTTTTTACCTCATTTATTAGATTCAATTTTCATAACATTAAGAAGGATGCATGAAAAATTATTTTTCTTCTATAGAAGATTCTATATACAAGATGAATTTTATTTTTATAAAAAAATATTAAATTTAACATTATGTATAACAAATTGTAAGCAAACAAATTTTTCGGTACGGTATACATAACTTAAGTAGATGCTTCACTACGACTATGTCTATAGATTTATAATTAAGTAATTTATTTAGTTTAAGTGGATATGGAAATATGTTGGTTTACTGTAATGAAATCAATTACTCAGTATTGTATATAAAATATTCTTTAGCGTACTGCATAAAATCTATATTCACGTGCTTCCAACTGTAAATTTTTTTTTTTTTTTTTATTAAAACGGTTGGAACCTGCTGAGGTCCCGCACTCAATGCCACAATGGGCCCATGGTGCAAACCAGGAGGATCTATCCTAATTCGCAAGAGCGTACTGCAATCTTAGCAAACTGTAAAAGTTTGAACCAAGGAATGGAAACTAACTGATCTACGTTCAAAGATCCGGAAGAGAAAACTTGGGATCTAGCTCCGACAAAGGCGGGACAGCTGCAGAGGTAGTGTATGCAGTTGTCCACATCCTCTAGGCAGTCGTCACAAAGAGCGTCCTGTGCTAGTCCCATGCGTTGAAGATGAACCTTAAAACGTCCATGGCCAGTGATAAGTGCGACCAGAGTTCTGAGTTGGTTCTTTTTTAGGGATAATGCGTAATTAGTGAACCTCGGAATGGGTTCAGTAATGAAATGTTTTGCCTTACGACAACTAGGAGTAGAACGCCACTTCCGTCCCATCTCAAGTAGAGCGAACTTCTTAATAGCGTCTTTACCACCGTTGAAGGATAGAGGAATTGACGGACACTGTTGAGCCATCCAGCTCCATCTCAATTATCCGAGACTTAAGCATGGAATCGATGAATTTGACAATGGTTTGGTCAATATAAAAATTGGTACAAGCACTTGTGATCGTGGAAAACGAAGTGCTATCAAAAGCTCCCGCAATGTCCAGGAAGGTACCTACTAGAAACTCTTTGTATTTAAGTGATCTTTCAATCCTAGTTACGAGTTCATGTAGAGCAGTTTCAGCTCTATAAGCATGTTGCATGTTACTGAGAGGGGAGATAGTTAAATAATTGTCTCTAATAAATCTGTCGATGATCCTCTCTAAAGCTTTTAGAAAAGTGAAGGTCAGACTAATGGGCCTAAAAGCCTTAGGGTCGGTATAATCCGACTTGCCAGCTTTAGGTATGAATACTACTCTACTCCTGGTCCAAGCGCGCGGTACCGTGCTAAAAGCAACGCAGGCCTGGAACAGATTGAGTAGGTAATTGCTGATGTGTAGAAAACCATGCTGTAATTCAGCAGGGAAAACTCCGTCCGGACCGCTCGATTTGAAAGGTGCAAACGAGAAAATCTCCAGTGTAGGACATCAGTGGTGATCAGCCTACGGGCCAAGTTCCAATCCAGCGTGCCGATAAAAATGTCCGTTGGCTCGGAGTCATCCACATCCGAATCAACAATGTCACACCCAGGAAAGTGGACAGACATTAGTAGCTCACCAACTTCTCGCCTACACGAGGTTAGTTTACCGGAGGGTAGACGAAGATTATCAAGTCTACACGTATCATTCTTACCCAGAGTTTTGTTAAGTCTGGCGACGGCAGATAAGCTGTCAATTTCTTCACAAAAGTTTCTCCACGCAGTCCTGTGCGCGGATCTTAAGCTTTTTTTATAAGCCTTTTGAGCTAATAAAAATCGATTCCAATCCGAAATGAGATTCGTTGATTTAGCTTTATTTTTAATTTTACGCACACTCTTTCTTAACTGTTTAAGTTCAGAACACCAGAAGGGTTTGTTACGCTTCTTCTGGTTGGCAATAAGAGGGCATGACTTTTCAAAAGCAGTTGAGATCGCTTTCGTTAGTGCAGTTGCCTGCAAATCAAGATCTGCGATTGACCTAATTTGGTTAGGCAGATCTAATAGTGACACGAGCTCAAGGGAGAAAGTATCCCAATTCGTAAGTTTGATATTGCGATATGGTTTAACCGGTGGTCTTTTAAAGTTAATATTAAAAGAGATGCACCTATGATCAGAGGTGAGAATATCATCCGTCACTCTCCAATTTAGAACGAGGTCAACGATGGACATAGAGCACAAACTAATGTCAATCACTTCTTTGCGAACCGAGTTGACAAACGGTGGCTCACACCCAACATTGAGAACCTCTAACTCAGAAGAGTATATGTAATTGAACAGTGAGGATCCTCTATTATTAGTATTAGAACTGCCCCAAATGGTATGGTGAGCGTTAGCATCACAACCAATTACTAGAGGTAGTTTGTTAACCCTACACCACATTATAAGATTCACCATTTCCTCTGAAGGGGGGGGGGGGGGGGGGTCATGAGTCAGCACACACGAGAGTGATCAGCACTGCCGTAAGATCAGCAGTGCTACATTCATTAATTAGAGCGGCATCAATAGCATTAGAAATATAAATGCACGCTCTAGTTTTAAGGACAGTGGACTTGTAAAAGATCCTGCCAAGCTTTGAGTTCAAACCAGAAACCGTACCATCAATAAGATACGGTTCCTGGATTAGGCAAAAATCTGTGTGCGATATAGCAAGCAGTCCCCTCAACTCATAGGAAGCTGACTTGCTATGTTGCAAGTTGATCTGTTTTAATTCAAGCATGGACGTCATCATGAAGACCAGCTATAAACAAAAATAATAATAATAAACTAAAATCCTACGGCCCTGAGATAACCCTGAAACAGATCCTTTCAAGGACATATTGAAGTGACGCACCAGACCCGGTAATGTGCTCGAAGGACTTCTGGTCAACCCTGATCACAATTGATTGGCGGCTAGCTTCTCGCTTGCATCGGATAACCTTCCATCCTGTAGTCGACACATACGGATTCATAATGCCGATGTTAGTAATTACTACACTCAGATTCTCTGGTGGCCCGGGAATCCATGAGTGCAGTATAAGCGGTTTCGGAGGCTCCCCAACCGAAAGTTGGCAACCCTCCCAGACGTCCTTGATCCTGCCGATCTCTCCACAGAACCACATGTACGTCTCCTCATTGCTAGCCTTGCAGATGATGACACCATCCGCCAGGTAACAACCCAGCAATTGCGGAACAAAGCCGGAAGATTTCGCCGCGTCGAGAATACGACGACCAAGCTCATTTCGGAAAATTAGCAGTTTTTCCACATTCAAGGCGATGGTCTGGTTTAGTTCTCGCACGCAGAATTTTTTTACAGTAGCATCGGCTACTATTTCAGCGTACGTGCGCGCTTTTTTAGTGGCCATTACTGACGTAGTGCCCGAAGCTGAGCTCGGCCTTTTGGGTGTTCCCGATGCGTTATTGCACGGCTCCTCGGAAACTGTACCCAGAGCCAACCCGCTCAGCTTTTTTTGTAAGCGCTGGCGCCGACGTTTGCCAAGTCGCTTAATTTTGCCACGATGGCTTGACTCCAGTATAGAGCCTTCATCGCCCGAAAGAAGTAGGGCATTCTCCGAACCCGAGTTGATACTAGAGTTGAAACCGTCAGCACAATCGGTGCTGAGGTCATCAAACTCCAACTCGGACTCATTGACAGTCCCCATATTTCAGGTCCTAAGATGACGTTGGACCTGAAACATAAAAATGAAAGCTAGAGAACCGAATAACGAGAGGTCCTTAAGCCCAAACAGCAAAAAACACATGCAGTTAAAAAAAAACAGAAAAGTAAAAGAAATACACATAGAGAACAGAAAAGAAAAGTAAAGAAAAGAAAACAGGAACGGTATCCGCAGATAAAACAGACAAGAAAACTAAAAAAAATATATGATTGACAAAGAAATTAAAAGCACGGAAGCTAAATGTCAAAAAAAAAATAAAATAAAACAGATCAACACAGTAATAAAATGTACGTACATATGAGATTAAAAATAAAATAAAAACGGTATACTTAGCTGTTGTCAAGCTCGTTGTAGAACATGACTGCCAGAACACATGCAATAACGGCACACAGAAGCTACAGCATACTTATAAATAAATAGTTACTGTTCCACCCGACACTGAAAATTTGGTAATGACTCTCAAAAAATTAAAAAATACACTAAATAGAATAAAAGCACGTGGTTATGCGCGGTTGCATATCTCTGAATTATACCGTTCCCGTTATCACAAAAAAAAACAGCGCACTGATAACCACAAAGAACAAGAAAACACATGTAAATGAATGACACTGCACGCAAAATCGCCGTAACAAGGGCGCAAAAACCAGAACCCCCTATTGAAAATATAAAAAAATTAAAAATATGCATATATGTACAACACAGAAAAAAAAACACAAATTCACTCTAGATTACTATAGATTACACTAAGAAGCAACTGTATTGATGAAAAACTACGAAAACTAATGGTTTGCAGTTTATGAATTAGAGTTCCACTAACAAAATTGATTGATTACCAATATATTTAATAAATATAAATATATCTAAATATATTTAAATGCACAATTACACTTGTGACAAAAGCACCGGTAAATTTAAAATGAAAAGTATTAAATAAATGCGGAAAAAATGCAAAAATCGATGTTGACACATCGGAGGTTGACGATAGAACTGTAAATTAGTTGCGATAATTACGTATATTTTGAAAATGATATCGTAAAAAAATCTCAGAATCAGAGTTCTAATACTAGGTATAACCTAAGAATCCTAATTCATCTTATCTTGTAATATTTAAAATATTTAAATAAAATTGAAAAAAAAAAAAAAAATATCTTGTAGACTTTTTTTATTTTAATTTTTACGCATGATGGATATACATAGGGTCGTTGAATTAAGATAAAATCCAAAAGATCGCAAATGTATAATCATATTATTCGGGTTACCACCTGATTTGCCTGATGCCACAGTTCCCTAAAGTTTCATAATTCTGACTTAACTCGCATATTTAGAATGTTTTACTTAAAGTTATGTAGGTAATACGATGCAAAGGAGAGTTAATTAACTCAATTGATTAAGCAAACCGCATTTCACACCTCTTCTCGTAGTATTTTATTGCCCGACAGCAAAAAGTTACTAGTCAAAAAATTGTTACCTTCGTTTTAGATTTAATTAATTTAAAACAAAAACTTTGTATCGTATACAAATCAGTTTTTGGCCACACAAACTTAGTTATTGATTTAAATGCTTTTTTATATCAAAGTTCAATATATTTGCAAGCGAGCAATATATGTCTTCTTTACAAATTCGCTTAAGTTTATTCGTAAATTGGCGCACATACAAAATTTTAAAATACTTTTCCACTAATCTGTGATGAATGTATATATGAGCACGTTCAGGATGATATTATTTAGCGATTAATACACGCATTTATAACAATTCGTTCTAATAAGAAAAATTAAAATTTAATTCACAAATAAAATATTTTACAACTTTAAGATGACAGATCAACACTAATCGAAAAATGTGTACTTTTTATCCTTTTTAATTATATACGTGGGCAGTGACAGTTTTAAGCATAGACAACCAAAGCAGCTGCTGGTGGCCTCGCGCTTACGGTGGCTCTCTACATTCAACTAATTGAATATTTCATTTTGTTTTTTGTTTGAATGGTTGTACTGGTCTGTTGGGTCTTGCAGAACAAAGTTTTTTAAATCCCTTTGTATATATATATTATACGAGTATATATACCTACTAATTAAAACAATTTGGTTACTGTTTTTATTTGTTGATATATTTTGTATTTTAAGAAATTACAATAATTCAAATTAAGTTATGGTGTCGTTTTTATTTCATAATTAAAATCAATTATGTAGGATACGTACCAATCCAATTATGTTTTTTTGTGTTTTTAATTTTAATTATAAAATAAAAAGAAAGTTCTAATTTTTTTCTTCATCTATTCCTAATTAAATGCACTTTCATAATACACTAAAACCTCGATCTGAGTCCTTAATTGGGCCCCAAAAAATACGATGCAAATCGAAATAAATTAGTTGTAGCATAAAATGGATGAAATTACTCACCTCATATCTGGGGTAAAATTGGATGTCCTCTGTTTCGTTGAAATTTGGTTTTCTGATTGCATATCGGATGCAGCAAATACCCGGATAACATTTAGGAAGGATCGTAAAGTATCCGACAAGAAATGGGGTGGAGGGATATGCTATATATTAGATCAACATTTACTTCCAAATTGATCTCCAAATATTGCGATCGTGGCTTACAGGTTATTCTAATTGAAGTCAAATCGAAAACAGTGGACCATATTTTTTTCTTGGATCATATTTTTTTCATATGATGTCGACAACAACAGAATGGAGTCCTCGATTAGTTTCCGAGATTACAAAAACATTGACACTACTGGTCTTATGCGCGAATGTGCAAACATACCATGGGATATAATATATACGATTTATGAACCGAATGATAAAGTGTGCTATTTAACCAAATGGTTGTGGCATCTATTTGAAAAACTTGTTCATATTAAATCATTTCTTTTAAAATCTACTGACCCACCCTGGTTCAATATTCAAGTTTGATTAAATTACGTAATTTTATTTTTAATCGTTGGAAGCGAACTAAAAATGAAGAGCTTTATCTGGAATATAAATCAATTAAAAATAAGACCAATAATGCTCTTAAAAACGCGAAAACTCAGTATTTTTCTAAACGTCTCGATCCTACCTTACCATCTATAACATTTTGGAAACATGTTAATTCCATAACTGGATTATCTAATAAACTAAATAACTTAAACATCGACTTCTCAGCAGACGATCTGAACAATTATTTTTGCAATCAACAATCAACACCTGCTAACGTAAACGATTTTGTGTTGAGTGAAGCTACTGGTAATGGTTTTAGTTTCCGTAATATTGATATTGTAGACTTAAATGAAGCCTTTAGATCAGTTAAATCTATTTCTGCTGGTGTGGATGGACGCCATTAAAATTTATCAAAATGCTACTACCCTATACAGATGGTTATATATTACATATGTTTAATTGCATTATCACTTTCTCTAGTTTCCCTTATGAATGGAAGCTCTAAAGTTTTACCGATTCCAAAAAAGCAAAATAGCTCTTGTCTATCTGTCTTTCGGCCTATTAGTTTGCTACAGGTTCTTTCTAAGAAAATACTTCAAAATCATATTCTGCATTACTTAGAATCACATAAAAAGCTATCCAAAGTTCAATCGGCCTACAGATCTAATCATAGTTCTATAACTGCTCTACTAAATATTAGCGATGACATTCGCAGAGCTGTCGATGACGGACGAGTGCTCTTGGATTTTAGCTATTCATTTGATAAGATTGATCATAAATTGCTAATAAATAAGGTAAGCGATTATTTCTCATTTTCTCTGCCTGCATCACATCTGATTTCATCGTATCTCTACGACCGTCGCCAAACAGTTTCTCTCCACTCATCTACATGTAGTGTATGCAAAACAAGTACAGGAGTCCCACAAACGACATCCCGAATTGCATGGTAAACCAAGATATTGAGAGCATTTTTCAATGGTCAACAAATAACAGGTTGGACCTCAACAGCAATAAAACCCAATGTATATTGATCGCTTCATTAGATCGCAATACTGATAGTCTTCCCAATATTGTAGTGAGCGGTACAGTGATAAAGTTTTCATTTGATACTGGGAATAACCTGGGTGTACATTTTGATAAAACTTTATGCTGGGGCCATCATGTTGAAAGTGTTTGCAAAAGAATAACCTTCCTCCTAAGACTATTATGGACTACTAAAAAACATTTCAATTCTATACTTCGCCTTCAACTTGTTAAGACGTACATCTTACCGCATTTTCTTTATGGAGACATTGTAATATTCGACCTTCAGAAGCAATATTTCAATTATTTACAGTTGTTATTCAACTCAAAGATTACAACTTGTAACATTCATTAAATAAATAAATTCATATTTTTATGTATGTATGTATAACTACTAGTCTGTTAATTAGTACTAAAATCAAATATTTCCTTGCATGAACAACTATTTTTATTTCATTTATATCAAACATCTACATATGTGCAATCTGTATTAAATAAAACAAAAAATGCTTTACATTACACAGAAATTATAAAATATATTATAAATTATAAATACATAAAGATACTATTATTTTTTTGACGATTTTAATTCGATGAACTTGACGATTCTAAATCGATTACTATTTCTGTAGACTGATTTAGTTCACGTACTGATTTAGTTAAAAATTTGTCTAAAATTTGCTGCGTTTTTTCCCATATGCATTTTTTTGTAGCAATTGATAGCATTATCTATAGATCTTGTCACTTTTGAACTTCTGTCTTCGTCAGGGTGATGACATTTACAAAAATATCCATTGTCTGAGAAATGAGGTGTATCGCTTTTGAAATACAACTGGCCGTTAACTGTTTTTCTTCTGGAATCAGATCAGATGTATCAGTATCGTTCTCCAAAGACCGTTCAACATTCATATAAATCAAATCTTCGTTATTAAGTTCTTCACCGCCCTCGTTAGCACAGTAAGTAGCGTGCTTGCTTTGTTATTCGAGGGTCCGATTCCCGGTGGTGACCACAAATCACGTTGCCCGTTGGTGGCATTGAGTGCTGGAGTAATCCGCTCAATTTAAAAAAGAAAGTAAAAAAAAATCTCTTCATCGTGTAACATCAATATCTCATTAATATCATTTTCAAAGTTTGCTTCTCTAGCTAATTCCACAAGTTCTCTACGAACGGTTGGTACAATATTAACTTCTTATATGGTTATAGTTGACGTCAAACTCCGTTCATGCATGTTTTGAACGATTTATATTTTCGATAGCCATCAAGATGGTATAATTTTTCCAAGTGGGCTTATCATTTCCATCAGTTGATGCAATAAGCTGAAACGTTCGCCGTATATAGTAACATTATAAAATTTGATATTACACCTTGATCCATCGGTTGTATTATTGATGTTGTGTTTGGTGGCATAAACACAAATTTGACATTTTCTGAAATATCAACATTTTAAATTCAATATTTTGAGAACGATAATAATTTTTCAATTCGAGAACAGCGCAATGTTTCGTCTGGTAGAGCATTTTTATCCGCAGGTTTAAAAGCTCATGGATTTTCAGAGTGGTGAATCAGAAAGAGCTTAAATTTGAAGTCACCTTCTGCATTTCCTTCTAGAAGAAGCGTAAGACGATCTTTACTTACTTTATATCCAGGGCAAGATTTTTCAGTTTTGGAAATAAACGTTCTCCCTGGTAGCCGTTTCCAATACAAGCCAGTTTCGTCGACATTCAGGGATTGCTTCGAAGAATAAGCACCTTCTTCAATAATCGCTTTCAACTTAATTTTAAATTTATTTGCAGCTGCAATATCTGCAGCAACATTATGTACTTTGGCTCTACTTTTGAAACGTTCAAATCAACCTTGGCTGGATTCGAATTTTTATAAAATTTTTCCGCTAGATGATGACGAATCCTTTTGAATATCATTAAAAATTCTTAATGCTTTATTTTGCTAAGTGGCATCTGGCGCTGATTTTTGTTCTCTATCCAAATACTAAGAAGGGACTTCATTTTCACCATAATTGAACTTCTTATTTTGCTACTGGTTTGTATTAATTGCAATGGTGTAGCGAGTTTAGCGATCTCTCTTGTTTGATCAGCATCTCGATTTCAAAATGTCCATACTGTTGGTGCTAAACTAAGATTTCTGGCAACGTCAACAGCCTTTTCACCTGATTTAAAAAGCTTTAACACTTCTAATTTTAGTTTTTAATTTTTTATTTTTATTTTTATTTTTTTAAACAACACTTTTAATTTAATTTTGAAAATGCTGAATTTGCGTAACTATATTGCATAGACTGCAACAACTGCCTGTGTATAAATGAGAAATTCATATTCATTTTACATAAAAATACATAGAACAAAGCAAATACAAAATTAAAGGGAGGATCCCCTTTATATAAAACTTAAGTAACGCAAATAGAAATTTTAACGACGCAACTCTGAAATTACGAAAACTCAAGAACGACGCAACTTCCTAAATGACGCAAATAGAAACGACACAGACCGAGGTTTTAGTGTATATTGTTATGAGACATAATTTATATTTGTCATCAACATTTAGGAAAAACTGAAATTTTCGTTTTCATATTGATTACGTTTTACGAGAGATGGCTCCTTACATTTGAGAAAAGAGTCATGCGTGTGATTTACGGCCCAAACAGCGAGATAGATGGTACCAACCGGGTAGGATAATATATTTTGAGCGTACTACAACTTCTGTCAAAACAAAATTTTTTTTTATTTCTCTCATTTTTTTTTTGTTTATTGCCACAGTCGTACATAAAATTATTTAATTTTTCATAGGGTTAAAAAAAATTGGATTTTTAGAAACTTATGAATATGTATAGTGTACATAATTATGTACCACAATACAAAATTGATAAATATTTTTTACAATACACTTGTAGAAAATAATTCCACCCATTTTATTATAGATAATATAATTTAATTTTAATATTTTTTTAAAGGGATGATTAATCTTATATTCCGTTTACACGAGAAGAATAAAAGTTTTAAAATAAAAATTAAAATAAATTAAAATAAAAATTTTCACGCATTTTAACAACAGAAAAAAAAAACCCACAAAAAAAAATAGTTTCGCCGGCTATCGTTTTTATATAAACATCAAAAAAAGCAAAATGGCCGCGTAATTTTGTTCTATTTTTGGTATACAAACAGTTTAGTTTTAATTTTTTTGATAGAAAACTAAAACTGATTTAAACTAAAATGGGAGGCCATAATAAGGATTAAATACACTTTAAAACTGCACAATTATTTTTAATTTTCATTCGTGTGAATTAAATTACGATCGAAAAATTTTGAAAAAATATGCACTTAACACTTACCTAAAAAAGTTAATTAAACACTTTTTATAATTGTTTTTTTTTGTATTAATTTGCTTCGTATTGGAGCAATTTGTCACACAACACTTAATTAATTTAGCCATCTTATATTTTTCACTTATAATTTTTAATTTTATTTCGATGTTAAAACACACAAACACAAAACATGAAATAAACAAAAAAAAATATTTTTTTTGATAGAAGTTGTAGTACGATTTTCTTATTCTCTTTTCATACATTTTAAGTTTTACACTCTCTCTATATATCTTTATGCTCGAAGGATGGTACACACCGAGCTCTGTACAATTTCGAGATCAAAGATCTGATGAAGATCCCCGATATTGTGAATGAAATAAAATCTCAGGGAGTACGGTGGCTCGGTTCTGCGTGCAGATCCGGAACGAATTGTGCAACGATCTCTGAAAGGACCATATGGTAGGCGCAGAGGTCGTTGCAGGCGACTATGGCTCCACGGTGTAGAGAATGACTTGACTTCTTCAGGTTGTCTAGACACTGTTATTATTATTATTATTATTACGTTTAACGAAAGACTCGTAAAAATAAAATACAATTTAAACGTTTATTTTAGAATAAGGGATGTTATCCTTAAATAAAATGATTCAATTACATTTAAAGTTATTAAGAAGAGATTAAAGTTTCTCTTTAAGAAAAATCGATTTAGAACGAATTCGGACGCTCTATTATAGTTTTTCTACAATCGTTGTCTTTGAATTTTTTAAATTTTTGAATCCGAAACTGAAGTTTTACTGAAACACTTATGACGAAAAATGAACTTTCGCAAACATTTCTAATTTAAGCAGAATGTATTCGTTTAGAATGTCAATAGATTTGCTCCGCTTACATACGTGATTGCTTGCGATATATCAAATTAGTTGGTATGTACGGTTGTCGTCCACAAAACTTTAAATTTGTGTATAGCGTTCGTTCTGCTTCCTTCTCTCTCATTGTTCTCAGTTTTCCGTTTTTTCATGCAAATTGACAGTCCTAATAAATTGGAAAGGACGGAACGGGGACGTCCTTTAATGATGTCACGCTTTTTTGGGGGGTGGATTTCAAGTTTTTGTGATCTTTTGTGACAGAGGGTGGAGGGGATATTTCTAAAAAAAAGACGTAACAAATTAAATTAAAAGTAAAATTCTAAATTTTAAATAAAAAATATTTCATTTTATTGAATAAATTTAAATATTCCATATAAAATTATGTAAATAAATTAAATATTGTATTTATGCGTCCTCCCAAGGAGAAGGAGTGGTGAAATGTTGGTCCAGTGTGCAAACTGGAATTATTGAGTCTGCTTCATTTTCAGGAGTAATATCTAAATTTTCAACATTTACATGATCCTCGTCAATCCACTCCGCTACTTCAAGTTGATCTGCCTGCATTAAAATAACCATCATCTCTCGTTGTCTTTTGGCCGCAATTCGAATAGGACGAATTTTTTCAAATTTCAACTGATTTTCTTTTTGCAAATTATGCACAGACATACGCTTCTTCAGCATAATGTGTGATGCAAAATATATTTGGCAAACCTTGGAAATATGTTTTTGTAATGCAGGTTGCACCGTATTGCAAAACATATGGTATATGGGTAAATTTCAAATTTATTTTTGTTTTGAACCATATTACCCAACGTTAATGATTTGGTTATAAACAATGGCGCAAAATTATAAGTTGGTTCATATCTCTCCTCTAAAATTTTTAGGCCATTGGAAGTTTGAGAAAGTGGAACTGGTGGAGGCAGAAAACGAGCATTTAATATATTGAAAATTGAGCTCGTGGTTCAGAACAACAATCACGATTGAAACATTTTACAATTTGAACGCAATATTGGCTGGCAATCAAGGAACTGGCGTCGATTTCAGAAACATCTTTTTGGACATATGTGGAGGGTGTTGGTTTGGGGGGTCCGGTGGTTCAAAAACTGCGTTAAACCATTTCAATTTTAGCCTCAAGGCAAACAAAAGCTACTCAAAAGTAGACCGGAATAGTTATTCTACATTAAACACATTTATTATAGATTCAACATATTTGTTAGTGGGATTTTTGCATCTAACGCATGTAGATGTAGAGTTTGATTACACAAGCTAGTAAACAAATTAAATTAAAATTCTTACATGAAGCTTAAGTACCATTCCAAAATCCGCGGTACAGACGCTCAAAACAATAATTTCTTCGGGTGATTTCATAATCGACCCCCCGGTCTCAAAAACGAGTAAGTCTACGGTGGCAGACCCTATAAGATAACGGGTATATCTTTAATAAATTAAATATTATAGTTAATCAACCTGGAATTATAATTTTATCAGTCAAGACCATAATGTTCAGAAAATATCCGCTTATTTTTCACTACTAAACTGTATTCATCTTTCGCATATCTTACATTACCACTTCTAAACATATTTTTCTCGTAAAAAGCAAATATATTTTAATAACCTTGCCATGTTCTTTCGGTAACATGATCATATTTTATACATAAATACATACATATACATAATTTATGTTATATTGTTATATCTTCCACATGTCGGTATTCAGATATCTAAGAAGAATTCTCATATATAAAAGAACGTTAATCGAGAATATATTGGATTCTTATTATTATTTTCTAATTTAATTAAGAAAAGAAAATGTACGAGAACACACACAAACGCACATAACGAAAACAGAAACAACCTAGAAATTAACCTTATATATCGTACGTATATAGATGCGTACCATGTTACCATAATATATTTACTGATATTCTTCTCAGTATAGTCAAAAACAATAGGGAAACAAGAAAACAAACTGAAATGAAGATGAAGAACACGAATTTGGGAGAAACATATTATTAAATCCTTGATTTGATTTTTTCAGTGAACAGTATCCTTTTTAAAAACTTTATATCAAGTTGCATAATTCGTTAGTATTCGTATATGTATTATTATAGCGCAATGGTTAAGGCTGGTACGTTTGAATAGTGACGTACCGGGTTTCGAACCCCAAAATAGGCAGCACGCAGCATCGTTCAGGTCAGTACACGCTAATGCAATGTGCGGCAAATGAGCAAATAAAATACAGACCGTATACATATAGTCTAGGAGCTACTGACCAGCTTTCAAATTACAATAAGTCCACTAGCCGAACGGTCTCTAATTAATGTATGTGTATGTATTGGTATTTATTATGTTATTATTATAATATCGGTGGCATAGCGTGAATTTCATAGGCGGAGAAGCATTTTATATATTCAAATAAGTATAGTTCCAGTTGTGCCGGTTCCCCGATGTTAGCCTCGGTAAAAGGTACGCCATTTAATCTCGGCATTTTCGGCAGTTGTCGGACACTCCCTTAAGAAATTATAACAAATAAATAAACAAAAGATTTATTCATAATAATAAAAAATAAATTACCTGAGGGTCGATTCTCGTTCCGTGATAAAATACGGTGAAAAAAATTATTTTCATTTACATCTAGTCATCCATTTTCAGTTTTTCAAATCACAAAACAAAATTGTTCAGGTCTTTTTGTACTGTACGATCGATTCTCGTTCCGTCAAAAGTCAAATGGAAATAGTTTTCATTGATAGATACACATATCCAAAGTGTTTTTTATGAACACATGATAAATAACGTCAAAATATTTACATATGAAAAAAAAATTCGTGCAAATCGAAAATTTTATATTTTAAAGTAGGCGAACACAAATAATAGAAAGGATTTAGATTTTTTCACAAAACGAGAATCGACCCCCTGAACATTTAACGCCTCCAGATCTGTGAGAATGTTTTGCCAAAACTGTTTTTTATTTCTAGTATTGAAATATTCATCTTTTCGATTTTGATAAACGCTTATCAATGCCTTGCCCTCGTTGTAACTCCAATTACGCATACTAAAGATTTCACTGTTTATTAATGTCAATATTATTAAATATTTTATTATTATTATGCACGACAAACTATCCACGAGCGACCAAACCACAATGAAAACGTCAAGATATGTAGCATTAGATAGGTTATGTTTTGCGTTGTTAATAATATTGGGGTTCCCTTGGATATCTACTCACATGTACTTATGAGTAGTTTGCTCACGTCAATGCGGAAGACGGTAATTAACAAGTTCAACTATGCACATAAGCACACACAGACTATTACCAAAACCGACGGCGTTATTCATATGTGTTTCAGACTGGGATGGGCGAGGTAGATTACGCCATGTAATTTACGCGATTGTCGACACGTAGAATATTACGTAGATTACTTGGCAATATTTTTTTACAACGTTGACAATTAAGACAACGTCAACAACTTTACGATATTTTCGGCATGTTGAAATTATAAATAGAAGCCTGCTCGGCGGTCGTTGATAATGGATTAAAAGTGATCGTTAAAAATTGTTCGCAATTGGTTTTTCGTTTACTTATAAGGCGATGCATTACTCAAATCACAGATATTGGCCGAAAACACTTGCCAATATCTGTGATTGACAATTGGCTAAATTAGGTGCTACTTTAATATATGTCTCGGTCTCTAAATGCGATAAAATGTCGGCTGCTGGCTTGAAAATTATTGCTAGAAAATGCTATATGTTACGCTATTTAAATTTAAGAGGATGTAGTTAGTGACTAGCGATTCAGATAAGCCCTAGAACAAATAACAATTTGACACGTATGTGAAATTTCTCTTAAATCTGGCCTCTAAAGCCACAAAACAATTTCTAAACTAACACCATAATGCTTGCACCATAAAATTTGGAAAAATCTATTATCGGCATACCAAACCTGGTTGTCCTAAACTCCCTAATCCTCAATTGTTTCCAAAATAAATTTTCCCGTTGTATCCCGTTGCAGTTTTCTGGTTGCCTATCTACTTTATGTCCAGTAGCTAAAATTGCAGTATCGTCCGCGAATGCTGCTATTGTCAAGACTCCAGCATGCTACCTTCGGGAACCCCTTCAAATCAGAAAATTCTTCTTCACATCTAACGCGAAAATATCTGTTAGCAATATAAGATTTCAATATCTGAAAGTATTCTTTTAGCAAATCTCGATGCAGTTTATATTCCAATCCAGCGTGCCATACTTTATCGAAGGCCTGTGCTACATCCAGAAATATTGTTGAGCATATTTTCTTATTTTCAAGTGCATCTTCAATAATACATTTTTATTTTTTCTTCTATGCTTAGACTAGAAGGTACCGAGGAAATACCACAGTGATTAAAGATGGGACGGTTAGATCACGAAGTACCGGGTTCAATAAAAATGGAATTCAAAAGTTCATCCTGGATTTTGTGCAGAATCCAGGAGTCGAACCAACGTTCGTTGCAAGCAATGCAATGTGTAGATGAGCAATGTAAAACTCGGACCTGAAACCGTTCAAAAGATATGGTATCACAACGAACCTTCATCAATCTAACTGTGATGAATCAGCCACTCTAAAATAATTAACGAACTATAGACTATAGAACCTATAGGAATTCCCTAAACTTATAGTTCTTTAAAATACTATATATTCTGCAATTCTCTTACTGAGATTGAGCGAATTTATTTTTCGGATTAAATAAAGTTTTTATTTTTTTTTAAATATGTTTTTTACTTATTATTTTATCTTCAAATTAGATTTTTCTTCTTATACTATACGTAGTCACCGGTGAGCAAAATATAGAAAATCTTTAATAGATGATTTACTATTTTCCTTAGGTAGTTGTAAGGTTTTCCTTTTGGTTCTTATTAATTTTTTTCGTTTGTAAAGTCAAAGGAAAAAAGTCTTTAATAAGGATATGCTTTATTTGATATTTTTTGTTGTTGGTTAAAGTATTTCTTATACCGTTCGTTCTTATGTATTTATGTGTGCTACTATTGGGATCGTTTTACTCAAATGATTAAATTGGATGGCTGAATGGATACATATATATATTATCTTTATATTCAATGGGTGATAATATGAGGAAAATAAGATTTCTATCTATTTAAGGTATACAGGTGAATAATGTTGCGAAAAGCGACCGTATTATAAATTTCAAATCAATTTTTTGAAAGATTTTCGTTTTCGTAATATTTTGTACAAAGGTTAAAATATGCGTATATTAAAAGATCTCTTTCTTTGTACGTTGACAGGGTTTAACACAATTCGCAAGAAAATTGTGAAAGTTATAAATCTGGCCTTTGAATATGTTATGTTCAAAGAATTGACAGTTGAAGTGAATCTATTCGACAAACTGGGGAAACAAATGAGAGAAAGTCTTCATTTACATGGTTGTTTTCGTTGTTGTTTTCGAGTATTGTTTTCGCATTATCGTATTTATAAACAAAAAAATATAGATGTATCGATAAGTTACATTTAGTTATTAAATTAAACTACCAAAAAGAATTAAATATATATATTAAAATCAATTTTTATTATTAAATATATCAATTTAAATTCATAATTGTAATAAATATAAAAAAAATTAGAAATATATTTAAACAATCGATAAGTTATTTTTCGAAAACAACCAAAAAGATGTATGGGGGACATATTTCTGTTGTTTTCGAGTGTTGTTTTGGGTACACTGTCAATGTACATATTCAATATTTTTACGGTGTAAACGATCAATTTTTCTATGGGAAAAACAACAACAAAAACTAAAACTGAAAAACAACACTCGAAAACAACGACGAAAACAACCATGTAAATGAAGACTAACCTCGGTTAAAACCACCACTACAGTTCCTTTGGTAAGGTGATTTGTATAGGTGGAGAATAGCTTGACAGAACTAATTTTATTTTTCTGAGAATCATCGAAGCTTGCCAAAATTATTTTTATTTATCATTCTCAGAAGCGTGGCAATGATTCAGAAAAGTTTGTATGGTGAGCGATTCTAAACAAATGTAGGTAATAGTAATAATCAAATATAAATCGCGTTCGTTCCTCGTACCCAAATTTTTTCATAAGAGAATGAAATAATCAGTATATTATTTGTTCTAATTAGTAAAAATCTGTAATTTTTCCATAAACTTCTCGTTTATAATTCAAACTGTTAGAAAGATCATTCAAGCTGTTAGAAGATCTATGAAAATGGTCCCATTATATGAATGCATTTTAAATTTTTATTAAAATTATGATTCGTCTGAAGTATATCCTATTATCCGTTTGTACAATCACGTGATGTTTATCCTAAATCCTAAATATTTTATGCACAAAAGTTAAAATAGGTTAGATTAGAGTGGCTGCCAAGGCACGCTTAGACCGGTAACGGCCCATTGAGATACCACGAGTTCCTACTTCTCTTTTATCTCTATAGTGGAACCAATTAGAGTTACTTATGTATCATAATATATCTCGTATTTAAAGTTTTTGAGATTCAAGATGCCGTCCATTATTTATCTACGCATATGTTTATGCCTTCATACATGAGCATAGGAAATGAACTAAAGTCCCTTCTTCCTCCTCATCCATGTAGCTTGTCATATGTCTGTGAAGTTAGCACGAAAAACAAACTGGGAGCTTAAGTGGTTTGAGTTATGTATATTATACATCTTGTACTAAAGTTAGCACGAAATTAAATCAATATATAGTTAAGTTTCAAAATATTTATTCTTTAATATTTTGTACATAAATAAAATATTATAATATTCAGTTAAATATTATTATTCACAACAAACCTAGAATTAAAAATATAATATGGGACATAATGAGAATGTACTAAATGCTCAATTTGGACTTTAAGTAAATTCATATGCCCATAGTAAATTTTTCAATTTGATGTAAATTTGAATAATTCCGTACTCGAAAATGCGTTATAGAAAAACTCTGATCACATGGCATGGAAAACGTTAAAGGGTTGTTCTTCATCCTGGAATTGAAACTAGACTTGACCTTCTTAAGATTAAGCCGAATTGAGCTATTGAATAATTCCCATAGTAATTTTTCAATTTGATGTAAATATGAATAATTTCGTACTAGAAAATGCGTCATAGAAAAATTCTATGACGCATTTTCTACTTAAATTTTTTTTCTCTTTGATTTCATGATATGTTGCATTCCTTCGTTCCTTCCTTCCGTCTGAAATTTTTTTAAACTAATTTCATTGGTTAAAAATGACGATTTTTTTCTTGTGAATTTTTTTCATCGAGTAGGTTTAAGCCGCTCTCATGCAAATGAGTCTAAGGCTTATATGAGATGAACTCGAGACGAAGTCAACATGACGGAGTTAAATTTTGTCCATCTCGTTATAAACATTTCGCAGTCGTACCAATTTATAGAGCAAATAGAGTAATAGCAAACAGAAAAAATAAGGAAATCGGTACGATTTCTTTATTTTTTTGTTTGCTATTGCTCTATTTGCTCTATAAATTGGTACGACTGCGAAATATTTATAACGAGATGGACAAAATTTAACTCCGTCATGTTGACTTCGTCTCGAGTTCATCTCATATAAGCCTTAGACTCATTTGCATGAGAGCGGCTTTAACTTTAACTTTTGTGCTGAACGAACATGGCGAGCAAGAGACAGCATGATATATAAATGAAAGAGACGAAAATAAAATTCTTTCAAATCTAATGTCAAACAGCGTGTTTTAATAAAAACAAAATATGGTGTAGTGAATTTTAGATTGAAATATATATATATACATATGTTATATATTAATTTATATTATATTAATATTTTAATTAAATCAATAGTATCGTAAAATATGGGTAAGTGGAATTTTATGTTTATGTGCAAAATTTATTTCAAAGTTGGTTGGACAATTTTATGTGAATGTTTTATTGAAGTTATGTTAACTAATTTTGTATTCCATTTTTATTATGGAATTAGATTTTGAGAAAAAATTAATGGAATTAATGAAGACACAACCAATTTTGTACGACCTGAAGCACAAACTTTACAAAAACAATTCAGGTAAGAAAATGGTGTTTGACAATTTGGCTCAACAATTGGATTTAACAGGTATGTATTTAGTATCTAGATTCTAGTATATTATATCTTTTAGTATATTATATTTAGAATCAAGTACCAGAGAACCAATGACCCGAACGAACTCTGATTTTTTTTTGTTGAGGTAAAGAGGTTCAAGCAAGATGACGAAATCCAGGAAGAACGCAGCGGAGACGATCCCAAAATTATTAAAAACAAATATGTTCCTTGTTGAGAGATGGATTTTTTCAGAGAATATTTTCAAGATAACTTGTACAAATCTTTACATGTATATATTTAAATGGTGGTTTAACACGGTATTTATTACTTATAGCCCAACAGTGTCAAACTTTGACCCGTTTACTTTTAGTGAAGAACTGTTCAACGGTACGATAGAGACGTAAACGATTTGGAGGATTCTACAACATCTTCTACACCTTCTACGTCCAATTCCACTGGACCGACCGCAGAAATCCCAGCTGCGAAAAGAAAAAGGACCACACAGCCAGATTCGGCGTTGCTTGATCTTCTGGACACCATATATGAAAGGCCATAATCAGCTAATTTCACAAAGAACAACTCAACCACCGTGCAAATGCAAAACTATTGACCCATTTTTTTATCAGCTGGTGAAGAGTTTCAGCAAGTTTCCAGTAAATATTCACTTGAAGCCAAAATTGGTATCATAAATACGATAAAATTTTATGCGGATAGGTCCCAAATTGTAGAATAATGAATAAATATATAGAATAAATAAAAGACTGGAAATTTTTAATATTTAAATAAAAGACAAACTTATATTTTAAAATAAAATGAATTCATTAATTTTTAACTGATCATTTTACATTTGCCATGGTAAGGCATTGTCATTCGTGAAATAACTGGCAAATTTATTTCTAATGAGAACCGCATCGCCAGCTGGATTATTAGACCCCATACGTCCGACATTCCGCAACCCAGCAATACTTGCTTCTCCTCTCCATTCCCCCAACACAAAATCGCAATGCTTTGTGTAATCATCCACAAAATCATTACCGAAATACTGGTAAGAATTACTAAATTTCATTCTTAACCAATTATGCAAGCACACTGTTGATTTTATTATGTTGACCACAGCAGGTCTGCTTGCAATAATTGGTTTCCGGAAAATTCGCCACATTTGCATCAGAATGCCGAAAACATTTAGGACGACCCTTCTTGCTCTGGATAATCGATAGTTAAAGACGTGATAAGACGGTTGTTTTTCTTCCGGGATATGGGCGCAAAATATTTGATAGCAAGGGGAATGCTTCATCACCAACAAAGTATGCCACTATCGTGCTGCCCGGCAAAACCACATCATTTGGAATTTTCAATGAATTGCATCTGTTGATTATACGTTTTCTAAATTCACTTTTTCTAAATATCCCACTATCATTGTTTCTTCCAGATGCTCCAATATCCACAAATATAAATTTGTATTGTGCATCACCCGCTGCCATCAACACTATGCTGTGCAAATGTTTGTAATTATAACAGGCACTATTCGAATTTGCAAATGACTGAAAAAAAATAATAAAATGTCATAAATAATATATAAAACATCTGGCAAATAATTAATGTAATCAACAACGACATGTTTCCCGTCAATTGCACCTAAACAGTTCGGAAAATTTCAAGTAGAATTAAATTCAGCTGCAACATTTTACCATGTCGCAGTGGAGAAATTTAGAAAAACGACTGGTTTTAATTTCTCCCAAATAGCAGCTGTCGTTTCCTTGATGATAGCTGATGTGGTTGATTGGCCTATCCGATAACCATATGGGCCGATGGATACCATGCTGTCGCCGCTTGCCACATAACTACAACATAAATAGAAAAAGTTCATGCATTTTTACCAAATAAGATGTCAATATTTCTTGCTACTTACCGTAAGGTTAATGATAGTCTTTCGCCAGGAGCAATTCGATTAGTAGTAAATCCCTCGTACTTTTGTATAACCGGTCCTACCATATGGAAAAGAACATCAAACCCCACCACATCGTGTAACCTCATTTCTGATATCAAATTCGTGAAATGCCCGATTCTCCTTCTTTCTCTAAATATTTCTCGGACATTACAACGTCGTTTTGCGCGAGATTTTTTTTTAGCATATGGCGTATGATGTTGGCGCTCGCGTTCATCATATCTGACGAAAGTAATGCCAAATCTTCTTCATCCGCATATTACAAAAATATTTAATATTAATTAAGAAGTAATTTATTGTGTTAATTGTTTTTTTTTACAACAATTCACCAAACACAGATCGCACAAGTAATCACAATTAATAGTTTTAGCAATTTAATAACACACGCAGAAAACACAATATAATCACTAAACAATCGTTTAAAGAAAACTTTCAATAGATGGAAGCAAAATCGTTCTGCACTTTTTTCATCAACTATGAGCCGCAAAAAAAAATTGAATTTTAGAAGCAACGAAAGAACGAAGGAACGCAACACTGAATCCGTCTTTTGTTTCTAATACACAGTTAATTGTTTCGAAAAATTCCACCAAATAATGATCGCTGTTCTCACACCCTCACAACCCGACCTCGCCTTTTTGAAATTAACATGGTCAATTTGGCTGCGGGAAGTTTTGCGAGTATGGATCCATGTGTCTAAATGAGTTTGTTTGTATGGAAAGAATGGATCTGCTAATCTAAGGTCGTGAGCAATTGCAAAGTACATCATTCTCTCACCATTATCGGTCGCAGTTTCATGTCGCAAGTACGAACCTATATTTTTTTTTTTTTTTTGCGGACTTGGCATAGACACTTTTACGGCCCATATAGCCTTACCTTACATTCACACAACATTCATTCAATCCATTCATTCATCCCATTCACACAAGTACAGTATACCATCTGCGCATTGCATAGCTCCATTTCACCCTGTACAGTGACATGGAAGACGAACCTATATGCTTTCACACAAGTCAGCCTGATTTCTGCCAGCTTTATCATTAAAGTACCCAATTACCATTCTAATATAGATCCCATCAGATCGTCCAAGTCCATGTAAAATGAGTCTTTGTCTTGTATCTGGCTTACTTCTGTGGGCGCATGTACACAAATTATCGACAGGATGAAATTCTTGTGCAATGAAAAATCCTAAAATGTCACTATTGTTTCACTAAGTTAAAATGTAAATTATTCTGCTTTATTTTTTATTTTAATTAATTTTACTTTTTTCACATATGCTATCACGTTGACAGACGCAAGTTGAATGATTTGAATTTGCATTATTTTAGATTTTAGAATCTTCGTTCGATGCTCATTTGACATTCAATTTTGAATGTTTATTACCTTATGTATATATCTGAGATTCTGAGTCCAATTTCCCGGTAAAGTTCATTGTAGAATTGAAAAAGGTAAATCTATAAATGCTAAGACACAATAATAACTAGACTAAATTTTTTTTAATTTAAAACTACTTACATCTTAAATGAACTGTTAACTGTCACGGGACAAAATCAAAAAAAATTAGCGGGAGGGGCATTTTATAGAAACATTCTGTTGTTGAAATACATAACACTGCAAAATAATATATTAAAATCCCTAAACATCTTTGACACAATAACAAATTATTAAATTATCATATATACTAAACCCACACATAAACAGATGACAAACTTCTATATACCCGTAAATTTAATTTCACTTCACCTAATACAGAAATATCTGCTGTACGGAGTAAGGTTTTTCCATGAATTTGCTCCCATTTGAGTTGGTGGTTTATGAAGGTTTTAACAATATTATCAACCCAACCCCCATTGTATATACCTGCTATCAATGAACCTAAGGAAAATACAGAAGAAAATTATTATTTCAGAAATCTCTGAAAAAACCGTTTAATAAATCATTCGAATATACATTTTATGTGTATCAGATATAATTTAGATACCAATTTATATCAATTTTTCTTCATTTAATGTGTGAGCAGGCACGAGCACGACATGAAAATGAAAACATAACCGAAAACGGGTTGGGAAAATCAGGAAACGAAACCCCAAGAAGAAGAAACAGATATTCACAACATTTAAAGTAATATGGAATTGTCTACATAAAAAATTGATTTTTTCGTTTTTGCTGTACGTGGTGGGACCGTTGGAGGTAAATATTATACCTTTCCTTCGTCTGCTTGGAGGTGGTTGCGGTGGCGGTATAGTGAGGATGAATATAAAAACCGGATCTATTATTAAATTATTGAATTATACATAATTATTATTATGTGTATAAACCATATGAAATTAACTTTTTGAAATATGTTTAAAATATGATTTTTTCATATAAATACACTGTAATGGTTATATGCATAAAGTATATGAAAATCTTATGTATTATATGTACATTAATCTATGATGTATATATGTATATATTAGTTACTTCTCAATAATTCACCGCAAGTACTTATAACTGCTAATAATTATGTGTCTCGGCTAAATGATCGATTAGATTATTAGAACACATACAAAATTAAAACATTCAATTATTCGACACCAGATCAAGTTTGAGGTAACTGTTTGTAACTACTCATGTTAACAAGGTGGAGCAGTTATGAGTGAAAACCATTAACGCAGTGGTTAAAAGGATTTTCCTCTCCAAATTAAGTTCGGTAATTAAATTAAAAACATTTTTGGCCCTCTGTTGGAATAACAGCTGTAACCGGTAAAGTTTGTATTTTTTATTTTTTAATATTACATAAAATCAAATATGATTTACATATAAAACAATTAAAACCTAATTGAAAAAGCTTTTTAAACATTTGTTAAAAGAGTCTTTACGGGTGTGAAGTTTGTCCTAAAATTGTCCTAACTTTTTTATCTGAGAATGTATTAGTAAAAATTATAAATCTCTCGATATTATGAATTTTTTCACAAACTAGTATTAATTTTGCAATAAGAATAATTGAACATGAAATATTGCCGCATTTTTAAGAAGCTGATGACCATATCTAACTAAAAAATATTAAAGCTCTCTTAAATCTAGAAGATAAGTATCTTAGGACAGGGGTGTTTTATCACGTTGTATGGTAGTACAAAATTGAAATATTAAAAAATTTCTCCTACTAAACCAGGGATCGTACCCAGATAGCGATATACATTCTTAGGTAGCTGAGGATCATATCTAACTAAAAAATATTAAAGCTTTCTTAAATCTAGAAGATAAGTATCTTAGGACAGGGGTGTTTTATCACGTTGTTTGGTAGTACAAAATTGAAATATTAAAAAATTTCTCCTACTAAACCAGGGATCGTACCCAGATAGCGATATACAATTTTTGGTAGCAGAGGGCCATATCTAACTAAAAAATATTAAAGCTTTCTTAAATCTAGAAGATAAGTATCTTAGGACAGGGGTGTTTTATCACGTTGTATGGTAGTACAAAATTGGAATATTAAAAAATTTCTCCTACTAAAAGAGGGATCGTACCCATATAGCGATATACATTTTTGGGTAGATAACTAAAAAATGTTAAAGCTTTTTTAAATCTAGAAGATAAGTATCTTAGGACAGGGGTGTTTTATCACGTTGTTTGGTAGTACAAAATTGGAATATTAAAAAATTTCTCCTACTAAAAGAGGGATCGTACCCAGATAGCGATATACATTTTTGGGTAGATGAAGACCATATCTAACTAAAAAAATTTAAAGCTTCTTTAACTCTAGAAGATAAGTATCTTAGGACAGGGGTGTTTTATCACGTTGTTTGGTAGTACAAAATTGAAATATTAAAAAATTTCTCCTACTAAACCAGGGATCGTACCCAGATAGCGATATACAATTTTTGGTAGCAGAGGGCCATATCTAACTAAAAAATATTAAAACTTTCTTAAACCTAGAAGATAAGTATCTTAGGACAGGGGTGTTTTACCACGTTGTATGTTAGAACAAAATTGAAATATTAAAAAATTTCTCCTACTAAACCAGGGATCGTACCCAGGTAGCGATATACATTTTTGGGTAGCTGAGTGCCATATCTAACTAAAAAATATTAAAGCTTTCTTAAATCTAGAAGATAAGTATCTTAGGACAGGGGTGTTTTATCACGTTGTTTGGTAGTACAAAATTGAAATATTTAAAAATTTCTCCTACTAAACCAGGGATCGTACCCAGATAGCGATATACATTTTTGGGTAGCTGAGGACCTTATCTAACTAAAAAATGTTAATGCTTTTTTAAATCTAGAAGATAAGTATCTTAGGACAGGGGTGTTTTATCACGTTGTTTGGTAGTACAAAATTGGAATATTAAAAAATTTCTCCTACTAAAAGAGGGATCGTACCCAGATAGCGATATAAAATTTTTGGTAGCTGAGGGCCATATCTAACTAAAAAATATTAAAGCTTTGTAGCAGCTCGAATATTCGACTCACCGATATTCGATTCTGCCACAAACAAAACAATTAGTGAAATTCAAATATAAACCAACTTATTTGAATTAAGCATTCACTAACCCCATCACACATCCAATAGCCGAACCACTACTATAAAACAATTATAGTAAAGTGCAATGTCGACCGTCGCCGGCGCATCTGTTCCCTCTCCAAAATACGACATGTATTTTGGACACGAAGGCGACGTCATACAACAAAAACAAAACAACACAATATATATATAGTCGTCCATTACTTAACAAACAAACAACGAAGGCACAACATAAAACTTTTCGGCCATTTTAAAAAATATATTCTCAATTCTTTTTCTGGTGATGTGAAATAAAATAAATAATATAAATAAATAATTTAATTAAAATAATTAATAAATAATTTAATTTAAATAATTAATAAATAATAAAATTATAAAATAAAAATTATCGTGTGTGGTTTTTAATTTTTCTTGAGAATCCGAAGTGGACATATACAAAAATTGGGAATACAATTCCCAAAGTGGTGACACCAACGTAGGAAAAATTTTTTTAATGAAAATTTTTACGAGAACACGCATTCAGCACGGCAGCAAATAATACGCCGAAAAATTTTGATAACTCTAAAAAGTTATACAAAATTTTTTTTTTTTCTCGGAAAACACGCGGTTACAAACACACCGCCATTGAGTTTTAATAATAAAATTTTTTTTTCCGAGCATTATTTCTAAAGCCAGAACAATCAATAAATTACCAACAAAACAGCGGACGACAATCCGGATCACACACAAAAAAAGACACCAACAGTGCCAGTAACAACGCTGTTCAGTCAACAGAAATATTTTATACACACGCAAATTAATAAGGAAGTCTGGTACGTAGAACGTACCAGACATAAGGTACGTACCCAATTATCCGTTGATATTTTATGTATAGCGGAAATCAAAAGTTCATACTTAAGTTATATTTTAACACGTGGTTTATTTTTATTTTTATATTTTTCTTCGAACAAAATCTATCATATATCGAACGAGACGATTAAGACCGTGTAAAACGGAAGTTAAAGATCAACATATAACCATAGATAACGGCACAATAATAAAAATAAACATACACAATATCAACAACATCTAAAATAAGAAATTGGGTCATCGGAGGACAACGGGGGATATAAGGTGTAGCGACTAACCCACACCACAGCAGCAGCAGCAACAGAAATAACAACAACACCAACAGAGTGGAAAGTTTTTTTTTTATCATCATAATAATTTTTTTCTTTGCTATTGTAATAAAAAAACTTAAAATAATTAACGTAGAATCAACATTTAAAATTAAATTCACATACATTTTTAATTAACGTAGAATCATATATTGTAAAAATTTATTTATTTATATTATTTCAACAACACTCCACCAAAGTAGGTTCTTTGCTTTCTCCACATTGGTCGAATCTCGCTGCATTCCACCCGCCATCACTGTCGTGAAAAATAAAAAAGAATAATTCAAAGGTTTTTATAAAAACCAATAACATTCACGTCAGCGACATACAATCCGCCGCAATAACAATTTTCAAGTCGCAATTCATTACGTTGTTTGTTTTTTTTTTTTTTTTTTCCTAAAATTTTTCTTATTACACAACGAGCCCCCCCAATATAAGGTAGGACGTAAGGAACTCCATATTCGGGGGTATCTCGCATCGGGCGTTAAAAAGAAGGAGCATCCCGGCCTTCAAACCATTCACTACACGGTAACCATTCCGCTTAATTTTTCATTTTTTGGTCAATTATTTTTTTACACGGTAACCATTCCGCTTTAAAAGTGTTGTATTGTTGTATTTTTATTGTTTTATTGGTTTGTGCAAAAAATGTCGGACGATGAAAAAGATCAACCACAAAAAATGGACACCACGCCTCAAGGCGCTAGTCCACAAATAGAGATCGCGGCATCACATCAGCGAATAACAATACAACCTTTCTGGCCACAAAGAGCAAACACATGGTTTCAGCTCGCCGAAATACAATTCGGACTGCAAGGTATAACAGCTGATAAAACAAAGTACCTGCAAACATTATCAGCCTTGCAACCAGAAACGTGCGATGTGATCTCGGATCTCCTCCTCAATCCGCCGACAACCAACCAATACAACACATTAAAGCAAACGCTGCTAGAACGACTAGCACCATCGGGCGAACGTCAGCTAGAACAATTGCTTTCAGGCCAGCAATTAGGCGACCAAAAACCATCTGACGCTTTACGCCACATACAAACACTGGCTAACAACAACTTTAATGAAAATATCATTAAATCTTTGTGGGTACGTAAAATGCCGGAGTTGATTCGCATAGCGCTGGTAGCACAGCCCGAATCCTCCACCACACAAACGTTAGCCAAGATAGCCGACAAGATGTATGATGTCATAAACATCACATCTCAAAGCGTCAGTCAAGTCAATAGTCCATACCAAAAAATCCAACAGCACCAAACACACTCGAACAAAGACTGTCGAGAATCGAGTCCAGACTCGACGGGTTACTCAGAGGTCGAAGCCGTTCGCGTGGACGACGAGCTCCCTCACGCAATCGAACCCGCAGTCCCAGCAACAACATATACCAACATGGTAAATGCTGGTTCCACACAAAGTTTGGTAGAGCCGCCAGAAAATGCACGCCACCGTGCAATTTCACCACGTCGCAACCATCGACGTCCGCGGCCGCCATAAAACTGGACATTGACCATCAAAAAAACTACTAGAGTCACGGGTTGAGAGCAACATGCCTCCCCTGACCACAAACACACCATATACGTCACGTTTGTTTGTGTACGATAGACACAACAAACTCACCTACTTAGTCGACACTGGCGCTGACCTTTCGGTTATTCCAGCTATGAATTTCAAAATGAATTATACATTAGCTAATCGAAATTCAAATCTAGTCTTATCGGCTGCCAATGGTTCAATCATCCACACGTACGGCACAAAATTGCTTAACGTGGATATCGGACTCAAACGAACCTTCACGCACGCTTTCATACTAGCTGCAGTGAATCGTCCGATCATTGGCGCCGATTTTCTAAGCAAATTCGGACTTCTTGTCGATGTCAAACACAAACGGCTGATTGACCCAGCTACAAAGCTGTCAATAAACGCCACAATGGCTCGTGTTAACACACCAACACCGATCCATTTCAACATCGACAACGGCTACGGCACTCTGCTCAAAAAGTACCCACTACTTACAGCAGAGCCGAACTACAAAATGCCAGTCCGACACAACGTGGTTCATCACATCGTCACGGAAGGCCATCTTCCCGTGTCGAGACCACGCAGGCTAGATCAGGTGCGTCACAAAGCTGCACAAGCAGAATTTCAACACATGGTGGAATTAGGGATTTGTCGAACATCGACATCTTCCGTCTCTTGTCCATTACACATGGTCAAGAAGAAAGATCACGATTGGAGGCCATGTGGGGACTATCGGCGTTTAAACACGGTTACGATACCGGATCGCTACCCGATACCCCACATTCAAAACTTCACCATGCACTTGCATAGCTGCAAAGTTTTCTCCAAACTTGATCTCATCAGAGGTTATCACCACATTCCTGTGGCACCTGAAGACGTTTACAAAACGGCAATCACCACACCATTTGGCCTCTTCGAATACACCCGAATGCCATTTGGATTACGCAATGCCGCACAAACGTTTCAGCGCTTCATGAACGAAGTCGTCCGAGATCTCGACTTCGTTTTCGTCTACATAGACGACATTCTTGTGGCATCTCAAACTGAGGAACAACACAAACTCCATCTGGAAACACTTTTCCAACGACTTGTCGAGTTTGATGTTCACATCAAGAGCTCAAAATGCGTCTTCGGCGCATCCACTCTTGATTTCCTCAGCCACAAGATTACCGCTAATGGCATCCTTCCTTCACAAGAACGAATCAATGCCATTAAAGAATTCCCAGCTCCAACCTCAATTAAAAGTATTCACCGATTCATCGGCATGGTCAACTACTACCACCGATTTATACCAAAGCTCGCTGAAATACTCAACCCAATTCACAGCCACCTGGCAGTACTACTACGTAAGCCCAAAACCGCCAAGAACTTCTCTTGGCCTGACGAATGTCAACACGCATTCACGTCACTAAAGGCTGAATTGGCACACACAACACTCTTGTCTCATCCACTGAGCGACTCAAAGCTCAGCATAACTACTGATGCATCAAACACTGCTGTCGGAGCAGTCATGCAACAGTACAACGACAAGTGTTGGGAGCCCCTGGGATTCTTCTCAAAGAAGCTCTCGGATGCCGAAAAGAAATACTCTGCATTCGATCGGGAATTACTCGCAATATATCTAGCAATCAAACACTTCAGATATTTTGTCGAGGGTCGGGACTTCACAATTTACACCGACCACAAACCTCTCACTCGAGCAATTCAGTCTAAAACTGAACGCAATCCAAGGCAAGCACGCCACTTGGATTACATTAGTCAATTTACCACGGACATCCAGCATGTTCAAGGTACCGACAACGTTGTCGCGGATACACTTTCGCGCACAACAGCAAACGAAACGGCCACAGTCGAGACTCACTTCGACTGCAACAAAATCGCACAAGCGCAAAAAGCAGACTTGGAACTTCAGAATTTACTTTCTGGTTCCGCTTGTCACGCCAGTTCATCACTGAAACTGGAGCTTTTCACACTACCTGGCCTCGAAATATACTGCGAAACATCTACGGGTGCAAATCGCCCGTACATCGCAGAGCAACTACGTCGAACCATCTTCGATACACTACACGGTATCTCACATCCTGGTGTCCGCGCAACTCGTAAATTGATTACTGCTCGATACTTTTGGCCCAGCATAAACAAAGACGTGACCCATTGGGCACAATCCTGTTTATCCTGCCAAAAATCGAAAGTCCAGCGACACACAAAATCGCCTCTTGGACAATTCGCAATTCCACCTGGTCGATTTGAGCATATTCATTTGGATGTCGTAGGACCACTTCCTCCATCCAATGGATACTCATATCTACTCACCTGTGTCGATCGTTTCACTCGATGGCCAGAAGCGTACTGCATGAGCGACATGTCTGCAGCAACCATTGCCACCACATTCGTACACAACTACGTATCACGATTTGGCGTTCCACTTGACATCACCACTGATCAAGGAACCCAATTCGAGTCGAAACTTTTCTCGGAGTTAACGAAACTCCTCGGCTCGCATCGTATACGTACAACGGCTTACCACCCACAAGCCAATGGCATGATCGAACGTTTCCACCGCCAGCTCAAAGCTGCTCTCAAGGCCCGAGGCAACACAATTCACTGGAGCTCCGAAGTACCAATCGTTCTACTTGGTATTCGAGCAACGGTAAAAGAAGATTTGAAGTGCTCACCAGCTGAAATGGTTTATGGTCAAACCATCAAGCTACCCGGTGAGTTCTTCGTCGAACATCCTCTACCGTCTCCACCCACAACCGACACAGTCATCGACCAACTCCGCACCACCATGCAAAATCTTATCCCCACGGCAACAAGACCAACGAATGAAAGCAACATATTCATTCCTAAATCGCTCAACAATTGCGATTACGTCTTTGTCAGGGTTGATAAGGTTCGAACTGGATTACAATCTCCATACGATGGGCCATACAAAGTTATACGCCGCTTACGCAAGCAATTCATTGTCTCAATCAAAGACAAACACCACTCAATCTCAATCGACAGATTGAAACCGGCCTACGGTATTCTCAACACGGCTGATCAAATATCAGCCAGCAAACGATATAAAACCGTCCGGTTCAACGTATAACGTCTCAAAACCTATGGTTTCTCATCTGGAGAGGGGGTACTGTAGCAGCTCGAATATTCGACTCACCGATATTCGATTCTGCCACAAACAAAACAATTAGTGAAATCCAAATATAAACCAACTTATTTGAATTAAGCATTCACTAACCCCATCACACATCCAATAGCCGAACCACTACTATAAAACAATTATAGTAAAGTGCAATGTCGACCGTCGCCGGCGCATCTGTTCCCTCTCCAAAATACGACATGTATTTTGGACACGAAGACGACGTCATACAACAAAAACAAAACAACACAATATATATATAGTCGTCCATTACTTAACAAACAAACAACGAAGGCACAACATAAAACTTTTCGGCCATTTTAAAAAATATATTCTCAATTCTTTTTCTGGTGATGTGAAATAAAATAAATAATATAAATAAATAATTTAATTAAAATAATTAATAAATAATTTAATTTAAATAATTAATAAATAATAAAATTATAAAATAAAAATTATCGTGTGTGGTTTTTAATTTTTCTTGAGAATCCGAAGTGGACATATACAAAAATTGGGAATACAATTCCCAAAGCTTTGTTAAATCTAGAAGATAAGTATCTTAGGACAGGGGTGTTTTATCAGGTTGTTTGGTAGAACAAAATTGAAATATTAAAAAATGTCCCCTACTAAACCAGGGATCGTACCCAGATAGCGGTATACAGTTTTTGGTAGCTGAGGGCCATATCTAACTAAAAAATAGTAAAACTTTCTTAAATATAGAAGATAAGTATCTTAGGACAGGGGTGTTTTACCACGTTGTATGTTAGAACAAAATTGAAATATTAAAAAATTTCTCCTACTAAACCAGGAATCGTACCCAGATAGCGATATACATTTTTGGGTAGCTGATGACCATATCTAACTAAAAAATATTTAAGCTTTCTTAAATCTAGAAGAAGAAATATGAAATCATCACACCAGTTCATGCTTTCGTTTATACCTTGAGTAAAATTTGGCATTCGTTGCATATTATTGTATTTAGATTTCTTGTCTTTGAGCATTGCTAATTTTTCTACGTTTGTTAATAAGACAAATAGTTTTTAAAATTGATCGGTTTATCCGAATTTTGTTTATTATTGTCACTAATACAAACAAATTTATTTAGTATTTGGACAAACTTCACACTTCTAAACAGACGCGTGAAATTTGTCCTAAATTTGTCCTAATTGTTGTTTTTGTAATTTAGGACAAATTTAGGACAAACTTCACGCGAATACATTTATTTATTTATTTTATTTATTTATTTATTTATTGTATCTTCTCTTTTTTGATTTAGTGCATATAGGATTAAAACTAAGTTATAAAAAATATTTAAATGTTTTAAAGTAAAAATTAAAGAGATTTAGGAAATATCTGTGATCACAAAGGATCCGAATCGATATTACCATCGAGAGTAATATACTAAAATTAAAGAAGCAGTGGGGAAGTTTCTATAAAAAAACAATTTAAAAATACAATTCTAAAATCAACAGAATTTAAAATAATTCAGTTTTAAATTTTCAATCAATAAAATTTAGTTTCAATTATAGCTAAAAACGTAAAAGGAATGTGATTTCATTTCAATGTGTGAAAGAGAGTTTCAATATCATTTACTTCCATTAGCCATGATTTAACACCTTTCTAAAAGGTCAAATAAACAGGAATTTGTTTTAATCTATCTGATAGCTGATTATAAATTTTAGGTGCCACACAGCTAAAAAAATGTTTAAAATGCTCTTGCCTTGGTGGTGGGTAATTAACGTGGTTTGCATTACGTAATGTATAGTTAGTTACCTTTAAATTCCTGTGGCCAATACGAAAAAAGAAAATTTTTAAAACTTTATAAACGTATAAATGTGGAAGTATGTTTAAATTTCTAAATAAAAGTAGGGTAGAAGTTAATCGTGGTTTGCAACATATCGTTCTCATAATAAAATTTTGTGCACCTATTAGGGCCTTCAAATTGGAATAGTAAATTCCACCACCACAAATTAAGCCATACTGTAGCCTAATTCTATAACAAATAAGATAATGTATAAACGCGAAAACGAGTACTTTACACGTTTTCATACGAAATGGTATTCTATAATTTTACACCAAGTTAAATTAAAAAATAGGTAAGATATTAAACGTCAATAAATTACACATACAATTTATCTTGTGTAGTTCGTTTTCACGAATAAAAATTTAAAATTTAAAACTAAAATTTCACGAAGAAGGAACGAATAAAAATTTAAAATTTAAAACTAAAATTTAAAACACAAAGAACTGCCGAACAAAAAAACCATGTTTGTCCTTGTTACTCTTTATATTATATTATGAAACGAAATACTAACAAAACGTCAAAGTGGTTTTAGACACGATAAAATTATTCAGCAAGAGAAATTTACACGCTGATTACTTTGTTTTATAGAATACTTTTTCAATGTTTCGTTTTTTCACATTATCTTGTTTTTACAGAATTAGACCACTGTGGTCTAATTCTGTAAAAACAAGATAATGTGAAAAAACGAAACATTGAAAAAGTTTACACAAAAAAAATTTACACAATTTCTATCTTATTTAGGTTAAATGGTATTCTATAAAACAAAGTAGTCAGCGTGTAAATTTTTTCTTGCTGAATAATTTTATCGTGTCTAAAACCACTTTGACGTTTTGTTAGGGTTTCATTTCATAATATAATATAAAGAGTAACAAGGACAAACATGGTTTTTTTGTTCGGCACTAGCCCGCCTTCTTCGTGAAATTTTAGTTTTATATTTTAAATTTTTATCCGTGAAAACGAACTACACAAGATAAATTGTATGTGTAATTTATTGACGTTTAATATCTTACCCATTTTTTAATTTATCTTGGTGTAAAGTTATAGAATACCATTTTGGTATGAAAACGTGTAAAGTACTCGTTTTCGCGTTTTCACGTTATCTTATTCGTTATAGAATTAGGCTACTGGTGTCTAATTCTGTAAAAACAAGATAATGTGAAAAAACGAAACATTGAAAAAGTTTACACAAGAAAAATTACACAATTTCTATCTTATTTAGGTTAAATGGTATTCTATAAAACAAAGTAGTCAGCGTATAAATTTTTTCTTGCTGAATAATTTTATCGTGTCTAAAACCACTTTGACGTTTTGTTAATGTTTCGTTTCATAATATAATATAAAGAGTAACGAGGACAAACATGGTTTTTTTGTTTGGCGCTAGCCCGCCTTCTTGGTGAAAGTTTAGTTTTAAATTTTAAATTTTTATCCGTGAAAACGAACTACACAAGATAAATTGTATGTGTAATTTATTGACGTTTAATATCTTACCGATTTTTTAATTTATCTTGGTGTAAAGTTATAGAATACCATTTTGGTATGAAAACGTGTAAAGTACTCGTTTTCGCGTTTTCACGTTATCTTATTCGTTATAGAATTAGGCTACAGGAGTCTAATTCTGTAAAAACAAGATAATGTGAAAAAACGAAACATTGAAAAAGTTTACACAAGAAAAATTACACAATTTCTATCTTATTTAGGTTAAATGGTATTCTATAAAACAAAGTAGTCAGCGTGTAAATTTTTTCTTGCTGAATAATTTTATCGTGTCTAAAACCACTTTGACGTTTTGTTAGAGTTTCGTTTCATAATATAATATAAAGAGTAACGAGGACAAACATGGTTTTTTTGTTTGGCGCTAGCCCGCCTTCTTGGTGAAAGTTTAGTTTTAAATTTTAAATTTTTATCCGTGAAAACCAACTACACAAGATAAATTGTATGTGTAATTTATTGACGTTTAATATCTTACCCATTTTTTAATTTATCTTGGTGTAAAGTTATAGAATACCATTTTAGTATGAAAACGTGTAAAATACTCGTTTTCTCGTTTTCACGTTATCTTATTTGTTATAGAATTCGGCTACTGAAATTTTGACTGCACAATGCTAAAATACACTGTGGTCTAATTCTGTAAAAACAAGATAATTCGAAAAACCGAAACATTGAAAAACTTTACACAAAAAAAATTTACACAATTTCTATCTTATTTAGGTTAAATGGTATTCTATAAATCAAAGTAGTCAGCGTGTAAATTTTTTCTTGCTGAATAATTTTATCGTGTCTAAAACCACTTTGACGTTTTGTTAGTGTTTCGTTTCATAATATAATATAAAGAGTAACAAGGACAAACATGGTTTTTTTGTTCGATACTAGCCCGCCTTCTTCGTGAAATTTTAGTTTTAAATTTTAAATTTTTATCCGTGAAAACGAACTACACAAGATAAGTTGTATGTGTAATTTGTTGACGTTTAATATCTTACCCATTTTTTAAATTATCTTGGTGTAAAGTTATAGAATACCATTTTGGTATGAAAACGTGTAAAGTACTCGTTTTCGCGTTTTCACGTTATCTTATTCGTTATAGAATTAGGCTACTGATCTAAGTACGGGTTCAGGAAAAATATCTCGTAGAAGGTATAATTTTCTATTACATGCCAACAAATAATTTTGTAACGACTTAACATGACTCTTAAAACTAAAACACTTATCGATGTGACTCCTAAGTATTTAAACGACTCAACTACATCTAAAACTTTACAATAGTCTGAACATGTAATACTATTATTAAAACAGTCTGAGGAATGATATACAACATCAGTTGGATTAGACACGACTCCAGATAATTTAATATATAGAATATCCGTTTTAGAACTGAGAACCATGAAGTGTAGGTCAAACTAGCGTCTCAGAATTCGAAAATCGTTATTAATCTTCTGGACATTAGTATAACTATCTCTCCTTACATCATCAGCAAAGCCAACGGAATGCCCATTTAACTTTAGTTAAAAAAAAAATTAATATAGATTAAGAATAAGATAGGTCCTAAGACTGATCCCTGTGGGTCTCCACACTTAATTTTTTTAAATTCACCAATTTATTTAAAATTTTCGTTATTTAAAGAAAATATAATTTTGTTTGTGAGCTCTAGCAGAGCATCTTCAGTACTTTTACCAATTCTAAAACCAAATTGGCTTTCTGAAAAAAATAATTGAATTTTACCAAAAATCACTTTCTTAATTATTTTTTCAAATAGTTACGGAAAGAAGAGAAATTGGTCGATAGTTACCCAAACTAAGTTTATCTCCCTTTTAATGTAGTGGTATGACCACAGGTTTCTTTAAGGCATCAGGAAAAACACTGGGTGACATACTAAGATTAAAAATATAACGAAGAACAGATGAAATAAGATCAGAGAGTTACTTATTTTATCATATCCGCATGCTAATGAATTATTTAACGAATTAATGGCATTAAGTACCTCACAGCTATCAGTTGGATTGAAGAAAAAAGTTTTCTCTTGTGTTCTTTTGAATAGATTCTTCTGCCACTGGATTTGCACACGAAATAGTATCTTTAAGATCTTCAGCAATGTTGGCAAAATATTTATTAAATTCATTTGCAATATGTAAATATCATCGTTTACAATATTATTATTCTGAGGTCTGATGGTTTCAATAATAGCTTTCTCACTATTTCCATTTAAAAGTTCATTTACAAGTCGCTATTAGGATTTGACATCGCTTTTACAGTTACTAAAACGTTGGTAATAATAAAGTTCATTTTCTATAGGAGTTGCTTCACTTATTTGACTCTTTAACGTCTTTATTCTATATCAATTAATTTAATATTTCTATGATGTTTACGAAGAGTTTTTAAGAGTTTATTTTTCAAATTAATCGTTTTGGACAAAGAAATCGAAATCCAAGGGCGAATTTTTCTAGTTTTTTGCTTGTGAGAATGTTGAACTATAGATATAGAACAGTGAGTTGACAAAATATGAAGAAAACTGGTGCACGCTTCATTTAGATTTTTTTCCATAAAAACATGAGACCAATTTTGGCTACTCAAAACGTCATTTAACATAAGCTGATCAATCACTTGCCTTAATTGAATATTAGTTTGTCTATTCGATTTTTTAAGGCTATTTTTTGTGATGTCAAGCGACAAACAGATTGGAGTTAACATTAGTTCTACAAAAAATGTGATCAATAGTGGTCGAAGTAGTATCAGTAACTCTAGTGACCTCTTGGACTAGCAAACCCAAAGGAAGACATCATTTGAAGATATACAATAACATTAGGATTCGTAATATTACACCCTGAAATATCAATATTTAAATCACCCATAATAATAATATTTTTATTTCTGATACCATTAAGTATAAGCATAAGTCGAATATTCATCAACAAACTCCAAGATTGAACAAAAGTGAAAACGATATACGCAAACCACATAAAAACTCTCAGAGTCGATTAAAATATTTAACCTCAAAACGTCAGCCGGTTTTAATGTTTTAGTAACAGACCAGACTTCACATAGCCAATTATACCTCCGAATGAGTAAGAATTGTTACTGCTATTTCTATAACATAAAAACATAAATTTTAGAGCCTAATGTAATTTTATTTTAAGAATTTAAATACATATGAACATAATATGGAATACTCTTGACCAATTTCAATTTCAAATCGAAACAAAAGTTTCAGAGTAAAGAAACTAAAACTTTGTCATATTCTTTTTCCAGCTTCTCGTTTATTTATAGAAGAAAAGTGAATTAATTTTTTTTATGTTCGCTGGTCTAACTTTTTGTTTTCGAAAGATGAAGACATCGTTCTTTATACTTATAATACAAATTAGGTCCCTAATATAATACATTATATATTTATTTATATACTATATTTACTATCTCATATTTGTTCTTGCTCTCGCGTAGAAGTTTATACATATATAGGAGATTACAGCTCGCTCTATATATATATATATATATATATATATATATATATATATATATATATATATATATATATATATATATATATATATATATATGTATATATATATATATATATATATATATATATATATATATATACATATATATACATACTTACATAGTTTATATAGTTTTAATCAAACTAAAAACTATATAACTTGAAGTAAAGAAAGAACGAAAAATAATAGTAACAATAATAAAAACATATTAAATAAATAAATGTTTAGTTTAGATAGTTTGGCGCCATAAATACTAGCAAAATAAATTCGAACATTCGAACGAACAAAAAAGTAATCGAATTTGTTTTTTTATATAAAAATAAATTTTGAAATATTTTTTTATTTTCACATATGGCAGATCTTATTTTATTTATCATAAACAGAAATTATACATACAAGTATTTTTTTTTTTAATTTGACCGAATCTTATTTTATAGAAACGCGGTTTTTGGTGAGGATTTTATTTGGGCGATAAACATTTATTTTTGTAATAAATCAAAAGTTAGATCAAAATTTTTGCTGATCTTGTGACTTTTCCTTGTGCCACAGACATAAATCATAAATGAAAGTTCGATACGATGGATACATCAATAATGGTGTCACGCTAAAATCAATATTGGCCAGGCAATTTAAATTTAGTTATATCCTGCGTAGTGTTAATTCTTCTTATGGATGCATAAAATTCTAGGAATGCATTTATATTTAAAATCAGTAAACTTAATACCTAAAAATATGTTATTTTTATGTTTAAGCATAAAATCAAATTCACTAGCCAAGCTACTGCACATGTTACTCAACTAATAAGTTGTATTTAATAATTTTCCACAAAAACCCATTTTCATTTTGATTTATAAATAAACAAGCTTATCGGATTACTTTTTTTCACTATACACACACACACACACACACACACATATGATGATAATACATAACTTTTAAGAGTTTTTCTTGCAATATATTGTGTATTCAACTTTCGACATCACACACATAGTCAAAAAATCATTCACAGAAAATAAAACAAGATATATAGCGTCATGAGCTTTAGTGAACATTTTTGAACGTCATTTCGACCAACAAAATAATGTTTAATACTCAGTTTTTTATGTGATAAAGATCATGAAAATTATTGTCTGGCCAACTTTACGGTGGGCATTCTTCTTAAAATTTTAGAAATGTTTTAAGCTTCATAGGTTAAACCTGTATAGTTTATTCTGATACTATAAACGAAACTTTAATAGTTGTGATAGTTTAATCCATTTTTAAAATTCTTCAAATTATCAAGAATTTCGCTTTCTACATATTATGACATTTTTTTGTTAAATCCTGCCAATGTCTTTATTCTTGAATCTTTCTACAAAAGAAACTAACAAGAAGTATTCAAATCTTAAGCTAAAATTATTACATATTTTAAGTCTTAACCAATGTTAATACTTGTTATTAGTGTTCACTATTTAATTAATTTAGATAGTGAAACCTAAACAATTAATATATTTACATAGGTTCATCAGTCCAAGTGGATCTGCTCTTCTCAGTCGCCCAAATCGCGGCTGTTTTAATATATCCCTGGCCAATTCATTGGGATGTGTCTCTAGTTTTGAATAATATTTCGCACTGAATTCTCTAATGGTTTCTTTAATAGTTTTAATTCCATAAGATCATCGTCTATATTACTATTTCGAATGTACCACGGAGCATTGGTTATACTATGAAGTATTTTCGCTTGGGTTCGTTGCAGGAGTTCCCTGTTTGACGCGCTGGTGGATCCTCATAACTGAATACCATATGTCCATATGGGTTTGATTATCACCTTGTACAATAAAACTTTATTGGTTAATGACAGCTGAGATTTTCTCGATTTTGTTTAGATGATTCTGTAATTCCTTTGATGCAGTTTCGGGATTATTGTGTGACACCAGGACGGCCGTATCATCGGCAAAAGTTGATATGACTACCTTGTTGGTTACAGGTAAGTCAGCTAGTCCAATATTGAACCTAGAACGCAGCCTTGTGAAACACCTGCGTAGATATCATTTAAACAAGTTGTTGCATTATTTTATATAACCATGTACTGCCTTTGAAGGAGATAGTTTCCCAGAACTAAGTGAAATATACTTGTTCTGTGGTACCATGTTGGTTTCAAAACCCAAATGGTCTGGAATAGTATGTCGTTCTTCTAATACTGGTTTCAATTTCGTTAGTAGAATTTTTTCAAAAAACTTTGAGATTGTAGGCAGTTTTATGCATTTGTCTGGAAATTCTATTATCATTTTTCCAGTAACAAGATCATGTCCTGGTGCCTTTTTTGGACTTATACAATTTTTAATTGTATTCTTAGCTTTCTTCCAATTATATTTTATGGGTTTGAAGGACAAGCCATCATCCATTTGGTCGGGTAACACGAAGTTATTAGTTTCTTCGTATGGTGCGAATACTGTTGTTAGATGAGCAGCAAAACCATTGGCTTTTTCTTCATCGCTTCTCGCCCAATTTCCAGTTGGTAGCCTAATCGAGTGATTCGAGTTTATTGGCCTTTTTAACTTTTATGTTGCCTTCCACAAAGAATAATCTGTCCCCTCGGTTGCCGAGAGTTCATTTAAATAATTCTGGACGCTCTGGTTTTCTTCTTCCCGCAATGCAAATCTTAGAGTCTTAATAGCTCGATTTAATTTCCATTTCAACAACGGTGATTTTGTTTCTTGCAATCGGCGGCGAATTTTCCGCTTTTCCTGGATTAGTTCCTGTAAATTATGTGACAGTTTATTAATTTTTTCTGTTCCATTTAATACAGGTGTGGCCTTTTGAGCTGATAATGCCAGGACATCTTTTAAATTTTCTGTCGCCGCATCAATATCTGCTGGTGTGATAAGAGGGATATTCAGTACACAATTTTGTTCGACTAGCCTGGCGTTTCTATTCTTAGGACGCCGGTGCTCACTCTTACAATTACAGGTGAGTGATCAGAAGACAGATCATAGCAATCGGAGGCCTTAGCATATGTACGTGAAATGTATGGCCAGTACGTTGGGTGACCGGCAGATAAGTAATCCAGCGACTGTTCTGCTATAGCTTCATAAAGTTGTTTGCCTTTCGGCGATGTTAATCTGGAACCCCATTGGGTGTGTTTGGCGTTGAAATCACCCCCCGCCAAAAATGTATTACCTAGCTAGAAATAATCCATGAACTGCAGTTTTTTATATCATGTTTTGGAGGACAGTACACTGCTGATATGACACAGTTTCCAGACTACCCCTGCAGACAGATGCTCGCTGATGGGATATGTTCCTTCTCATATTTCATAAATTCATAGTATTTTAATCTTGTTTTTATCAGTACGTTTTTATCAGTACAGCTGTGCCTCCATGTGCTTTCCCATCTGGGTGCTTCGTGTCATAAACAGAGTACCCATTAAATTTGAAATAGTTATTTTTGGTGAAGTGTTTTTCAGATATTAATATTATGTCAATATTGCGCTCAGTGAGGAATGCTTGAACCTCTGCCTTATGTTGTGCTAGGCCGTTTGCATTCCATATGGCTATTTTGAACACAGTCATTTTTGATTTTTAACGACTATCTGCATCAACGTGTTCATATTCTGCATCATTAGATTCATGGTTCTCCCCATCACGTTAGTTAACTTGCTTAAAGCTGCTGCGATGTTTCCTTCTTTGCTTGCTTGCACTATAGGAGTTGTACGCTTTAGGATACTTGCATATGTAACCTCTTGATGCACAATACTGTTAACAGTTGGTTTTGGTCGGTTAATTTGTGCGTTATTATATGAAACTTCTGGTCGCACCTTTGGTTTAGTGGAATAATGAAGATTACGCATTCGTTGCTCTGCTCGCTGCCTTGGATTGATTCTTCTTTTTTCACTGGTGCTTCCGTTTTTTCTTTGTTGCATGCATTTGAGTTATGGAGTTCACCACAGATAACACAAATATCGCTTAAAGTGCAATATGCTTTAGTGTGTGGACGACGTATTATAACACTTGGCACTTAACACATTATACCGGTCCAGTTCTTTTTCTGGGTTCCTCAACGATAATTCTTCTATGCAGTAGATAATTTAAGTCAAATATTGCATGTTTCTCTTTGATTTTTTTATTATCTGGTTCTAATTCCAGACGGGACAATGGCTGCGGCCACTTCTCACGGTTAATAATATTAGTTATTGATTTGCAATGAAATCCTTTTTCATCCTTTTTGAGAGCGGCTCGTATCTCGTTTGCATCCACGTAGGCCTCTATACCTTTTAGCATGACGACCAATGCTTATTGGCTTTTTAGTTGCTATGTATAGTAATGTTTACCATCTTCGTCGAAATGTTTAACTAAAGCTCTGTAAGTGTCAATATTGAGCGATTGAATTTTTGTTTCTTGTATATCTCCTCTTTTTATCACTGAGATATAAAATTCACTATTAGCAATGGACTCGATTTTTTTTGCGAGCTCTCTATTTGATCCTTTCCTGAAATAGATTGGTGGCGGTTTCTCTGTTTCAACAACCAAACAAGAATAAGGTTGCTTTGAGTTAATTCAACGCTAGCTAGCTTGGTGAATTTATTCACGTTTGCACTAGCCGCTGATCTAGGGCTGATCCTTCGCTTTGAGCTAACAGTAATATGCCTGACCAGCCCTGTTTGCACTAAACACTGACCTACATCACTGTTTATTTTATTGTCATTTTTCATGGTTTTTTTTATCTTCAAAATTTGTCGACGATGTTGTTTTATTGTTCAACGCATTAAGTTCATTTACGTTAATTTTTAGTTCACTTGATATTAAATTACCTGCGGTAAAGTAATTTTTGATGCATTTGCGATTTGTTGTCGTTTTGAACTATGTTGCACTTTTTTCTGCAGATTTGGCTCTGCTTTTATTATTTGAGGAGCAGAATATTGGAACATCACGGTTTCACATATTATAACATAAGACCAAAAAGTTGTGCAATAAAATTTTAGAAATTATCCCAAAACAAAAAACCGTTAACAAACATTTTAATTTCCGTTATGATGAATTAAATTCAAATTTGGGATTTTATCCTTTCTAGCAAAATTTATGCACCTTCCCAAACAATTCAAATACCCATAAAATTATTCTCAAAATTTTTTGTTTCTAATTCAAATACTATTTAGGATTTCATAACCGCATAAGAAGAGATAACAATTCCATTTAGCCCGAACAAAAAAAAAAAAAATTATTTGAGTTTCATGAATTTTTATTAGTCCCGAGAAATTTTATTATGCAAATTCCTTTGAAGATTAATTCATTATCATTCCATTTTCGTTTTTTATGTCTTTTGTTTCAGTTCTTAACTTTTTTAGATTTGGTGTAATGCTCTTCTTGCGCTGTGTGCGTGGCGTATCAAAGCAGACGAGAAAACTTAGTTGTTTCTTTTTTTTTGTTGTGTCACAAATTAATATTTTTTGTGAGCGAAATGGAAGTATAATAAAATAATAATCACACGAAGAAAAATTGGAAACATTTATAGGATTAAAATGTGGGTCGATTAAGCCAGTGATCATAAAAAATAATAAGTAAAATCTATGTTGCGTAATTATTTCTTAAAAACTTTTTGTTTATTTGTTACGATTTGGACCAAAACTTGAATTGAAATAATGACCAAATATAACAATTATCCGCCCTTGTAATTTATATTCAGTTTTAGGGTTTTCCTCGGAATTATAGACACATTGCAATACTCATATGTACATACATAGTATATATGAAATCGAAAAACTATTTTATGTGAAAATCGTAATGTACGACGTATGTGAGTTTTCTATTAGACAAAAACTTTTTCTATTCTTTATGTATTCGTTTTTGTTTTTTTCACTTCCAGATGAATCCTCCTCATCTTGTTAAGGTGTGTTATCAAGAATTTTATATCTTTTCAGATTTTTCAGTTTTTCTATTTTCGTTATATGTTTTTTATTTGGGATGAAATTAATTTTATTTGTATCCTCTAGTAAATTCTTTAGGCTTATTCGGGTAGTAAATTTTAATGAGGGTTCTTCAAAAACAAAAAGATATATATACACATATAATAGCAAAGAGTTATATAATACATCATCTGATTAGAAATCATGTGCTTGTAAATATATTGTATTTGCTATATTGCGAATATACTGTCCAAATGTTGGCATCTTGTGAAATTGAATTGTTTCATTTTTCAGTAAGGGTGTATGGGTTAAATATTAAGCTGGATATCTTGATAAAACGTCGGTGAGTTTTTCCTTTGCTTTTGATAAACAATTGATGTGTTACTTGCTTTTCACTTCGAAGAATTGTTTTTCTACAAAATATGATCAATATATTATGTCCCTCTTCTCTAGGAAATACAAACTTCCTCAGATAGATCTTTCCACTTTAAATGGTATCAGCTTGACTTTTACAGACAATGCGTACCTGGGTCTCATGTTGGGCACCAAATTAAATTTAAAGTCTAATTTATTAGTGGAAAGCAAGCTGAAGCACCAAGTCGTACACTGGCTCTATACCGCAATAATCAGATCCCTTCTATTAAAAGCGGTTATAGTCTGGGGCCCTGCTCTAGATAAAAATGCTAACCAAAAGCCAGATGAATGTTCAGAGAACAGCTTACCTATGGATTACCGGTGCACTGAAGAGTACATCTACTATACCTCTGACTCTCTTAAAAGTCTTGAGCAAACAATTGGCAGTATGTACTGCTATAAGACTGAAATCCGTCCCCCTCTCGACCTGTAATAATCGTCACTATCTTTTGATGTTCTTCTGCAGGTATGAGAAAGTCGATGGCTGGGTGATCTGTGAAGAACCTCTGAAAAATCCAGTTATTCCGATTAATTTCCCACCAATGATTTTCATTAAAAATGACGATTTATTTCTACCAACTTAATGAAAAAATTATAGAAGAAAAAATTCGTATTTTGGAAGGAAAATGATTGATTGAAAAATATTAGTAACGAATGGAACACTTTAACCCATCAACTAACCTTTTCATTAGATATGTGTTTAGCTTCGTTCTTACTTGCAAAATCCGTTGACGCAGAATTCAGGTTTTATATATTTTTAATGTCGCAGAAAGACACATACGAGTTACGCTTTGTCGCTGAACTCGACTCAATCTTCACAAAAACTCCTAATAAAATCTGTTTTTACTTCAATCAACGAAATTTTTCTAAAAGTCTACTATCAACGTAGTGAGTCGTATCCATCTGAGTGTGTGGCTTTCAAAATTTGTAACCCTCCTTTAACCTTGTACCAACTACCTTAATCATATTTCAGGACTTCACAAAATCTAATTAGAAGTTTCATGTGTTATTAGACTCAGATGCAGAAGTTTATCGGAAAATGTGACCAATCCCTAAATTTACCGTGTAACCATGCCTGGTAAAATTTTCTATTTATGTGTCGCTAAAGGATCTATGCAATTGTATATTTTATCATCAGATAATCAGGTCATGAACAGTCCACTAAATATAATTCTCACTGCAATATTTATTTAGGAATTTAGGATTACGAAAAACTTCACACATTTGGAATGATGATGGGTCCAACCGGATGGTTTTTGTATATGTATTTATTGTGTGTCGTACATCTGGTTTTTGTAATTTTAGGACAATCTTCACGTTTATGATTAATTAAGCTAGGTAGTCTGTTAAATTTTTAAATTAAAATTTATAATTAAAATGAGACTATTTGAATATGAAGTAGTTATAATATATAACAGTAAATAATAATCACCTTCCAGCAAAATAAAGAAAATCAAGAAACCGATTCATCTCAATTATTCCAAAAAAAAAACTTTCAACTTTTTGATTATTAATTCAACACAGAAAAGAAAAGAGCGAAGTAGAAGAAGACACAAAAATAAGATGAAGAGCAGTAAACTTTATTTTAACACAAAAATTAAAGTTATGTATCATATATATATATATATATATATATATATATATATATATATATATATATATATATATATATATATATATATATATATATATATATATATATATATATATATATATATATATATATATATATATATATATATATATATATATATATATATATATATAAATTTTTTTTTTTTGCAAAAAAGTAAGCAAATTTACTTTTCCTAGAATTCAATTTAAACACAAAATAATAAAAATTATATTTTCTTTAAAATAATTAAACAAAACAAAAAATTTTGAATTTGAGAGGAATAAAAGAAAATAATAATTATTATTATTTCGAAAAGAAAATATGAAAATATTTGTATTTATTTTACATATATTTTGACAAATACCAACAGAATGGATCTCTTACCATTAAAGGGAAGATCACGTTTTAGTACTGTTGTTAAGAAATCTTTTAATGTAAACATACGATTATAACAACAAGTTAACCCATTGTTGTCACTCTTTGTTGGCTTTCTTCTACTAGGAAAAAAATAGAAACGGCTTCTAACAATGCCACTCACGTTTTGAAAAACATGCAATTTCGATATTTAGGATACATATGTATTATGTATATGTTTTTAGTATATACTCGTATATATATACATGTCTCGTAAATCTAAATTGCACGAACATGTTTCCCAAGAATACCACCACAGTATCCTTTGCTTGTCGTAGGAGGCGACTAAATGGTTGGATCGCTGGGTTGACGGCCAGCATTCGTAAAAAAATCAAGTGTTTATAAAGTCAACAAAAAGATAAATGGATACCGGACCCCCGCTCAAGTACCCGGACACGAGATTTAGGATCGGCACTTAGAAAACCAGGAGCGTTGAAGGGCCTAATCACGTGCATGAAGGAGTATCGACTGGAACTCGTTGCTCTTCAAGAAACTCGCTGGCCTAAAACTGGAGATCATGTGTCCCAAGACTATACGTTGCTCTACAGTGGAGATGACCTCGGAAATTTTGGAGATGGATTTCTTCTTGGGCCGCAGGTAAAGAACGCTGTTTTGGATTTCCAAGCAGTCAATGACCGTTTGTGTAAGCTTCGCTTGCGCATGAAGTTAGCCAACCTGTCGATAATTTGTGAACGTGCGCCCACAGAAGGCAGCCAGCAACAAGATAAAGACTCATTCTATACCCGAACACGATGTTAGAATGGTAATTGGGGACTTTAATGCTAGAGCTGGAAGAAATCAGACCAACTGGTGTGAAAACATAGGTCCGTACTCCCAACACGAAACTGCGACCGATAACGGTGAGAGAATGATGTACTTTGCAATTGCTCATGATTTTAGAGTAGCAAGCACACACTTCCCTCACAATAACATACATCTAGAGACATGGACACATCCTCGCGGAACTTCCCGCAGCCAAATTGACCATGTGTTAGTTTCTAAAGGACAGGCTCGAGTTGTGCAGGATGTAAGAACTTATCGGTCAGCAACCAAATACGTAGGCAGCGATCATCATTTGGTCGCTGCAAAGCTACGATGGAAGTTTTTGTACAAGTCTGGGAACACAGCGAAACGCATGGTACGTTTCGACTGTGAAGGTCTGATAAATGAAGATCAAAAGAAACGATATCAGGATCTTGTCAGCAACTACATTGATGCAGCTAATTACCAGTCTGACTGCGTGAACTCTGTCTGGGAGGTACTGAAAACTTCAGTTGTCAGTGCTGCTCAACAGACTTTAGGTATAGTAAAAGTCAGACCCAAGAATGATTAATGATGTCTTGCAGTTAAGGGCAGCTAAGCGGAGTTGTAGACGGAAGAAGCAAGAATGGTGGAAGGCCGAAGTTCTGAAAGTACAACAACTCAGTAATGAGCGCAGTTCACGTAATTTATTTAAAGGAATTACTGGACTGCACCATACTTTCAGGCCTACGTCAACCGCCATTCGGGACCGGGATGGAAACCTCTGTGTCAACATCGACGCAGTACTTGACGCATGGAGTGAATACTGACCTTATTGATGTTCATCATGCGTCACAGACTGTTGTTGAGCCACCTCTGATACAGACTGCGGAGATTTGCACTGAGGAGCCATCCCATGGGGAATTCACTAAAGCCATGCAGAGATTGAAACGAAACCGATCACCGTTGGAGTGGACTGCATTAATTCGGAGCTCTTGATATTTAGAGCGGATACTTTGTGGAACAGGATTTCGTCCGAATCGATCAGCTACTTATCAGGTCTTTTCGCTGCGAGTGACTCTATCTAAATATTATGAGGCATCTATTCCCGTACATCATTGTGGTCTGCCCTGGGATACCTAGGAATGCCAACAAAATTGGTACGACTGTGTAGGATGACAGTGACGCAGTTTCAATGCTGTGTTAAAGTTGAGAACAGGCTATCGACAATTTTTGCAATTAACTCGGGTGTTCGGCAGGGAGATGCTCTGCCCCGATACTCTTTAATCTCATGTTGGAGTACATCTTTTGTAAAACTGAAACACCTCAGTGCAACATCTTATATCGCCAGTCCAATCAGGTGCTTGAATATGCAGATGACATATGCGTGATTGAACTGAATAGCAACGGAGTGAAAGGAATACTTGATCCTCTGAAACTTTCAAATATCTCGGAAAATAAGCCCTCTACGATAAAATTGACCTTTAACAAAATTAAATCATTCCGGGAGGGAAATACATTAGTGGTAAAATTAGGACCCCTCGCCCCTCCTTGTAAAGGGGTTGGGGGGCAACTTGTAAACTAAAATAGGAACCCCTATTCTTTATTGCAGATTCGGATTCTACGGCTAAAAGTACGTAGGATTTCCTTGAAACATTTTTTTCGATTCATGATAGATGGCGCTGTATTAAATTTTTGTTGATTTCTCCTACTGAGAACATTATGCATACGATTCTGCGATGATTATGCATAGGAACATGCGAATAAATTTGCATTCAAATAAATAATTTGTTTGTTTTAAAAATATCGATTTAGTTCAAAGATTATTTCGAGAACAATAAGACCTGTTTGCGTAAGGTTATTACAATTCAAAATGAAGTATTTAACTGTACAAGAAAAAATTGAAATGGCGCTGGTTTATGGAGAAGCTGGCCGTAGTCTTGATAATGCGGGCAATCTCTACTCTTCGAGTTTTCCGAATAGTATTCGGTCACGTGCTTCATTTTACCGGGCTATCAAACAATTCTCTGCTAATGGAAGTGTTTGACCGAAGAAAAGGACCCGTCGAGCAACAGTCACTGAGGAAAATAATGAAATCGCTATATTGGCTGCAGTAGCTTATAATCCTCATATATAAGTACACGAGAAATAGCTAGCGAATCCGGATTATCCCATACCAGTGTTTGGAAAATTTTGAACCGACATAAGTATCATCCGTATCATGTAGGTTTACACCAAGATCTTCATGGCGTTGATTTTCAAAATCGGGTCCAAAAATTTGTCCAAAAAATACAGAAAAAACAAATACAGCAAAATCCCAATTTTTTTCGCTATGTATTGTTCTCCGATGAGTCGTCTTTTACAAACCATGGAACGGTTAATCGACACAACATGCATTACTGGAGTGTGTAAAATCCACACTGGCTTCGTCAAGTTGAACATCAGCGACTGTCACCGTGTGGTGTGGAATAATTGGCAACCAACTCATCGGCTCCCATATTATTGAAGGCAACTTGAACGGTCAAATGTACCGAAACATTTTAGAAAATAAACTGCCAACATTATTTGAAGACTTGAGCTTAGAATTGCTACAGAACATGTGGTTTCAACATGACGGTTGTCCAGTACAATATTCGTTGGTAGCACGTGAAGTATTTGTTCGTAATTTCAATGGTCACTGGATTGGTAGAGCTGGTCCGGTAAATTGGCCTGCCAGATCACCAGATCTTACTTTGCCAGATTTCTTTTTGTGGGGCTATCTCAAAGACAAAGTATACCAACAAGTACCAACAACACTGAGAATATGATTGAGCGAATAAGAAATGCTTGAATATGATTAAGCGAATAATAATTAAGTGCATTGAAGTCGAAGGCCATCATTTTGAGCACTTAATTTAATTAAAAGAGGATGTCCACGTTGTTGTTCCTGGGTTACGCTAAAAGTAGTTTCTTGACAAGTCATTTTTCAGTAATTAAAAATTTAAGAAATACAATTAGTTTAAAACTAAATTTCGAATATTTACATTGAAAACGTGTTAATTTTATACAAACATATTGTAGAAACATATGATCCGAGTTTAAACTATCCGTGTTTGGGAATTCACACAACATCATGTCGGAAATCCAATTTTGCGACCAATATTTTGTTGCTTGAATAGAGTATATGCCTTTATGAGATTCATGAGAATTAGTCGTCGCTGTTTTGAAATTTTCACATTATTCTCATCGACAGTCACATATTCTCTTTTTCCAGCCCACACACGACTGATATCGTCACTCACATAGAATTCTTTCACAATATCTATAATCTCAGGATTGATGACATTTGTGCCATTTTCTGAGTGATTGAACATGATTCCATTTTCCTCCACAACTCTCTTGATGAGCAGCGCTAAATGCATTATGGTGTTGAACTCCGTGACAATTGTACGCGCTGACCATGACCGTGGAAGAACTGACAAAATTTTTATTTTAAACCATTTATCGGTGGCTTCAGCAAATTTAACTTTTAACTGGTTTATCATCTCATTTTCACTACTAGTTGTTTCAGTCTGAGGTGCAGTGGAGTCGAGTCCAGGGATATTTCAAAAATGTTGCTTTGCTGCCCAGTTTCTTTGATATTTGGCCAATTACACAGCGGCAGTACGACTGTGACTATTTAATTTTGTGGATGATAATCGGTGTAACTCCAATTCAGAAGAATTTGTGAAAGAATTTTATTTAATTCATTTATAAAATTTATTTTTTCCATAAAATCAATTGATGTTGTTGATGCTACTGATATTGAAGATGGCTCCAAGGTAATATTTAGACCCGCTGCCATATCAACAATACTTGTGTTATTTTCCGATTTTTTTTAATTGGTTTTACTACGTTTGTTGTGTTTTCGGTTTACCAAACGGATTGCAACATTTGGTGTCCATTTTGCACCTTCACTTTTAAAATAAATTTCACTGCTGTTAACTTTATAACTTGTACACTTTGCACAGTTTATTTTCCTTTTAATTTTATATTCCGGTAGCTCTATTTATTATCAACACACTGATTATATTAAATATTTTAAATTTTTGTTACCGAATTTATAGGTAAATTTGTTAATAACCCGGAGTGGGCCTGTTAGATAATAGGAACAGTTACTTGGTACTTTGTACTATTCCCCCTATGCTAATTATTATTTTACTGTGAAAAGGTGAATCATCTGTTTATTACTCTATAGTTAGTTTATGAAAAGTTTGACTAAACTTTCCGCATTTAGTTTTAATCATCCTTCTGCCGGTTTTATGTTGTTACATGGTCAACAACATATTGGCCCAAGCCATAAAAACTCAATGACTAAAGGAAAATTTTAGTTTGTAATTGGTAACTATACTGAAATGTTCAGTATCGCCCTAATTTGTTATAACCTTTTGTATTATAAAACTCGAACGCGTTGATTGATAGTTTAGTGAATTTACCAATGGAACTTCAATCCAAATTTCAATAATTACTGGTTGATGTTGATAAATATGCGATAAATCTTCCTAGAACATGAAAGGATTATAATGTCTACTAGAGAAGAATGGAGAACTGTGTTTTGTACCAAACAAGAGATGAATTTAATTCCACCAGTTTACCTCCATTTGAACTGTTTTTGACATGTGTATCATACTGTTCAAAACAAAAAATTTTTAATTTAATTTCCAGATCTACCCTGTACCAATGTTGACCACTGCCTTAGCCGATCTATATAAATTATAAAATTAAATTTATCATACAAACTATTTCCAAAACAATTTTCATTATACAACTCAATATACACACAAATATTTAAAATCTTTTTCCATTTTCTTCGTCATTTGTTTTGTTCGACTTTTAATTTTCTTATATGTTCTTCTTCTGATTTTTTATTTTGTGTGCGAGGGTTTAACTTTTCAAATTAGTATTGCTTTTTGATTCGGGTAACACAAAATATTTTATTTATTAAATTAAATTTTATTATATTTGGTTCGTTCGTTATTTTTGTCGTTTGTTTTATAATTTTGTTGTGTTGTGTTGCTAAAATTAATTAAAAACTTTTGGTTTTTATTTTATTATAAAATATTGTCTAATTATAAAAGTTTATTTAATAAAAATGTATGTATGTACTTATATAATGTTTTAGAAAAATATAAACAAAACAGAAAAGCGAGAAACAATATTTTTGTTTTATTAAATTCGATTTACTTAAGAAGATTTCCAACTTAACTCTCTGTAATTAAGTTGTAAATTAGTAAAGTTATTTGGAAAATTTGTTTTGAATATCAGGATTTTGGTCGAGTGCACAATAACTTTGAATGTTACCAGCAACAATTTATAAATATTGGCGTATGAAACCAAATCATTATTATATTGTTACTATACAGCGACAATCAAAATACACATTTTTTTAACCGATTGAGGAATTCCGGTAAAATTTGAAATTACGAGTACAATGAGAAGATGTATTGATGATGATGATTACACATTTCCGTATACTAAATATAACGCAAAAAATACTATGTGTATGTGATGTCAAGTGGATTGATAAGAATGAATTATTATCGCATAATTTACATATTTTCTTCTTGGCATCATCCAATCAAGAAAACAAATCATATTTAATTTTTTCTTATCTCTATGTGTGTATGACTATATATGATGAGCCATTTTATAATATCATTTCTTATATAATAGAATTCACACTAGAAAAAATATTTAATCTATTAGATAACTTTACAAGGGTAACGTTTCGTTTTAATTAATTAGTAAATTACATTTTTTATAATTTTGTCGAAAATGGATAGATGCCGATCAGACTACTATACAGTAAACACAGTGTGTAACATATCATATTAGATATTAGGAGTTTTGTGTCTGTTCATATATAATTTCGTAATTTCTGCAGAAAAGTCTCCAATTGTGGACATATTTTCCAAATAGCAATAAACATGGCAGAATCGAGAACGCCTTTGGATCTCCTTCACTCTTGAATTATTCAACCAATTGATGAATGTTTGATCGTCTGATCCATATTTTTTGTTATATCACAGAACGAAAACACTTGCTATAAACGTAAGTTTTCGTTCGTTGCAAACGGTTTTTAACAGCCTATTTTAAAACATAATGTTCCTAAAACTCGGTAACAGTAAAAGTCAGGTGAGGGTGAGTTGGATAAACTCAGTGATTTTTAAGATAAAATACTATTTTTTCCCACCATGGAACCACAGATGAAGAAAATGTATTTACTATTCTAAAGTGTTAAGCCCGGTACGCAGTTGGGGTGAAATGAAATATTCCAGCTAAGTTTTATTCTACGTACTACAGAAGTTTATGTAGTAAAATGGATGTTTCTCGTATTATTCTTCAGATGTCACTATTTTATATCTATACATTTTCTCAGCATTTTTATCTACGTTTTACGATTTTTAGGATATTTATTGACATTAAAAAACAAACTCTACAAACGCAGCCAACCTAGTTTTTTTTAAATTAAGGTTTTTTACGTACACTTTAAAATAATAAAAAATTCTCTTAAAATTAAATGAATTTTTCCAAATGACCCGAGTTGTATTCTTTTTTAATAACTTTGTTAAAAAGTAAAATGTAAGCTCTTTCAGTGACATTTTCGTGAGATATTTACACATATCGGCCGATTTCCACTTATTTATTCTCAAATAGTTTATTTGAGGTGCTACAGTGTTTGCAGGATATTAGCATTTACGACCCTGCACTTAAAATATCCCGATAAAATGAATTCCGGGCTATTAAATCTGCCGATAACTCGATATCATCATGTGTCACTCGACATAACCATTTCTTGAAATAATTCCGCCTGAAAACAGGGACGTAACGGTAAATCATGAATAATTTGTGGATTTTAATTTGAACAGAAGCGATTTGGGTAAAACTTTTTTCACATAACCATATTACTTACCTTTCCTTTGCATGAAAAATATTAGCCTATACAAATACAGGGATACAGTGGTTGAAGGTTGGTTTACGAGGTTGGATATAAACTAGCTATTTACATCCGAGCTCTAAACAAATAAAATCACCAAAAAAATTCATCCATTCTCCTCTTTCAAATTAAAATTTTATATTCGGATGTAAATAACGTAAATATACGACCTCGCGAACCAAATTGAAGAGGAATTATCAACTATACGAAACGTAAACGACCAACAACCACACAGGAGTGTGTTCATAAACTCGACATTGTATCAATAAAATTTCCCCTTATTGTTACAAACGTCATTACCAACTCTACTCGGTACTGCCTTTCTATACGTCAAAATGACAATCGTAACAATATTGTTACAATGTCGAGTTTATGAACACACTCCAGTGTGCAGAGCGGAGGATTACATGTTACAGTAAACAGCAACGCAATACATCGAAACAGCTTCATTTTACACTGCCATAATTATGAAGATAAATCTGTTTTTGGAAAATGAAAGCCAATGTCTGAATATATGTATCCTGAATGCCTGAATATTTGTAAATTTATAAAGTTTATAATTACTATTTTGTTGTTTGTAACATAACACATTGCGTTTTGAATAAAAATGAATTACCTCAGTTACGATACAACGAGTTCCAAATTAACTTAAGTATTTTGGATAACCGAATCTACACCACAGTTTCATAAATGAATTAATATTTAGTATTTAATGTAACATATATGTGAGAAGGTAAGACAGAATATGTAAATTCATAAAAATTTATAAAATCCTTAAATAAAATTAAATGGTTTTCCTTATTTAAATTTATTTAAATATTAAAATTATGGAAATTTAAAAAAAAATTATCCCTACAAATTCTTTAGTAATTTTTTTTATTTAAATTCGTCGACTAATTTATCAACGTACGAAAATCCGTTCATATTCGAACGAAATTGGTTCGAATTCATATTGCGGAATAAGTAAAATTTTGTAATAGTCGTGTTTTTTAATTAAAAAATTTTCGAGTTTGAATACTGTACTAGATAAAAAATTTCTCGTTTATTCAATAAAATCTAAATGAATTTCGATAAATATAATACATACATTTAATATTAAACTAAATATTTCAATTCACTATTATCGAAATAAAATTAAATTAAAGTTTATTTTTCGATGTACTCGATAAAATCTTAGTACACGAACTCAAATTTTTTTGTATCGAGTACATCGAAATATTAAATTAAATTTTATTTTATTTCGCTAATAGTGAACCTTTCTGTCAACACGACATACCTGGGTGTGTATTTGAGTTTTCCAATCTAAAAATCAATGTAATGGAAAATTCCTGTAAATCTGAGTTTTTCAGTAGTCGCCTAAATATGGAAAAAAAACATTTTTTTAAAAAAAGCAATAAAAGAAAAAAACCGTAGTTAACCGACCAAGTTCTTAACACCCGTTACATGACCCATGAAGAAAAGGAAGAATACCTTAGGCAACTGATTGATGAAGTGCCGTGTGATGATATTGACTCTGACCACGATTATGCCGGTTCTGATACAGAAGACAACTATTTTGTCCCTAATAACGATGGTGCCTCAGTTGCAGGGCAAGAATCAACAAACCCGAAACCAGATTTAGACGAAGATGATGATGATGAGTATGTATGAAAACCACCCATCAGCTGCACCAAATCAACTGTTTATGGTATGTCATGGGACGGAATAGGCAAGAGAACCACCTAATATCCGTCGCGTTCTTTCGCATAATATAATGAAGCAGTGGCCCTCATAAGACCACTAGGAACCTCACTTTACTCCAGATTTTTAAATTTATTTTTACGTCTAGAATGTCGTTATCATAAGACAGACAAATCGTAAAGCGTAACGTTCATATGAACTCGGTAACTCCACAAGAGTTCGGCACATATTTAGGAATTCGACTACTTGCAAGTCTGTCAAAGTTGAATATGAGCATACGACCGACATGTGGAAAACCTTTTCGAACCCGTTGTATCGAGTAAGTATGGGGATTCGTCGTTTTTGGAGTATATCACACAATTTATAAGGTGTGACGATGAAAATACATGAGCAGAACGTATCAAAAATGGTAAAGCTGAAATTTTAACACCAGAAATGGCTTGGAAGCAAATGCTACTGCGCAAAGTAGAAGTAATGGCTTGGAAGCAAATGCTACTGCGCAAAGTAGAAGTAGCATCTTCCGACACAGCTTCAAGTGCATCACCTCATTTGGATGAAAGACATAAAACAGGCCGCCTAAAACAGAAAGGAATTGCCCTATCTGCTATGAGAATGTGCTCCAACGGTTTCGATCCTGGGCTTGGTCGTCATACTGTCTTTGACAACCCGAAGAAGCCAAGTCGTTCTCTACACCGTGGAGCCATTGCCGCCTGCAACGACCTATGCGCCTACCATATATGCTGGCTACCCTTTCAGAAATCGCTGGACAATTCGTTCCGAGCAAAAGCAAAGAATGCGAGTCAAACAAAGTCACTTTTAATTCGAATAACACATACTATTTTTTCTCCAACGAAGAAAAGCTCATTGCAAACTAATTATACGAGTAATTACAAATTATGTAACTAAAACTTCAAAATTCAAACTAATTTTGTAGAAATATTTTGTGAAACTAAGGAGATGACTTTTGTTTGGATTGATTATTGTACGCGTCAAACTGCAAAGCTATAATTACAATATTTTCTTTCTTGCGAACAAAATGTTTGAATCAGAAGATTTGTCAAATTTACCACCGGATGTGGTTCAAACAACAAAACAAATTGTGTTAAACCTATTGCCATCAAAATCACGTGAGATGCTGTGCTGTACTGAAAATAACGTACAATCTGGATAATATTAAGAAAATGTTCTATTGGCAAACTTTGCCAATCTGTCGACGAAGATGAAAAATTCGATTCTGTGGGCGCAGTAATCAATGGTTAAGGCTACATTGAATTATAAAAATGGAGTAGATGAAAAATATTCCAAATTGCGAGCATTTTTAAAAAAACAGAGTATTGGTTACACAGCAAAAAAATCCAGGGTTCTCGATAAAGCACAAACCGACTTGAATGTTGCTCCCGATAAGATATATTTAATGATGAAGAAAAGCATAAAAATTTAAAGATAATATAAATACTTTTTTTTTGGTATTTTTCTTGCAGGTTGTCTTAATACTGGGGTAGCGGGTGCATATCGTTGCGACGAACTAGTCCATTTAATGATAGATGACATTGAAGACGTTCAATCAGCTTTGTTGGTAAAAATTTCCAACTCTAAAACAAACAAATCGCGACTCTCTACGGTTTTGGGAGAAAATTATTTGGGGGTTTGCAGAATATACTTTGCTCTTCGCCCAGGAAACCTCGAGGTATGACGTCTTTTTATAAAATACCAAGGTGGAGTATGTCATCGGGTAGTAGTTGGCATACACAAAATTAGTAGCGTTGCGCAAAATAAGTGGCAATGCATTTTAATTTTAAAAAATGCAAGTGAATACAACTAACTCTATTGCACATGGTGGAAACACTTCCTCCGAAGCATTTGACTGCGGCGAATATACAGCTGTCTTTGAATCGATGACTGCAAACTGATTTAATAGTTCCTTGTACTCGGAACTTTTAAACTGGCTACCATTGTCTGAGTGGATAGTTTCAGATACTCCGTAAACACAAAATAATCCATTTTTTAAGTACTCTGTAATTTGTTGCGCAGTACCTTTTCCGAGAGGTTCTAACAAAACAAATTTGGTTACATGAACTAGTATTATTAATAACACAGACTTTCCTTGACTGGAACGTGGGTATGGTCCTAATAAGTCGATATATACACGTTGCCAAGGTCTTTCGACATCATATAGTTTACGCCATTGGTGGACGTAATGTTTTATTCGGTGATTTTGTCATTTTACAAGTCGTACATTGAGACACATATTAGTGTATTTGCTTTGCCATTGAAGGTCAGAAATAGTATCTACGAAATTTCTCCAGTGTTTCGGTAATCCCACTAAGAGAAGACAAAGGATTCACTGTGTTCACTTCTTATTAAATGTTCCCGTAATCGTTCTGGTACCCATATTTTCCACACTGATAAATCTGTCAGCTCATCAAACCGTCTTGGTTCTTTATGTGAATGAATTCATTGTGAACTCGGAATGCTGGATTGGAAGGATTTGAAAGAATTTTGGTACGTAGTGCGGCGTATTCCGGCTCATTAAGATTATCAGATGTAAATTTACATTTTTTTCATTCAAATTTTTTATGCTGTTTCCAAATTCCTCCAATGAATCACAATATACACGAGAGAGCATGTCTGGTACCACGTTATCTTTACCCTTCTCATGTTTAATTTTGAACCCTTGGAGTTTTAAGTTCCAACGCGCTAGCCTACCACTCAAGTCCTTCTGCCTCATCAGCCATTTTAAACTTACATGGTCAGTTATTAAAGTAAATTCAAACCTTTCTGTATATGCTCTGAACTTTTTTATTGCCAAAATAGCCGCTAAACACTCTAACTCAGTTATACACTGTAATTTTTTTGTGCCTTATTTAATTTTTTTGACATAAACGAGATAGGTCGTTCATATCCATCGGCACCTAATTGAAACAGGACTGCGCCAACTCCTTCAGTACTGACGTCACACCTTATGTAAAACGGTTGCTCATATGATGGATTAAACAGGAGCGGTGGTAAGTAATTTTTTTAAACACTCGAATGCCTCTTGTGTTTTATCGGTCCATACGAATTTTCCCTTTTTTAGACAATCGCTAATTGGTGCTGTAACGTCAGAATAGTTTATTATAAATCTCCGATACCAGCCTGACATTCCTAAGAGACGTCGAGTTTGTTTTAGGGAAGTTGGTGCAGGTAAATTGATAATTGCGTCAACTTTGGGTGGATCGGGTTTTAAGCCATTTTCCAACTCTAACAGCTCAAAGTGCTCCTTCAATGTACCGCTGATGACAAGCAAATCATCTAAATAAACAAATATTCGATCATGTAGTTCATGAGGGCATGTCTTTGTGCATCAAACGGTACAATGATTGGGGTGCATTGCACAACCCAAACGGCATCACTTTGAACTGGTAGAGCGGCCTCCCCGGTACCGTAAACGGAGTTTTTTCTTTGGAAGATTCCGCAAGTGGAATCTGTCAGAAAGCTTCCTTTAAGTCTAGTCCTGAGATGTAGTTTGTTTCAGTTAGTCGTCCTAGTAGTCCGTCAATAATCGGTAATGGCTATGCGTCTTTAACCGTCACTGAATTTAATTTTCGCGCATCTAAACACAAACGCGATTTGCCATTGGCTCTTTTCACGAGTGCGACCGGTGAACTCCAAGCACTCTTACTTATTTCAATTACGCCTAGCTCTAGCATACGATCTATCTCAATGTTTTGTTTAAATGATGGAAATCGTGAAATAATTTGATTTAATCTAAGTTGGTCTTCCCTACTAAGCTCATATACGTTGGGTTTGGCGTGAACTAGTTCATCACTAATCTCGTTTATTGAAATATTCGGCAACATGTTGAATTTTTGCCAAAAGTCTATACCTAAGTACAATGTAGCTTGGAGATTTGGTACGATACAAAATTTCATATTGGCTGTTTTATTACCAAATCTCACGGGCAACCAGATATAACCGTCGATTTTATTTAAAGTGCCATCCGCGGTGATGATATTAGAGTTTAATTTTCGATAGGACAGTTTCCCAAAACACTCACGGATGCCCCGCTATCTAAAAGACCATTGAGACAATACAATTTTTTACAAGAAGACGTTTCTCTCTAAAATATTTTATTGAACGAGAAATTGAATTTACAATAGTCTTTGGTGGTGGTCTTTTAGTATCGGCAAAGTTATTTAGTTGGTAGGTCGGTAATTTTTATATACATATTTATTGCGAGGGTGTTGGTGACCCTTGTCTGGTTGACCTCATGTTCTCTTCCAAACGTGAGCCCCTCACTGCATTCCTAGCAATGATAGTAATTAATAGCATAAACTATGGGGATCTCTCTAGGTATACGTATTTATAAGAATGTATATATGTATAGATATTTATGTATGTACAGAGCCATGTAAAAACTGATAAACTCCTGGAAAATAAAATAAACGAAAATTGAATTGAAAGAAGTATATTTGTTCATACGCTATCATACACAAAATTTCTAAACATCATCTATTATAAAATGCTGGTATCTATCTCTTTATCATTTCGAGCAGGGCAACCATCCCTTTTATTCAGTTACTAATAACAATAGGCAAATACGATATATACCTATATAACATCTATAATATATCATAGCAGTATAGATAGATAGATAGAGATACATTTGATATTAAGAAGTGTGATAAAATGATATTAATCTTTTTATTTTCTTCATGATGTGATAGACGAGTACATACTCCTACCTGAATAAAAGTTATTTCAATTTTTGCTGAAATGTTTTCCAATTTTTATACTTCTCGTCATCGTCTCTTTGTCGTTTTCAATTATTTTAAAGTTACTGCAAATATATTAGAATTTATTTATGATGGATTATTGAATTGTGTATAAAAGTGTAAAAGAAAATTGGAATTTAATAACATCACACTCGTCTTATGAGTATATCTTTATATTATATTTTTAATAATACATAACAGTGCGCACACAAAACAAAATAAAAATTTGATTTGATTTGTTTAATGCTAAGATATATCTTATTACGAAGTGCGATTATTGTTATATCTGTAAAAAAAATTATTATATTTTGTAATAAAATCACTTCAATATTTTATAAATTCAATTGTAATTTTAATAAGCTTAAATTTACATCAAGATAAATTGAGGGTGCGGTAGATTGAAGATGTTGAAAACCTTAGTTTTGTCGTTAACGATTGGTTCACGAGGTCGGATACATATCCAAGCTAAATTTACCTATATCCGAAAAAAAATATCCTAGTAGACCTATAGCTATAAGACCTACGTATAAAACGAAGGCATTTTTACGTTGATTTTCTTATTTGCTCATCTTAACTTATCTGCTCATATAAGACGAAATATAGTAAAGCATATACAGATTTTTTTTTATGCATAAATATGGATGTTATGCAATAGTTAAGATCTCTTTCATTAAAATAGCCTCACAATTATTTTATAAGGAACTGTTTATAAAGTCGAGTGACATTTTAATATATGAAAGTTATAGGGACCGCATTACCATTTCGGATGAAATAAATGGTTTTGCTGCTAAATGTTTAAATGTTCAGATTGTCAAATGTAAAAATTTTAGTTTTTCTGAAAACTATATATATGTATGTAGTTATCTTTGTTTAAAAATTAACAAAGTACTTCCTCTTTAATAATAAAACTAACTATCTGCAGATATCAACTTTATGCGAATTAAATTCTGATACAGCAAAACAGGATATCAGAACGTCGATTTTATTCGCAAAAGGTATGGACTGAGAGATAGATAACCGCAAAGTACTAGTGGTACTAGTAGTGTGCGTGTGTTAATTTTTCATGTTCTCGTTCGAATTCCATTGCATTGATACGATTCTGTAATTACACATATGTATAATAAAATAATTTTAATTAATTATATATTTTTTATAAATTATAAAATTTGAAGAACAATATATATTTCAAACCCGTCAAAATTTATTTGTATAACCACTCAAATATTGATTTTATATTTTCACGATTCTTATAATTTAAAAATGAATCTATAATATTAAACTCTTAAATATTACATTTAAAATACTTACTATTATGATATATTTATATTATAAAACAATATTTAATTTATTAATTTTCCTGCACAAAAAATATTTAAATTATATTTAAATTATTGTTTTGGATTTCCAAGCAGTCAATAACCGATTGTGTAAGCTTCGGTGGCGCATGAAGTTAGCCAACCTGTCGATAATTTGTGTACACAGCTACGAAGCTAATTACCAGTCTGACTGTGGGTCTATTTTTTAATTCACACCGAGCGAGCAGTGTGCTGTCAAAAATGTGCACTGCGTTTTTTAATTCAACCTGTGTAATTTTACTCCACACACTGTATTTTTTAATATGAACTGAGCCTACTCGGTGCACACACCGAGTGAAAATTTTTGCTCTGAAATGAATGAAAGTGTCAAGAATAAGCAAAACATAACCTTAGGTGTAATATTTTTATAAAAACAGATTACAAACAAATTTATTTTTATAAAAACATTGGATAAATACACGCTGTTTTTACTCTGAGTACACCGACCGATTTGACACGGTACTCTGTGTACACTGGTTGAGTAAATCTACTCGCTCGGGTTGAATTAAAAAATAGACCCTGTGTCAACTCTATCTGGGAGGTACTGAAAGCTTCGGTTGTCAGTGCTGCTCAACAGACTTTAGGTATAATGAAAGTCATGCCCAATAATGATTGGTTTGATGACGAGTGTCGTCGAGCTCGACTACAGCAACAAAATATAGCCATTATCGTGAAGTGCAACAACGTCTCACAACCGCGAGGAAAACCAAGGTAGATGGGCGAGGTAGATTACTTGGCAGTGTTTTTTGTCAACGTCGACAATTAAAATAATGTAAACAACCTACGATATTTTAGATATTTGAAATCGAATGCGCCAGTTCGCGGGAGTATTTTGTAAAAGCGTTCATCTAGAGGTGAATTTTTCATTTGTTTCTTTTTGACAAATGACGCATGAACGCATTGACACATTTCAAACTGTCATCGTGTTTTTATTTATTCAGTATTGTTTGCCATTTCATCATAGAAAGACGAAGCCCGGCATAGCGTCTACAAATTGTTCAGCTTTATTATGAAAATCAGCGTTCTGTGAGGAAGGTGTTTCGTGGGCTTAGACCAAGTTACAGTTGACATAATCGGCCTGTCGAGACCACTGTTTGGAATACCATCGAAACGTTTGAATCCCAGTTTACAGTATTGGATGATACGCGACTAAATAGACGGTTTGGTGTGGTTTATGCGCCTGTGAAATCATTCGTCCATATTTCTTCAACAAAAAAGACGGCCGGGACGTATCTGTGAATAGTATTCGTTATTGCGCTATGATAACAGAGTATTTGCTGCCTGAAATTCAAGCCCGATCTCGACAACATTTGATTCAAAGAAGTCGGCGCTATTTCCCATATAGCGCGCAAAGCAATGTACTTATTGAAGAAATCGCTGAATTGGCTATTTAGATCGTGTGATACCTCTAGACTCTTTTCTTTGGGGCTACATAAAGTCCAAAGTCAATGTGAATACACCAGCCAGATTTGAGGCATTGGAAGCCAACATTATGTGTGCCATGTAAAGATTTCTATCGTTGCTCAGCACCAATTTTTAATACGCCGATGGTCGAGTAAGCAGAGTCGATGCTCTTGAAATCGTGAACTCGAGTTCAAGACTCGTCAGCGCCAATACACTTTTTTAATTTAATTACTTCTGTAAAATTGGTTCAACACAGCTTCTGTTGAAATCTACATTCAATTTCTGCAAGAATAAGATCCATCTCTTGTGTATGACCGTAATGAAAGTACTGTTGCTAAAATTTTTAATTTTCTCTATTGAATTGGCAAATATAAAAGATTTGTATAGCATTATGTATATTCGGCGGTGGTGCAGTAAACAGAGTAGAGTTCAATTCTCGTCAGCGTCAATACTTTTTTAATTTAATTTCTTCGGCAAGTATAAGAGCCATCTCTTGTGTATGACGGTAATGAATTGGCCATTTCTGTTGCTAACATTTTCAATTTTCTCTATTGAATTGGCAAACATAAATGATTTGTATAGCACCAAATTTATATACGCCGGTGGTCCAGTAAGCAGAGTCCCTGCCTTTGGAATTGTGAACTTAAGTTCAAGCCTCGGTTTGACATTAAATAATTTTTAATTTAATTTATTTAATTTCTCCCTTCAATTGGCAAATATAAAGGATGAGTATAGCTGCAAATCTATACATGGAAATGGTAAGGTGGTAAAGTAAGCGGTGTCATAGGATTTGGAATCGTGGATATTGTGCAGTGTTCGAACGATTTAGGGTAAAAAAATTTAGCGGGCATTCACACATTTCTCATTAAACTAAAACAAATCGCTTTTTGATTTAGAAATGACCAATTTGCAATTAAATTAAAAATATATATTGAGGCTTGAACTAGTCATGAGTTAAAACAAATAAATCACACAGCTTCTTTTACCACCGAGCCACCGCCATACATATAAATACTGATATTCCTATCGTTTATAACTGCCATTTGAATATAAAAATTGAAAATTTTAGCAACGGCAAATGGACTCTGCTTATTTGACCATCGCCTTACAATTTCATTATCGCTCTATACCCATACCCATCTTTTATACTTGTCACTTTTACATTGAGAATATTGAAGTTTTGAACCGAAGCTGAGTTGGATTTGAGTAATTTTATTTCACCATCACCAATTTGACGGGAGAAATTAAATCAAAAAATGTTTGCCTCGATCGAGAAACGAACTTAGATCCATAAATCCAAAGTCACTGTCTTTGCTTATTAGACCACCGCCGCATATATATTTCATGCTATACAAATCTTTTATACCTGTCATTTGAATAGAAAATATTGAAAATTTTAGCACAGTCAATGGACTCTGCGTTTATTTCACCATCGCTATATATCTTGTATACATGCCACTATTTGAAAAATATGAAAATGTTTTAACAGAAGCAGTGTGTTGAACCAATTTATATACAGAAGAAATTAAATTAAAATAATACCTTTTATACTTTCCAATTGAATTGAGAAACTTGGGAAATTTTTTAACAGAAGCTGAGTTGAACCAAAAATGTCCCAACCTAAATATGGCTGGAAACTTAATTGAACTGCATTGTGACAGGTGCAACATTTAATGCGAGGACATTCCATTGTATTTCGAAGATGTTAAAAATTTGACAAGCTATTCCTCGATGTTTTTAAAAATTATAAAACTTCCGTTCCAGTCAATTAATGATGCTTGATGCGATTTTCTAGGCTGGCCACAATATTGACCACTGGCCATACAAGTTTTAAGTTTAAGTCAATACATGAATAAGGTCCAAATAAAAAATGTACCTATACAAGCTGAAAGTATAACAAACAGGTATGTATAGCTGAGTTTAAGTCTCGATTAGGGCTAAACAAAAAATTAATTTAATTTCTTACAAATTAATTCAATTCAGTTTCTGTTAAATTTTCATTTCTCTCTATTCAAATAGTGAGTATAAAAGATGAAATTATCTGTAATGAAATTGTACGGCAGTGGCAAAGTAATGGGTGTTTGATTAGTGCAGGACGTGAGTTAAAGCGGCATTCTGTCGGTTTTCCAGTTGAAATGGATTCACATCCATTTTCTTTAATGGCAATCAGTAATTCTTTTCCTTTAGTTGTAATTAATCTAGAACCCCAGTAATTCTTTTCCTTTAGTTGTAATTAATCTAGAACCCCAGTGAGTATTATTCGCATTGAAGTCACCAGCTATTATGAACCTTTTTCCCAGACCCTTGAAGAACTCTGAGTATTGTATGATTTTAATAGAATGTCTTGGTAGACAGTACAATCCTGACAAGTGTTGGTTATCTGAACAATTTGGCTTTTTAATAACTCGGTAGCACTTATAGCCTTCCTGAACTCGAATTCGTTTTACCATGGAGTGGGGTGTGTTAAATTTTATGGCACGGTCATAGTTAAATTTCCCCGGATTATTTTTAATAAAAGTTATAACCTTTTTGTCTAATTTTTTGTGAGCCGTTTTTTTCGATTTTTCTGCGAGCTGCTGTATATCGTTCCACCGTTATAAAGAGGGGTCCACTCTACATAACACTATATATCGTTGTTTTGGGTCAATTTAGTAATTTTGTAGTGGATAAACATGACGCTGAAGTAGATTCATTAGATTAGTTTTAAATTCCGGTCTCTTTGAATAGAGATTTAAATGCATTGACGGACTTTCTATAAAACTATCACCAATAACGCATTGTTCCTAAAGAAACTTGGTTACCCTTTAGTTTAGAACTAATTGACAAAACCACTCTAGGAATTGTCTACATTATCGGCGTTGTCTACGTTGTTGACCTTATCTACGGGTTGTCACGTTAAGATAGAAAATAATAGATGACGCGTAAAAGCCCATCCCTGAAATCAAGGTTGCTTTTGCTAGGAGAGCCGCTAAGCAGGTTGGTAGGCGGAACAAGCGAGAATGGTGGAAGGCCAAGGTTCTAAAAGTACAACAACTCAACAACGAACCCAGTTCGCGTAATTTCTTTAAAATTACTGGATTGCACCATGTTTTCAGGCATGCGTAATACCACCATTGAAGACCGGGATGGAAACTTCTGTGTCAACATCGAGGCATGGAGTGGACACTTTACCAATCTGCTTGGTGTTCATCACGATAATAGAATTTACTATGGTTTGGACGCAATTTGACCTTGCATGTCTTATAAAAATGATGTGCTATTAATGATTTATAATATTTACCTCCTTTACTGGTGTGTGTAATTAACTCAAAAATGAATTGATTTCTCGTAACTAGTATCATTCATGATCACGTCCATTTCTACTTATCGTTGTTTATTTCTTAGGTACAAATTATGTACGTTAATACGTAGTTATATCTACAGGCCAAAATGCTATTCAAGCAAAAAAAAATTAGGGTACTCAAATATAGACTTTACTGAGACTTTTTGCATCCATTGCATGTAATATTAAGAGTTTACAAATGTTTGGCAGACTCGACATACGGTGGATGGACCGATTCCCTAGAATAGACTAGTCACTAAATTGGATTATATATAAATACTACCTAGTCTGCAGTATGTGCATTGTATATATTTGAGTACATACCCGTAAATAACATAAAAACGTGTCGCGGCTCTAAATAAATTATTTCAAATACAATTTTCCCATGCATAAACAAACTAAAAATATGTAATTTTATAAAAAAAACTCGAGGCAAAATTTATTAATCCATGCATTGTATATTGCAGCAACAATTAATTTATGTACGAGTAAACATTGAAATATTGCATTTTAATTTCTTCGAAAAATATTTCATTCATTCCAAACATAAAAAAAAATATTAATAGAAAATGATACAATCAAGTTCAAGATCTTTACCAGTATAAACTAGACACGTTTATAAAATTTATTTTTAGAATCGTCGAGCAAATTAATTGCACTTGTTTATTTTGTCGATTGCAATCCTCTCGATGTATTAGAGAATAGAAAAATTTAAAATCTAAAAATATAAATATTTCGGTAATTTTGTACATATATGAATTGTAAGTTTGATATGAATTGGTTAAAGATTTTAATATTGACTCGTGATTAAAGGAGTTGTGATTCAAGGAGTTTCGGTCAAAAAATTGTCCATAAATATTTGACAACTAAAAATTGTTTTAAAGTGGAGGTTCAACCGACAAAAATAGATTTTTCGGTCAGAAAATAGTTTAACTGAAATGCCTTTTCTGTATTTGGAGTCATGGTCAAGTATTTGAGTCATGCATTGTTGCACTGGAAAATCTTTTAGTTGATTGAATACTAATGATTGAAAATTACGTAATAGGTGTCACGAGTAGCAGGACAACTTGATGGAATTAAAAATGTATGATCTTATGAATTTTTGAACTATAAAATTTGATTTTCCCGTTTAGTATAATCGTTTTTCTGATTCGTCCTTTTCCTTTTCGATTTAATCGTATTTCTGATTCTAAAATATATTTATTAGTAATAACGATTTGTAATTTATGTAAATCCAAAAATGCTCATTTTAAAAAAGGTGCAAACCAAGTGTTACGTCCATTTCGCTTTTTTACAATAACTTTGCCTGTTAAGCTTTTCTACTTGTTTGTCTAAACTCAAAACATCCTTTTCAAAAGTAATATCAGTTAAAAATTCAAAAACAGTTTTGATTTGAATACCATTTTAGCTTTTGACTGAAGGATCTTCTGAAAAGGTATTCTCTAAAGAGTTTCCAATTTGAGCGAACCACATTCGATTTGTGATTGGCATTCCCGGAATATCAGCAATCAGCAATCTCTCATCGGTCATCCAACATTCGTATTTTCTAAGTTATTTTCTTACATAACGCACGGTCAATATTTTTTAGAATTTATTGCGCTCTACTACAGATGTGAACGATTACATCGCACTCGCATGACATCATTAGAGTATCATCACAGTATTCTTTGCATAGTCATGGTAGTAACTCATAACTACAATAGTCCGTCAAGCATGAATTTCATGCGCCGAGGGATCCGTACAGTGAGCATAAGTGTTTTTAAATTGGTACAGTAAAGAATTTTATTTGCAAAATCATAGTTTATAAAACTTGACTAAAAGTTTAGTTAATTATGGAGGAATGTTTCAAGTCATGAGTCAAATTCAAAATGTTCCAGATAGAATATATAATGACATAGAGTTCTTGTACAAATTATTAAAAAAAATCATTTTTAACAGATTAGTTTAACACCCCGTAGTTTAATTAATCTTTACTACTTTATCAATATCCCAGATTTTTTTTCAAAATGTTGGACTTATACCTTTCAGAGCTAAGGGAGGGAGGAAAGGGTACATCCTTTGCATTATTTCCATAATTCGCTGTAAAAAACTCATCAAAAACATTATTTAAAAATATTTTTACAATTGTTAAAGTGGCCCTTTTAAAATGATGTATTACATGCCATAAAAATAAAAAATACATATTTTTTTTGTAATTATTAATTAATTATTCAATTTTTTTTTTTCAAAAAAGTCTATTGAATTATCTGTAGATTGAATGCCTCCCATTAGCAAAATTTCAATTCGTTACGAATGATATGTCAAAAGTTATAAGCTTATGAGTGATAGACTAGACAGACACGATTGACATTTTTAAGGCGCCGCCAGAAACCTCCTCAGCAATAGTCTTTACTGTCTCTATTCCCAGATTGATGTTTCTGTCTACATACATAATCATTTGTTTTGGTATTATATTTGGTGATTAAGTTTCCCTAGTGTAAGTTGCTCGAATATTATCAAATTCGTACATTGGTTTAGGATTGGGAGTATCATAGTTAAATGTAGTAATCTATAACTTTTTGGATCTTACGATAAAGTATGTCGTTTAAATGTTTGATCCAATAAATCCTGAAATTTCTCGGTTCTTACCTGGTATTTTTCTGATATCTGTAAATAAAGTTTATTATTAGAGAAATGATTAGTTGTTATAAAGAATTCTCGTTTTTTTTAATATACTACGATATTTTATTAAATTGCATATCTTTCAAATGGTCCATCGATGATTTTTATAGTGATATATTTTATTGTAAATTCTATAACATAAATAAAACCTCATTTTCATGTTTTTACAATATTATAAATGTTTATTTCTGTTTCCGGGTCTAAAAATGTTTCTAAAACAAAAATAAAAGTTGTTGTAATAATAATAAAGCAACATTTTATTGTAGTTATATATAACATTTATGTTTTAAACATAACTTTTATTAATAATAATAATAAATTTTAACTAATTTAATTTTGATGATAAATCTTTTTAAATAAATTGAAAATTAAAATATATTATAATTTAATTTAAACAAAATATATTTTTTCTCTATATTTTATTTTTTTATTTTTTAAATATTAACTGTTAAATAAAATATATATATATATATTTATAAATTTATATAATTGTTTTTAAATAAATGAAAAATTTAAATTTGTTTAAATAAAAATTTGGTATAACTTTTTTGTTTAATTTTAATTTAGTTTTTGAGATGACATTAATTAACACATGATAAAATAAAAAATGTATAATATATATAAATATAAATATAATGACGCCAATTTTGTTCAGAATTTTTAATAAAATGCAATAAACAGAAACACAAAAATTAATTAATATAAAGCAAAAGATATATTTTTAAATATTATAATAATTATTTAGTGTAATAAATACAAATTTCTGCGATAAATAAATTTTTTGTACTATTTAAAAAAATATTAAAATTGTATTTATTTATTTGTTGGTTAGTACAAAAAATTTCTATATTCTTAATATCACTTGCCTATTTATTTTATTTTATTATAACATTATTTTTATTTATTATTATTTTTTATAATTGTATATTTTTATATGTACAACAATCTACGAGTACAAAAATATTTTTCTTTTTATTTCGAATATGTGGTGAAGAAATGTCTTTTTCTTAAACAAAATAAAAAATAATGATAAGATATATTTTTTATTTTTACATATAAAAAATAAATGAAAAATCAAGAAAAAATTATATTATATTTATTATATATGTATATATATATATATATATATATATATATATATATATATATGTATATATATATATATATATATATATATATGTATGTGTATTCGAACAATAATAAATTTGTCTAAAAAATTGCAGTACGAAAAAAATATAATTATGTGTAGTTGGTGATTGCAGCTTGGATTAATAATTTTTTTTAATTGCGTTTGGTTGGTGGTATAAGATGATCGGGTAAAACAGTGGGTAATTCATTACCATCTAATTTTACATTAATTAAATGCATAGCTAATGCAAATTCTTCGCTGTCCAAAAAACCGTCAGCATCCACATCCGATAATTTCCAAATTTTGCTGAGCACTGAATTGGGTAATTTTGATTTAATCAATTCCGATTTGGCAGCTGAAAAATAAATATTCACATTTAAATCAAACTCATATTTATTAAATAATGTAGTATGGATTCCTCAAAACAAGAAAAAAAAAAAGGGACCATTTTGTATGTTTTCTAAAAAGACAATAACTTATTAAATACTATTAATGATGTAAATACGGAGCAGATAGCGTACTGGTTAAAGCTGTGCCGTTGGAATTACGAAGTTTGGGATTTGAATCCCAACTAGATTCCGAAGGCAAAATATTGATATTGTTGTTTGTTGCATAACTCATACCATGTCGTTAATATACAGGGTTACTATATAATTTAATGTTAATCAGTTTGACAGGAAAATAGATGAATAATTAAATACATTAATTTTCAAATGAAACCCATTTGAATAAATTCAAATGAGGTTTCATGTCATAAATTTGAATTTAATTAAAATTCAAAAGAAATGGTAATTTAAATTGAGTAAAATTTGGATAAGTTCAAAAGCAGATTTTAGATTTTAGACGTTTTGAAATTATTTAGTAGCTGGGAAGGGAACTATTGTTATCATGCAGTTAATCCCTAACCGGAAATTATTGTGCTTCAGTGGTGTTATAGGGAAGCTAATTAGCTAGCACATAGCCGATTATTTCACCTAGAATTAATAACTAAATTTGCGGAACGGTCGAAATACATGGTTAGGTTAGAGTGGCTCTCCCAAAGGACTAACATAGAAATAACCTGGTCCGTAGCTGTACCACATTTAAAGTTTCCTCTTCCCTACTCATCGAACCATGCTGAGCTTTCCACGAAGCTTTGAATATTCCTGACGTTGAACATGCCAAGATCCGTCAGGTCGTTCATTTGTACCTTAAGCAGGTGGAGAACTGTTTCTTTTTATTCCTCATCTTTGCAGCTACAACAGTTATCATGTAAAGGGACTCCCAGTCTGCCCACATGTTTACCTATAAGACAGTACTGTTACTTCTTTAGCATATGGACGGATGCTAATATGAAGCTAATATAGACTCTTCCTGAAGCAGTTTACATGACGCGAGCAGTATTGCAATATCTAATCTACTTTATAAAATGAGGTATGTTGTGGCTTGTCGACCAAGCCCATCTGCTTTTACATAATCTGCAATGTTTAAATGCCCTGGCATCCAAGTCATGCGGATGTTGAACCGATCAGCCACCTGATTTATAGATGAAAGATAAACCTGTGCTACCGTCGACATAAGGAAGTGTCATTATAGCGTTTTAATTGCAGCCGGACTGTAAAAATCTGTTGACACATTACATTATACCAGAATGTGGCTTCCTTTATTGCGATAAGTTTATCTTGCCAAGCACTGCATAAAGTCAGGAGGATGGAAAAAGAGATTCGCCTTCAACGCCTCACAGAATACTCCATACTCCCATCCGTTTTTGAACCATCCGTGAAGAAGATCATCACTTCATGAGTGTGTTCGACATTGTAACAATAGCCGTGTTTCTTGACATATGATCTGATCCGGATCAGATCATATCTGCTTTCCTTTTCCTTACCTGCTATATAAATAGCCGCGTTTCATGAAATAAACATAAAAATTGTACTATTTTTTGTTTTTGTATCAAAATTTTGAACCAAAATGCTACTGGGATCAATATAATGACCTAAAAACAAAAAATAATACAATTTTTGGGTTGATTTCATGAAACGCGGTTATACAAATGAAAGGAAAGCAGATATGATCTAATCCGGATCAGATCATAATTCAAGAAACACGGCTAATATTGTTAACAATGATAGTACCAAAGCGTTCGATTGTAACGGTACCCATGTGCTTTTGTTGTTCATAAACCGTAATTAACACTCTATCACATCATTATAAATACCCTTCATCGTTCTTAACGGTTTCTTCCAAAACCAGTCGGTTTTAGAGTAGTCGGTAGCATCAGGGATATCTGTTACCCATAATGGATGAGTGTCCTATGTTGTTACAAGTCCACATGGAGATGGATTTAAGCCTATAGATGTGTCGAAATGCAACATAGTGCTAGCAATTTAGTCACCAAATAAACTTAGGATGTAAACTATTACTTAACTTTATTAAAACTTGATTAGTACAATTAACACAGATCTAACTTTGTGAATGCAATGAATTCGTAATTAATACTTTAGTAATAACTTTTCTCGATATTGAATGCTTTTTGGTCTTTCTGAATCGACCGAAATACCTGCAAAAACGAAATTAAATAAGAGTCGGAATTGGTAACGACAACGTAATGATTAATGCGTAACTGCCACATAAATAAGACCAATACGACATAATTTTTTTAATTTAATTCGACTTTACATTCATACAATTTTAAGATATATAAATAAAATTGAGGCCAAATTGACTTTGTTGTATTATTCTTCAGCTGGAGAATTAAAGAAAAAAGAAAACTAATCACTTACCAGCTCCACTAATTTTACCATCGATTGGATTCAATGTAACAAATATTGAATCAGTGCGCTCTCGATCCCGATTACAAATCCAATCGACCTCACCATAACCAGCATCGATACCCTCACCCTTTCTATAACCAAACGGTGATACTTGATCATCAACGATCCCTTCAAATGCACCACCTGAAATTATACAAAAAAAAAATCAAATTAAATCAAATCTGATATAATTAAGCGAACCTTATTATTCGTTCGAACGTTCATTATGTATATTAAATAAAAATGTTATCAAAATAACAGCAAACTCAGCATTATATCTCATTAAAAAATATTATGTGTATGTATGTATATAGAAATAAAAACGAATTCTGGTTTCATCTAAAAAACCACTTGACTTTCAAGATTCTTGTAGAAAATGTAATAAGATGAAATGTACACAAAATACCTACAGTAGTAGGTAGATATTACACAGTACCTACAGTTGGTTTATTCTTGATTTCATCGTAATATGCATTTACAATTTTTAGTTTGAAATACTCTAAAAAAATATGACGTTTCAAATTGGAAGGCTGTTGATAAAGAAAAGGGTTAGTGTAACTAAAATTTCCACCGGAAATTTAATAATCGATTAATTTTTCATAATTTAGAATTTCCCAATTTATTTTATCGATCTGCATTCGATTGACCAAGTAAATTGTAATTTTCGAAAAATTCCAGGAATTATTTTAAATGTACAAGTTATGACCGGTTTAGACGGAGTTCCAAATGAGTAAAACTTTTGGTAATAGATAAGGATAATTTTGGTAGGTGATATAATAAAAGTATAAAAAACAAACACATAATTCTTAATCCCCACCTTTAATGACTACTATCGCGTACAAGAATAAGCCATGCACAATTCAAGAACTAAACCATTTCATACAACTGAATATAAGAAACATTAATCTTAATTTTTCGCAACGTGTGGACTGCTTAATTTTGTAAAACCTTACAACAATGTATAGATTCTCTTGTGATCATATAAAGGGTGTGCTTTATAAAATATTTTTAAACAATAAAACTGCATTCTGCAATATTAAATTTCGTATATGAATAAATTGTAATAGGCTATCATTCTTTATCATACTTATATTGACTAATCCTATATATGAAATTTCGCCTGACAAAAAATTCGTAAATGAAAGCAAAATTGGGATGTTATTTGGCAGGATTACTAAAGTAAAACATTTAGAAAAAACAGGATTTGCTATTATATGGTTATTGTTTACACATTTTAAATCAATTAATAAGTACAAATAGCTTACGCAAGCATTGGGAAATAGACAATTTTAAAAATTTGATCAGAAAGACAGTGTAAACTTTTAATATTCAAAATTTGCAACAAGATGTATTAGACAATTTGGTTTGAATTCAAATTTCACTGGATACCATAAACTAATTGACCTTTGTATCGATTGCAGCAGTTATTTTAAAAATTGTAGAATTTCAGTTAAAATGAAATGTTCGGCATATTTTACTTTCAATTAAAAAAAATATTAATCCCAATTGATTTTAACGGATAAAGCTAGGTCTGAGATTTTCAATTTTTTTAAATTTCTCTCAGAATTTATACTGCTATTGGCCATTTATTCCTTTCATAGAAAAAAACTAAGAAATTCGGAATTTGATACATTCTCACTGATTTTCGAAATGTAAAATGTAATTATAAATTCACAAGGTAAACTATGTAAAATTTTGATGGAAACATACAAATAGTCAGAACATTAAAAATTGAAATATTTACTTAAGTATATCTCAAATATTTATATTCCAATTTTGGTGAGATTGAGTTCAAAAGACTTTAAAGAATAAAAAAATTTTACGACTCTAAAATAAGAGTACCAACTAATTTACGTATTTAGTCATCAGAATATGTATTACATTAAATAATTTTCTAATATTAACTTTTCACATTTCAATAAAGTTTATAAAATTTGAAATATTTTTCATTGCCATTTTGCCAACCAAAACACTTTCAAAATTCGAGAATTGATTGACCTTTCACGTGAATATAAAATGAACCAAACTTTCAGAGATGCTGAAATTGAGATTTAACGAAATTCAGTATTGTATTATTCCAATTCTTGAATAATAATTTTTATAAAATTCTTGAATAATAATAAAATCGACCAACTAGACTAACTTGAGCAACTACGCAATTGGTTGGATCTTTTACTAGTGTGTTTGTCATGGAAGTATGGAAAATCCATCCCGTGTATTCATCCTTCAATCTAATTATATAATCAAACATTTCACTTGCGTATTAATTATCATGTAAATGACATCTACAATGTGCGAAAAAGGCAACATACTTATATTTATCTATTATAACAAACTAATATTGTTAATTGTTTAAATACATAAAGTGATTAAACAAAGTGTATACAATATACATCTATACGGGAAAATTAAGAAGATATCTACCACATAGTACAACACGACAACATCAACGGTAGGGAACCACATAAACCATACGTATAAATGAGTGTATGTATGTATACCGTATGTATAAAGTACATAAATACCGAAATAGGAAAAACTAATTAAATTGTCTTATACGATATATGCGAACGATTAGACAAAACTAATAAATATTAATTTGCTTAATCATTTCAATAAATGAAAATTAATGGTTTTCTTCTTGGTGAGTCGTCTTCGTTGTTATTTTCTCCTTTTGAACTGAACTGTTATATTTTTGTATAAAATACTACTTCTTAAATAATAAATTAACAAAATCATTTAAATTTACAACCATTTCCTATTTTATATGCTACTCAACCTAATTTACAGATCTCAATACATATACTTACGTATGGAGAATCAACTAGTCAGCTAATGGAATGACGGTTGTGTTTTTTTTTTCAATTAGATATTTTTGTATTAGAAGGTATTTTTATCTGTCAACGAAAAATTCGAAGATTAAACTAAGTATTTTTTTTTATTCTCGATATTAAAATATTTGCCTACTAAGTGTGTGTGCCAATCGAAGTTAAAAAGTTAAATATTTTAACTGTCGTGTAAATAACAAAATTTCCTCACTTTTTAACTGGTTTGCTGTGCCAATTGGAACCAGTTAAAATTTATGACGTTTAACAATTTTTGCTGTCGGCCCAATTTCGTGATTTTATATTTTCATTTTAATATAAGATTCTTGAACTAAAATAAAGTTGAAATAATTTGTAGAAATTACACAAAAATTTAATTGAGATTCTGTCAAAGTACCAAAAATAACGTGCATTTTATAGCGTACAAAATATTTACAAGTTGTTGCTTGAAACCAAATCAAAAATTTTAACTGGTCCGAGACCAGTTAAAATTTTTGTGGTGAATAAATTTTATTTTTTTTAACTTTTTATGCGCTTTTTATTTCGATTGGCCCTCACACTAGGAATCAAAGTGAGATGCATACAAAAAGGTTCCTTACTAAATTTAGATATTTTTTCAAAATTGAAAATTTTGACTGTGATAATCTGTCAAAATTCTGAAATCATTTTTTATTACATACATATATATGTACTTAGTCAATTAGAAACAGTTTTTGTTTAATTTTTAAAAAATAAAATGCATCAAATATAAAATATATGCTCGAAGTTCATTCAATTATATCGATTCTGTGCGACATCTAAATATAACTTTGATTTTATAAATAAAATTTTGAGAAATGGGTAAATTATGGAATTTTCTATAACAATTTCCAGAGAATATTCCGCTAATGAATTGCGTTTCATTAATGGTTAAAATAGTTTATTGCTTTTTATTCTTCATCCTGTAACAATAAAGATTTATATAACAAAGATCTGACATCGAAAACGTCTTAATGTTAGTTTCGTAAGGAAACACAATAAAATTCCATACGTATCCTTAAAAAATGTACGCATTAGTATAGTACGAGTATTCATCAGTATTATACAAAGGTTCTTAATTGGTGTTCGGTTCCACCAATAATTTATTTGCAAATTCTAAACGGATATACATTAAAGTTTGCGCTTGGATTCATAGCCGGGTTTGAAAATTATTTTTTGATTTGAAGCAATTAATAATGGTTTCAATTTTAAAAAACCTATACAAATGTTTGAAATTTTTAATTATCCCTTGGTCTAGGCGCTGGATTACCGAGGTTGTGTTAGCAGGAAGAAACTTAAGTGTGATATTAGATAAATTTTCTATACGAGGATGTGCTGGACAATTATCTAGTGTAAGGAAAAAATTTCATTTTTGTTCCTTTATTTGCCGATTTACAATGTTTAAAACTATTAAATCTCTATATCACTCACAAATTTTCCGCTTTCCCGGTGTCATTCGGAAGTCTTGCTTATGCTCGGACGTACATTCAGATCAATCAATTAAACAAAATTAAAAAGTTTGTTTTATATACTTTCTCGTTTTATTTAGTTCTGTAAAATTAATTATACTGGTTTTTAGTATTTATTACTTTTTTTATATACATTTTTTTATAAAATTAGGTTACTAGCGTAATTTTCCAAGAAAAAGGTATACTTGTTTCATAAATATTATTATTTTTAGTTAGAAATTTATTGGTCATCGAAAAATTATGATTCGAATAAATAATCGAATGCTGATTAAACGTAGTAATTTTAGAATATCAGTTTTTAATTATTATTGAAATTCAAAATATGTACATATATCTTATTTTTAGCCAAAGCTATTAATAAACCCGTACATTTAAGTAAAAACATATTTAATCAAACAAAAAAAAGCATCAATTCACAAGATTTGTATAGTGTGCTGTGATTCCGTATGTATTATTTTAAATACCGTGTGAATGCATGGAAAACTTTTCAAAGGGAGATTATTTTAAATATGTATCCTAAACGTTATGTTTATTATATATATGTATTACATAATATATGTTCGGGTACTGTCTATAACTTAAAAGTTTTATTCTTATATGATTTTTTTTTTAAATCTTTGGGTTTCTATTTTATATTCTTGCTACAAAATGAACAAAAGACGAGTTATCATATTGTTGAGGCTCCCTAAAGAAATTACACAAAACAAAAATATTTTTTGTATAATATATAAGTGTGTATTATATTATTTGTTGTTTTGGATAATGTGTAGTAAGAAGAAAGAATAAATAAATTATGTGAAATGAAAAATGAATACAAGATGATATATCCTTATGAAAATCATATTTGATAAAAATTCCCTTTCCTTGAAACATTTATTACCTATTCCCAACACGTGTCAATTTATATTACTTTAATATATACATATGTATATACATTTTTCTTCAGATGATATATTTATTTGATTACATATTTTTCTTCTGGTGTTTGATAAGAAAATTTAAATGTTTGTATTCTAATGTTTCATGTTACAAAGGTCTGATTGGAGATTCCTTTTGTTATGTTACTTTAATTTTTATTGGGTAATATTTTCTGGGTATTGAATTTGATATGATTATTACACGTACCGTGACAATTTGATAATCATCTTAATTCTTAAGCTATTTTCAGTTCATTTCAAATTAGGTAATACCAAAAGGTCAAACAGATAATGTTTCAGTACTTTGCTAATTGCTATCTATGCTTTTAATTTTATTATTGAATTTGAAATTATTTGTTTAAATTTTAATTTTTAAATTTAGTGGTATTACTTTTGGTCAAATCTTGTTGATCTATTCTACTGTAGTGATTCTCGATTTCTGGCATAAGTATAGCACTTTTACTAATGATTTAATTAACACCATCATTTATATTACAGTTTGAAAATATTGGTTAATTTTTTGCAAGATTAGTTATACTGTTTAAGCTTGTTTTGAAAATAACCTAACTAAAAATTTAAAAATAGTTTAATTATTTTAAATTTTATTTAAAAAATATTTAAGTATTGACAAAAAAAAATTAATATTTTAAAGAAAAATTGATTTAATTCGTGAAAATAGCGAATTTTGACCATTTATTCATTTTGAATGTAACTTCTACCTTTAAAGTAAATGATTCGCCAATCATTTGAAAAAGGGATTAATTTCGGATAACTAAACGTTTATTTAAGTAATTACGTAATTCTGGTATAGCAGTTTTGAAGTTCAATTATTTTAATAACGATTAAAGATAGGATAGACGATGACAATCTAAAGTGTTAGATAGGCGCTGCAGAACATCCTGTATACTATTAATAATATTACTAAGCTTCACGAGAGATTTACGAATATTGATCGAAAAGTATATCAAACTACCTAGAATTAATGAATTGTAAGTGTTTAGTTATAGTTAAATATGTATTTTTTTTAAATGATTTAACATTAAAAGAGTTGATGAGAATTAGATATTATATACGTTAATGTTATAAAGCAATTAAAATTTAAATAAACCTTTTATAAATTTGATATATTAAACACTGATTTTTACTAATTAAAATCAACATAAAATTAAATAAATAGCAATACAATTCAATTGTGATATTATTCTTTTCTATTATTTTAAAATACCTTATTTAATTCAGCAAATAAATTAATGAAAGCTTAGAAATCACTCCACCAACTATGGCGAAAAAAATCCAATCAACAGATTACCAAAATCATTCAACATCGCTGATGATCAATTTTTAATTTTACAATTTTAAGTTAAATTTCATTATTTTTGACAGTTTCGGTTTGGTTTTTAACTTATTTTTAAATTTTTCAATGATTTTAAAAAATTTTATTTTTTATTTTTTTGGTTTTTTTTTTAACTTCTTTAAAAGTAAGTTTTCTTGTTTTATAAAACAATTTTGATTTATTTTTATTATATAAAATCATAAATGTAATTTACTAAATTGCTGTTTTTAATAATATATAAATAAATTCTAAAATTGTTATTTTCCGTGTCTCAGGAATTTTCACAGATTTGAGATGTTGTTATAGACTTTTTCCAACAATTTTGCTATTTATTGTTATATTTTTGGGGTTTTTAATACGATTTTTGAACAAAATATAGATAAATAAAATAAATAAAATTCTCGTCTCGCAAGTGTTATTAAAATTATATTTGTATAGATCAGTTTCATTCCATCCGTGTCTCTTGGATTGCCGTGATAAAAGATAAAATTGTATGAGTTTTATTCTGAAATGTTCTTATTTCGTTGAAATGTCCGCCTTTGATGGGATTCCATGTATATGTAAATGGATTTCCGTCTCGAGGATATTTTTTTATATATTTTTTATAATATGTTTATAGATAAGGTTTTATGTATTTATTGTCTTGAACAAAGGACGGAGTTTTTAGTTAATTCGTTAAATTAATTTTAATAATTTTTTCTTATTAATAGTAATAAGATATTTAATTTACGAAATCACGTCTATGTGCTTAAGCGAGTGTTAATTAGTTAAAAAAATAATTAAAAATTAAAAATTTGGCTGGAAATCAAAAGAGATTGAGTTTTCTATCAACAATTTCATGTTTTACAATTTCTTTTAACTAATTGACATACCGCCTTAGAGTGGTCTACTAATGAAATAAGTAACATTCTACATACTATAAAAAAAAAAACATAGCGAAATTTATATTGGAGTTGGGCAAATATTACAATCGTATACAAATTTTTGTATATGAGTTTGTGTTTACTGAGATAGATTTACAATTTTTTTGGCAGAAACACTGTTTAAAACCCTCAGTATTTTTTTACTTAGATGATTTTTTGTCCCATCTTACACTCATACTCTAATTTTACTTAGTAGCAAAATTTGGCAATGGAATTCCAGCTTTATTGCTCAAAATATATTGGTCAGTTTTCAGAATTTCTGAATTTAAATTATGAATTAATATTGGGATTGTTTCTAGTTTTTTTTCGCGTAGCGAAATCGATATAACTGGTCAGCGGTCATATTAAACTTACTGGTACAGCCTACAATTCTCTACATATTCGGTCGACAAGTTTATCATTTCTCATCATTAAAGTATGAATATTTTTACTAAACTATTATGCGTCATAAAATAAATAAGTTAGTTATAAGTCATAACCTACCTTTAAAAAGATGGATCATTATAATGTCTGTACTAATTGCATCGAGTTTGCGTATTCTTGTTAATTTAATATTAGTATATTTATAATAATGGAGTCAATGATTTATGAACATTTTACACTTCACAAAAATATTGCATCACTAAAATTTTGCTAATGCATCATAACTGATTATTTATCATTCGACCATAATTTTTTTGTACCAAAACGATTTCATAACTTTTCTTAATCTTGCCTTTCTTTCAGTTAAATAGTTGAAATGCCAAAAATAAAAGTAAACTCGTCATATTTTTGTGGTGTAATATAAATTCAAGACAATTTGAATTAAATCAACATTTTCTTTTGCTCAAAATTGATAAAACTTGTTGATTTATAATTTGATTACTAACAAAAAAGATAACTAAAGAAACAAATTGCATACAAAAATCTACATAAGTTTGATATTCCTCCTCGTGTGATTCGTGCTACTATTCGAAACATTAAACTTGTTACTTTTTTTGATTGATATAAATTTAAAATAAATATTTATTTTAGTTATCAATTCGCTACGTGTGCAATCAACAACAATAACAACAAAAAACTATTTGCCATTAAGTAACCGATATACATATACAAAAATATACTTTCTTGCACGTTTAATACGTTTGAAAATTCACGAACTTTTGAAATTTTTAAGGTTTGTCTTAATTTTGTTTGATAAATTCTTGGGTGTTTAACGCAAATATTGTGCGAACACCTTGATATAAAACGTAATCGGTGCGGAAAGAATATAAAAATTCATGGTCTTGATTAGGCTTACACTATTGAATCAATATAACGTACGGTAGATTTTCTTAATTTTGTAAATTTGTGATGTAAGCATTAAAACATGGAAAAATTTGCTCGCCACATATTAATACCGCGCCAAATTACCGCCCCGTTTATTCATTATACTAACAAGGCTATCTAGCTTTCTTTCCATTATTGGACTTCCAGTTGGTAGCAAAATTAAAACAAAGAAATCGCTACTTTATGACTTGCAAACTGGAAAACTAATTTCTGTGTTAATTTCTTTAAATTAATTAAACTTGAATATAATTTGAATGAAAGTTGACAATTTTTTGATTGACTCTTCTATATAATATTTAAACATTATTTGAAAACCGTTAGTTGATTTTTACTCAAAGAGTGAGTCTAATTTCACTCAAATGTCAATGCTCATTTCTATTAAATTTTAGAACCTAAATTTTATTGGAATTTTAAATTACTTTGAAATTTAACTATAGTTATTAAGGTTATACTAAATAGGTTTTTACAGTACAAGTACAAGTACAGTTAGTTAGTATGGAAAAATTTATCAAACGTATAACGAATAACTTTTTATTTTATACTTTGTTGCAATAATTTCTTTTAATTATAAGTTACAGAAAAAAACAAAATAATAATTACTCAGATACATATTGAAATGAAAACTATTTTAATTTGTTCACAACCGGTTCAGAAAATAGCCGTTTATATTTTTCAATATAATTAGGTATCTTTGTTCTATAAGGGCCAAAGTACATTTTATTTGTTTGTTACGATGGTATATTTCAACAAATTTTCTGAAAATAAAGGTTTATATATCTTTAGCTTGATTCTAAAGAGACAAACAGTTTTTAATCCCTTATTTTTCAGTTAAGAACATTGTTACTCGTATAAAAAAATGACATTGGTGCTTATAGAACCTCATAATCAGTCCGAAATGCGTATTTAAATGTACATTTTTTAAAATACGATTTCTGGATAAAACTCTATTTTAGTATAATTTAAATTAGGACAACATCAAATTAATAAATCGATAAACATGATTAATTAAAAAAAATAAAACTAACATTAAGAGAGAAGCATGTTAAAAATGCACATAAAACCTACACGGTTTTATTCACTTCATATACCTATAATGTACGAAATTATGCAACTGAACCTAACTAGCAATCGATCATTTGGGATACGAATTCGAACATAATTTAGTGATTATACATTTTTTGTTATAAGTCAAGGTTAATTAAAATTTCTTACAAATAATTATATAAAATAAATAGAAATAATAATTATACACAAAAGTAGGTTTATGTGTTATCAATTGCATTGGCAAAAATTGTACATACACGGGACTAGACTAGTACTTTTTTACATTTAAATATAATATATTTATGTACCTATAATTATACATTTTTAGTCTCAAATATGATTCTCAAACTTTATATTTGTATCTTATTTCACCATTTTCAACAAACAACTAAAAGATATTGACGCAGAAATATGCTATAGAGTCCCGCTAAAACACAGATATGTATCCACTGGTTTAGAAGTTGAAAAAAAATAACGAATAACAAAAAACTGGACACATAAATTTGTTCAGAAATATTTGCTACTATCGTAATTGTTTGAAGGCATTGTCACATCACACAAAATAATACACGACAAATGATATAGTAAATTTAAATGAAAAATAAACAAAATAGAAAAACCATTCGTATGGAAAAACCTTATCTAAACGGTTGAATGAAAACGGACACCTTCTACAGGGCCAGGAGTGCCGCCAGTCATAGAATACCATATACTTTTGCCTGTATGATTCGCCTGTCATCATGTTAATTGAGCTATCGAGAGACCCATGTTGTTCAACGAACCACGGTCGCCGGATATAGGTGCACGGTATGTTTGTCGAGCAGTGTAGTTAATAAAACTGTATTTTATAAAATATACATAATATACGTACATATATCTATAATTATTCTGTATATGTAGTAAAAACAGAATTTAGTCTAGACATTCCATCGACCATTGAATTGTAGAAATTGGAACAATACTATATCATATTATAACACACATTATTAGTATATAACAGAGGAATAATTGATCAACAAAAGGATACTTAAATTGTACGATAAAATAAATTTTTAAATAATAAGCATATATTTAAAAGCAAGTCAATAAACTTAAAATATTTTTAAGCAAAATCTCAAAGTAAATGTAAATATCAGATTAATTGAATGTACATGTATTTAAAATTGATAAAATATTACATATACATATATTAGAAAACATTAATTTTTGTTATTCTTATAGAAACCTAATAAGATATAATTATTAATTAATACATCGTTCAGAAACCTCGTGACCTAACACAAAAATGTTTTCTGAACTTTAATTTATTAAGTGTAGGTAGTACAAAAATATATTTCAATTAGTCTTTGTATATATTCGCTGAGTGAATCTATAGTGTTTTGTCAACAATGTACCAAAAAACTGAATTGAACAGTGATAAAATATTTCTTCTTCTGAGACGGGTAACGTCAACCAAAATCAAAGCACGCTATTGGAATATACTTACTTATTCTATGTCTTCTCATTTATTTTCAATAGTCAAGAACTGGGTTATCAAGTTTAAGCATGGATCGCAAATAATGTTCCAAAGCGGCCAACAACTATAGAAAATATTAGGCAAATTCACCTCATCGTTTTGGGTAGCCGTCGAATAAAAGTGCGTGAGATATCCAACATAGGGGTGAAGATATATCCGAGTGATTTTTATAGCTGATCCATGATAAATTTGGATCTACTATTCCACTCTTGAAACAAAAACAAACCTCCGCCACCGAAGAAGTCATCATAGAATAATTTACAGTAACTATAAATAGGGCGTATTATGCTAATTTATTGCAACATTTGAGCGACGTGGTTACCTTTACTGGTAATCGGTAAAAGTGCAAAACCGCGTTGCTTTAAAAATATTAAAACGTTACCGGTTATTTACAAAAACAATCGTAAATCGTGGATGACTTATACAAAATGGGAAGAATATTTAATAAAATTGGACAAACAATTTTTAAGCGCAGGTCGAAAAGTAATATTTCTTGCTGACAACTGTCCATCACACTTGGTAATACCAAATCTACGTGCAATTAAATTAGCATTCTTTCCCCCAAACACAACGGCAATGGCTCAGCCAATGGACCAGGAGGTAATTAAAGTTTTAAAGGGGTTCTACCGAGAGTTCGTCGTGCGGAAATTAATCACATCTTTAGAAAATGATACTATTTCAGCGACAAATTTTAAAATTGATTTGTTAGATGCCATTCATTTCCTGAAACGATCATGGGATAAACCAAAACCTGAAACAATTAATAACTGTTTCTGCAAAGCGGGTTTTTTTCCGGGAACTTCAAGTCATCAATCTGTGGATAATAATATTTCAATTGTGGAATTATTGTGGAACAATCCACAGCTAGAAACACTTGTTGGAGACATTGCGGCGCAGGAGTATGTTGGTGTGGACGACAACATTGTAACATTTGAAGTTATATATATTATATCATTGATAAAAATAGTTCGTGCAAAATGATACTGAAAAAAATTAGCACTGGTTGGTATTTTTTCAATATTGAATACAACAAATAATACTACAAAACCTCTGTGAAAGAACAGGAAAACAATACTAAAAAATGTTCAATGTTGCCCTTTATTAAAGCTTGTTGTGGACACCGTTACTAACTTAACTAAATATTATTTAACACATCCGGTGATTACTACAAAAACGTTTTCGGTTAATGTCGAAATCTTGCGTTCATTCTAATAAAGGTATATCCTACCAAATAGAATAGAATTTGGATATTAAAAAATTTATTATTTTTAAAGCGCGGTCATATATGACAATGGTCATCCAGAAATATAGCAGTTTCGTCTTGAAATGATATTCGAACACAAAAATGTTGTCTTGTTAAAACCCATCTCGTGACATGATTAGGAACGTTGCATAATAGGATGCTACCGACTAGGAGTTTGTATGCAGTTTCAAGAGAGGAGCCCATCTGCAACATCACGAATGAAGATTATTGCACTAACCTTTTTGATGTTTGACTATAATTTTAAAAAAAACAGAAAAATTATGTAAAGAAACGAAAAATTTCACTTTTATTAAATAAAAGTTTTTATTTATTAGAATGCATCGATGCTTTATTCGACAAAACACATTCAAATTTTATTTTAGGTAATTTTGCGAGGCGAGGTAATTTTGACACCAACATAACAAAAACCAAAAGTATCTTGAAACGACAGCTATACATCTAAATTTACTGAAAAGTTACCATACGTGTTTGGAAATTAATTCGTGAATTCATTATTTGAATTTTACTGTGAAATTGACCATCAATTTCCGAAAATAGCTATAATAGGTTATCGTTGCATGAAACTAGAAATATTAATATGTAATTACTAGCTAGCTAACCCATGGAATCAAGAATAGATTATCTAAATCTATATAAGTAATATGGGGGAGGAGGTTCAAATATTTGGGTTCTGTTACCACTCACGATAACAGTGTGGGTGAGGATATTAAAGTGCGGCTAGCAGATGGCAGTCGTTCTTTGTATCCTCTAAGGCCACTGCTAAAATCTAAACACTTATCAAGTGCCGTGAAGCTGAAGCTTTACAAAGCGTTGATCAGGCCCGTTGTTATGTTTGGATGTGAAAGTTGGGCGCTGACGGATGAGTACGAGAGATGGCTCCTAACATTTGAGAGAAGAGTCATGCGAGTGATTTACGGCCCAAAACGCGAAATAGATGGTACCTACCGAGCTCTGTACAATATCGAGATCAGAGATCTGATGAAGATCTCCGATATTGTACATGAAATAAGATCTCAGCGAGTACGCTGGCTCGGGCACGTTCTGCGTTCTGATCCGGAACGAATTGTGCAGCGATCTATCAAAGGAGAGCCACCATATGGTAGGCGCAGAGGTCGTTGCAGGCGACGATGGCTCCACGGTGTAGAGAACGACTTGGCCTCTTCAGATTGTCTTAGACAGTATGAAGACCATGCTCGGGATCGAAACCGCTGGAGCCGAATTGTTGACTCAGTAAGGGGCCAGTAATGGCCTTTAAAACTGTTTAATTAATTATATAAATAATATTATATGTATAGTTTTCCATTAAGCCGCAAATGTCTTTGCTAAATTATTTCAATCATTCACACCAACTAATAACTCTAGTCCTTTGCTTATTTATTTTTATTACTTACATATTTGCAATCTGTTACGTTAAATCTTTCAACTTTTTCGCATTTTTCTATTAGCGTTTTAACTTTACGCCGTTGTCATCAAATGAAGAACGGGGAGGATTGACTCTGTGACATGAATGAGAGATCGGCTTTTGGGGTTCGAACCTGGATTTAACCACTATGCACTTGGTCAGTAATAACTATATTTTCTTGATTTTATTAGTGATCATTTACTTATTTGAAATGCAAACGACTTACAGACGAAAATCTTCGACATGCTGTCATGTAATTTTTAAATTATTCTTGAGGTTTAATTGACTAAGAATTTTGTTGTGTATAATGATAAAAAATTCAATATTAAAAGACTACAAAAGCGAATTTTTAAATTTTCAATTTTCTTATCATATTGTGAGTATGTACAAAGTACATACAAATTTTATGTTAAATATGTAATTGAATGTGTGTCTCGATAGTTATCAATTTTATAGAATTACTAAATGAATAAATAGTGTGTACAGTGTACACAATATGCATACATCAAAATGTTTGTACTGATAATGAAATTGTAAAAATACTTTGATGTTTGGAAAGGGCGTTTACTTTGATATATGTAGTTATAAACATGATACTTATAGAATTTCGAATGAAATTACTCATTATGTAAGTAAGTACATAATACAGATATATGAGGATTAGCAACCTTGTATACCCATTACCTATTCAACGTAGATACGCACGTATTTTAATACGTGCCAAAATTGTAATAGGTACATACATATGTATATGACAAAAATGTCTATAAAATAATTTAATTTGGCTTATCAAATTACACATGATTTCCGATTACATACGATTTATTTTTTAATTTTCGTTAGCAAAATTTGTGTACATTGCATACAAAGGTATAAAATTCTAAATTCATATACATATATACGAAATGAATTTATTATTGTACGAAAAGCAAATCTTTTTAATATACATATACATACAAAATATATATATATATATATATATATATATATATATATATATATATATATATATATATATATATATATATATATATATATATATATATATATATATATATATATATATATATATATATATGTATATATATATATATATATATATATATGTATATATATATATATATATATATATATATATATATATATATACATATATATATATATATATATATATATATATATATATATATATTATATAGTATCAATCTACAATGAAGTTCTATATACAATATAAAGAATTATATGACACAGCTACATATGTAAATGGATCATTTCTAATGAAGTTTGACCTATTAATTGATGTGTTAGAAAATGTATTCACAAAGCCAAACAAATCCCCCACGTTGAATAAAATCCGCAATTATTCAGATTTCGATCACAATTATAATTATGTAGTACACAAAAAATTATTGAACCTTGAAAAATTAGTTATCGACCATGTGGTGCGGTGTAATTATATTAACACTTTCATGCCAACTGTGTATTTTACGATTTATAGTTTGTATTATTTTTTTATTTATACTGTGCGACATGATGAATGACAAAACCAATACACAGCTTCAGGTTAAAATAATGACAAATCATTATATGGATGATTATAATGTTTTCATATATGTATAGATATACATACTACATTTATATACAATAAAAGGTTCATAGGCGTGTTACAATGATCAATTAAGAAAATTGAGAGATTTACGGAATGATAAAATTTATGGCAATAAAAATATAGCCATAAAAAAAAGAAAGTAAGAACTGATAATTAATTACTGAAGTTGAATGGATTTAAAAATTACGACAATAGAAAATTTGAATTTCCGAGATATTTATTCTAGTCGTAAATAATATGTATCTGAATATGACTGTTTTATTTTAAAAGCCCAGCTGACTATTGAACCTAGACGAAGATGGATTATGTTTTTAAAATTTGAGTACTTTTTAAATCAAAAATTTCTGGAGAGAAAATTTAAATGAAAATGTGATGGGCTTTAAGATAAATTTCAGATAAATGTTAGTGCAACTAATTAGCTTGGAAATTAAGATAGAACTCCACATACATACATATGTATATTTGAATCTTAATTTGTTGCCATATAATGATTGAAACGGATGAAACTTGAAACATACTCGTAAATATTAAATTGACCAAAATCCATTAATAATTTTAATTAATAATTTTAAAAGATATTTTCTGAATTGAACTGTAGATTGGCCCAATGAATAGCCGATGTTTTAGGATGTGACGAATGTAATTTGAATAAATTTTTCAAAATGTTAAATACAAATGGTTTTTATGGAAATGAACTAGAATTTGAATATGTTTAAGGAGTTAGATTAAAAAAATTGATTTACTTTATCCAACTACACTGATTTTTTTGACAAAGTTGAAATAAGCTAATTCAATTTTTTCTATTTTTGTAACTAAATTATGAACCATTATATTGTTTTTGACATCAAACTATGTGTACTTTAAAATGAAATACAAAGCTATTCTTTCAATAATCTTAAGTTACTTCTATAATTAATTAAAATAAGTAAAAAAGTCAAAAACAGACAATTTATTGTTTCTTCATTCCGTTATTCTTTAAAAAAAGCTCAATCCAATAGCAAAAAAACCTTCATATTTAAATATTAGCATTGTGTAATGAATCATGTACATTCATCATTCCGCTATTATATTTTCTGGTTTTGCTTCTTTTCTCCTGAAAATGAATAATATGTCTTAAACCTAAATCCAAAAAACTGTTGATTATTTGCAAAACAAAAAATTAATACAATATTTGCAATTCACGTTAACTTAACAGAAAAATAAATAATCACAAAATTGTATAAGAAAATCTTCTAATAATTGATGAATTTACAATAAATCTTCGAATATACATCATACATAAATCTCTGGGAGAAAATTACCACTAATTTGTTTGTGTCTAATGATTATACGGACGATAATCTTGACTAAAATTATTTAAATTAATTTTTATTGATTTTTATATGAGTAATAGAGTCACGATTAAAAGCAGAAATCGCATTTACTCCATGGAACTATTTGAAATTTAAATGAGGATAATTTGACTAATTTGACTGTTCGATTCGCACTTCTTTCCTTCAGAAATTTTTATAACTTTAAATTTGCCTGATGAATTAACCATTGAACTTTAATTCATTTTATTTGAAAACATAACACATCAAATGCGTCCGTGGGTTGTGCGCTAAATTTATATTTAATGGAATTTCCGCAGTAGAATTCATACGATTTCAAATGAATGACGCGTTTCAAAGTTTTAAAGAAATTTATAAATTACCCAAAATATTATCAGTGGTATTTACCGGCAGAGAATTGGGTAAGCGACATTGAAAAAAAGGGCTAACAGTTTTAACAAATTTTCAAAATGGAAAAATATGAAAATACTCGCTCACATTATATTTAAAATGAAAGTTATATACAAAATAATTAAGACATATAGTGCTTGCTAACATTTTCAGAATTCGAAACCAGATTTCAAAAAAATTTAACAATTTCAACGTCTTAATCTGTAATGATTCTAAGAAAGCACTTAACTTTAGTGATTTTATAAATATTTTGCAATTTCTCAATGAATTTCATTAATTCATTTCATTTGTCATTTGTTCTGTTCAATTTCTAATATAGAACGTAATCATTACGTGATTGCAGTTTTTATGAAAATATTCAACAGTAAAATTTCGCAGTAGTGAAAAACTTGTTACAAATTCTCAGTTTCAAAATATGTACATATGTAATCAAACATCGACCATTTCTCTTAAATCAAATACATTTTAATCAAACAATTGAAAGAACATTAATAATTGCAATTATTATCAAAAACAAATTACAAATAAATCATAAGCTCATCTAAAGCACTTATCAATAATCAAAATCAGCGATAAAATTGAACTAAAATACATATGCATACAGACATTTGGGAACAATATAATGTACATATGTATATGCGGACGATAACTCCGCGCCAATTGTAATTTAATTTAGTAAAGAATAACAACAGCACTATAATAATTACAATGAAATCAGAAAATGATTTTAATTTTATTTATGTTTTTATGTAATTCATTTAGCATTGACAAAATTTTGCTGACGATAACGAAATAAACACAAGCCGAGCATACACCCACCCAACCAAAAACAATGGCAATAAAAAAAACAGAAAAATATTTTCAATAACTGAGCAAACACACAATGAAAATTCATTCAATGAAATACAGAAAATGTACCGCATCGATGGTATTTATAAATGGTAGTAATTCTGTGACTTTGTGCTGCTTCCATCTGCTCGTTCGTATATCCATGTTACGATTCGATATTCTCGTATGTATGATAGTTTTGTTTGTCTAGTTTTTTCTGTAAATTTACAATTAATATTTCATATAATTGTTGTTCGCTATTTGTATGATTGATATTAAATTGCAAATTTTTTATTGATTATTTTATGTTTTTACATATTTACAATATACATATACGCCAAAAAAATATAAAAATATAAACGGTAACTACACTGTAGGTAGCAGCACAATGCTGTTGCTTATGAAGTGCATTATACATATTTATGCATGTGCATTGTACATGCTTGGTTTTTGAAAATTTTTAAATTCTGGACTATGTATTAGTTGATTGATTGATTTTAATATTATTGTTGTGTTGGCTCATTTTACAATGACTTGTACGATCTGATGGGATCTATTCCCGAGCACGATGTTACAGTGGTAATTGGGGACTTAAATGCTAGAGCTGGCAGCAATCAGGCCGACTTGTGTGAAAACATAGGTTGTCAGTGCTGCTCAACAGACTTTAGGTATAGTGAAAGTCAGACCCAGGAATGATTAAGATCCCCGATCTGATGAAGATCCCCGATATTGTACATGAAGTCAGATCTCAGCGAGTATGCTAGCTCGGTCACGTTCTGCGTGCTGATCCGGAACGAATTGTGCAGCGATCTCTGAAAGAAGAGCCCCCATATGGTAGACGCAGAGGTCGTTGCAAGCGACGATGGCTCCACGATGTAGGGAACGACTTGGCCTCTTCTGACTGTCTTAGACAGTATGAAGACTATGCTCAGGATCGAAACCATTGGAGCCAAATTGTGAACTCAGTAAGAGGCCAGTAATGGCCTTTAAAACTGTTTATTATTATTATTGTGTTGGATTAAGGAAACAAATATTTAATATTTTATGCGGATAATTTGTATTTGTAGTCTCTGAATTAGATTCCAAAGAAGAACAAATTCTGTAAATTTCAAATTTCAAAAGATTCATTAAAGTTCCTTTCATTTTAAATTTGTGTCTAGTCAATTCTTAATTTACATATCTTTCAAAATTTAAAATCTAGAAAAACTAAATTTGCATTTTAATTATTATCAAAATTTAGCCAAAGTTTAAAATGAAATCCCACTTCTAATCAACTTTATTTCCAAATAAGTGTTCTTCACTAAACATTATTTTACAATTTCATAATCTTAAAATTATAATAATAAGGAAACCATTCTATATTATTATAATAATCCATTTATCCAGTGCAAGACGGATTTAGTTACTCTTACGTACCCATACAATTTATTATATATTTTTATTTATTTTCATCATTCTAATTTATCAAACTAGATAGTTTTTATATATATAATGGTATATCACTTCTAACTACCTTTGACCCAATAATCTAATTTAACTGTATGTTAAATGAATTACTAATTAACTATATTTACAAATAAATATCCTTATGTTATTTTGCGGATAACTTTTACCATTGAAAAAATAGAATGGGTTATCCAATGTAAGACGAATCTAGTTACAAAAAATTCAAATAAACCTACATTTTTTTAATGAAATATTATTTTTACATATTATATTCAGATAGTTTCAAAACTGAATAAACTAAAGCGGAACCAATTGCTATTCCCGTTTATTATATCTCACAACTTCTTAACTACATATTTAAATAAATATGTAAATATTTAATTACATTCGCATTATCTACAAGCGCCATGATGCCAATAAAATCACAATTACAAAATCAATTGATCAAAAAATAAGAATGCTGAAACGCCCTTTCTAACCCAAAGCAACATCAAATGCCTATTTCAATTTTTCATAAACACTACAGACACTAAAAGTACTAATGTATGAGGGTTATTTACACTCGAAATATTTATTTACTTATTTTCTTACAAAAATCTAGCAACTTGAGAATTACACTTGAATCGAAATAAATACTATACGTCAAGAATCAATTGCACTCATTGGTACTTAATTACATAAAATGATGTTTTTTTCTAAACTCGTTATCATTGACCTATTTATATTAGTAAAATAATAAATATAGAGAAACTAGTCGATAATTCTAATTTTATCGATTAGAATTATCGCAAATAAAAAAAAAATTAAAAACACGATTTATCATTCATAGTATAAACTACACATACGAAAACCACAACTACACGCTAATATTGTTTGTATTTAATTATAACACCTTGGTGATTACATAACTTTGAACAAGTAAGACAAAAGTAAGACAAATTGATAAAATAGAAAAAATAAATAGTTTTAATTTCCTATTTTAAGAATTAAGTAGTTGTAATTTTTTTTAAACGGATAATAAAAAGATCATTATTTCTCGTATTTTATCTAAATTAAGCATGAAATTGTGTTTAAGATATATACAACGACAACGTCGACATACATTATAATAGTACTATGCAAATTTATATTACTATATACTTAAGTACCTACAATAAGAAACAGAAAAAGAGCAATAAATTCATTCTAATTTAAGAAATTCTTGCAATGCCTAAGAGTGTTTTCTTTTGATTTTATACTTTGAAAATGCATGATTTGGGGAATTGCTGGACAAGTGTAGAATTTATTTCTAGAGATCGTAGTCTGATTAATTTGTTATGTTTTATCAAGCACGCATCTTATTGCATAATAAGATTGAATGATATAATACGCCAAGTCAATATATTTGTAAATTAAATGTTGAGGCGAAAGACGCCGTTAAGAATTTCAACAGAGAAATCCTTTCCAGTTTGCTCTGTTTACTTTCAACAAGTTCTCGATTTTTAAACTACATCATCAGTGGTTCAAACCCGTTAAATAACTCAAAAACGTCTAACAGTTAATCAACTTCAATTAAACCTCACCCATCACAAAAATCATATTTATGGCGTTCAAGAAATAAAACATTTGTAGTGGAACCAACACATTCCTTGACATTATGTTTGAAATTATTTGAATACATTGAATTTTAAATATAAAACAATCTCACTCTATGGACGAAATACATACCTACATTTTTGGGGTTATACAACTTGTATGGTTTAGACTTTATAGTTTGACCATAGACAATCATACTAGATTTCTCATTTGTATAATAACAGAGGAGTACAACAAACTTCTGATTTTTCCTGTCATTGTTGTGTTGGTGCATTCTATTGTATACACAAGAATCAGTAGTTTTCTAACGAAGAAATATAATTTACAACTATAAAAAAATATACAATTTACCATTTTACGAGACAACTTTATGCAACTTACTGAAAAGCTAAGCTTTCGTGAATTGTATCCGATGAATTTATTTTCTTTCTGTAGGGTAATTATAGCCCTTTTTTGTGTATTCAGTTGCTTGTGAATTGAATCACGTTCCATTAATAAATCGAATAAATGACTAAATCTTTTTTTCTGTATGCATTGTTGCGAATGTCTGATATCAGATCACCCTATTTTTCATCATAATTATATTTATAAAAATGTGTATATTAAATAAAAAAGGCGATTGTTGCTGCCGTCAAAATAGTACGGAAAAAGCGAAAATGGTGGAAGGCCGAGGTTCTGAAAGTACAACAACTCAGCAATGAGCGCAGTTCACGTAATTTCTTTAAAGGAATTACTGGGTTGCACCATACTTTCAGGCCTGGCTCAACTGGCATTCGGGACCGGAATGGAAACCTCTGTGTCAACATCGACGCAGTACTAGACGCATGGAATGGACACTTTACCGATCTGCTTGGTGTTCATCATGCGACACAGGCTATAGTTGAGTCTCCTCAAATACAGACTGCGAGGATTTGCATTGAGGATCCATCCCATGAGGAATTCATTAAGGCCATGCAGAGACTAAAACGAAACCAATCACCTGGAGTGGACTACATTAATTCGGAGCTCTTAATATTCGGAGGGAATACTTTGTGGAACTGTCTTTTCGACCTTATTCGTTTAGTATGGCGAATCGAACTAATGCTTGACGAATGGAAAGTGGCCGCGATGTGCCCTATCTCCAAGAAAGGAGACTGCTTGAAGTGTAAGAATTATCGATCCTTTACACAGCATACAAGATACTGCCCTACACCATATTGGATACAATCACCCCTCTTGCGGATGTTAGTGAGTATCAAGGAGGATTTCGTCTGAATCGCTCAGTCACTGATCAGGTTTTTTCGCTGCGGATGTTTCTATCTAAATATGTTCGTACATCAGGTGTTCCTGGATTTCCGGCAGGCCTATGACTCGATCAATCGAGAGAGTTTGTGGTCTGCACTGGAACACCTAGGTATGCCAACAAAATTGGTACGATTGTGTAGAATGACAATGACACAGTCTCAATGCTGTGTTAAACTTGAGAAAAGCCTATCAAGAATTTTTGCAGTTAACTCGAGTGTTCGGCAGGGATATATATATATATATATATATATATATATATATATATATATATATATATATATATATATATATATATATATATATAAAGGGTGGGCCATTTAAAAGTTTAAATTTTAAAATGCAATAAAACAAAAACGGTTTGAAATTTTGCCAAATTAATTTTTTTGTTGTGAAGTACAATTGTTCCGGTTAGAGATGGAATATTATTTCATTCATATGGCTGTCGCGGCTGGCCTCACAGTACCCCATTCGATCAAACCGATTTTCCAGCACTTTTTCGAGTGTATGGGGTCGTATCTCGGCGATAGCCTTCAAATGCTCAGTTGTCTCTGGTTTGTCGGCATAACAGTTGTCTTTAACGGCGCCCCACAGAAAATAGTCCAATGGTGTTAAATCGCAGCTTCTTGCCGGCCAATTGGCATCACCATTTCGGGTAATTAAACGGCCATCAAACGTTTGACGCAATAAATCGATTGTGGCATGAGATGTGTGGCAAGTTGCACCATCCTGTTGAAACCAAACATCGTTCACATCAATACCATAAAGAGCGCGCGCGAAAAAATCGGTTATCATGGTGCGATAGGTGTCTCCATTGACCGTAATGGTTGCGCCGTCCTCATTTTCAAAGAAATATGGGCCAATGATGCCTCCGCTCCACAAGCCGCACCAAACAGTCACTCGTAATGGGTGCATTGGCTTCTGTAAGAACCCACGTGAGGGTTTTTTGAGCCGCAAATACGGCAATTTTGCTTATTAACGTACCCACCACGATGAAATTGGGGTTCATCCGAAAAGATGATTTTTTTGGCAAATTCGAATGGGATACTGCGAGGCCAGCCGCGGTAGCCATATGAATGAAATAATATTTCATCTCTAACCGGAACAATTGTACTTCACAACAATATATATATATATATATATATATATATATATATATATATATATATATATATATATATATATATATATATATATATACATATATATATATATATATATATTTATATATATATATATATATATATATATATATATATATACATATATATATATATATATATATATATATATATATATATATATATATATATATATATATATATATATATATATATATATATATATATATATATATATATATATATATATATATATATATATATATATATATATATATATATATATATATACATATATATATATAATAATTTATATAATTTATAATAAAAATTAAATATGAATTTATCAATCAAGAATTTTTATTTATTTTCTATTCCTACTACATACAAACAGTAGGAATAGAAAATAAATAATATAGCGAGATTCAATAAGAGCTATATCATTAGAAGGTAACCATAATTATACGGAAAACGAAGTAAACCCTTGCCAACAAAATTAGAAACCAGAAGAATTGAAATAATCATCGTGTTCTATATTTATAACCTAAAATTCCACATTTTATATTGAAATAAAGAAATAATTGTTTCTATTGAGTTGAAAAATTAAAAAAAAAAATTATAAGCTGAAAATTAATATAAACATTGAATTTAAAATGATAATGTATTTTAAAGGATTTGGATAAAACATCAAAGATAATTTTTATTTAAATGATTAAATATCTACCTAAATGATTTTAAGATACAAATGTGAAAACATAGCTTAAATTAAATTGGATTTTATACAGATCTAAACGTTTACATTTGTATATTAAATTTCTTTAATTGTTGCTTTATTTGCATTATTGTTCAAATTTAATGAAATTCATAGAAAATTGAGGATATTATTAAGAAGGGTTTTTTATTTGTTAATGCTAAAAAATAATAAATTAAAAGAAATGTAAGAAAAAAACAATTTTAATAACATAATTCATTCCATTATATTTTTCATTATTACTTATATCGTTGGGGATATTCTAAGATCACATAATCATCATTATATTCCATTTATTTTTCTGTGGAATGAATAAACCAAAATATCTAAAGAATCGCTATAAAACTTTTCTCATCAAAGAGTACTTATGGCGATTCTTTAAACAACAGCAGGAATACCAGTAGTTCAATATAATAACGTACTTAATTTTATTACATAAATACCACAGTTCAACATTCCGACCAGACGTCCCGCTATGACCAAACAAGAATCAGTTTAGCCAATTATTGATATGACAGCAAAATTTGTGTATTGTTAAGGCATTCTAATTTATTGATAACATATATGATTATAATTATTATTATGATTTGAAAGATTATTGAAATTTTTATTTTGATTCTATTGTCATAAAATTTGAATGATTGAAATTTAGAAAATATCTATGAATGACAACAATAATAACCAGCAACATAAAAAAGAAAACTTATTTTCATAGGTTGTGATAATTTCATTTCCTGCTGGTCTAGTTTATGGTTGTGTGCTGTGTGTTTATATTTATGTATGTATTATGTATAATATATAAGAATTTATATATTATACGTAATATAATACCATTCAAGCATTATTATCGAAATAAATTATGATTTTATTGTTATGGTAAATTAAATTTAATAATAATAAAATTTATAAATAATCCAACAGAAAGGAAAAAAGGTTGGTTTCTGCTATTTCGACGACTTTATTCTAAGCAATAATAATAATAAACCCATGTTTGGTAATAAATATTTGCAATTTTATTGGTGTGGTATTTTGTATAATATATACTCTCGAATATTTTTTCGACCAGTTGCTAACATCAAAACATTGATCTTTTGAGTTCTAAATTGTAATAAATCATTATATTTTATTATTAGATATAATTTATTATCACATGTGTTTATTGATTGAGTTTTGTGATTTTTTTAAGAAGACCCGTAAAAAGATTGTTTTTAAACAGATTGTCAATATTCAGTTTTTTTTTTTGTTATTTGGATCTAGTACTATAAAGAAATTTTTATAGGATAATAAATTGAATTCGATTCAAGCGGTCTGATGTTATTTTTTTATTTGTTGTGAACTAGAAGTAAGATAATGTAAAGGTATTCTACACATAAAAGAGACATTTATATTTTGAAACTAAACTGGGATTAATTTATTTGAATTTGGGTTATTTATTAAGGCCTCATCGATTTTGATATAATTCTGAAGATAAAAATGTAAAGAAATGTCAATCCATTTTCTCTAAAACAGTAATAATTATGTAGTTGAATTTCTAACATACATTTCAGAACTATTTTGTAGAATTAAATTTGTGATTTCGAAGTTCTATATAACTCGGATAGCCATGAGCAACCAATTGACATCCATATACTGGACAAAAATGAAGTATTCAAATTTTAGTAATGTAGATACAAAATACGACTTCTAGGTTTAACACGATCTATGATAACCTCTGCTACACTAGTAACCTATATAATAAAAGGGCTCAGGTATTTGCAGGTATTTTTTCTCCATGCTTCTAGCTTCACGAAAATGTACTGCAAGACATCTGTACCGCGGGCCAATATAACATAATTACATTATTTTCATCATTAAACAACGTATACTGCAGTATCATACCAACTCAACAAATCAAAAATTGTTCATATTTTGCTTCACGAAAATGTACTGAGGAACATCTGTACCACGGGCCAAAATAAGGAGTGAAATTGTTTTCATCTTTAAAAATTGTACTGCAGTACAATAAAATGAACTATGTTCGTACGATAATTAAGCGAAAATTATTTTGTTTTTTCTTTATCTTGTGAAATTGTACTGTAATATGCGGTACTGCAGAGCATTTTTGTGAAGCTTGCCTCAGTTCTTTAAATTAGAGTTACTACTACTAAAATCGCTAAGCCGTTGTCTCTAAAATCATAAATCAGATAGTTTGGCTGGAACCTATTCATTTTCAGTCTGACTGTACCAGTAGTTCAAGTGATTCTTCCACTCTGTTGGCATTCAGTCCTACTCATTCTTCTTAATTTCTACAACTATTATCAACATTTAATTGGAAATTGTACCATTAAATCATGTTTTTCTTCTAATCTATTGATTGTTTAACCACACCGATCACCTGGTAAAATTCTAGAATTTTGTTGTTTTATGACTTATGAATTAAACCGGGTTCCTCTTGTAGTTCTGGCGGGCGAGCAACAGCGGCCAGTGATATGATTTCCTATAAATCTTATTTAGTTCTATTACACAGTTCTTTTTATAAAAAATCTCAACGACAAACAACACAAATTACAAACGTTAAACACAATCGCAAAATTGTATATTATTCATCATATACGTATACGCAAATCTCAGTCTCAATCTGTGTTTTGCGACAAAAAACCGACGTTCAGAACTGTAACAGTTAAAGATAAACACATTTCGACATTTCAAAATATATATATAAAAAACAACGAACGAATTGTGCAGCGATCTCTGAAAGGAGAGCCACCATATGGTAGGCGCAGAGGTCGTTGCAGGCGACGATGGCTCCACGATGTAGAGAACGACTTGGCCTCTTCAGATTGTCTAAGACAGTATGAAGACCAAGCTCAGGATCGAAACCGTTGGAGCCAGATTGTTGATTCAGTAAGGGGCCAGTAATGGCCTTTAACACTGTTATTATTATTATATAAAAAACAAAATTTAAAAATTTTTATTTAGATTTATTTAAAAAACTTAATTAAATTAAAATTAAATCGAATTAAATAATCAATAACTAATAATAATTATCAGCTTAGTGTTGCAGCTGAAACATGATGACGATCACTAAGTTTTATTTATTTTCATTTATTTACTTTCCATACTTACATAAATTCATTATGGTAATGATGACTGTGCTACGTTTACAACAGTACCATAAAAATATGTAGCCAACAAGTATTATGGTGTGAACGCAAATTAAAATATTTTAATGACATACTTTTTATGATATTTCAATAAAGTATGTATCAAAAAAGTATTGCTATAATATGGTATCGTGTAAAACCAACTTCAAAATTTAAAATTATATTTTATAGTTATGAAGTTCTTCACAACAAAATACTTTCTGTCAAACCAATAAAGTAATAAAGATTTATAGTATGGGCTTAGAGGAATAATATAATATAGATGTTCTTGTCTTTGGTAAGGGAATTACATTGCAGTAATAATGTTACATGTTATAAACCGAACAAGAAAAATATATTATGTATTAGTAAAATAAAAATTATATATTTCGTAAACGTGGTATAAATCACTGAATTATTTATTATATTTGATTCTCAGAAAAAATATCGCCGAGTTCGCAATTATTAGTTCTGTTTTTTGTTCTTCGATATTCAAGTTTTACTCCATGTAAAATCAAAATCTATTATTTTTTTTGTGGAAAGATTCTGTTAAACCAAGAAAATCATTCAATCTAGATTATCTATCCAAACATTGAATATTAGTTGAATTTGTTTTAACTAAATTGGACTTACACTGGATAAACGGGGTAGTGCGATGCAATAAAAAAACACGATTGTTATGAGTTTTGTTTCAGACGAATTTACAAATTTTAATTACCAGTAGCCTAATTCTATAACGAATAAGATAACGTGAAAACGCGAAAACGAGTACTTTACACGTTTTCATACCAAAATGGTATTCTATAACTTTACACCAAGATAAATTAAAAAATCGGTAAGATATTAAACGTCAATAAACTACACATACAATTTATCTTGTGTAGTTCGTTTTCACGGATAAAACTTTAAAAATTAAAACTAAAATTTCACGAAGAAGGCGGGCTAGTGCCGAACAAAAAAACCATGTTTGTCCTTGTTACTCTTTATATTATATTATGAAATGAAACACTAACAAAACGTCAAAGTGGTTTTAGACGCGATAAAATTATTCAGCAAGAAAAAATTTACACGCTACTTTGTTTTATAGAATACCATTTAACCTAAATAAGATAGAAATTGTGTAAATTTTTTTTGTGTAAACTTTTTCAATGTTTCGTTTTTTCACATTATCTTTTTTTTACAGAATTAGACCACAGGTTAGTGACAAGTGGTCTAAGATCCATCAAATACAAACAATAAACAAATCATAAAATGCAGAGGTGATTTTCAAGTTTTTTATTTATCCCCAAAATGTATAGAGCAAATGTGATATCAATAAAAATATCAATGATTACCAAAAATAATTCTCAATATGCGTAAATAATGTCATAAACTATGTATCTTTGATATAACCCCGTGAACAGAAACACGCAAACGAGAATGTTTTTGTTATTTTTTTTTCTAGCGAATCGTGTGTCAGAAATAATTATATTCTTCATGATAAAATTTATATTTTACGGTTTAACGTAATGAATTATTTCTAAACCTTTAAATCAATATTCTACAAACTATAGTATACATACCATACGCTTTGTACAAACTATCTACGAATTGTGTTAAAGAATCAGTTGTAGAACAGAATATTGATTTCTATATAAAGAAATGAAATTTAATCTATCAGTGACTTTTAAGAAAATCCCGAAATAAACATAATTACTTTCACGATTTTTTGATAAGTTCTGTTTTTATTTCAATTTAATAAGTTCAATTTTTCATCGATGAACCGTGAAATTTGAATTTAAATTCTTCTTTTGGAAAAGAAGGAATTGAAATCTGAAATTATATATTGATATGTACATACTACATACATGGTAAGTAGGTAAGTAGAAATATTGTTGTGAGAATAATTGGGCCGAATGCAGAAAAAATAGCACATGCTAAAATTAAATGTTATCCGTGATTTGGTGGAAGAAAAAGCATTTGCTAATTTTTAGATATTAAAAGAAAATTGGAATAAATTAAAATTCCTAACCATGTAATCACGTTCTGACCCACCGAGAATTAATACGGTTCCCTAAAAAATTTTGATTTAAGTTAAAAAAATACAAATGGAATTGAATTTTGTATTAGTGTAAATTTTAGAATATATACATATTTATATCATTCAATGATTGACTCTATTTAAATTTTTTGCATGTTTAGAAGCATGTTTAATTATGGGTAATAAAATATTTGCACTAAAATTCACAACATAACTATGTATACATCTTTCAGATGTAATATTTCATTACAAAAGTCAACGCTGATGTCATTTCAAACAATCAAACAACGACACTGTAGTAGTTTCAAATATATTATAATCCGTGCGGTATTAAAATTCCTCACAAAAAAAGTAAAATGTGCAAAATAAAAATACGACGAAGAAAAATAAGTGGACGACCAAGTAACGAACACAAACTGAAAGAAACAGCGGAAAGGTTTCGAATATCTAAAAAAAGTTTAAAAATTGTACATGATTAAAAATGGGGCAATAATTTTCACTATTACGCCTATACTATTAACTAGAAATGTAGATTTATTTACAATTCTTGAATTCTCAAACACAAGCGCCGAAAATGTTTAAGCCGTATTAAAAGAAATACCGATCGGAATGTTGTAAGATGTTAGCAGCTTTGGAGCTGCATGAGGCTACAATTCAGCAGACATTATCAACACAATAACTGGAGGTGTAAAATGAGTTTATTATTATGACTATGAGTCAAACCATGAATTTGTGTGGCGTAGGAAAAGTCTAACACTTTAATAGATTAAAGCAAAAAACAAGACTAGAATACTATTGACATTCTAAGTCTTTTAAAGGAATTTATAATATTAACAAAAGACGTATTCTCATTGCAAGACAACACACTACTACACAAGGCAAAAACTGCCATGTTTCCAAATGCTATGAAAACTGATTTGGCGCTTAGCAATTATTATTGTTTTTAGTTGAAGAAAGACTTACGTGGTAAACATTTTACATTTATATGATGTAGGTTGTAGAAGGTATATTTTTATATTGAAAATACAGGCACGTTTTGTTTCATTATTATTTAGAAGAAAATTATTTTTCCAAAGTTTAAATTGGATGGATATTTTCAAAATTATACAGTTTGAATAGAAACTAAAATGTTTACGGGAAAATCAGAATAGGGCGACAAATGTATTTATTTTGTTGTGCAATGCGTTCCAGGAGTGGAATAAATAACAGTCCTACAACGCGACAATTCATGGCTGCCAATAAACTGCTATTATATGAAAACAGAAGCTGTTTTCAAAAGATTCAATAGATATGTTGGATACTTTATGAAGAAACAAATATTCTTGCCCCACAATTTCTGCACCAAAACACGATATCACCTTTCCAAGAAAATCTTATCGAGTATATAAATGATTATGCTGTAATGCTAATAAAATTATGAAATGCACCGAATGCCTAAATTGAACCTAATCAAAATATGATGCAGCCCACACAACAGCAAATAACAACAAATTGTTTTTGAAAACCAAAGATGGTTTATTGAACCCGGCTAAAGAATATAACTGATCTGTGGATCATTAAGATGAAAAGTCAAGGCGAGAGGCTGGCGTTAAAATTTTTACAATATGTAAATAATGCCGTGTCGTCATGACATAATCACTAATTTGGCACAAAAATTGATAAATACAACATAATATGCAAGTTGACTAAAGTTAAAATAAAATTGTTGACCAATATCACGACAAATTAACTAGGCAAATGCGACATACATAAGTCAGCAATTGAGAAGGATAGTAATATTTCGGAATGAATAACCATATATTGTATATAATTACAAACAATATTAATTAAATATTATAAATTATTAATTTAAATAAAAATTAACTAAATAAAATTAGATAACAGCTGTGTTTCATTCAAATAAATTTTTGTTTAACATTTGATTTTTTAACCAAATATTTCTCGAACATTTTTTGTATTTTAAATTTTAAGGGTTTAGTAGTAAGAAATAATGTTAAAACTGTCTGAAAATAGTTAATAGAATGTAATAAAGCCAAAATATAACTAATTGTATAAACTGGTTTTAATGTCTTACATTTTACTATTCCAAAGTCTTATTGAATTACATTTAGTATATGTGAAAAATGTGAAAACTATTTGATTTCGAATAATTTCGAAATTAAATTAGTTTTAGTGCGGTCCTATACAACTTGTGTAACAACGGATAAAAGTTATCCAAACTTATTACGAAAATGGTCGTTCTATAAAATGCATATTCCATAAAATGTGTGATAAGTTGCTAGTGAGCTGCGAATAAGTAGAACAGCGCGACAATTTGAAGAAACTGGTTCGATAGCAAATCACTAAGTATTTATTGACCATTTGGTGCGGTTTATGGGTCAATGACATCATAAAACCGCGGTTTTTTTAAATGAGCAATTGTTACCGTCAATTTCGAGTGATACTGTTAACTTAAACAAAATTTGTATGGCCCAAATTGAAGGAGGTGGATGCAAATCAGCTCTGGTTTCAACAAGATGTTTCCACATCCCATGCATGTTGTGAAACAATCGATCTATTCCCCTCTAAGTTCGATAATCGCTTAACTTCAAAAAACAAAGAGGTCAATTGGAAGTGAAGAGTATATCAATAATCCACACTTCAGAATCTGAAAGAAAACATCGGTTCAAATGTTTTCAAACCCGATGGTCATATGAACGAGTTTAATTCCACGTTTAATTATCATAAATGAACGTTTTAGATACAATACAAAATTTCCAATATTTTGCCAAAAATGTGTGTTTTAATTTCAAAAAACTTCCACGCTATCTGTTGGATCACCCTTTATATATTATTTAAAATTAATATTTTACGCCTTAAACAAAACACAACTATATTGTGTGTGTGCGCACAGTACACAAGCTCATAACATTAATTTCTTGAAATGATCATCAAATACTCCGTAGTAGTAGAAATTTATCACAATTCTTTTTAATCATAATTATATTCTATTTCCTTCAATTTAAAAGAAGAAGCAGCAAATATCGTAAAGTAAGTTTATGAATGTAAAAAATCTTAAAACACTTGAACAGCACATACTTATGTTAGATGATTAATTTTCTCATTTCTATGTACATAATTACAGTGCGATCTATTTTTAAAATGATTTAATTTAAAAAAAACGAAAAAACCGTTTCAATTTAATAGCAGAAAGATGTTATTTTAGCGTATTTATCACGATTTGCATATACGTAACGATTAAGGTAGCAATGTTATGAACAAACTTAAACATACAAATTATTGTAGCGGATAGAAATACCACAGCTTAGTAAGTATAGCAAAAATGTAAAATCAATATTCTAGAGCAGAAAGCTTTTTATTGTGCTTCACCATACAATACATTTAGATCTTAAAAATAACGCCATAATATTAAATTTAAAGCCGCCCTCATACGAATGATCCTATGGGTGTTTTGATCCGAACCCATGACGAAGTTAACATAACAAAGTTAAATTATTTCCATCTCACTATGCTATGAATTAATATTTTAATCATTTATTTTTGCTATGTTGTCTTCGTAACGAGGCCGGATCGAAAAAACCTTAAGGTAGTTCGTATGAAAGCAGCTTAAGTGTCATAAAATTTAATGCTGAATAATCTATTCTATAAAAATTATTATTATTATTAATAACCCACACATGTTTCGTAAACCCAAATTGCACAAACATGTTTTCCTAGAATACCACCACAGTATCCTTTGCTTGTCGTAGGAGGCGACTAAACGGTTGGATCGCTGGGCTGACGATCCGCATCCGTAAAAAAATAAGCTGTTTATAAAGTCAACAAAATTAAAAATGGATACCGCCAAAATAACACCGGACCCCCGCTCAAGTAGCCGGACACGAGATTTAGGATCGGCACGTGGAACGTGCAGTCACTTAAGAAACCAGGGGCGTTACAGGGCCTAATCACATGCATGAAGGAGTATCGGCTGGAACTCGTTGCTCTTCATAAAACTCGCTGGCCTAAAAGTGGAGACCGTGTGTCCCAGGGCTATACGTTGCTCTACAGTGGAGATGACCTCGGAAATCTTGGAGCTGGATTTCTTCTTGGGCCGCAGGTAAAGAAGGCTGTTTTGGAGTTCTAAGTAGTCAATAACCGATTGTGTAAGCTTCGCTTGTGCATGAAGTTAGCCAACCTGTCGATAATTTGTGTACATTTTTGCGCCAACAGAAGTCAGCCAGGCCCAAGATAAAGACTCATTTTACACTGACTTGGACGATCTGATGGGATCTATACCCGAACACGATATACCCTAAACGATGTTAGAATGGTAATTGGGGACTTTAATGCTAGAGCTGCCAGAAATCAGGCCGACTTGTGTGAAAACATAGGTCCGTCTCCCGACACGAAACTGGGACGGATAATGGTGAGAGAATGATGTACTTTGCAATTGCTCACGATCTTAGAGCAGCAAGCACATTTTCCCCTCACAAACAGATACATTTGGAAACATGGATCCATCCTCGCAAAATATCCCGCAACCAAATTGACCACGTGTTAATTTCAAAAGGGCGAGCTCGGGTTGTGCAGGATGTGAGAACTTATCGTTCAGCAACCAAATACGTAGGCAGCGATCATTATTTGGTCGCTGCAAAGCTGCGGTGGAAGTTTTCATACAGGTCCGGGAACACAGCGAAACGGATGGAACGTTTCGACTTTGAAGGTCTGATAAACGAAGATCAAAAGAAACGATATAAGGATCTTGTCAGCGACAACATTGAGGGAGCTAATTACATGTCGGACTGTGTGAACTCTTTCTGGGAAGCACGGAAAACTTCGGTTGTCAGTGCTGCTCAACACACTTTAGGTATAGTGAAAGTCAGACCCAAGAATGATTGGTTTGATGACGAGTGTCAGTTGAGCAAGTGTTGCAGTTGAGCAACAAAATGTAGCCCAGCCCATAGTGAAGTACAACGTCTCACAATCGCAAGAAAAAACAAGGCTACTCTTACTAGGAGCGCAGCTAAGCGGATTTGTAGACGGAAAAAGCGAAAATGATGGATGGCCGAGGTTCTGAAAGTACAACAACTCAGCAATGAGCGCAGTTCACGTAATTTCTTTAAAGGAATTACTGGATTGCACCATACTTTCAGGCCTGCGTCAACTGCCATTCAAGACCCGGATGGAAACCTCTGTGCCAACATCGACGCAGTACTCGACGCATGGAATGAACACTTTACCGACCTGCTTGTTGTTCATCAAGCGTCACAGACTGTAGTTGATTCACCTCAAATACAGACTGCGGAGATTTGCATTGAGGATCCACCCCATGAGGAATTCACTAGGGCCATGCAGAGACTAAAACTAAACCGCTCACCTGTACCTCGATTTTGTTACCTTTTTGAGACTATGGGACTAGGAGAGTAAAAATTACCGGAAAATAGTAATATTAGTGAGTATGTGTATTTGTGCGCATGCGCTGTTCAATTTGTGTATATTTTATTTTGACAAAAATTCAAATAATAGGATAATAAGTAAACATAATAATTTATGTACTATACTAATGACATAAACGTCAGTTCTCCGTCGCAATAGCAGGAGAAAACGGAGTGTAAGCACGAAAAATGTTAGTATTATTTTTGTTTTTTTTACCGATTTATACCGATTTGATAATTTTTGATGCTTAGCCTTATTAGGTGCGTTTTTTTATTAACAGAACTTCAAGTTCTATAAGAACATCGGGAATAATACTGGGAAATTTTAGTCGTGTTTTTTAATTCAAAAATTTTCTTATTGGAATGAAGTTCTGGATAAGAATTTTCTCGTTTTTTCAGTAAAATCCAAATGAATTTAATTTTTTATCAATAAATAAGATACATTTAATGTTAAACTACACATTTTAATTCACTATTATCGAAATAAAATCAAATTTAACTTTATTTTTCAATGTTCTGGATAAAACATTGGTTTTTTCAAGTTCGCGATAAATTCATAGTACACGAACTCGAAAAAAGAGGGAAATTTTAAAAGGAAATATTTTAAACAAATATTTTTCATTGTTTTATGTTTGATACCTGTATTATTTCACAATAGACGTCAAAAAATACAGTTAGAAGTTGAAATTTATTCAAATAAATAGAACTTAAATTAAATATATTGGTTAAACTAAAAAAAATGTCCCAGTATTATTCCCGATGTTCTTATAGAACTTGAAGTTCTGTTAATAAAAAAACGCACCATTTATTTAGTTTAACCAATATATTTAATTTAAGTTCTATTTATTTGAATAAATTTCAACTTCTAACTATATTTTTTGACGTCTATTGTGAAATAGTACAGGTATCAAGCATAAAACAATGAAAAATATTTGTTTAAAATATTTCCTTTTAAAATTTCCCTTTTTTTCGAGTTCGTGTACTATGAATTTATCGCGAACTTGAAAAAACAATGTTTTATCCAGAACATTGAAAAATAAAGTTAAATTTGATTTTATTTCGATAATAGTGAATTAAAATGTGTAGTTTAACATTAAATGTATCTTATTTATTGATAGAAAAAATTAAATTCATTTGGATTTTACTGAAAAAATGAGAAAATTCTTATCCAGAACTTCATTCCAATAAGAAAATTGTTGAATTAAAAAACACGACTATTGTACACTCTCAAAACAAATACACATACAAAAAATGACAACACACAACAACAACATTTAATACCCTACACAGTGTACGTATACAAAATATTTGGCAGTCTCATGGCGAGTTTATGCATTTCTATCTTGCTGCAAAATGTTCACCGACCATATATAAGCCAATCAAAACAAGCCATTTCGTAAACAAATTTCCCCTTCCAAATTAAAATATTTTCAAATCGATGCAAAATGTGCAGCAGGCTGGCAACTGCTACAAATTAAAAATATGCTCACATTTTCACTCATTATATCAATTTTAGCTCTTTTTCAATTTATTTTTTTTGTTGTTGCTATATCTTGGCGAAACCGAAATGTTATTGTCGTCTTGACGTTGTCAAGACTAAAAGCGAGGAAGTTAAACAAAATTTGGACAATCACCGTGTTTTATAAATCTCCGAATATATTAAATTAAATAAATTAATAGGCCAGTACAGTACACATAAATGTAATGCATTAAAATGACAGCGATGAAAAATGATAATCGAATCGATGAATTAATCCAATACATCACATTGCATATACCAAATCCAATCATATTGATGAACGGGAACATATTTTTGTATTGTATGGCCTTTGGTTTAGCCTGTGGATTTTTGTTTTCGGTGTCGAAGAATATTATGAAGCCGGAATTGTTACAATTGTGGTGGTAGCATTTTTACAAATAATTATATCGCTATGCTGTTACTGTAGTGTTCACGTTCATACGTTTTTAAATTGTCGATTATATAGGCGAAAACTCCACAAACAATGGTGGTGGCAAAGGTAGTACCAACGTCTAATAATGGATCATCCGAAATGGTCAAACTGAATTCTACGCGGTTGAAAAACGATAAGAACGATGTAATCTACTGGTTTGTGTTCCAGAAAACCAAATACATCTGGGATGAAGATAAAAATATTGAATCGAAAGGACATGAAGATGAGAATGAAATTAGCCTAGCCGAGAAAACATATGGCAAGAATCAGATGACAATGGTTGTGCCAGAATTTTATCAACTATTTATTGAACGTGCCACAGCTCCATTTTTTGTTTTCCAAATATTTTCTGTCGGTCTATGGTGCTTAGATGAATATTGGTACTATTATTTATTAACATTGTGCATGTTAATTATATTCGAGTGCACGTTGGTTCAACAGCAGCTAAGAAATATGGCCGAAATCCGTAAGATGGGCAATAAACCATAATAATAACAGTGTTAAAGGCCATTACTGGCCCCTTACTGAATCAACAATCTGGCTCCAACGGTTTCGATCCTGAGCTTGGTCTTCATACTGTCTTAGACAATCTGAAGAGGCCAAGTCGTTCTCTACATCGTGGAGCCATCGTTGCCTGCAACGACCTCTGCGCCTACCATATGGTGGCTCTCCTTTCAGAGATCGCTGCACAATTCGTTCCGGATCAGCACGCAGAACGTGCCCGAGCCAGCGTACTCGCTGAGATCTTACTTCATGTACAATATCGGGGATCTTCATTAGATCTCTGATCTCGACATTTTACAGAGCTCGGTAGGTACCATCTATTTCGCGTTTTGGGCCGTAAATCACACGCATGACTCTTCTCTCAAATTTAAGGAGCCATTTCTCGTACTCATCCGTCAGCGCCCAATTTTCACATCCAAACATAACAACGGGCCTGATCAACGCTTTGTAAAGCTTCAGCTTCACGGCACTTGATAAGTGTTTAGATTTTAGCAGTGGCCTTAGAGGATACAAAGAACGACTGCCAGCTGCCAGCCGCACTTTAATATCCTCACCCACACTGTTATCGTGAGTGATAAGAGAGCCCAAATATTTGAATCTCCTCACTCCCTCAAACGTGTGGTGGCCACTACTAAAATCTGGTGTGCCATTGTCTCTAAAACCAGAGATCAGGTATTTCGTTTTGGACTCATTGATCTGGAGTCCAACAGAAGCTGAAAACTCTACAAACGGATCAAGTATTTCTTTCACTCCGTTGCTATTCAGTCCAATCACGCATATGTCATCTGCATATGCAAGCACTTGATTGGACTGGCGATATAAGATGTTGCGCTGAGGTGTTTCAGTTTTACGAAAGATGTACTCCAACATGAGATTAAAGAGTATCGGGGACAGAGCATCTCCCTGCCGAACACCCGAGTTAACTGCAAAAATTGTCGATAGCCTGTTCTCAACTTTAACACAGCATTGAGACTGCGTCACTGTCATCCTACACAGTCGTACCAATTTTGTTGGCATTCCTAGGTATTCCAGGGCAGACCACAAACTCTCTCGATTGATCGAGTCGTAGGCCTGCCGGAAATCCAGGAAAACCTGATGTACGGAGATGGATGTCTCATAATATTTAGATAGAATCATCCGCAGCGAAAAGACCTGATCAGTGACTGAACGATTCGGACGAAATCCTCCCTGATAGTCACCAACCAAGCCCTCCGCCAGAGGAGTGATTCTATCCAATAAAATGTATGACAGTAACTTGTATGCTGTGCAAAGGAGAGCTATAAACCATACATGATTAATAAAATAAAGGGCAATAAACCATACATGATCAATAAAATAAAATTTATTAAATTAATTAAAATTTTATTTATATGTACTTTTATACTTTTATTTCGATATATTCTAAGGTCGTTTGGTTTTCTAATATAGTCTTAATTCTTGATTATTATAACCTTCTTCTGGTGCATCCTTACAAGGTACGCACATACATACAATGATTCAGTATTTAGAGTGGGTTTGGTTGTGAAATTATAGTGTGTACAATTCCCTCTCGAAACATTTCAAGAATCAAAGTTTTATGCAAATAAATTTCCAACAGTAGTATTTTATGTGATATATTATCATCATACTTGCTTTGCAAATAACATCAATTTATTTACATAATGTCAAAATTATGTCAATATTATGTCAAAATTACGTCAAACTGACATAATTTTTGACAACCGCAAATTGAGCAAAAAGCCATGTACCAACATACTAGAATAAAAAGTGGCTAACTTCACCCCGCTTTGCAAACAATTTTACAGCAAGATACAAATGCATAAACTCGTCTTCATAGTCTCAAAAAGGCAACAAAATCGAGTGGACTTAATAAAGGCAACAAAATCGAGTGCATTAATTCGGTGCTCTTGATATTCGGAAGGGCTACTTTGTGGAACTGTCTTTTCGATCTTATTCGATTAGTATGGCGAACCGAAGTAATGCCTGACGAATGGAAAGTGGCCGCGATATGCCCCATCTTCAAGAAGAGAGACCGTTTCAAGTGTGAGAATTATCGCGCTATAGCTCGCTCTCCTTTGCACAGCATATAATTTACTGTCCTACATTATATTGGTTAGAATCACACCTCTAGCGGAGAGCCTGGTTGGTGACTATCAAGGAGGATTTCGTCCGAATCGATCAGTCACTGGTTAGGTCTTTTCGCTGCGGATAATTCTATCTAAATATTATGAGACTTCCATCCAAGTACATCAAGTGTTCTTGGATTTCCGGCAGGCCTATGACTCGATCAATCGAGAGAGTTTGTGGTCTGCGCTGGAATATCTAGGTATGCCAACAAAAATGGTACAATTGTGTAGAATGACAGTGACACAGTCTCAATACTGTGTTAAAGTTGAGAACAGGCTATCAAGAATTTTTGCAGTTAGCTCGAGTCTTCGGCAGGGAGATGCTCTGTCCCCGATACTCTTTAATCTCATGTTGGAGTACACCTTTCGTACTGACACACCTCAGTGCAACATCTTATATCGCCAGTCCAGTCAGGTGGTTGCATATGCAAATGACATATGCGTGATTGGACTGAATAGCAACGGAGTGAAGGAAATACTTGATCCGCTTGTAGAGTTTTCAGCTTCTGTTGAACTCCAGATCAATGAGGCCAAACCGAAATACATGTTTTCAGGTTAAAGGGACCATGGCGCACCAGATTTTAGTAGTGGCCACTACACGTTTGAAGGAGTGAGAAGGTTTAAATATTTGGGCTCTCTTATCACTCATGATAACAGTGTGGGTGAGGATATTAAAGTGCGCCTGGCAGCTGGCAGCCGTACTTTGTACCCTCTAAGGCCACTGCTAAGATCTAAACACCTATCAAGTGCCGTGAAGCTTAAACTTTACAAAGCGTTGATCAGGCCCGTTGTTATGTTTGGATGTGGAAGGTTGGCGCTGACGGATGAGTACGGGAGATGGCTCCTTACATTTAAGAGAAGAGTCATTCTAATGAAATTCCCCGATATGGTGCATAAAATAAGATATCAGCGAGTACGCTGGCTCGGTGACGCTCTGCGTGCTGATCCGGAACGAATTGGGCAGCGATCTCTGAAAGGAGAGCCACCATATGGTAGACCCAGAGGTCGTTGCAGGCGACGATGGCTCCACGGTGTAGAGAATGACTCGGCTTCTTCAGATTGTCTAGGACAGTATGAAGACCAAGCCCAGGATCGAATCCGTTGGAGCCAGATTGTTCACGCAGTAAAGGGCCAGTAATGGCCTTTGAATACTGAATTATTATTATTATTATTAACAGATTTTAAGGGTATTACAGGCCCCTTACTGTGTCAACAATCTGACCCCAGCGTTTTCGATGCTTAACTTGGTGTTCATACTGTCCTAGATAATCTGAAGAAACCAAGTCGTTCTGTACAATGTAAAATCTTGGTCGCCTACAGCGACCTCTGTGTCTACCATATGGTGGCTTCCCTCTCAGAGATTTCCGTACAATTCCGAATCTGCACCCAGAATGTGACGGAGCCAGTATATTAGCTGGATTTTACGACATGTACAATATCGGGGATCTTTATCAGATATCTGATCTCGATATTGTACAGAACTCAGTAATACCATCTTATTCGCATCCGCATATCTTCTCTCAAATGAAGGAATCATATTCCGTACATATCCGCCACCGTCCATCTTTCACATCAATACATATTACATATTATAATTAACAAGCTATTTTTGGGATTGTTGACAGGTCTTTCTGTCAAATATATTAAGGCTTCCGCTCAGTAATATAACATTTGTTCGATACGCATTCACTGAAATGGTACAAATATACAGTCTTCCTGAGGCGATTAGGTCTTTTGATAGCAATATCGGACAACTTAAAAATAAAATTAATACTGAACAGACTGTAGAAGCTCGAACAGCAGGCAGAATCCGATATATCTGCAGATAAATTAGGTATCTGCCTAAGGGCACCATAAAATAAAAAATGAACTTTATACATTATTTTTTGTTAAATGTTAATCAATTCAATCAGAAAAAACTATTAATAGTATAAACTTTAAATATGAAAATAAAATACAAATTAATTATAATATTTAATTAATATCTGTAATAAATTTCGGTTTGGAATTGGAATACTTAAAATTCTGTAATAAATTTCGATTTGGAATTGGAATACTAAAATATTGGATTTAATTGTATAACAAAGTAAAAATTAAATATGACAAGATAAAAATAACTCCAAAAAAAATCAGATCTATTTTATTCCTTTTGGAATTATTTGTAAGCAATGCTTGCTGTAAAATTTGCAAAGCAATGCGGCTTAAAATCTTGTAACATGAGTTTAATTTTATTACATATATATAAGTATGTATGAACATTTTCAAAAAGTTATGTATACAATGAATAAATTTTACCAGCTCTTGACAGTACTTTAAATGGGTTTTTTTGTTATGGTGGCATAGCGGGCCACAAAAATCCATTCTACCTTAGAGCACCAATATTTAAAGCCCGGCACTAGGTGCTGGGTATGACAAACGACTTTAGAATTTCTACCAAAAATTTCATTAGTATTTTTTATAGTTTGTCAAATTCCAGTATTTAATCAAAATTCAGAAACTGTAAATAAAAACATACAGATACTTCGTAACTAGAGTTTGAGATAAATTCAAGGAATGAATAGAACAACAAAAAACTTTTTTGCAAACTGATGAAACTTCAAAACTACCACAACTTCGTATCACAGATTATCAAAAGTTAGATTAAATTCGCAAGATAAAAATTTCGTAACTAAACTAAGTACCTACTACCTACTCAATTATTATTTGTATATTTACTTTATTAATAATTAAACTTTAATTACTTAAGACTTACATCAAATTTCAGAATAACTTCAGAATTTAATGATAACAGATTTCTTTAGTATTTGAGTTTTCTTTTTAGAACCAAAATTCATATACGTATATAAAATTCCCTATGAAATAGGATCAGGCGATTTTATTTGGAATATTCGAATGGGACCATATACTTAGTTATTAATAATTGCAATAATAAAGATCATATTACTTACAGTATCGTTCGAATTAATGTGAACATAGAAAATTAATGAAAGAAATAATTTATTATAAATTATTTTTATTGAAATTAATATTAATAATTTGTGTTTCCACCTTTAGCCTTAATGACATCTTGCACACGGTTAGACATCGAATTAATTAAATTTTGGCAATTTTCCGTTATTTGTCGATCCCGGAACCAAAACTCGATAACAGCTATGTTATTCGATTAAATTCAATTAAATTCGATTCGATTAAATCGAATCGAATTTAATCGAATCGTTACGAGTAACATCCAACAGGAGAATATTAAATGCCTCGACTGGCCTGGTAATTCACCGGACCTTAATCCTATTGAAAATTGATGGGCCATTTGTAAGGTTAGAGTTCAAAAACAAGACTGTACAACAGTAAAAATAATGATGGAAGCTGTTATCGGGGTTTGGTTCCGGGATCCACAAATAACGGAAAATGGCCAAAATTTAAATAATTCGATGCCTAACCGTGTGCAAGATGTCATTAAGGCCAAAGGTGGACACACAAATTATTAATATTAATTTCAATAAAAAAAATTTAATAATAAATAATTTCTTTCATTAATTTTCTATGTTCACATTAATTCGAACGATACTGTACTTTACTTCATATTACTAAAACAAAGTATCAAAGGAAAAAATTATAAGATAAGCACTCCAATTAAATCATTAAGATCACCGGCGAATCGAATCGAAGTGATATTGCAAATGAAATTACAAGAAAAGGAAAGTTTATTTTAGTTAGAAACAATATAAAATTAATGAAAAATGTAAATTATAATTATGTATAGAAATGACAGCGATAGTATAAAATATATATGTAAATATCAAACACTAAAATTTTCTTACTGCAAAAACTGTTAAACTACCAGAATACAATTGAAGAATTATTGAGAAATCACAATAGAGACACGTAATGTATATCGCCAGAACATGGCGAGGGATATTTTAAAATAAAAAATATAAAAAATTGATGGATTTTAGGCAAAACAGTTAGAAACATCGTCAAGCAAATAAATAATTGGGTCATACAGAAAACATTAACAACCGGATTTTTAAATCCAATACATTGGTGATAATCATCAACCGCGTATAGTCGAATTCACATTACATAATCTATTATAATTATAAACCAACCACACCCAATCAGCCCATAAAAAAATTGCAACCTTGTCAATCTGTTTAATTATGCCATCCTTCAATAGCATTGTTTTACTACGAAACGATCGATACAGTGCATATCGCTTATACACACTATATAATTTTATGAATTTAAAAAATCAAATTTAATTTTTTGTGCGATATGACTATGTACAGTATACACACAACATTAAAAAAATTCCATAGAAATTTTCTAATCGTTATCGCTACAATATATAGCAACAAAAATTTAATTTACAGTAAATTCCCAAACACCCGATATCAATGTGGATAAAAATGTATTAATGGTTACTATCTTACCTTTTATAACAGTTTCTGATAGGACGGACGGTTCTTCATGCGGTATCATTTCCATGAGTCGTGATATATTTTTCGCAAGCATTTCATCAACAATATCCAAATACATAGGTTTCAGTGAATGAAATTTCGTGAAATCCTGGTGCTGTAGATTTTCTTGCATTTTTTTCAAATCTGGAAAATCACCCGGAGATATTTGATGTTCGCGCTGTATCTTATCAAATATCTGTCCCAAGTTCTTTATTAGTTCTTTCTTTTTACTATCTTTGCCGAACATTGAGGGCATTTCTTTACGTAATTCTGATATGATATAGGCATGGACTTTAGCTAGGCGGGCTCGTTTAATTAAATCGTTTAATTTACGTAGGGCTGCATTCCGTGGTAGGGATTGTAAATCACGGAACAAATCTTGTTCTTCGTCCTCGAATAGTCGTCGATTCCCATCGTAGCGTAACGGTTGATCCCAAAATGAACCTATATACACCCGCGCGACTTCAGGCGTCTGAAGTACTTTTCCTAGCGACCACATTAAGGCACCATATACTCGCATCAATTGTTGATGATCAATCATATCGGCTTTATTTAAAATAATTCTAATTTTATCGTCATGTCCCTTAAGCGCCTCAATCGATCTACGAAATTCGTCTGAAATATCTAGTTTGTGGGCATCAAATAACAAGATAATCCGATCAACACGCTCAGCAAACCATTCAAGTACACCGGTAAAATCATAACCACGATCGGTGCGTTGTTTCTCACCCGATAATATACCAGGAGTATCCACAATTGAAATTGCATTCAACACGGGGGAATTGACGGTCGAACATTGAAACCGATTTAGGAATGAATTGCCGTATTTACTGAGCGGTCTAAATTGTTTTGATGGATCAACTACCAAAGCATTACCCGGTATTACGCCCTCTTTTTCATCAAACATGACCGAAATAAAACGATCCGTTGTTGGCTCCGGGCCGATACGTATTCCAGGAAAGTCACGTTCCAATAGATACCGGATAAATGTTGTTTTACCTGTTGAATACTGGCCGACCAGCAGTATCATAGGTTTAGCATCGAAATCGGGATCTTCCAACTTTGGAGAATGAAAATCGTGGAAATGATAGTGTTCCTCGAGTGGCAATAATTTAGTTTTGTAAATTTTCTTTAATTCACCAACAACATTTTCCACAACCTCTGCAGGTTGTTTACCTTCCCGTTTTAACCAACTGAACATATTGCAAACAAATTATTTTACTTTTCTTATTAGACACAAAAACTTCACAAAAAACTAAATAAAATTCACTACACAATATTAGTTATTTTATAATAATTTATTTGTTGTAAATTTATAAAAATATTTTTTTCCTTAAAGAGACAACACCACAATTTTTTCTTTCGTTGTCTTTTTATTATTCACCCGAGCTGTCACCTTTCGCTTTATCCACTGAACTGTATCTGTATTTCAAGCGAAAGAAATGCCAGCAAAAAAATATAAACGTCAAAATTTGGAACTACATCCATCAACACAAACGAGCGCAGCCCCACCATGTGGCAGCCAAAAACATGCAAATACTAGTACTTTTTCTGTAATTATGTTAGTATGTATATAATATGTATATGTAAATTATCGACGTTTTTTTTAATTTATCTATTTATTTGATTCTTCTGCTGATTTGGCGTAGTAAAGAAATCGACATAAAATATAAACGGTGATATTAAAAGTATTTATAAAGTTGCATACAATTCAATAAACTGTATTTTATACATGTTATTAAATCATGTACCTATATAACATAAAACAATAAAAATGTTTATGATTTGGGTAAGAAATACAAAAATTTGTCGTAAAATATAAAATCACAAAAATATTAATGGCGCCAGTGGTAAAAATATTACAACCCATTTGCTAGGCAAAGGAGTAGGGAAACATGTAAACAACTAGGCAAACAAGTAAATAACACTAATTAATTAAATTTTAAAACATAATATGTACTTATATTTTAATTACTTAAAATTATTACTAAACTTACATATGTATATGTAAATATGATTAAAAAATGTTTTATGCCAAAATCGAACGTTCGCAATATTCGGAAATAAAAAATAACACCTAAAAGATAAGAAATTGTGTATATGGTATATAAATATAAGTAAATGCACTAGAATCGGTTAAAGATTATTAAATAACGATAGTTATTTTATCACAATCACATGAATGTGACTGATAAAATAACTATCGTTATTTCTATTCAAAAAGTAATTCAGCTTGAGTGCTGCTGAATAAGCGTATCCATATCAAATCTAAACGTGTCCAAAAAATAATACATAAACCCCAAAAATTGTCATTTCATCATCCATTTCCTTTCTCTGTTTTTATATTTGGTTAATTCAACGCGAGCCAACTAAAGCAGTGAATATATTGTTATTGTGACAAGCAAAAAATATAAAAAAATTTATAATAAAGTTTTAGTTTAATTGAATTTTTTATTATACAAAGTTGTTCCAATTCTATGTAAGTAAATTAAATTTTGTGTTGCTTTATCAGTATTAAATCGTTTAGCGCAAAAAATGTATTAGGCGGCTTTTTTCATCGCCATTTTGAAATATTTTCTGTAATACGAAAAGACGCACAATATTTTTCACTGATAGTAGCTATATCGGGATGTTTTTTTTCTAATTCCCATATTGTTTTATAATCTGTAGCTCTGGAAAATAAATATATAATATCCTCAGTATTTGTGATAATTTTTAGTTTGTAGTGATAACAAATTTTAGGTACAGCATGCAGTTCAGCATCGTAGTCTGTTGTACAAAGCGCATTATTTTATTGATCTCTTATATTCTCTAAACTTTTTAATTAAATTAAAGTACGTATCTAATTGAATTTATCTTTATGTTTATTTCATAGAATGGTTGGATCAAGGGTCTATGTTGGCGGTTTGCCGTATGGCGTACGAGAACGGGATATTGAACGTTTCTTCAAGGGGTATGGTCGAACAAGAGAAATTTTTATCAAAAATGGATATGGTTTTGTGGTAAGTAATCATAAATTAAATGCAAAATTAATTTTAAGTACTTAATCTGAAATAAAATGTATTTCATATAATTTTAAGGAATTTGAAGATTATCGTGATGCCGATGACGCAGTTTACGAGCTAAATGGGAAAGAGCTGCTGGGTGAAAGGTAAGATTTTCTTTTTTATTACTATTGGTTTGTTGATTTACATAATGTCCATTCATTACAAATATCCATTTGATATAAATACATAGTGAATAATTATTAGGTTTATTTAACTATCTAGCCATATCCATATATGTAATATTAAATAATAATTATAGAATTAATTTGTTTGAGTTCTGATACTGTTACTACACATTATACACTTGCATTCAATCAAGTTAAAAATGTATAAACTGAGTACGGTTCAGTTTGTCGAATTCTTTTCGATTTCAAAAAGATTTTTGTTATGAAAAGAACTTGAAAAAACCGATTTTTTGTGTAGTGGATATTGTAAAAGAAACCTATCAATCACATTGATGATTTAAAATAAATGGAACCACAGACAGGTAATTAACACAAAAACCTCTCAGAAACCACAATTTCAAAAATAACACAATTTATAGTGCACAAAGAATAATTTTAGATTCATTTTCGCGAAAATACTGCCAACACCCAAAGCTGAAAAGTTTCGGGTAAAAAAAGAGCATTTTTTTTGTGTTGAAAAGAATATGACAAGTAGTAGTTACTATTTTGCTCGGCGAGCAATTTTTGTTTCGAAAAAAATTCAGCATTAACAATAAAACAACACAGTATAAAGAGTAAATCTATTCAGGTTGAATTATAAAACACAACAAATTTGGCACAGGACTAGGATTTTGCACCAAAAGCAAGAAACGAGTTTACGTCTCTATTTCTTCGAATGCCTTTACTGACTATCTCGTTTAGACTAAATTGGTTTTTCTATTGCGATCGAGGCCAATTAGAATAAATTTACGTTCTGTCACATTTACTGTTTCCAAAACCAACATAAACGTATTGTAATATAAAATGTATTATATTACTTGTGATGATGCTCATAGTGAAATAAATAAAGTTGAATTAAACTGGAACTCCAAAATTGAACGTTCAATTTTATTTGCAAAATTGAATATACATATTTGCATATTGAGAATTTTATTTACTCTGTACAAAGTGTTTTCTGTAATGATTAAAATCAAAAATAAATCGAAGAGTCGTACAAAAGACGACCCGAAAAAATGAATATTGTTTACTTAATTAAAATTATTGAATTTATTTACAAAATATTGGTAATTTTATTTAATTAATGTTTAATATGCTTAAGAAGATTAAAATCATTTGCGAATAATTTAAAAGTATGAGTATTATTTGAAAATCAGTTACAAAAATACATTGGTTTGGTCGCTAGCACGTCGTTCAATGTGCAGATGGTTAAATAAAATAGACTATAGCAGTCCGTCCTCTATTTGGCTGGAGACAGCTTATAATTGAAACACGAATTATTACCAGTTGAATTTTTTTAATTTTATAGGGTTGTTGTGGAACCGGCCAGAGGTACAGCTAGAGGTAGCGGAGGAGGGTATAGAGATCGATATGACCGTTATGACAGGAGAGGTGGTGGAGGACGATATAACGATAAGTAAGCAGTTTTCATAAGGATGTTGTTCTATTGTTACTTAATTAATTTGTTATATTTACATAGATATCAAAAAAATTCACGATCATCATCACGCTATGGTCCTCCATTGCGCACCGAATATCGTTTGGTTGTTGAAAATCTTTCAAGTGGAGTTAGCTGGCAGGTACGATATAATAATTTTAATTGGTTACAAACAAAAATAATATTTTTTGAAAATATTTAAAAAAAAAAATTGGGGAAAATTTAAATTAATCTAAAAAAGAAATTTTTTGTTTTATGAAGAAATGTCAAACAAAATAGATGCAATTTACATGAATTTCATTAAATCAATATATTAAGTTGAAAATTTCTTCACCTGTGTGACGACGGACCTGAAAACAAAATTACACATTATTTCAAATCAAAAACTACTATCAAATACCAATCAAAATACATTAACCTCATGTGTCATGTGTGGTGAACGGTGGCTTGTTAGGGTGGGAGCTCTCCTTCAATAACCAGAAAAAACAAAATTATAAATCAGAAAATAGGCGAACTTATTGCGTGTGGTGGACTATATGGCTTTTCTCCTCAAATCTAGTGGCATAGGGTTTCATTCCTGTATTGAGAGACAGACAGTGAGAGAGAGGGTTAGGATTTACTACAATCATCGTCATGATGTGGACAACACAAACTTAATTATAATGATTTAATGAAATTTGCAAACTATTTTGAAATTCATTTAAATTAATTTATTTTCTTTGTTATCTTATCAAAATTTAAAGTATTAGTATGCGAACGAAACACACACAATCTAGCCAACCGACGTCTTGGTTTCTCCTTGTGTCAAATACTAGTGTATAAGGTTCATCCAATATAACATCCATTCAACCCCTTGTGGTATGGCGAAGATGTGGTCTGGTTCAAAGGTTTCAAAACTTAAAACAAAAAATTCATAATGCCTATTCAATAATATACTAAACTATGTGTTACCGTTTAAAATGTAAGCTAGCCACAAGGTAATATGGTCGAATTAACTGGCAAAACTGTTACATATAAGAAAAAATACTGAACGAATGAATGATAAGAACAAAAAAATTGTAAAAGAAAATCTTCATTAAGGTATGAAGATTTCTTGAAAACATGTTTTATTGAAATTAAACATTTCTTTTAGCTAGGATTGAAGCGCAAAATTATTTTTTACTGAAACTTTTTTATAGGATTGCTCAAAAACATTAATCGATTGCATTTAACATCGTCTCAAAACTGTGTGAGGTGTTTGGTCTATAGCGCGAGTTTGGATTTCTGGGGGGAGGAGAGCACATTATGTAATATATACTAGAACAAGTTATTTTTAGACATTTTCAATCTAAATATAGAAGAGACAAATTCATTCATCCATATCCCATTGCATTTATAATCGAGTAATTCAAGGACCCAAATCTGTGGTGTATTGTGTACGAACAAGAGAAAAAGAGGTGGCTAGAAGCAAATCTATATTTTAAAAAATGTTATCGATTAATTGTTTTGATTGAATTAAAAAAAGTTATATTTAATTTTCAATTGTAATTACCTAATAAGTAAATTTAATCAAACGTTTTGAGAAATTTCTTTATACAAGAAAAATGTAAGTGAATTATCGCGTGTTTGCGCATCATTTGCGAAAGGAAATGTTCGATTTCACCGAAAATTATATACTTAAGATACTTTATATTAAAATCGAAACATTTAAATTTTTTGTACAGGATCTTAAGGATTATATGCGACAAGCCGGTGAAGTAACATATGCTGATGCACATAAACAACGACGAAATGAAGGGTAAGTTATATAATTTAGAAATTTTGAATTAAATAAAAAGGCAGAGTTGGCTATAATATCTTCTTTGTATTTCATCTGACAGCGTTGTGGAATTTGCTTCATACAGTGATATGAAAACAGCTATTGAAAAACTAGACAATACTGATTTAAATGGGCGTCGTATTCGACTGGTTGAAGATCGGCGCGGAAGTGGAAATGGAACACGTGGTAGGCGATCAAGCGTATCACGTTCAAGATCACGATCACGCAGACGTTCTCGGCCAAGGTAAAAATGAGTACCCAATAAATAACGTTACAAATTTATGCATTCGTTTTGTTTTTGATAATTCGCAGATCTGGCAGTCGTTCAAAATCACGCAGTCGTTCAAAATCAAGATCTCGCTCCAAGTCTAAATCACCAAGAACATCAAGATCACGTTCACGATCACCGTAAGTTTGCGAATTAATAAATGTGTAGGAATCGTTTATTATTTGATCACATTTTACTAATAAAGGGTATCCCCTTATAAGTATAGAATGAAACGAAGTAGGATGATATGAGATTAATTTCCAACCAAAATATCCAAATAAAGTTTACGCAATCATTAATTTTCAAAAGAAAAAACGAGGTCTTTATGAAATTGATCAATTAATCGAAAAATCCGATTCAATACTCAATCGAATTATAGAATTGTCAAATACATTCAATAATCTACTACCACTACATTGAAAAATAGAAATGACAAATAGACGCCTCGCCATTTTAATGTCAATTCTTAAATGGTTTTCTTGCTCACTTTAATCACAAAAAAAATAACAAATTAATTCACAAAAAATAATCGCTTGTAGCTTTATGAAATTCACATTCAACTGACAGAAAACAAAATGTCAAAATAAAAACACAAGACCAAAAATAATCATTTATTTTTCGTTTTCGATTGGCAAGAAAATAATTGATATTTTTTGTAAAACCAAAGAAAATCCACATAAAAAACACAAATAAAATTTGTTGTAGTTTTATGTATGCAATTTTTGTTTTTTATAGAGATTGCAAGCAACAAAATTAAATAAATTATAATAACTTAAATATTATCGAAAGTTAAAATATGAATTTAATAGGGCTTTTGTCAATTGATGATTGATAATTTATTGTGATATAATAAATATCAGTGATATAATGAATGTCAGAATTTTAATGGTTTGTGCTAACTTAAGGCGGGTTTGAGTATCATGAAAAGGAATTCAAATTAGTCATCTTAAATTAAAAATAATTCTCAAAACCTAAATAAACTGGTAAAATTTATAAAATTCATTCTTAAAATTCCTATAATCAAAAATCAGTTAGTATATAGGTATTTCAATAAGATTTTAAAAATCAAGTCAAAGATTTATGCTCCTGAAAACATACATATGTATGTATTATATTCCAATGATTTGAAAATAGAACTTCTAAATATTCCAACCTATTTTTCTCGAAATAACAAATTGCATAATTAATAAAAATAAATCTGTTTTTTTAGCTAAATGCATATTGATAAATTATTTGTATGTAATATTAAAACTTTTCTGTTGTTTGAGAGTACTCCAAGTAGAAATCTTCCAAACAATATTCTTGTATTACGGCTTCTAAATATTGATAATTTATTGTATAAATTTATTTTCAGAAAATCTCGCGGAAACTCAAAATCAACATCAAAATCTCGTTCTCGCTCGCCAAAACGTAATTCACGTTCACGATCACGTTCAAAAGATCACTCTAGATCACGATCACCACGATCAAAGTCTGTTAATAAATCAGTATCACGGGATAGATCACGCGATCGATCATTATCGACTGGCAAAGCTCGTAAATCACGTTCAGAATCACCAAAGGATAATGGGGACAGATCACCGTCGGAGCGTAATAACGAGAGCATGGATTATTAAATCATATTTTTAGTGTTTTGGACTATGATTTAGAAAAATAATTTGTTTTATTATGTATAAAGTTAATTATACATATTTTATAGGTATATATACACATATATTTATATATAAAATATATAAGTATATATTATACACATATTTTTATATATAAAATATATATGTATTTATACATACAAATAATTCTTTAAGTCTACTACAATATAATATAATATACTACAAATATTGTAATAGTCACAATATTTTAATTTGTATATTTGTAAAAGAACATTTAGAGCGCGCGTTGTATTTTTTAGTAACAAGAAAACAAAGAAACGAGAAGGAAATTTAAAAAAACTAAGTTTTACTTTTAATATAATCAAAAATTAATGCATACTTATATAATATAATATTACGTTATTAATCATAAGAAAATAGTTTTAAAAGTTTATTCTAGTAATTATAAGGGTGCAAAAATAAGAAATGAAATTAAACATTTTAATTACCACAAGCCAATTACGTATTGTAATAAAGAACGAAAACAAAATATTTGCATTTAATACACACAAAACGGTTTAATTCCATCATTACGATTTTTTCAAAAATCTACTCCTTCCTACTATAGTATCTATATATGTATGTGAAAAATGTTGATTAAAATGTGGTTTTATTATAAAAATTTATTTTAAAATTCAATTTTTAATGTGTTTGTATATTTTAATTGTGTGTTGGCATGTGCGATTAAGACGATGATGATCAATAAAATAATTAATCCGGCCGTGACATTATGGGGTTTTATTTCAATTATTTCTAGCAGTAGTTTATTTTGGATTGGCGGCACCAAATTTTAACAATATAATATATGGACTTTGGATGTTGGTATAAAAGTTGCAATTTAAATTTTGTTTGTTTTAGTTCAATAAATTATAAATATTGCATTATTTTAAAGATGTAATTATAATAATAAACAGTTTATAAAGGCCATTACTGTGTCAATAATTTGGCTCTAACCGTTTCGTTCCTGAGCTTGGTCATCATACTGTTTTAGGATAATCTGAAGAAGGCAAGTGGTTTTTTAAACCGTAGAGCCATCGTCGGTAGCAGCGACCTCCGCGCGTAAACATGATTCTACTTTTATATTTATACTTTGTATTTGAATGTAACCACTATTTGATGATACATTTTCGTTTTTAATAATGCCTATTATAAATTAATTCGTTTGGCAATCGAATTAGGTATGATTAGGTTATCAAACAATACATATTTCATAATTTTAATAAAAGATTTATTATTATTTTAATACAGATCTAGCATAATTTATTATACATATAAAGTATATTATTTCTGTTCGGTTGACATCAGATACTATCGCTTTCAAAAATTGATTATACACAGAAAAAACTAAGTGTTTTTTCAAACAAGCAGCCCACCCCGAGGAAATTTTTTCATTTGTTTCTTTTATATAGAAATGATTGATAATTTTAGTAAAGGGAATGGATTTATTATTTCACCATCGCTATATACCCATCTTGTATACATGTCACTATTTGAAAAATATCAAAATGTTTAACAGAAGCTGTGTGTTGAACCATTTTGAATACAGAAGAAGTTAAATTAAAATATGTAATACCGTCGCTAATGCGACTCGAACTTTCGTCCACGAATCCAAAGTGGCCCGCTGGCGTATATGTATTTCATGTTATGCAAATCTTTTATATTTGATAGCATGTCTTGGTGGACAGTACCATCCTGCAACAATAATAGGAAAGTTGTTGGTTTTTATATACATGAACAAGGCTTGGTTATCTGAACGATTTGGCTTTTTAATAACTCGGTAGCACTTATAGTCTTCCTGAACTCGAATTCGTTTTACCATGGAGTGGGTGGGGTGTGTTAAATTTTATGGCACGGTCATAATTAAAGTTCCCCGGATTATTTTTAATAAAAGTTATAACCTTTTTGTCTTGTTTTTTGTGAGCCATTTTTCTGCGAGCTTTTCTATACCGTTCCACCGTTATAAAGAGGGCCCAATCTATATAACGCTATAAATCGTTGTTTTGGGTCAATTTAATAATTTTGTAATGGACAAACGTGACGCTGAAGTGGATTCATGGTATTTGAGCACAATTAATTAGTTTTAAATTCCGCTTTTTTTGAAAAGAGATTTAAATGCATTGACGGATATGCTATAAAACTATCACCAATAACGCATTGTTCCTAAAAAAAATTGGCCACCCTTTAGTTTAGAACTAATTGACAAAACCACTCTAGGAATTGTCTACATTATCGACGTTGTCTACGTTGTTGACGTTATCTACGGGTTGTCGACACGTCAATGTAGAAAATAATAGATGACGCGTAAACACCCATCCCTGCTTCCAATCCTTAACCATATAACCCGAAACATTTTCTATTGGATTTAAATCAGCGCTCTTCGCTGACCAAGCGATAGGAATGATTTACAGGTTTCGATTTATCCAACTCAAAGTTACGTGATGAATTGCGGAATTATCCTGGATAAAGTTAATCGGAAATTCCTCCGGATAACCAGTAGTGACTAACGGTATCATTATTTCATTTAGAATTTCCAAATATTCCCGACTGTTCATGTGTTGTGAAATTTCACATAACTCACCGACGACACCTGCACTTATCCATCCCCACACTCCACAGGATACTTGGCCACTTATTCTTGTCCTTTAGATATATTTTCATTATATTCCATTTTGATCGGACCTAAAAATTTTTTTGTTCATGAAAATAAGTTTTTCCCAGTCCGTGTTTAAATTATCTTCTGTTAAAATTTGTTTTTCAGCTGGAATTCCATGCTGAATTCCAGCGTCTTTTAATGTTCGCGAAATAGTTACTGCAGAGACGTTATATGCCGGCGCAGTTGCAGCTGCAGTCATAAATGGATTCAGAGTAAACTCCTCTAGAATATTTTCTCGTTGAACTTCATTTAATAATTTTGGTCTACCGTTCTGAGGCAACCGATCAATGGCTCTTGTTTCTCAGTTTCTCTCTTGAATCTCTTTATCCATTTTATTACAGTAGTTTTCTAACGAAAAAAAAATATAATTTACCATTTTACGAAACACGTTTACGCAATCTTTTTTTCTGTATGCATTGTTGCGAATATTAGATATCAGATCACCCTATTTTTTACTATAATTATATTTACAAATGTCTATATAAAAAAGGTGATTGTTGCTGCCATCAATTCGTCAAAACTAAGTAGTATTATGTTTTAGTGTACAACCAATTTTTGAAGGCGATAGTACAAGCATTGAATAATTACATATAGAAGGTGACACTTCCAAATTAGCAGCGACATATGAGCATGGCGTCAACAATCTTTACTAAATTGTACTATGTAGTGTATACTCAAACCTTTAATTTCAATTTATCTAAGATACCTCTGCTGGCAGCGCTATAACAACGTGTCATTTCTATATGTAATTATTCAATGGTACAAGTTAATTGCCATTTGTTTTGCCCGTTAGTATAAAATATACGTATGTATAATCGTGTTTAGTACATCTTTCGTAAAACTGAGACACCTCAGTGCAATATGTTATATCACCAAACAAATCAGGTGCTCGCATTGACATGCGCGATTGGACTGAATAGCAACGGAATGAAAGAAATACTTGACCCGCCTGTAGAGTTGTCAGCTTCTGTTGGACAAATGAGTTCAATGAGTTCAAAACGAAATACTTGATCTCTGGTTATAATGACAATGGCACACCACTTTTTAGTAGTGGCCACTACACGTTTGAGGGAGTGAGGAGGTTTAAATATTTGGGTTCTCTTATCACTCACGATAACAGTGTGAGTGAGGATATTAAAGTGCGGGTGGCAGCTGGCAGTCAATCTAAACACTTATCAAGAGCCGTGAAGCTGAAGCTTTACAAAGTGTTGTCAGGCCCGTTATGTTTGGATGTGAAAGATGGGCACTGACGGATGAGGACGATAGATGACTCCTTACATTTGAGAGAAGAATCATGTGTATGATTTACGATAAATAAGATCGCAGCGAGTACGCTGGCTCAGTCCCGTTCTGCGTGCTGATCCGGATCGAATTGTGCAACGATCTCTGAAAGGAGAGCCACCATATAGTAGGCGCAGAGTTCGTTGCAGGCGGCGATGGCTCCACGATGTAGATAACGACTTGGCCTCTTCAGATTGTCTTAGACAGTATGAAGACCATCCAGGATAGAAACCGTTGGAGGCAAATAGTTGAGTCAGTACGGTCAGTAATGGCCTCTAAAAACTGATTATTATTATTATAGTAGTGTTTACACAAACCATAGGAAAGTTAAAAATCCGCTTGAGCATCTTAAGAAAAATAAAGACATGGATTATAAATTCAATCAAAGGGTGAGTAGAAATAGAAACTACACGTGGAATGTTAACAAAATTTTATTTTGAACAGGTTTTAATTGTTGCATCTTGCATGCCTCACAATTTAATTCAAAGGAACTAACGCACACTAGCAGACATTAACGATGTTACTGACGATTTACCTTTCAATTTGGATCCATCCAATATTCAATATATGATCAGAATTTTCAGTACCATAATTCTTAAGTAGAATTTGTTTAAAATGCTGTTCGCTGCATAAACAATTAAGCTGCAAAAAAATTCCTGAATTTTAAAATAAATTTTAAATTTCTTTCATTTTTTTTAATTAAATTCCCAATTTAATTAAAAAAAATGAAAGAAATTTAAAATCAAAATCAATCTGTATAAATAATTTTAATTTCTACATTTCATAGTTATTTATTTTTTATCAATACTTTTGTATGTATGTATCAATAGAATACGGAGAAAAAATCAATCGAACAATTTTTCGATAATGATCTCGTTTCGTTGGAAAATTCCATCGCGCTGAGAAATCCATCGCGTTGGAAAAATTCCATCGCATTGGAAAAATACCATCGCGTTGGACAAATTCCATCACAACACGAAGGAATTTTGACTCCGTAATTGATTTTGTTGGAATTTTGGTATTTTGTAATTTGATTCCATTGGAATTTCTGATTATTTTTGTAGAAAAATCTCCGTCATGGTAAAATTTTCTAAAAATGCTTTTTTACCTTTTTTTTCCTTTTTTTGACCAGTATTGTCGTTTGGCGGCAAATTTTTACTGCATACATCTGAAAATAAAATTAAAATAAAAAATATTCTGACGGTAAGTATTTTGCAAAACTCATTTTAATAGTCGTCAATTGCCGGCTAGTAAAGTGAGTTTTTATTATGTCGTAATATTTAAAAAGATTGCTTCATCGATCGCCAGCGCCCGCGTGGCAGTTAACGTACGTACAATATAAATATGCCGCCAAACGACATTAGCAGTCGCCGGTAGACGGTTATTTGCTCATAGTGAATTATTCGAGTATGCTTTGTTAGCCGTGATCACGACTTTCTGAATTATTACCATCGTTTTATACCTTTCAATTTTTTTATGTGGTCGTCCAATAAAAATTGCACGAATTAAAAATAGATGACAAAAAAGAAAAAAACGCTAGTAAATTTTTCTTCAATAATTCGCCATTAAATAGACTACTTTCGGTATTTTAGTTCTTTTATTACAATTTTTTATAGGCTTGACCCACCACCCATAAGCTTACATTTATTTAGTAATATTTTAAAAATTTGTAAAAACGTATTTTTTTTTAATGTTTGGGTTCGTTGAAAATGAACGGTCAACAGTATTTTTTTGGACTATTCACGGCTGACAAATACATATAAAAAAGGAATTGTTTGGAAAATATAAATTCGGTTGTTTTAGTTAAAATTTGCTCAATCGTTTTTAATCTTAGAAGTGTAGTAATACAGCTATTTTGTTACCAAAAGTTTATGTTGAAAACAACAAATAAATTACAACAACCAAAATTGTTAGCTGTGCTGTCGGAGAATCATGACCTTACCCAAGGATATACGGAAACATATTACATTTGGAAAACGAAAACTTTACTAAAATACATGTAGATTATTTTTTAACATGCATAACAATAAATATTATTTATTGTTACAAAACAATATTAAGACGAACCAAAAATATTAGAATTAAATTTTTGAAAATTTCTTTTTAAATAAAAAGTAACAAATGTCTTTTTTCTCTATTTGGCAATAATCATTGATATTCTCGTATTTTTTAACTCCGAAAAAAACATCAATCTGATAATAGTATAAAAAAAAATCCAATAGAATTTTCCAGTTCAACGAAATACAGAATAGCAAATTAAACTGCAATGGAATGGAATTTTTCCAGTGGAAATTATCCAACCGAGTTACAGAATAGACATGGATTTATTTAATTATGGGTGTTTGTACCAGTACATTACATTATAATAAAGTTACGTGTCGGCAGCTCTAGAATATTGTACATGTAGGCAGCCCTATAATATTGTAAATCGTAGTAAAACAATTATTTTAACGTGGTTTATGAAAACCAAATTTCATTTAATGAGGTAAATAAAATTAATTTTTGCAATTATGATAAATTATAGCTTTTCGGAAAACTCCAAGATAAGGGTAAATTAATATTTAAAAATGTCTATAGCCATAGGGAGATTTTAGCAAATGAAAGCTTCCGAAAGAAAAACACTTTTTAAATTGTGTAATCTGGCAGCTTTTGTTCAATTATTTTTTCAGATTACGGCAATAGTTAATGTTTGTTTGAAAGTAAATGTTATAAGCTTTCAAATGAATGTAATATTTTACAATTCTAGTTAACTGGTGTTTTTCTGTTATAGCAGGTTCTCGATAGGGTGCTAAATCGGAAGGCTTATGTTTAAACGCTCATTTTACCAGTCGTCAATTGACGGCTGGTTTCAGTAAGTTTTGCTATATGTCGAAATATTTTGAAAGATTGCATGAACATTAACAATCGCAGGCGTTCATGAGACGGTTACGTACACTAAAAATTGCACGCCAAACAACATCACTAGTTGTTAATAGACGGAGAGCCATTCCGCGATAATTCTCACATATCAAGCGGTCTCTCTTCTTGAAGATGGGGTATATCGCGGCCACTTTCTATTCGCCAGGCATAACTTCGGTCCACCAGACTAATCGAATAATGTCGAAAAGACAGTTTTACAAAATATCAAGAGCCCCAAATGAATGCAATCCACCGCAAGACAGTCGTTTCGATTTAATCTCTGCATGGCCTTGGTGAATTCCTTATGGGATGGATTCTCAAAGCAAATCTCTGCAGTCTGTATTTGAGGTGCCTCAACTACAGTCTGTGACACATGATGACTACCGAGCAGGTCGTTAAAGTGTCCATATTTTCATAATAGGAAAACAAATCAATAATCGAATTATTCGATAAATTCATAATAGACCCAAAGATCATATACTTAGAATCATTTTTGCGTGATGCGTTAACAAAACGAAAATCCAATCTGTAAACTGTTCAAAGCTTGTTACAAACGGCTAATAATAAATAAATCGATTAAAGCTCGCGCATGAGAAATATACGAGTAAGTTCAGCCGAAATAAAAATAATAAATACTAACTATGTAACAAATAGCTATGTTATAGAACATTTTAACTTTTCCCAACCAAGGTGGATGACATTTTGCTCGTTATTTAACTAAACTAAACAATGTTATCCGTTCTTGTCGTATGTTATATAACATTGTTATTTGTTACATAGTAGAAATGAACATTAAGAAGTATGTATGTAGGAACAAGCAAACTCGAGTGTAATCGAAAATTTTGTTAAATTTTTTTTGTGTTTGTTTCTTTTTGAAAAAATAAAAAAATAATTGTTTGTTTTTGCTTGTTACCCGAATTTTTCGTTTCTCTTTTTTTCGTTCGTTTTGTTCTTTGTTTTTGTTTGTCCGATTCGCTTGCAAAATTGCAAGTAAGCTCGAGCTGACTTGAAAACATAAAAAATGACAGATATTTAATAATTTTGATTATTTAATCGTCAAATTAAAATATCATACAAAACTGCGGTTGATTTGAGCGAAACTGTGTAAACAAAAGTTTCTTGACAAGTGTGAAGAAATTTTAGGAATTTCAAACAAACTGTTGAAATGAAATTTAAAAAGATAAATAATCTAGGCCTTCATAAAATACGGCCCAATTGAGGAACTAATAAGTCATTTTATTTCATTTAACAGGATACAAAACATAAAATGTATAATATAAAATGTACCTAATTATTTAAAAATATTTTTCTCCTTCACTTCGACGAACAAGGAACAACCGAACAACACAAACCGGACAATAAAACGTAAAATTCCAAACATTTTGGAAAATCCGAACAAATTCTTGATTGCTTGCAAGTAAACCGAAAAATTTACAAAAACGAACAAATTTATTTTTTCTAGTTTGCTCGTTCGCACTTGTTTGAATGAAAAGGATAATTGGAAGATAAAAACTACCAAACCAATTTTCTTGTTTTTTTTTGCCTTCTCTGTTTTGTAGTTGTTTGTATTCGATATAAGAGAATTTTTTTGGTGTTGATCGAAATTTTGTGCTTGTTTTCAATCTCTGGTATGTATATGGAAATCTTTGCAGTTTGCATTAAAATGAAGTCGAGTTGAATGAGTATCGAGTATATTGAAGCATACAACTACCGAAATACATATATATATATACTTATTTATAGATATATATGTATATTGTAAATAATTTCTTAAAACGTTAAATATTTTTATAATTTCAAATACATTGGTTTTATTTTTCTCTATTTTTATCATTGGTTTTATCTTTCCTATTCAGGAAATTCACAAGAAGTTTTCAAATTTTACAACTAATTAAATATAAATCATTAAGACTTAAAAGCTTAATATTAGCTCTTAACATTATCATGTACTATTGGATTATTGTTAGTAGTGTTGCTCTAATTAAACAGCTAAATCCAACGGATCCTTTTTGGACGCACGAAAATCTGGGCCTTCTAAGCAATTCTCTGATGTTGCTGTAATTTTGACTGGTACTTTTTGTTGTATTGGTTAATAATATTCAGCTTCAGCCTCGCTGGATATGTCGCGATGTATGGTCGTGTTGCGTACATACCAAGCTGCATTTACGATTCTTCATAATATTCTTGACTACATTCTTTGAAGTTTTAGTATGCTGGAAGCGCAAGACGAGCCCTGCAATTGAATATCACACGTCCCGATTGGTTTAAGTGCCATTTTATATAACAAAACCTTATTGTCTAAGCTTAAATTTGAATGTTTTCCAATTAGCCAGTTCATATTGAAATACCTTAATTTAATTTGTTGACATTTAGTTTCAAAGTGTTTGTTCCATGTCAGCCTTCTATCTAAGTGTAGACCTAGATATTTTCATGCTGCGGAAGGTTGATATTATTTAACTTTAGTGACAGATGTGTTTACGGAGGGTGAATGTAACGTGCACCGAGTTGCACTTAAGTTGGCCTTAATTTTCCATTTAGTTAACCATGTTCAATTACATGCGAATGGTTTTGCAGATTGAAGCTATTCCTGGGTTTTAATGCGTAGCTATTATTTCTGTATCCTCTGCAACGCTGATACTTTTACATAATTAAAAGTTGGTAAAGATGTGTATATTAAATATAACATTGGTCCCAACACTGTACCTTGTGGGACTTCTGCGTGAATTTCGTGTAAATTGGTTGATGTAAATTATATACTGATGTATATAATGTATATTATATACTCAAGTCAACAAAACAATTTATGAATAAAAATAAAATTATTAATAAATAATAAACAAATTCTTACTTCATTTCTCATTTCAACCGAGTAGTCAGGTTGTTGTTGTTTTACATAATTTTTGTTTCGCGATTCCTTTACAGCTTTAAAAGTTATGTGAGTACATAATATAAATAGAGTTTCTGGATATTTATTAAATATCCGGATATCGAATACTTTCATTAGTAATTATCCGGATTATTCGGATAATTTCTACTTAAATCATTTTGATGAAAATAGAATTAAAATTTTTGTAACATTGATAAACTAAATAAAGTAATTCAGGTTTATTCAAATTATTTAGTGTAAAAATTCATTTATAAAAAGGCGTACTTTAGGAAAATTAAAGAGTCAAACGTCTCAAACTTTAAGTTTTAATATTTCCTGCTGTTGAAAAACTATATCTGTAGCAGTTGATGTAGTTTAAGTTTCTTCAGTTGTGTTCGTATTAATTTCCAATTCATTTTCATCAGTAACGACTTCTGACGACACATTAGCATATCCATTCGGATATATTCTCTCCATTATTTGTATTGCTAATGTAATAGCAGCTCATTTTGAGGAATATTCGAAATATTCACTATATTGGGGAATACTGCCAGTTCCAAACAATATCATTAATGTTAAAAGAGTTTTGTCGCGACGTTCATTCATCCGTTTTTTTAGTTGCCTCAAAAGAGCTTGGCTTAATGCTGTGTTAATTTCTTCCATTTTGAGGAATACAAATTTAAAGATACCTTCCTTCGGCTGTTAGAAGTGTGTAGAATTCTTGGTTTATTCCTTAATGGCCACTTCCATTGGAGAAAGCACTTCTAAAATATCCTGTAAAATACGCATTTCTTCTTCAGGTATTGTCAGTATTCCCAGTTCCTACAAAGTTTGATTTACGCAGTTTTTTTTAATAAAAGCATATAACAAAAATTCTAGTTCATTCGTGTACATTTTGTTTTTTTTTTCTCAAAAATATGTTATTCGGATGATCGAATATTTCAAAGCAATTTATCCGGATAAGGGATTGCTTTAAAATAAACGGATGATCCGGATAGTCTCTAATTATAAGTTATTTGGTATATATAGTCTAATTGCTTTTTAGTAGTAGCTTTTTCTAGTTTTTACTATTAATGAGCAAAAAATGTATAACTTTTATCTGCCATAATATTCATAATCAGATAACTTACAAAAGAAATCTTTTCATTGTCAAATTAAAATTATTAATTGACATTTTTTTTAATAATTAGCCACGAATACAAGGTAATTTTCAATTTTTACTATCCAAAGTAAATCTTATTGAATCATAAATTTCTCTCAAGTAAATGAAACATTTCGAATTAGATGTATACAAATCAAAAATAATGAAAGTGAATGTCTATATACGATCTCTTCAGTTAAAAAACCGCATATAAAAAGTAGCAATGCAACGAAAACCAAGTAGATATTTTACTGAAACAAAACTACCATAATATACTATATTTCTGTTGTATCAATTATTATTCTAATAGTCCATATTTATAAATATTAGTTTTTTCAGTTTTTACATTTTATTTAAGAAAAGCAAAATTTTTTTATTACATTATTATAATAAAAATGATAAAAAGAGTAAACAAATATATGTTATGTGTAGTATATATAAAATTATTATATGTAGTTTAATATATAATTTAATAAAACCCACATCATAAAAATGATAATAGTTAGTGTAGTTCATAAACTAATTAAATTCCCTATACAAAAAAAATTCACTGAAGTGCCCCACATATTTTGTTTATATCTCTACTATGGTTCTAAATGCAAATTAGCTTTTGCTCGGTGTATAATTTTTAAACGATTTTTTCAATTTTCATATAGTATTTTGTACCCTTAAAATATGTTCAAGTATATCGCATAATATGTGTACGTTCGCGATCCAATAATTAGTATAACAATTTTTTTTGCAATTAATTATTATTTTCAATAAAACTAAAAAAAATCTTTCACAAGTACAAATTAAAAAAATATTGTAAATTAAATAAAGAAATTTCTTTTTCTTTTGTTGTTTCTCAATTAAAATTAATATTAACATAAACGCTAAATTAGAAATTAAAATGTATATTTATATATAGGATTCAAATTTTATTCCTCCATACTTTCATTATTGCGTTCAGACGATCTGTCTCGTTCACCATTATTTTTCTGAACAGGTGATTCTGAACGTGATTTACGATCCTTTTCAATTGAATGTGAACGATCTCGTGACCTTTCGCGAGAATGATCTTTTGATTTCGAACGTGATCTAGATCGTGAATCTGGTTTCGAGCGGGATCGTGAACGTGATTCATTAATCCGTTTTGGTGAACGCGACTGTGATTTTGAATTATTGCGGGATTTACTGAAATGAAAGAAAAAAAATTGTTATAATTTTAAGTTATCACAACTTATACTGGTTTTATTCGTATATTTTATAATAGCAAAAAATTACTATTTTACTATCCACCATATTCGATTTTACACAACTCGGAAATGAAGTTAGCTAATAATTAATAGTTAATATACGAAAATAATTAAAAAAAAAATTGTATTTTCTATCAAATAATAACGAATTTGAAATTTTACACTTATCTTTTAACTAGAGTTAAAATGTCAAAAGTACATTGGCTAGTTTACGGTTATGTTGAAGTAAAGCTGAAGCCTCACGACAATTTTAAATGTTAATGTAACTAGTGAGATACCAAACTCCCTTCATCATAACCGATGGTAAAACGTCGGCTTAGAAGAGTGGGTCTTTATTTGAATTTGCCAAGAACCACATTCCATGAACTTCAAAGACTGGTCAACGCTTCATTAGAGCGATGAAAGAAAGTTTAACTTGTTCTCGTCAGATGGTATACAGTATAATCAAGTGTATTCGTGAATATTTTATCACGTGGGTCGTTTCCTTTGATGTATGTTTCATATACTGCCTATTTGGCGAACATAAACCAATGCAAATGTTTGCCTACATTGGTCATTGAAAACCGTACACACGACATGGCCATGTGTCATCATATTGGAAGTTTCAAATGCTCAAGCGTATTTAAGTAATCAGAATATAATAATTTAAAAAGTATATTTTATACTGAAAGTTATATTTCATACTGAAAGTTATACATAAACTTGACTAGATGAACAAGTTGTATCAGATTTGTACCACTAGATTCACCTTAGCAATCTGGTCAATTTGACTTTAACGAATATCAAACATTGACATCTTAAAATCGTCATCATCCTTGCAGTTTTGACCTATTACGACAGCATTTTATCTTCAAAATTTGACAATGCACTAGATTATGCAATGTTCACGATTTTCAGAATGGAAAAATGAAAATGTTTGTAATTTTGATTATTTTAATAAAATGGCCATCTGATGCTACCTAGGTCCTAGTTCATCAGATCGACGAGAATAACAAGCATAATGAATTTTTGATTCAAATGGCGAAAACAACATCTATTTTAATGTCGAGGAAAATATGAACATTATAAAACTGTGTAGTCAAAAACCAATTAGCAATTACTTCGAATTTGTACGCGGTGCCCATTTGTGCGATGAATAAGAGAAAAGAGAGGGAAATCTAATGTTAATATGAGGGTCAAGTTAAAAAATAAAAACTCAAATCACACTATTTTATATAAATTCATAGATAATTTTTTAAAGAAACTTACACAGATCCTGAACGTGATCGTGATTTATGTGGTGATTTTGATCGACCGGCCGGAGATTTGGAACGACTACGTGATTTGGAACGGCTTCTGTTAGATCTATAAAATAAACAACAAAATTAACATCAATTATTTTATTTAGCATACAAATATGTTTTACCTTGATCTTGTGCGTCTTCGTGAACGTGACCGTGATCGACTGCTAGATGACCGTGACCTTCGACGACGGCCATTTCCAGTAGCGGCGCCACGTCCACTACGATCCTCAACGAGTTTTATACGACGCCCATTTAAATCAGCATTATCTAATTTTTCAATAGCAGTCTTCATATCACTATACGAAGCAAATTCAACAACTCTAAAACAAATAAAAAAAACAAAAACGTATTAGCTGATTAATCTAATTAAAATAATAAATTCGTCTACAATTAAAGAGCAATTACATAGTATATATCCCACACACGAAACATACATATCAATTAAAATTATAATACAAAAATTATGTCATGTTTGATTAATTGGATTTCGCCGGCTATAGTGTTATATTACTTAACCTTAAGACAAATGGATTTGAAAAACCATAACACGAGGTAAATAAATAAATAGAAATAATGTAAAACAACATTCGATATTAATTTATGTGTTGGTGTGATATAATAACCCATTCATCTAATATGGTAAGAAAAAATGAAGTCATTACTAAGGTTATTAACTCGCTATATTATAATCGTAAAGTACGTATGCGATTTTTCGTTTTCGTATTGATTCAAAAATGTAGAAGAGTCTACTCATCTTGTTGAGATGTTTTAATTTGACAAAAGTACATGTACAAGGATCAGGTGATGAAGTAATGAAATATTCAGCATCAAGTTTAACTAATATGTACATTTTTAGGCAGTTCAAAACCCCAAATGTAAGATAAATTAAAAATTGTTTAACAAAGATCAACGACTAGGACTAATACCACTATTCTATGAATTGAATATAATGAAATCAGTTTGAGTAGTTGGTATTAATGCAATAAATGGTAAAAATACATTATAGTAGTAATACGTATTAAAAGTTTTTAATGCAGTACATTATCACATGATTTCATTTAACAAATGCTGAGGGCCACCAAGTTGAATACCTGTCACGGGCATGTTAGATGTTTCCCAAACTTCCCCTATATCCTAAGGGCGATATTACAAAGCCAATTTTTGTTGTTGCTGAGGCCAATATTAATTCTGAATATTACATTAAGGAGCCACTTTGAAAGATACAAAGCAAGTGTATTAAGAGAACGGCTGAATTATACACCAGGATCAAACTCAATTATAGAAAATTAATTAATTTATGAAACAATTTTTATCATACAAAAATGGATAGCGACCAAAATTTCACAAATGGATTCACGACTGTCATAATAAAACCGACCAAAATTAGAACGATTCATTCATTTTTCTGTTGACTTTAAGCATACCGAAAAATACTGATAACTAAATAAAGTGATAACCAAACAATATTTTTGGACGATCATTTAAAGATTAGACATTATATTACTAATACCGATAAATATTACTGCTATACATAATATGTTTTCAAGATAAACAACATGACCCGATTTTAAGGCAGACTTTCTTCTTTAACTAAAAAAAATATGCGCATACAAATTTTAATAATAGTGGGCGTTTCGTTGATTGCATTATGATTTATGAATAACGAAATTAATTTTCTTTAGATAATAAAAATATAATCTATTATCCATACACACATCAGAGAATATTGTTCCCACGAGTAAACCACTAGTTTTCTATAGAAGATTATAAAATAGTCGGCTTATTTTCATGGGGTATAAAATTTACTAATACAAGTTTTAACTTACCCTTCATTTCTTCGTTGTTTATGAGCATCAGCGTATGTAACTTCACCTGATTGACGCATATAATCTTTAAGATCCTGTATAAATATCATGAAATAAATTGTTGAATAAATTTTGAATTAATACAAACAAATTCAATTAAAAATTCATTTTATCATATTAAAATAAAACATTTCTTTTTTTTTTAAATACCGTGTAAAAATCGCGACACTATACATACTATACTATAATATACAGTATGTTACAGTATACAAAATCAAATATATTTATTAGACACGCGATAATTAAATTTATTCAAATACACGACGCTGTAGTTATATAATTTTTATTATTTATATAAACTCAATAATAAATCAATCGAAAACATATATATTCGTCTATATATCACTTTGGATTGTCCCTCACAATAGATTTTGTAACTCAATAATTAATCAACGGGAAGTAGTACTTAAATGTCGGTTTTTTGTTTAAACTTTGCTCTCTCTCACTCATCTAGGACCAGGACACCTCAAAACGCACGCACGCCTTACTTAATGGATGTAATCGATTGATAATATTATTGAATGTCATCCGTATATCGTGCGTCAAAAGAAATGCTAAATTTAAATATTTAATTCTTAATATTCTTTCAAATATTAAATTTTAATATATTACATAATATATGATGCCAGTAAAATCAACCATATTACCTTGTGGCTAGCTTATTAAATATGTATTATTAAGCAGTATATATTGAGTTTTTTTTTTTAGTTTTAGTTTTGGAACCTTTCTATCAGAATACATCTTCGCCACACCACAAGGGGATGATTAGATGTTTATCGGATGAACCTTATGAACACATCGGAGAATTGGAAATCAAGATGTCGGTTGGCTTATGAATTGTGGTTTGCCCAAGCGCCTAGGTTTTAGCATTTTTATCTTTTAAACGTTTTAAAAAATTTCAAATTGAAATAAAATAAAATTTTTAAAATTTCAAATTTTACCACCAAAACACAGGATGGATTACGTCCTGACCCAATTTTTTAATTTTTCGTTCATTCATCGACTGAGGGAAGCTTAGTGTCACATACATCTGAGATCCGGATCACAGATATCATAGGTAGTATATTTTACGTTTTAGTTCTAGAAATATGAGTGAGGCCCTATTCTGCATTTACTGCGAAGAATCATCTCTTCATCATACAAACGAGTCATCCCATTAATTTTTTAATTAATTTTTTCTCATCTCGTTCACTCACCGTGGACCGGACACAGTCCTCTAGTCAGTCAGCGACCCCATATTTTAGGAGGCTTTCTTCGAAAAAATATTAAGATTGATTTTTTTTACTGTTTTGCATATTTTAAAATTGGTTTTTGTTTTTATTATAAAAATTTTGTTTATCATTTTTAGTATAAAAAAAATATTTTTCTCAGAATAAAAATATTTAATTTTTAACAAAAAAATAATAAAAAAAAAATAAACATAAAAAATAGGTGTGCATGCAAGAAACTAATATTTTTAAAGGTTCTACTACAAAAATATAATCAATTTTTGATTCAGTAATACAATTGATTGTCTACATATTTTTAATCTAAACTATAAATTACAGAGCCCGTTTAGGGCAAATAAAGAATACGACCTGAATAACTCTGATGTTTGTCGACTCTTAACCATCGCCTAGGTAGTTATAGTTTTGACGCTAATTACTCTATCGATTGTAAAACTGAACCATAAAAGTTTATAAAGCGCGAGTTGATAACTAACATAAAAGATAACAATCTGATACTTACTTAAAACACTTCTTAAAATATTTGAATTTAGAAGTAATTTACTTAGTCCGACGTAGGTAAAACAAATTTTCAACAAAAAATAATTTGAATACATAATTCTAGAACTTACATAATTCTAGCGTTAGCTAGTATTCAAATATTTTAATAAAGGATATAGTAAAGCATGCTTAACTCAACAGTCAATTACGAATTTTGTAATACGTGATTCAATTTGGGAATAAAACTTGTAATTATGGGAATAACTAGTGTATAAGTGATGTAATATCACAATAATAATTTATAGAAATAATATACAGGGTAACCGTTAAGGGAAGATTCATTCTGAGAAAAAAATCGTATGGGAAGACGGAATCAAATTACATATTCTATGCTGAAAAAATTTGGTTTATAAAGAAAATGCACACAAATATTAAATTATAACTTCCAAAATATTTAACGGGAGTAGTCAATTTAAACTTATTTGACTCGCAAGCAATCAATTAATCTTTATTTAGGACCTAAGTTGTTATATCGTATTATCCGCTTGAGAGGTATGATGCTTTAAAGTCAAAAAACCATTTTATTTTTTTATTATTTTGGTTTTTTGGAAAATTTCCTTAAGTTATATTTTTTTATGTTTGATTTTAATTTGTCATAGTATTCTCTTCTAATCTTTAATATACATATGTATTATTTTTACCCATATGCCATAGTTTTAGATATACCTCAATAATGCAATGCATTGAAGAAATATATATTTTCAATAAATATTGCAACGATTTTTGTTTTACAAAACAAAAATCGTGATAACATTTAAACTAAAATATTTTTTAAATGCATGTAGTAAATGAGGTACATAAAAAAAATTATCAAAGCATATGGGTGAAAAGAATACCTCGCAGATTTGGAGAGAATATCATGGGGAATTAAAATCTCACATAAAAAAATATAAATTATAATATTGTTTTTTGACTTTAAACTAAAGGAACGTACCTCTCAAGCAGATGGAGATACGATATAACTACTTGATTCTAAATAAAGCTTAATCAATTGCCGTCAAATATATACTTATAAGTTGGTTGCTCTCCTTTAAATATTTTGGTTCAATTTGTTCAAAATTAAGTTTTTTCTGAAAAATAAAGTAAAAATGAGGAAAATTTTGTTAAAACCGACCTAATATTCAAGAAAAGTGCAATTTGTCCACATAATTTTGGATTAAGTTATAATTTAATAATTGTATAAAATTACTTTATGAATCGAGTAAAAGATTATGGATTTGAATCCTAAAATTCAAAATTTGTACTATGAAGTTAAAAATATTTTAACTCAAGGATTTCTAATCTTGATATTTTTTTTATTTTGGTAGAGTAAGGCGATGCCACATGCAAATGTAAAAACGGCAAATCTGTCCGGATTCTCCGTTTACGATGCAACCTGAAAAATCACGGACGGCCAATGAAGTCACATCATAGGTGAAACAAAATAAATAACATTTAGTTTACGACCCAGAAAGTTTATGTTTTAGTTTTTGTTTTTTAGTTTTTTGAAAGCTTACCATATTCTGACTTTTGTAATTCAGACAAATGCAAAAAAAACGACGGCAAAAAAATTCGTTAATGATTTTGGAAAACGGGGGAGCGATCGTTAACCTCAAAAATTATACCATTCGGTATTTTGCCGTCCGGATTTTAGCTTGACGGCCGGCAAAACATAAGGTTTTTTAAATGAAATTGTAGCCATTTCAATAATATTTTGTAAGAATATCATAGTTATTGTTCATTAAAACTATTTATAATAAACTTTAATGTTATAAGTCCTATATTTCTGTCAAAACTTGTATTTGTCGATTTTCAATGCCGGTTTGACGATTGTGCATGTGGCCCCGCCTTTAATTGGAAGAAAGCTGATTTTGAATCCGGGAATTTCGATTTATACTCGTGCACCCGACTTGAACCGAATTATTCAACACTCTGCAACCCAGAGGATATGAAAAATTACCCTGCCTTTCCACCCATACGGTTTTTTTCGGAATGATCAAAGGAATCCTAATTTGCACAATTTTAATAAAAATTAAGAAATTAGAAAATAATAAAAAAAATGAATTAGGTTTGAATTAGAATTGAATAACACAAAGTATTCTATAATAATATATTATGCTCTCTAAGTAGTCAGACCAAATGAATTGTTTTTCAAGTGGATACCAGATTGTTAAAATTTGTTTTCTATCAGCATTCGGGCTATCATAAAATGACTTAACTGACCAAACAAATAAATAAAAAAAAAAATTATAAAGAAAAATGATTTACATAAAAGGAAAATATATTATCGAAGATGTTTTGTTGCAAAATAATCTTCCAAATTTAACATACAAAGGCTCATCTAAAAGATAAGATAAGAAATAGAATTGTTCGCGATAAATGAACAAAATAACAAGAAATTAATTAAAAATTTCATTTAATCTATTCTATATACAGAAGTTTAGTAGTAAAGCCGCTATGATGACATCAATACACATTTTTCTAACCGTCCGACTCAGGAGGAACCCTAGCAAAATAGATAATCCATGTTTTTTTATGATGAGAGAGAGCTTCTTTTCAAACAAAACCGTACACAGTGGATAGATAAATGCATCTTAGTTTGTAAATAAAATCATTAAATGAAATTTTTCCCCGGTTTATTTATAAATTGTGTTGCACAAAACATCTTCGTAGTTGGAATGTAATATATTTTTGGTATAGAAAATTGAATTTCCCAATTCATATGATTTACAAATGGAATAGTAATAGAAATTCCGAAAACATACCTGCCAGCTAACTCCAGTCGATAAATTCTCAACAATTAAACGGTACTCGGTTCTCAGAGGAGGTCCATATCGTGAAGAATTTCTTGAATTTTTTTGATAGTCTCGGCTACTACTGTTAAAGCATAATAACACAATCATTAAATTAATTACAAATTTGTGAACAAGTCCCATACCCATATTTATTATCGTTGTAACGTCCACCTCCACCTCCACCACCACCACCACCACCGCCTCCGCGTCTTTCATAACGATCATACCGATCTCTATGTCCACCGCTACCACGGGGAATGCCCTTTGCTTGTTCAACGACCACTCTGTAAAAAAACAATATTTATGAGTCAAATGAAAGCAACATAAAACATAAATATCATTAACAATTTAGAGAATAACATTTAAAAGATAATTTCCAAAAGTACGTAGGTGAAATTTATATTTCAAAACTAGAAAAATATAAAATTAATCAAGTTTCCATAAAAGGAGAACATAAGATACTATCATATAGTGCGAAAAGTTGAATATACCTTTCACCAAGCAATTCTTTCCCATTTAATTCATAGACCGCATCATCTGCATCTCTATAATCCTCAAATTCCTGTAAATCAAGAAAACAAATTCTTTATCTGATAATATGTAGTACCTAAAAATTATTTTATGTACACTTACCACAAAACCATATCCGTTTTTGATTAAAATATCCCGAGTTCTTCCGTAACCTTTGAAAAATCGTTCAAGGTCCCGTTCCCGGACACCATACGGTAATCCACCAACATATACTCGACATCCTACCATGCTGTATTTTTTTAAGTATCACACAAGCGAGAAAATAAAAACAAAATAAGATTATTTATTCTGACACCACAAAAATGACCTCAAAAAAACATGAAAATTACAAAAAATTATTTTCCCTAAACACACAAAATATATAACTGCACTTTTAATTTTTTGGTTATTTTTTTGCCGTACATTTTTTTTAACAAGCATAGCACACAAAACAAAAATGGTGAGCACTTTCATTTTTTTCGGTACAACCATTTTTTTTAATCGCAATATTTTTTCCAATATAATATGTAAAATTACAAGTAAATTTTAATCAAAACACTTACATGAATATATGATAAAACAAATTATTTCTTTAAATTTAATTATTTGTCTATACTTTTTTAGAATAACTTAGTACAATATTAAAAATTCTCACTTCACTTAATTATGTTAAATTGTCGTGCTGGGGATTTCTTTATAGTTAATACTCTTCTACTCAAAAATCGGAAGTCAAATGAATGACAGAGAACAATTTTTTTGCTTTCGACACGTTTTATAAACTTTTGTATTCAGCGCGATTTCAGCAAATCTAATAAGAATTAATTATATTTTTAAATGGACGACTTTTAAAATTTTGATTTTATTATTCAAGTTTTGGTGTTTTGCTGGAAAAGGCTTTAAAGCATGCGCGTGATATTTAAGGGCGGTACTATACAGTACATATTCACATAAATGTTTTTTGACGTTTTATATTTGTGTTGCACAAACACAATTCAACAACAAAAACTTGAATTTTATGTCGAAAAGTGACATTTATGACACTGTTTTTGACAATCGTTCAAAATAAAAAACCAACAATTCAAAAAATGTACCTATTTTCGTTATTGTTTGACAAGATTTTTTGATATCGAAAAAAATGGAAATTTTTCGATGTTTTTAACTTTTGTGGTTTACTCATTCAATAAAACAACATATTTTTAAAATAAATGTCTGTATTTTATTTTAATTTTTAAATAATTTATTATAAAAATTAACAGAATATATTGATTAATGAATTAACTTAAACAACAAATAGAAAATAGATATAAAAAAAACAAATAAAAACTTCATCTTGATTATATTACTTAAATTACAACTTCAAATTTGTAGTAGGTTGCAGTACAATTATTAAAATATATTACTTAATATGTTTCGTTTTAGTATTTTACTTAAAATTTATCAAATTAGGAATTAATAATTTTATCAATTAATTAATTTTATTCAATACGAATATGAAAAAAAAAAATACATTAGAAACAACAACAATCGGTATATAAATATGTTTTTCATCAATAAATAGGCAAAATCAAAGCAGTATATGTCAGAAAAAAAATCAGTCAGACTTGTATAGAAGATTTTGGTAAAACATCCTTTCATTTTAAATTTTTATTGTGCGACGCGTCGTATATGTATTATGTACACAACCGATACAATGAAAAAATGGCAGTTTGTCTCGTTAAGTTTTGGAATAGTCAGACTTGTTAATATAGAAGATTTTGATTGAGTATAACCAGGGACTGAAGTGTGTTCAATGCCTCTATATTATAGGTCTTGATACAAGTAAATAAAAATCAAATCATTAGTATGCGTATAGGACGATTCGTTTCTTTTTTTATATGAAACGATGAAATTTACTATGGGATTTTTCTATAGGCAGATTTTGGAAGGCTTTTATCTTTTAGTTATAGTGGAATTTTTATTTTCAATTTTCTATGAGATAAGTAAAATTTATCTGAAAACAGTTTGAGATAGTTATAAATTCAAATTGATAAAATTTTATTTGATAGTTTTTAGTTTTTGTAAAACTACTTTTTTTCTAAACAGTTTGTTTTCGTTTTTTGGTTTGTTTATAACAAATCGTTTGCCGATTTGGTACGAACCATTTAAACGAGCATTTGATTTTTTTTTATGTAATGATTTGTTTTTTTTTGTTGTGACACAGGGTGTTAAATTTTTTTTTATTTCGAGTTGATGAAGTTTTCAGTTTCTTATTGGTTTGAAGATTGCAGTGAAAGTATGTAAATGGCGGAAATGGGGATAATTTAAGATAAGTACAGACATACAAATATTAAGCGCATAATTTATGTATTATCTTAATTGAAACTTACTGTCTATTTTGTACATTACGAGTATAATTGTATAACTGGTACCGATTGACGTTCTTACAGATTTTATTAATTGTTAACTTATGTTTCTTGTAATATTATTGTTTGGCAATATATTGAATGCATCTGCATATCTTGTTTTAACTGTTTTTTTGCTTTAGTTTAAGTTAATTAGTAAAATTGGAATTTAAAAATACTCCAGCGGGAATGTCACACCAAAAATATTTAAATAACAGAATTCCGCCCTTATGTCATTCCAAATTGCCAGATATAAAATATATTGTACTTAATTGCGGAAGTTGCTTATGGGAAAGTTTTTAAGCATGTCAAACAGCTTCTATAATTATGGAGAGCCGTGGACCGTGGTATTATGGGAGTAGAGTATAATAAAGGCATTACCACATGCAGTTGTATTTCCGACCGATTCGGTAGAAAATATGGTAAAACACGCCACATGAGCAAAACAATAATCCGACCGATTTTTACAACAACAAAATTTTTGTTTGTGTTTTTTTTTTTTTGTCATTTGTTTTTGACATTTAATTAATATAATTTATTAAATTATTACCATATTCATTTTTAATTTTCAATAAATTATACAGATTGACAGCTACGTTTGTAAACAAACCAAATTATCACCGAAGTGAGGTTATGGTCACAACGAAAATAAATATCGGTGATATTTGATGCGTTCGGAACCGACAAAATTTATACCATACAAGTAAAAAATCGGTGGTCGGACCTTATTAGAATAGAAAAACCCTTATTATTCAATTAAAATGGTTATATTATTATACATTTATGATTTTAATTACTAATTGTAGTTATTTCATATATTTTCTCAATAATTTAAGCCAAAAATATGCAATCATTTAATCATAAATGAAAAAAATCGGTCCCAGGCTTTCGCCGATATTTTTATCATGTGGCAACGCCTAAAACCAGACAGAATATCATCCGTTTCCGAACACTAATAATAATTTATTGTTGTTGAATTAGATTTAAATTAAGATTTAAAACTTTATCCATGTGATTGTGAAAGTATTTATGATATAAATATTAAAAATAAATATTAAAAAACCCAATTTTCTTTTAATTTAAACCAACAATAAATTTGTAAAATTAACGTAGAAACTAACTGTTCGAAAAATTTACCTAAAAAAAACGTTATGGAAATGTATACAAATTCAATTCTTATTAACCGTTCGCTCACCAATTCGAGGAAAATTTGAAGCCATATTTGTGTTACTAACACATACATAGGCTTCATATGTTTCACATTTCTTTGGACAAACCATTCGCTTTAAAAACTTTTTCCGTTCGTCAATGCTATGCGCTTGCGAAGACTTTAGTATCTAGTGAGGTCTTCGTAAACCGTACGGTTACCTCACGCTATGTTTGAAGGGAAAATTGGATTACAAAATTGGAAGTATCAAACTTCTGAAACGCGTGTATATAATGAGTGTTTCTGTTAGTTCATTCCGAAAATTCTGAAAATTACATGGATCGTTCTTTTATTCAATCCATGTATTCTTTTTTTTATCTGTTCTTTTTATTCATTCGGAATTTTTAGAATATATTCTTTTTGATCTACATTAATAGGTAGAATAACAGTAATATTCTCTATTTAAACGTCGTTGCTGAATAAAATTTAATTTGAAATGGAAAATGTTGCTAGTGAAGGTAAAAAATGGTTATATATTACATATTTATTCAATTATGTATTTTTTAAATAATGAATAAATATTATTAAAAATATTCGTTATATAGTCCAATATATAACTAAAATACGCATTCTACAGTAAAATATATTTTAGTTTCAGACAACTTAAAATGGAGGCTGGATGATGTGAAGTGCCTCATAGACTTATATACAGAATATTCCACATTGTATTTCACAAATAACTATAATGTCACAAATAACAAAATTTTTAAAAACTATTCCGTTTATTCCGTTCGGACTGTTCCTAACCCCTACACTATGCAAATTTGCTGATATTTTCTCTCATGATAATTTATGTTTGTATGTGTTTTTTTCAATGTATTGTTAAATATTTGTTAAAAAATTATCATAATTGGGCATTTTACTTCATGATAATTTCATCGAATGTCAAATAAAATTCGGTGAATACTGTCAGAAAATTAGTAGGTTTTTAAAATCGTGAATATTTTTTTTTATGCAGCTATGAAAAAAATGAAAACCATAGTGACATTTCGTGAAAATTTCATGATAATTTTTTCGTGAAATAGCCTCCTGATAATTTGCTGAGAATGTCAAAATATGTATAATATACTTACACATACATTGGTAAATTTAATTTCATGAGAGAAAATATCAGCATATTTGCATAGTGTAGACCCCGGGTTACCCGGGGTCTACACTATGCAAATTTGCTGATATTTTCTCTCATGATAATTTATGTTTGTATGTGTTTTTTTCAATGTATTGTTAAATATTTGTTAAAAAATTATCATAATTGGGCATTTTACTTCATGATAATTTCATCGAATGTCAAATAAAATTCGGTGAATACTGTCAGAAAATTAGTAGGTTTTTAAAATCGTGAATATTTTTTTTTATGCAGCTATGAAAAAAATGAAAACCATAGTGACATTTCGTGAAAATTTCATGATAATTTTTTCGTGAAATAGCCTCCTGATAATTTGCTGAGAATGTCAAAATATGTATAATATACTTACACATACATTGGTAAATTTAATTTCATGAGAGAAAATATCAGCATATTTGCATAGTGTAGACCCCGGGTTACCCGGGGTCTACACTATGCAAATTTGCTGATATTTTCTCTCATGATAATTTATGTTTGTATGTGTTTTTTTCAATGTATTGTTAAATATTTGTTAAAAAATTATCATAACTGGGCATTTTACTCTCATGATAATTTCTTCGAATGTCAAATAAAATTCGGTGAATACTGTCAGAAAATTAGTAGGTTTTTAAAATCGTGAATATTTTTTTTATGCAGCTATGAAAAAAATGAAAACCATAGTGACATTTCGTGAAAATTTCATGATAATTTTTTCGTGAAATAGCCTCCTGATAATTTGCTGAGAATGTCAAAATATGTATTATATACTTAGGCTGTTTCCGAAACCGATACTTATTTGAAACTTATTTACTTATTTGCCGCCATCTTAAATAAGTATGAAAAATCATCCGAATCGATTTAGCATACTTATTTTGACAATATTGTCAAAACAACACAAAATTATTTATGTTAACCTATATGAAAAAACGGTAGGCAAAAATTTACTGCTTTTTAATTCATTTCAGGAATTAAAATATACAATTATACTTTCAAATAATTGGCAGGATATTTTAAAATCATGTGGAAAATAATTTTATTTTGGAATTTAGAACAGTGATGATCAACTATAAATAAGTGGAAACTGCTGTAGATAGTTGAACGACAAAAAGCTCTGTAGATAAATAGATTAAAACCAATAATAGCAACTGAGCGAATATATGTATGTATGTGCAGAAATATTCAGTAGAAATACTGTCAACTAATAATAATAAATAAAATAATTTTTCTACAAAAAATTAAATATGTATATATATTATAATATAAACACCAAAATTACATGATCATAAATATTTGACAAATTTTGACAGATAATTTAGATTTTCTTGCAAGAAAGAGATAGCAAATAAGTTACCTCGCGAGGATACTTATTTGAATAAGTAAGTCTCTACAAATAAGTATTTCGTTTCGGAAACAGCCTTACACATACATTGGTAAATTTAATTTCATGAGAGAAAATATCGATATTCTATTCATTCTGTAGAATGAAATAACGAAAACACTGTCAGCATAACAATGAACAGCGATTTTTTCTTGTAAAAATTTACTTTTCAGTCTATTTTTATTTAATTATTTTAATATTTTTCATTTTATTATACATAATTTTACAATTATTTTTTTAATTAATTAATATTTTTGAATGAGTCTACCACTATACATAGTTCGCATCCTGTATTTCTATAAAAACCATAATTTCGTTTATATTATATGAACACCAGAAAAATTCTATAAAATATTACAACTCTTAGCAAATTTAAATTCAAATTACATATATGTACAATGTACATATAAGAATGTATGTACATATATAATACTTAACAGTGATTTTACGAGTAAGATTTTCTAAACTTATTATTCCATAAATATCACTAGGATACGTATCGGTCGGACTACAAAATTTATAAATTTCAATATGTAAATAAAATAATGACAATGACAAATCAACGAAATATTTTTGAAAAATTCAAATATTTATTTTGACAGCTACAACCAAACAAAAGTCTTCGTTTCTTTCGTGATAAATGAGTGCGTTTTATAGAAAAACGTGATAAAAAATATGAAAATTTTTATCATTTTTGCCCAACTGGCAAAAGCTATGTCAACCCGCTCTTCTCTCATTACTTTATTGGAATAATTTCCAATCTGTCAAAAATGAAAAAAAATTATTTAGTTCCATTTTATAATTCATTGAGTGAAATAGAGTAATGTGTGACTTTTCTAAAATCTAAATAAATTAAAGAAAACACAATTTTCTGTATATTTATACCATATTATGTTATAAATACTGAAGAATACTGTGTAATCAATAAATAACAAATTTTATTCTAATTTTGCGTTTGTGAATACAAATTAAATTGTAGGCTTCAAAATGAAAACAAAAATTGAATTTGAAGAATGTCTACGAGATTCACCAAAATTTAGGTGTGTCGTCGTTTCATAATTTATTTAATATAACATTGGTATAATAAAACATTATATCCGATAATTTGTATTAAATTATTTAATTTTTTTTGCTCTATCGTCATTTGTATGATATTTATATGATTAAGCAGTTTGATGCAAGTTATTAATGATGGAATGGTCTCTGTTAGAAATTTAACAAAGAGATTAAGATGAATGCTTACACAGATTCTTACACCTGTTGTTATTGATTTGATCTTGTTTACTATAATATGCTTTTTTTTATGTTTACTGTATAAATTCTGTGCTAGTTAAAAAAGTCCGAATTCTAAATTATTTTCTTCTAATCTACATTTACACATAATAATAGGCTAACATTAGATGAGGAAGAACAGGAAATTGAACATCTTGAAGAAAAATTGCACAAAGTGATCAAGATGTGCACATTAGCTGTGGATAGCGGAAAAGAATATGTTAAAAATCAAAGGTAAGTCGTATTTCATTGTTTATAGTTTTAAAATTTATTTATAAGACACCTTCCAAACTAACGTTTCCGTGTCGATTGATAATAAACATAACCATAATATGGAAATAAACAAAACAATTTTAATTTGTTTTTTTCTTTATCAACCCAATTGATTTCGCATTTAAATTGTTTTCTTGAAATAGTTTAGTATTTGAAAAGTTGCGAATAGAGTAATTAAAAATTGACTCATCATTTTGTGTATCTGTTTCTATAGAATTTACTACATTCACATACTCGATGTAAATTATAAATATGTATACAAAATACAACATGACATTTAGGGCATAGAACGGGAATGAAACTTGAATTATCTTTATCTCAATTAATTCGTATATAATATGATATATAAATTGGTTTAAATGCCTAATTATTGGTAATAAACTCTTCTTTTTTAATTCCTAGTATGTAAGTATGTATCTAGATTTTATTTGTTATTGCAGAGTTCTTAAGCAAAAAGTAACAGTTGCTCTAGTATTTTGTATAAGTGTAATTTACTTGAATATGAACTATTGTAAATTGTGAACAGTATTCGTGTGCATACCTCAAAAATAAATTATTAGGCGAGAGAAACTTTATGTTTTGCTTTTTACAAGAAATGAGATTTTTTAGTGTTTCACATGGATAGGAACGACCATCGAACCATAATTGTAAATAAATTTGAAAGTGTTAAGAATTATAACTTAATTTGTATATTTATTTTCAAATAACAAGTACCAGGTAAAAAATGGACTCGCATTTTCTAACAAAATAAGAAGTAATTAACCCAACACATGGTATGGCTGCGGTGTTGAACCTGATAATTTATAATACATGCTACATAATATAAGACAAATGAGTGTACATTTTCAAAAAACGTTTTGAACAAATCAAATCAAATAGGAATTGTATGCTAACCGATTTAAATTTTAAATGATTGTTCCGATATTTTAAAAGGCAATAATGAAATTAAAGGCACAATATTATTTTAAATGACACCTTGCAAAGGAATCAACATAACAATTTTGTTTTGAAAAATTAAAAATTTTAAAAATTATGATAACGATTTAAAATATTTGATTATAAAAATGTTAAATTAAATGTAATCAATAGTAAATTGAAACACAGGATTTTAAAGATTCCTATTCAATGTTGAAATTCTGTTCCTACACCCACAACCGAGCAACTGATCCATACGTTATGGAGAATGAGGAATATGTTGCTCGAACACTTATTTTGTAGTTCAAAATCTAACACTTAGTTTGTTATTGGAAATGGTTTTTAGGTCTCTATCTGGTACCAAACTAATAATTTTTAATTTAAAATGTTAATCTAAAATATTCTCTAAGATTTTTTCTTTGGGGCACAATTGCTGTGGTGCTTGCAACACATACAACACGAAACCCTGCCTATTTCTGATTCAATACTACTAATTTTATCTTCTTCTGAACTTAACATATTAATTCAGCGCACTAAATGTGATAAGCAACATCAGTACTTCTCTGTGTCTAATTCACAAGCTTCTGAGCGTTGCTAATTTGCTAGCTACGGCTCTGTCTTGGATGTGCGAACTCTGTTAATATCATCACCATTCAAATTAGCTGATTTTCCGTAAAATTCCTGGAACAGGGAATTCACTATATTTTAATATTGTTTTTACACGATTTATATAAATTCTCATAATTGTCACATTTTTAAAAATCTCAAAGTTCTTTAATCTTATGAATCACTCTGAATCTCAATTTATTCAATTTATTTAATGATTTAAACAATTTGATTTTGTTTAAGTTGCTGATTCATATTTTAAAACAAATTTTTCAAAAATAATACAAAATTTTGAAACGTACGAGTATGCCAACTACTTTTGTCCGGTTTATCTAAATTCCGTTATATTGTGGTCCGCTATATCGAGGTCTTATGTAATTCATCAGATCTTACTAATAATGATTGTATTTACAAAACAAGATGTCAAAACAAACAAATCTTTCTATTTTTAAATAGTGAATAAACTCTAGATTAGCTCTATGTTATTAAAACTGTCATTTGTAAATTTTACAGTACATAAAAAAATGTCAGAGAGTGACGAAGACAAAACTAATAACTTTTAGTTGAAGTTTGTTAAAATTGTAAAACATCACAGTGTTTTATTAAATAAATCGCTAGTTAATGGAACTAATTAATTAGTTAAAAAGGCTAAAACAGATGCTTTTCTGTAATTTAAAAAAAAATTCAGAGGCGAAAATTGCGTTTCGGGTCTACGGGAATTGCATCTGGTAATGATATTGCAAATGAAACCCAGACAAGCTTCGTACCGAATGGAGACTCACCACCAACCCCTGTGATGAGGAAGAATCCAAGGTTTGATAACGAAACTGAAGAAACTAAAAATTTAACCACCTTAGAACTTCAAAGGCCTGTTTTACTGGAGCAATTACTACAAAGATTGAAAATAGAGAAAATAAACCAACGAAAGAACGCTAGATAGAAACCCAGAAGAGGAAATTGCTAAATCAGAAGAGAGTTCCTATCATATTTTATAAAAAAAGAGAATTTTCATTCTTTTAATTTGAATTCATAATTCATTAAAATACAAATTGTTGAAATATAATATAAATTCTGGAATTAATAATTAATAATTTCTTCTCTTCGTTATTGTTCTTTCAATCGTATATCGTTCACACTATTATTATGTTCACTGTCAGCGTCAAATATTTGTTCGATATCCTCAGATATATTTTCAAAAAATTTGAGTAGTCCTTTAAATATTTGGCTACGTTATGTAGTATAAAACAACCCACTAAAATATTTAAACGAAATTCTGTCCCCACGGTATATTGCAACATCGAAATTCACCATTTAAGCTGACCAAAATAGCTGTCAAATATGTGCTGTCGAGTGTAACTTATTAATTTTTTTGTTGGGATGTTTGCGTTGTTTTAAATGTTGTCATTAAATAAAGAGCTATTCCAAATCCTTTTTTCGCCAGTAATTAATTATATATCCACTTCATTAATCCTGCTGTTTACCCAGATTCCCGAGTCATGTACTGACCTGGAACAATCAACGCTAGTAAAACATTCTAGTCCATCGCATGTGACTTGTACGTAGATGCTTGCTGGTCCTTTACGATTAATGTATTCTCCTTTATGTACGCGGGGTTTTACGATCCTGATATACACGCAATTTAACGCACTTATTGTTGAATATCTTGATGATATTCACTTGCCACAGATCTAACAATTTACAACTCAGAAGAAGTGTGAAAACTTTATGAAAAGAGAAAACAGTGACCTCATACAGAAAGTGTTTCTTTTATTCTGGTTATATAAATCAAAAGCATCCTATATATAAATACTACAGAATACTTGTTCAAAGAAGAATAAGCATAAACCTACTTGGTGTGTGCTTAATGAGAAAAGGAATTCATGATAAACGTTAATGTTTAAGTCTCGTTCATACATTCAACACTCCTCCTCGTTTAATACAAATTACATTTTCTTCGTAAATACTCATGTTTGATGGCAGATAATGGCTTTGTCAATAAGTCTGCAACCATTTCTTCTGTGGGGCAGTATTCGCATTCGATGACCCTCTTTCTCACAAGATCACAAATCATTTTGTATCGCGTGTCAATGTGCTTAGTCTTGTATGAGAATTTGTGATCACGTACCAGTTCAATGCACCCTTGGTTGTCCTCATATATTAATGTTGGTGTGTCAAATTGTTCGTGCATTTCTTCCAATAATTGCCGCAATCATTTGATCTCTTTTGATGCCTTCGACATTGAAATAAATTCGGCTTCGCATGATGACGCTGCAACTATGCCTTGCTTGTTACACGACCAACTTATTGTTCCGCCGTTGAAATATGTTATGCGACCACTATTTGATTTACGGTCGATTTTGTCGTCGGCCCATGTTGCATCTGCATATCCAAACAGTGATAATTCGTTTGATATAATGTTGCTTACCTTAAGCCTCATTTGATATGTTGCCTTCAGATATTTCACAACACGCTTGAGTTGATTCCAGTCTTCCATACTCGGCCGTGATACCTTTTGAGCCAAAATACTAACACTGGCCGAAATATCAGGTCTTCACTGATAAATATAACAACCGTCCAATTAGTGATCGATATTTCTTGTTATTTTCCAATGGTTGTGTCGAGTCTGACTTTCCGTAATTGGTGTCCATTGGTGTTTTGGCCGGTTTTGCATCCGTTAATCCGAAATCTGATGCAATTTTCATGATGTATGCTGATTGATTCAATTCAAAGTTTCCATCAATATCTTTCGTAGCCTCCATGCCCAAATAGTAATTGATCAAACCCAAATCGTGCATTATAAAATGTGGCTTGAAAATGCTTTCGACATCCGTGATTTGCTTATTTGTTGAACATGCCACAATTAAGTCATCCACGTAGATAATTACATAGCAAAACTCATTGCAAACTTTCTTCGAATATAAGCATGGATCGTTATAGCTCTGTTGAAATCCCGCTCCGATGAGAACTTTATGAAGTACGGAATTCCAAGATCTGGCAGCCTGTTTCAGACCATAAATGCTTCTCTTAAGCAAGCATACCTTCAAACTATCATCATCAAAGCCGCGTGGCTGCTTCATGTAGATGGTTTCTTTTATGTTTCCATTAAGAAATGCCGTCTTAGCATCAAAGTGATGCACAATTATCTTCCTTTTTGCACTTACTGATAACAACGTTCTGAATGTTGTATGAAGCACCACTGGCGCAAACACCTCGTCATAATCCTCGCCGTACCTCTGTGAAAAACCTTGTGCCACGAATCTGGCTTTGTATCGTTTCAATTCACCACCTGCACTGGTTTTTATCTTGAACACCCATTTACTTCCAATTGCTGTTTTACCTGGCGGCAAATCTACAAGTTCCCATGTACCGTTGTGTTCATGTGCCTCAATTTCTTCCTGCATCGCAGTAAGCCATTGCAATTTATCGTCACTTTTGATGGCTTCATCGTAATTCTTTGGTTCATTTAACTCTCTAACTACATTTATTTCATTAATCAAACGCTTCGCTGGCACTACCTTTGTTATTCTTTGTGAAACACGTACCGTTGGCTGAATTTGGTCATTTTGCTGTTCATTTACTTGTGTTTCTGTTGAAACCACCTCCTCCTCAGCGTTTACATATTCACTGATACCGTCATCAATATTTACTTCATTGTCAACGTTTAGCTGCTCCTCCTGAACCGATACACCAGCGACGTTGATACATGTTTTTGTCTTTCACCCAAATCAATTGAATTTTTTCTGTCTATCGTACTTGGTGTACACGAACATCTCGACTGACTACAACTTTCTTCGTTGAAGGATTGTAGCAACGATAAGCTTTTGAATGCTCGTCATGTCCAAGAAAAATCATTTCGTCTGCCACATGGTTCAATTTTCCTCTTTTTGCTGATGATACATGGACAAAACATTTAGAACCAAATATGTGAAAATTGTTTGTATCTGGTTTTATGCCATTCCACCGTTCATATGGTGTCATGTGCGTTGTTCTTGTTATCACACGATTCTGACTGAAATTTGCTGTTGCAATCGCCTCACCGCAAAAACTGTTTGGTAACTTCGCGTCTATGAGCAAGCAACGAGCCATTTCGATCAAAGTGCGATTCTTCCGCTCAGCTTTACCATTTTGTTGTGGACAGTCGGCTGCCGTTAACTGGATCTGAATACCCTTGGATTTTAAAAAATTTGTGTATTCCTTTGAAGTGTACTCACCACCCCGATCCGATCGCATTAGTTTTGGTTTTCGATCAAACTTGTTTTCACACAATGCGACAAATCGTTTCATAGTGTCTTCAACCTCCGATTTGTATGCTAACAAAACAACGAATGTAAAACATGAGTAATCATCAATGAAGGTGACCAAGTAACGTTTTCCACTCTGAGTCGCTGTACGCATAGGTCCGCAAACGTCCGTATGTATTAAATTCAATACCGCTGATGACTCATTCGCTGATTTCTTTGGAAACGGTGGCCGTGTCATTTTTCCTTTCATGCACACATTACAAACTTCCTTGATTCCGCATTTATTAATTTCCAATTCAGTAATTGTACCTTGTGATGCCATTTTCCGAATCGCTGCTGGATCACTATGTCCCATTTTCCGATGCCATTCATGTATGCATTTGTCATTGTGTGCTAACACCGTACGAACTGAATCTGGTTGACGCAACACATACAATTCACCAACTGTGTCAGCTACACCGATTTGTTGACCTTTATACCTTATTTCGCAAATTCGATCGTTAAATTCAACTTCAAGACCATTTTTCACCAACCGTCGGACAGAAAGTACATTCCCAACCAATTTTGGTGCATACAAAACATTGGTTGTTTTTGCTTTACGAATGCATCCACTTTCGTCTAAAAAACTTAAATTTCCGCTACCAATTCCATAAATGCTCACTGATTCACCATTTGCCAGCTCGGCTGAACTCTTATAAGATTCATCAAATTCAGTGAAAAAATCTTTATTGTTGACAACATGTTTCGTTGCTCCTGAGTCGATGATCCATCCCTTCTTTTGATTGTTACCAATCGAAAACATAAAATCCGAATTTTGAATTGTATTCAGCTTATCCGTCGATTTGCCATCAGTGTTCTTTTTGCCTGTATTACCGCTATTCCTTTTTGCAAGCCATTCCTTATACTTTGGGCAATCTTTCTTTTGATGATTGGGTTTCTTGCAGAAAAAACAAACACCAACTTTTGCTACTGTTTTCATAACTGAATCTCTCGAAGTTCCATCTCTCTCTGCACGCCTCTCGTATTCAGCAATCACATGCTGTTTCACCACATCAAGTGTGATATCTATTTCATCACGCGCTCCAAGTCCAGAAATCATTGTATCGTAACTTTCTGGCAAACTATCGAGTAAAAATATTTTTGCAAACAAAGTTGCCAATGTACCTTCACCAAGATCGCTCAATTTCGTGAATAAATCTTGCATCCGATTTATGTGTGCTTTCGCATCACCACCTTCATCGAGTTTCAATGCACAAATTGATCGCACCAAGTAAGCCTTGTTAACAAGCGTACTCTTCTCATGGTAATTTTTTAACGCGTCCCATGTTGTCCTTGCCGTATCTGCCATACGAATATGTGCCAATTGATCGTCTTCAACCGACAAACCGACTGTGCCTCTCGCCTCGATTGTGTCGATTTCCTTTTTAATGATTATTTCATTAATGGTAGCATCCATTTTTGCTGCCGGGTTTTCACCAATAATCACCCTTTTCCACAAATTTTGTTTTTGAAGCAACAATTCTATACGAAACTTCCAGTACGCATAATTGCTGTCGTTTAATTTAACAAATTTTGGTCGCAATACGTGGCGGACGTATTGTTCCTTATGTATTGTTACTTTAATTTTGTAATTTATTTCTTATTTTTCACATACTGGGCCCATAACCTGTTGAATATTTTGATGATATTCACTTGCCACAGATCTACCAATTTACAACTCAGAAGAAGTGTGAAAACTTTATGAAAAGAAAAAACAGTGACATCATACAGAAAGTGTTTCTTTTATTCTGGTTATATAAATCAAAAGCATCCTATAAATACTACAGAATACTTGTTCAAAGAAGAATAAGCATAAACCTACTTGGTGTGTGCTTAATGAGAAAGGGAATTCATGATAAACGTTAATGTTTAAGTCTCGTTCATACATTCAACACTTATTGCATTAGGAATGTTGCCAAACTGTTAACGCTTTTTGCTTTCAATTTCAAAATTACTTTATACTTTCCTTTGATTTATGTGCATAAAGGAAGCCATTTCAAATAAAAAAATTATTGAATTATTGAAGCAAACTAGTGATAAAAAATTAAATGTGAAGTTTTCGACAAAAGAAAGTTTATATTATGTATTGGTGCAGTGTTCTTAGAGTAGGTTAAAACATTGTTATTTAACAAGAAAATATTGGGCAATATTAGAATAATATTAAAATATTGGGCAATAAACTCAGACTAGAGATATCTCAGACATAGATTATGTGTGTATATTATTGGTTATTGGAATGGACACTTGTAGATCATACCGGTATATTAGATATTAAAGTGAATTAATTGAATGATTATGTAATTCTATAATTATCGTTCTGCCGTGTATATACAATTTGATGGTTCACTGTATGAACAATGGACCAAATCACAGAGATTTCTCACAAATTTGGTATAAAAATATAATTAGTTTAAGGCAAAGATTTTATAGTAAAATTAGCAGGTTTGATTACGATGACAGAGGCCCATTTTTATTAATGATGAAAATTGTATTTGAAATTTCAGTGCAGATGTGGGATTCCAATCAGATTAATCATATCTTAACTAAACTGGACTTTCATATTATTGCGCCGTTTTAATTTTATTTGATAAAAAAACGTAGCTGCATGATAAGCATGGTTATCCTAAACCTCACGTGTCTCCAATTACCACTTGTAATTATTTCCCCAATCGATGAAGTATACGATTGGCGATATATCCCTTATATTTGTTTGCAGTTTTTTAAGCAAATAAATGATAATTCTAAATATCTATCAATTGATTTAATTCTTGAGTATGTTTCTAATAATTTTTGTATACAATAGATTCAGGAATGGTACCTCATTGCGTTAAGGTCGTAAATCTGAAAACTACACAATGACACAATACCATTATTGTTACCTTCTAGTTAATTTTCTGGATTGATCGACAAAGATGTTACATATAATTTTTGAGTATAAATTTTTCCGATTTAATTGGCTTCGCACCTATCAAAAACGATATTCATATTTTCTATTTATCGTTATCATCTTGAACAATAAATGATGGGCGATAAAATAATTCATCCTCCCAGTTCGAGGTACTTTTGCACAAAGATGCTCTATTCTAATATTAGTGCCTTATCTACGTGGAATTTACTGCCTATTATTTAATACCGTTTATATGCCACGTCATAACAAACTGGCATCATAAGCCATAGAATTCTTCCATATTCCTTGTCTGCTAATAATGTATAATTGAAAGTGTACATCATCAATATTAGCTTTCAAAAAATGCTTGATGTTGATCAACATTTTATCTATTCATCAACTTTGCTTGACATGAACATTTTGTCTATTCATCAACTCAATACTTTGGTCTTCAAATTTTATCGTTCGGCATACGGTACGCTGATGCACGCAGATGTCTTCGCCGACTACAAATTGGAAACCTGGATCCGTCATATACAATGAAGTTTTTTATTTATATTTATTATAAGGCTCTACACGAAAATTCATTGGTATATTCAAGATATTTTTCAAATACATACATATGTACATATATTCAACATAAGAAAGCGCTGCACAACTGTAACCTGCGAGACGCAAGTGGCATGTAATTTACTCAGAAAACTTTCGAATTTATTTCTCAGAGTGGATGCCGCATATGATAGAAAACGAATTTTTAAAGATTCGACCCGAGCCGAAAAGTATGAAACATTTTCACATTATATAGACCGCAAACAATAACAATGGTTAGTTATAGTATTCATGTTTCTCCTCTATAGTTTACAAAATTTGCAGTACATTCAGTTCATCTCTCTAGTTTTAAAAAAAAAAACTACCATATTTTGATGATCCTCCTCCTCTATTCAGATCATTATATTGGAATGCTAAATTTATAATTAATCCAACGAATTAATAATTGAGTCCGTTTTAATAATCAGTATTTGTTCAGAAATACCATGTTTTCAAAATTAATTCAGCTGAGAAGTTATGTCGAAATAAGCATAAAATCATCAAACTTGTAAAAACTGTGCTATTTTAACTATCAGTCCACTTAAAATAATATGTAAAGTATAGTATGTATGTATGCTTTTTTTATTTTTTAAATAATTTAGTAGTAGGCGTTGCAAACGATGCTTTCCCATGGCAAAGTCATGTTCATCGCTTTACCTCTTCTTGTCTTCTGAATCCTTGCGGGCCAGCTCATCTGCCATTACATTCCCTGTGACATTGAAGTGTCCTGGCACCGACGTCAAGCGGATTTTGAACTGATCAGCCATCTCATTTAAAAATGCCAGAGAGTTCTGGGCTACCTTCGACGAGAGGGAGTATGATATAGTGTTTTAATAGCAGCCTGGCTGTCCGTAAAAATGTGAATTTCCTTCGTAGATATTACATTCTATGTACTTCAACCAGTCTATGACTTCCATTATCGCGATAAGTTCAGCTTGAAAACCACTGCAAAAGTTGGGAAGACGGAAAGAGAGGTTGACCCCTAGTGACTAATAGAATACCCCGCAGCTAACCCCTCTATTCCTTTTTCAGCCATCCGTGAAGAAGCTTATCGCCTCATTGTCCATAAGCGTCTCATTCACCCGGTCTCCTCTGGTGGGAAACTCAGTTTGGAATCTCATCTCAACAGATAGTGGTCGGTAATTTCCGGAATACCCATGTTGCATAGGATTGATGAGTGTCCTATATTGTTACAGGTCCACATAGATATGAATACTTACTTCCGTTGTCGGATTGTATTTTTTTCTCTCAATAGTACCAATTTGATGCCTCGATAAATAATCTGTTCGGTTATCCATTTTATAAGTTGTGTATTCGGTTAGTTTGCCGGATCCAGCACATCATAACTTCTTTAATGTTATCATATGAAATAATAAAAGTGTATAAGTCTATTCTTCTGGTTTGTTGAAGCTATATGAACTACATATGCATCATCAGTATGTAGGTTTCACAATGCTGGTCTCCATACCGCGGTCGAGAACGGATATTGAAATTTCAGTCCATTTCGTTTTCGGCTATATAACTAGCTCATGAGTGTAAATTAAAAATCAAAAATGGTGCTTTCATTTTAGGTTTATGCCAAATGGCATCGCTATTACTGAAAAATCGATTTTGTGAAATGAACATAGCAAATTAATTTTAATAATATTACTCAATTTATTAATATTGCTATTTACTTACTACATATTCCATATTGAATTTATAAAATCATTGTGGTTTTATTACGGGTTCCGGTCATAACTGCAAATTGCAAAACAGGATATTGCAAAACAACATGAGGTACGAAAAGACATGTTTCAAAACACCATATTAGAAAACGGGCTGATCGATTATTATGAAATTAGATTTTTGGATAAAGCACTGGAATAAAACTTCATCGAAAAATTAGGTTAGAATCCCATTTTCATCCAATATGTGGCATTTCATCGTCATTGATTATAAGTCCCTCTCGAGTCCCGCCCCATTTCAGTTGGCCATATTTCAATTCAAATATTTTTACTTTATCTCATTTTGTAATATTTCATTTTGAAATATCCGGTTTCGTAGTTCATACTGTTTTATTATATTGTTAACTGTAGCTATGAAATTCCTAATTAAGAACAATTTCCTTTTATTTATTGCATACTCTATTATATTTTGGGATCGACATCATCAAATCTAGTTTTGAGTAATTTCGTACTCATGTATAAGTACTTATAAAATATAAAATCACAATAAAATCACATCACTGTTATGACAACATAACTAAAATTATACTGGCCGATGATATAATTTTCTTATCTTTTATCAACGAATTTGTTAAAATTGAAAATTAAATTTTATTAGTCTGTATTAGTCTATAAAAACGACATGTGAAATTCATATTGATATGGATTACTGATTATACATAATTATAAATCTATTATATGTGCATATAGATATCTATGTATGTGTTATGTAAATAGTTTGTCTAAGAGCGCTTACCTTATCTCAATATATTAATCATACCAAACTGTTGGAAAATCCAGTGTCTATACCTAATAACAAAAGGCAATTAAACTCTAAATTTCATATACGGAAACCTACAATTCTAAGTACATATACATGTACTAAACAATATTTAGTTTAATTACTTATTATAATTTAAAATAAAATAAAATATTCTTTGATAGAACCTTACTATAAAATTCCTTTTATACAAATAATTCATCGTTTTCAGATGATATTGATGATATGATTAACTTATTCATAATTTCTGGTTAAATAGATTGGTTGTTTTTTGTGAAATAGTTTTCACTTAATTCATGGTGTAAATTACATTTTGACATATAACTCAAACCAATTTATATATAGAATTGCCTGGATTTCCTAAATTCAATTAAAATCGCTACATTTTATCCTTTATTTGATTTTTATTTAATTTTTATTTTTGAATTACCTAAATCGTATTCATTTCTAATAATAACAACTATCGGATATGATTACGTCAATGATAAATCTTACTTCTGTCAATAAAGTTATAACTAGATAGATTGATTACAAAAAATTTGAAATTATTTCGGTTTAAAATAAATTTGAATTTTTTATAATCAATCGAAAATGATTCTATCAAAAAAAAATATTTTTTCGAAATCCAGATTACCTTTTTCGTAGATTATTGAAAGGGATTTATAATATAATATATTTATTGAATTTATATCATTAGATTCGTATCTAAATATTATACATGTATCATCAACAATCTGTTTCAAAATAAATTGTTAACTTGTACGTTTTTCAATGATGATCACGCAAACAGCAAACTAATTATCTGAAATAAGTAATAACCTTAAGTGTTAGTTTAAAGAAAATCTATTTAAAAACGTAATAAAGAATTAATTACTTTTGCTTTTTTTAAACTATGTATATAATTGTTTAAATTGTTATTTTGTGTTATTGTTTTGAACCGCTATTCATATTATGCTGTTATTCCGAATTGGATACTTATTTTTGACGAGTGTTATGTATATCAAAGAGAATTCAAAAAACACTTAAAATCTAAAGCTTTTAAAACACATACAAACATTAATAATTTATTTAATTATTTAAATTGTGCTTCTCCAAAATGTTATTTATTCGCGCTTCCGGATGATCGCGAGCACGGCGTAAAACCATTATAGTCAATTTTATCATTTACCCTATAATATAACCCTTATAACCAAATAAGGTTATATTATAATCATTTAAAACCCATCATAATCAATTTTATCATTTACACTATAATGTAACCCTTATAACCCTAACCAAATTCTGAAATTTTCTATTGTTTGTTTTATTTATAGTGCATTTGCGACATCACTATGGGATTTACAGCGACATTTTTTAGATGAGAAACCTGCGCACAATGCACTGGCCAAAATTATACATTGTTTGCAGGAGATCAATAAGTATCACACTACACTGCTAGATCAAGCCAGTCGTACAGTATTAAAAAATCTATCGAGTTTTGTTAAAACGTAAGATCATCATAATAAATTTGTTACTAACCATATAATCTATTTTATTTTTAAATATTCTAGTGATATAAAATCGGTTCGAGATTCTAAACAACATTTCTTAAAAGTATCAGAAAATTTAGATACTGCTCTGTATAAAAATGCGAGTGTAAGTTTTAACTGGCTTCAATCTTGGTTGAATTGTGTTTTTTCATCAAAAAATATTTACAGGCAAATAAAAATCGACCACAAGAAATTCAAGAATCTGATAATTATTTATTAGCGGCACGTTCATGTTTTCGTCATATCGCTTTAGATTATGTTAAAACATTAACTATGTTACAATCGAAAAAGAAACCAGAAATTTTATCAACGGTATAATTAAGATTAAATTCTCGATAAAATAAGCTAATTCTGTATTTTTTTTTCATTTTCAGCTTCTGAGCTATATACAAGCTTGCAGTACGTATTTTCATCAGGGATCAGATTTATGTGAAGATTTTGATCCATTTTTCAAATGCTTGGCTGATGATGTAAGTATATGAGGTGCTAATTAAAAGAAAAAATATTTCTTCTGTGGGACTTGTGATATTAATAGAGGCTTTACATATTACGCTATATTGCTTAAGATGAAACTTCTTACATTAGCATTCTAATAATAATCACCATTGATACTGAATGCCGGTGATCTTTAATAATATTTGTTTTGATATTCAATGTTAATTGATCATTCGCTTTTTTAAATGAGATTTGAGCCTATATTTCTGAATACGATACGTATTTTTGCTCGATACGAAAAGGCTATAAGAATCGAAAATAAATTGGGAATGAATATAAATTGAATCATTCATATCATTGAATTCGATAGAAACAAATCGACGATACTTTGATCAAACAGCGCAAGCGACATTTCAAACATTTTATAGGAAGAGAAAAAATTAATTTTAAACATCTTTTAAAAAAATTATTAAAATTATTGTTATAACATAATTTATTATTAAACGAACTTAAACCTGAAGTTTTGTAAAAAAATTAGTTAACTTTTTATTTACTTATACCATAAAAACTAATTTTTGGTCGCTTGTGTTAGAGAGTGTGTAATGGTTCATTAATTTGGCGGTTGTGCCATGTCGATTATGCTTATTGGCTAGGCTTACGTGAAATTACGTCAAAATCCTTGCAGTTACTGTCGCCTGTGCATTTTTCTTTCCGTTATACAAAAGACACCTAAAAAGTGTTAATTTATAGTTAAATCATATTCAAATTTAATATAGTTAACCAAAAAAGTTATCATACACCTAATATGGTCGAAAGTTTTGGTCGGTATTTCAAATATTATTAAAGTTCAGTAATCTTTTATTTCTATATAAATTTTACTTTTTCTTTAATTATTGTGTGCAACTGTATTTGACACAACACAACAACACAAGTTCAACATATTTCATTATTGAAAATAAATAAAATAATTCAATTTTATAACAAAAATTATATTAACAAAGAGTTCATACATTTGTCACATCAAATCAGCAGTACATCTTAGCTTTTAAATTAAAACCGTTGATTAATATTTTATTTGGTTGCCCTTTCCCTGTATAACAGCAGCCAATCGATTTTTCATACTAAACATGAAGGTTGATGTTCCCTGTGGAATTATCTTCTGCCACAAAGCATGTTTTAATGGGTCGTGTGTGTAGACATTATATTAGGCTATCGTATTCGACGTTCCAGCAGATCCCATAAGTGCTCGATGGGATTGCAATCTGCTGGTTGTGGAACATTACATATGAACCATTCCTTAAGCATTAGTGATGTAAGTTTCGGTTCGTTAACCTATTGAAACACATATAATGATGTTTATTATAAGACGCATTTGTTTTTTCATCATTTCAATTAAATTTGGATTTAAAATGTTAAGCTAAGCATGTTTGTTCATGTTAGTTACTATCTATTAAAGATAACTTACCCAAACCCCTAGCACTCATACGTTACATAAGTTACCCAACCCCTAGCACTCATACATTATTTGATTGACCGTAATAATTGTTATTACAAATAGACTTGACCAATTTTTTTTTATCAATTATTAATCAGTTAAATTTGAATAATTTTATTCATAAAAAGTATATTTGAATATCATTTTATGAAATTTGAATTTTGGGGAAAATAAGGTTAAAACTATATTCAAATACCACTCAAATTTACGTTTTTTGGAAGCTTTTGTTTCCATTACTTTCTTGAAGCTCTTAGAAATTGTTTTTGGTTCGAACAGTATGAAGTAAAAGTACTGAACTGTGCAGTTGAAATCATTGGGGGTGGATTGTTGACAATCAGTATTTTGTTCAGAACGCTTTTGTTTGCATCTGTATATTTTACTGTAATTACATTGTTATAGTAATTTAGAGTATCAGCTACACGTCGGTTTTATTTTACACAAATTGCAGTCGTCAACATTATGTAATCGTAAATAAAATGATTATTTCTTATTATTTTTTTGCCTAACAATCGTAGATTAGTTCAATGCGACAAGAATCTAATGTGCTTGCCAAAACAATGGAAAACCAATACAACGATATAAATAATTATGTTGATGATCCGCTTGCCCAGTCAAACACTTCCGAAGATGCAGCACCAACTAATTCATTAATACCAAGTCGACGTATGGAAGGCTATCTGTTTAAACGCACATCAAAAGGTTTCAAAACATGGAATCGTCGGTGGTTCTATATGCATGATAATCAGTTATTGTACAAGAAACGAGCCGGTGAAGAATTACCAACCACAATGGAAGATGATTTACGCTTGTGTACAGTGCGACCCGTGGTTGATAGTGATCGTCGATTTTGTTTTGAAGTTATCTCTCTGACTAAATCGCATATGTTGCAAGCTGATTCCGAAGATTTGTTGCAAGCTTGGATAACATCGTTACAAAAAGGGATCGGAGCTGCTATACAACATGATACTAATCCGAATCGTGGTTTGGATCCCGCATTGTTGAATTCAGAGCCACCTAGTCGTCAACCGTATATGAAAATGTAAGTAATATTTGTCTTAATAATTTCAAGTGTTTACGGTTTCATTTTTATAATTACCTTACAGTAATTTGGAACAATTTTTAAAAATTCCTGGAAATTCCGCTTGTTGTGATTGTGGCAGTAAAGAACCTCGGTGGGCTTCAATTAACTTAGGAATTACCTTGTGTATTGGTAATTCATAAAAAAAGATTACCTTGAGACAGTGTAGTCTACAAAATATTTTTTCTTACAGCTTGCTCGGGTGTTCATCGAAGTTTAGGAGTTCATTACAGTAAAGTCAGGTCGTTGACATTAGATGCTTGGGAACCGGAAATTGTCAAAGTTATGACCGAACTAGGAAATAATGTTATAAATAAGGTAGGTTAGATGAGGGTAGTAATTTAGATAAAATATTTTTTAAAATTGTTGGGGTTAACACAACGTAAATTTTACAAAAAAAAAAATGGGATTGACAATATGTTTGTGATTCTGTTCATAAAACTTTAACCATTTCCCATATGTTAATACCAATTCTAATTGGAATACTATAACTTTTTCTGTGTAAGATTATTTATTTACACATGTTAGTTTTTTCATTTAGCCACATAGTAATCCATTCGATTATTTTGTCTCAGACGTACAAATTTAATTATTTTAAGTTATTTAATACTATACAGGGTGTTTCCAATTCCTGATATTATATTTTACATGCTTGTAGAAAGTTAAATCGCAAAAAAAAATGCTCCAATGTTATATATTGATAAAATGCTCAAATGTTATATATTGATAAAATAATTTAGAGATGGTGAAATTAGATTAGTTTAAGTTTAGGTAGAATTTTCCTTCATTTAACTTTTCAAATCTTTTTTGATATTTTTATGATCAGCTTTAAGAATAATTTCATAAAGTTTTGTTAAATTTTGTCATAATCGGTTAAGATATAACTTAGCGTCATTCCCGTTGACCATATTAAATTTATTAAAAAATCGTTTTAGAACGCGATTTTTATGCTATATTACAACATAATCAAGTAAGAAATAGCCTAGTTTAGTTCCAGTTGGCTAAATTCCAGAACATCATAAAAAAATCTAATTTTATTATAATCGGTCTTGTCTTTGTGTAATATGTTGTTTGAAATAATATATTATGGTTTTTTCCTGTTTAGCTTATTTTAAGAAAATTTACTATAATAGTCGGATAACTAACACATTCAAAAAAACATTTGTGCCGACAATGTGCCTAATAGCATTAATTAATGTCATTCATAACTTAACTTGTTAATTTCACTCAACATGTTGCCAACAGTTGAAGGCATTGAAAGCGCCCACTCATGTTTGTTTTTGTATTTAAATTAATAAAATTTAAAACTTTCTGAATTTAAAGAACTAATTTATTTATTTTATTTACAAGTTAGAAAAAAAAATTATTTTTAAAATTTATAAAATTAAAAATTTATAAAAAAGGGCTTTTTTGGAAAAGTTTTTTTCTTACTTTTAAATTAGTCTTCGATAAATAAAAATCAAATTGATCATCAGCGATGTTGAATGATTTTGCTAATCTGTTGTTTAGATTATTTTCGCCATAGTTTGTGGAATGATGTTCTAGCGCTGAAAATTGATTAATTGCACGACAATACGAACAATTTCTCACGCTTGTACAACACAATAGCACTTACTAATCAACCATTTAGGTTTTTTAATTATCGATAAACAATATGTATGTATATCTATTCGATAAGAATTATACAGAAATGAAATTTATTGAAAATCTGGAAAACTACAAAATGATATAAACTTGAATTTTTGTAGGTATGTACATATATAGATATTATCGGAAGTAGCACATTTTATGATACATATAAAAACTTAAAAATTTGCTGAGTTGGTCTGGATGATCAGTATTGCATTTTATATGGAAATAAAGTAAAAATAAATAAATTTGATAAAAAACGTAAGCTTACATCAACAAATTGTTGTGAATACCGTTTTAGTAAATTTTCTGTAGCAGCGTATTTACATTCTGTGAATAAGGAGCGGCCTTAAGAGCCAAAGCCAATACATGTAGTTCGGTGGGAATATAATCAAAATCGGCCGATTACTAATGCTGTGTGTCGCAATCGACTAAACTAAAAACACAAAGCAAGACGTGTTACTTTATACAACACAATTAGGTAACACATGCATGCGAAAAAAGAAGGCGAAAATAGTTCAACAGAAGTTAAGATCAATTATATAATAAATGTAATATAATTTTGTATAACTTTGTAATATAACTTTGTAAATAAAAATTTAAAAAAATCGTTCTTGTTCTGTATTGTAAAGATTCAATTATACATTAATTAAAATTAAAATTTTAAACTAATTTTAGATTATTAGATATGAGCAAAATCTATCAAGTAGGAATTAATTTATATGTTTTCTCAAACATTCGTTAGTCCCGCATGTATAATTATTGCAAGCCGTGAAATTTGTGCGTTTTATTTAATAAAATTTCGATACCGCATACGTAATTGGGTCTAAATTTTAGAGATTAACACATGTTTTTAACACTTTATCATTTTTATTATTCATAATCAATAATAAAAATTCATATTTTACCAAACATTTTGATTTTCAAAGCATTTAAATGTTTAAATTAAATCAATGGTGTTTTAATTATTCATGTGTCGTACTGGTGTTATACTACTTTCATATATCTAGTTACGTAATCATAATTTCGACATAACTATAATTTTAAAGAAATGTGTCCATGGTTTCTTCATCTAATTTGAATTATGTTTTGGTTAGTAACATTTTTTCTCATTTCGTTGCATTTGATTTTACTATGACTGGCGTTAAATTAATCTAAAGAGAAATTGGCGATTACTACTAGTTAGTTACTACTAGCTAGTTTAGTACATGACATGGCGGATTTATTTACGCCTTGTTATAGTTAGAATAAAAATGTATAATTGATCAATTGATTTAAATTACAAAATATTATTTATTTTAAGAAACTGAATCATTAATCTTCTCACAATTGATTTACTATTTTGAGAAAAAACAAATTCATTCATATTAAAACACTCCTGCATCAAGGGTGTCCAATAATAGTTTTAAAATCTCAAAATAACAGCATGACATACTATTGAAACTATTTCAATCTCTTTGAATTTGTTTTATTCTTTAAAAGTAAAATAACCGTGACTTTTTTGAAATTCTAGATTTATGAGGCTAATGTTGACGATAGCGTACAACGTGCGACTGACAATTGTGATAGAACAATCCGGGAAGCTTGGATCAAGGCAAAATATATTAATAAAAAATTCGTTGCTCCATTTACATCTCTGATCGTTGATGACTTTACACAATCCGTCGGTGAACCAAAAAACGTAAACGATCCAGAATGTGGTGAGTCAGGATCAAGCACATCACGATTTAATAAAGGGCCTGCTCGTTGGAGTGTTCGTAAATTACGCCGTAAGCCACGTCAAAAAATCGAGCAGAAAGTTATTTCGGAGGACGAACAAAGTGAAACCGATTCATTTAAAGAAGTATTTAGTGATAGTAATGATGTGTTAATGATCGGTAGTAATTTAAGTGAACCACTCGATGAATCATTAATGTCTTTGTGTTCGGATCAAGATTCAACTACGGGTGAGGAGAGCAATGTTGATGATGAAGATATTAGCTTATTGAATCCAAATTTATTATTATATAAAGCGGCAACAGCGCACAATTTACCAGTTATGTGTCAGGCGTTAGCTATGGATGCGGATAAAAATTGGAGTAATGAGAGTGATAACGGGCAAAAACCGTTGCATCAGGCGATATTATCTGGTTCAGTTATGGCGTGTGAATATTTATTGCTAAATGGAGCACGAATTGATGCCGTCGATATCCGGGGGTATACACCACTTCATATTGCAACCGAAAAAGGTTGCACAGCACAAGCATATCTTCTATTAAAACATCGAGCCCGGCATGACATAACAGCGACGGATGGTAAACAACCAATTGACATTGCGGTTGAACAAGCTAATGCTGATATCGTTACTTTACTTCGGTTAACACAATTAAACGAAGAGATTGGAATTACAGAGCAAGGTTCGAATGGGGATGAAACGTATAATGATGTGATGAAAGATTTTTCACTGTTCGCTATAAATCAACCGCATCGATTACAGAGACCGAAAGGCGATGAGAATTAAATAGCTACTAGCACCATATCAACTACACACGGTAACATATATTAGGTTATCAAACTATATATGAAATGAAACTATGTATAACTTTATGTATTGCTTTTTTATGTTGCTGTTCCATTGTAAGTGTTTTTTTTATATGCATATATTTAAAAAAAAAATTACATTATCTATTTAAGTCGTGATTTTTATTTAATGTTTAAGCTAAATAGTATTTTATAATTATAAGCAAGCCGTTCTTCTTATTCGGTAGCTCATTTCATAAAATTAAAGAGACATGATAGCAATATCTGTACTTAAAATAAAATATCAATGTAATTCCTCTGGTCTAATTGACAATAAAAATATAAATTAATGAAAGAAACACCAAATAGTTCAAAACTCAAATTTCATCTTGACGTTTTGTTACTGTGCCTTTAGTTTTATGGGTTAACATATAATTTTAAAGCTTGCTTGGAAAATTGAAATCGTATACACTCTACGGTCTTCCCATATTTTCAATTTGCATTACGAGTGTATACCAAAAATCTCTATGGCAAATCTCACAAATTATTATATTCATAGTGCCTTAAGTATGTTTGTAGCAAAGGGTATAAATAAGAAGACCGAAACAACAGAAAATATCAAAAATTATTGGGTTGTCACTGACATTGAGATGTTCTTTTGTAAGATTGAGAAGTTCACTGTAACGCAGTGAAAACAATAAATTTTATTTATTTTATTGTTGTACAATCTACGTATGTATATACAAATATAAAAATAGATTGTTTGGTTTCATGTCAGTAATTGTTTGAGGAAAATTTTTGTCCTGTTTCAGTCATCTACATATATGTATGTTCTTTGTTTATAAAGTGACACGTTAATATTTTGTCAGGAATTTAAGCACGCTTGTCATTAAAATTTAATCGATTTTTCTACTCCCAAATTCTTATTCATTCTTCCAATCTCTACATAGATCTGACTGATCGAATACTCTTTATTATAATATATAGTGTATTAAGAAAATAAATGTTTTTAATTAATTATATTATGTTCAGAAAAAAATTATAAACTATAAAAATAATATTAATTTATTTGTTGGCATTTTTATTAAATATACAAATAACTCGCTAAAAATTTATCTCATTCATTTTTCACCAAAGAAAATCAAATTTTCTTTTCTTTATATTATAATAAAAATAAAAATACTAGTTATCAAATTTAATTATATGTAAATAAATGATTTTGCATTACATTCCCCATTACATTTTTTTTATGAATTATTGTAGATATAATATAAAATTTAAAAAAATATTCATTATGTTATGTATTAATTAATAATTTTATTTTATTATAATAACAAATCAAATAATTCAAATTTATTATTTATATATTGATAAAATAAAAATTATAAAAAAAATTAATTTAATTGCGATTTTTATATATTGTCGTTTACAAAATCACATCTTCGAATTCATTCATTTTAAAGCCTATACTTCATTATGAAAAAACAATTTCAGTACAATATACTGGAGAAACGAAAAAGTAAAATAATCTTAAATTGGGTTAGAGGTTAAATTTTGCTAAAACATAACTACAAAAACTTATACATTTTTGTTAGTTCGAGTAGTGTCTCCGTTAAAATAAAACTAGCATTTGTGAATTTATATAAACTTATAGTGTGGAAAATAATGAATATTCGTTTAAAACGATTTGACCACGAATTACCATAAAATTGTATACCACCAAAATTATCTGAGCGCGCAAAACCATTTTCTATCGCAACAGAATCTGGTATAGGAACCAAGTGCAAATTTTAGCGAAAAAAAAATTCGAGATAATCTTTTCTAATTTGCTAGAAAATCATATAATTTAGATACATAGTAGGCTTTTAACAAACTATTTAATTTATTTTATCGGTACCTCAGGATGTACCGCTAAAAATTATTTTTATATACAAAGATAGCTTTCAAAGTTTTGTTATGACGAAACAATAAATCTAGCAGTTTTGATGGCATACTGAGTTTACTTTACAAAAATTATTTTCCTATACCGGGTGTTTTTTTTAAACTGAGACGATCAAATATCTCGAAAAATAGCCACTCTACGGAAAAAATGTCCATAATCAAAATTTAATCATACCGCGGGGGAAATACATTAGTGCAAAAAAAAAACTCCCCCCACCCCCGCTTTGTAGGTGGGGCGGGGGTAACTTTTAAACTAAGATAGGAAGCCATATTTTTTATTGCAGATACGGATTCTACGACTAAAAGTACGTATGATTTGAATAAAATATTTTGTTCGGTTCATGATAGATGGCGTTGCAATCGACGAAATTCAATTTTTTCAATTTCTCGTTCTTAGAACACACGCATTCGATTCTGCAATACGTTTGAAATAAAAAACATCACGTTTTCATTGGAAATATGTACTCGAAATTCGTCATCAAAACAATTTATTCAGTTTTGTAAATCTAAATAAGTGTTCAAAATGATGGCCTGAATTTTGTATTTTTGAAATTTAATAATAAAACTTGAAATTAATTTTGAACACTTATTTAGATTTACAAAACTGAATAAATTGTTTTGATGACGAATTTCGAGTATTTCCAATGAAAACGTGATGTTTTTTATTTCAAACGTATTGCAGAATCGAATGCGTGTGTTCTAAGAAGGAGAAATTGAAAAAATTGAATTTCGTCGATTGCAACGCCATCTATCATGAACCGAACAAAATATTTTATTCAAATCATACGTACTTTTAGTCGTAGAATCCGTATCTGCAATAAAAAATATGGCTTCCTATCTTAGTTTAAAAGTTACCCCCGCCCCACCTACAAAGCGGGGGTGGGGGGACTTTTTTTTTGCACTAATGTATTTCCCCCGCGGTATGATTAAATTTTGATTATGGACATTTTTTCCGTAGAGTGGCTATTTTCGAGATATTTGATCGTCTCAGTTTAAAAAAAACACCCGGTATAGTATCCAGTCAATTTAGCAAGGTAACATTTTTTTTGTCCTCATTTGAAATTTTTTGGTTTGAGTCTTTACTATTGTTTAACGTATCAATTTTTTTTTTATTTCAACCAAATTAATTCGTGTGACACCTATGTACATACCATATACAACAAAGGAGACGAGTAATATTTAAAATCTTTTAAAATCGATCTCTGATCTCGATATTGTACAGAGCTCGGTTTGTACAATTTTCATGGCATTTTGGACCGTAAATCACACCCATGATTCTTCTCTTAAATGAAATGAGCCAACTTTTACATTCATACATAACAACAACCCTGATCAATGCTTTGTAAAGCTTCAGGTTATGGTACTTGATAGGTGTTTAGATTTTAGTAGTGGCCTTAATGATGACTACTAACAGCCGCTCTTTAATATCCTCACCCACCCACACTATGATTAGTTGAATTGAAAATCCATTCAGAATATGAAATTAGATTTTTGGATAAAGTTCTGGAATATAGCCAATAATATGTCAAGAAAAGTTATACGAGTAAGTCTGAATTCCTTAAACAATGAAATTCGAAAAGTTGGATGGATTCGAAAATGGTTTTTTGATAAATTTCTGGCATACGAAATAAATCGAACGGAACTAGGGTTTTTTAACCGCAAATATGATGATATATCACATGTGGATTGAAATGGGATTCTAAAATGATTTTTAGATAAAGTTCTGGCATGTGGCCAATATGGTTCCCTTTTTTTTTTTTTTTAATAGTTTTAAAGGTTTTTTTTTTAACAGTTTAATGGTTCCCTTTAAGAATTATTAACCTGGTTCCATTTTAGTTGCTCATGATTCACATTGTTATCAAAAAATCATTTTAAATTCCATTTCTTGTTGAGTGACAAGAATGAAAATGTATGATCGTAAACATTTTATTTTATGGTGAAGTCTTGGTGATGTTTCTTGTATTAAATACAGAACACTGGAATTTTTATTTATTCTTTTTGTATTGGCCTTAAGTATGTGTAAATCATTAAGATACTATTTTATTGGTATGCTGCCAGCGTCAATTAATGAATTTAAATAATGATTGGTTTATGATTTAAATGTAATGTTCTTTCCAAGAAGCTAAATCCACTTTTCAATATGATTAAAAATTTGTCATGAATGATTGAAATGATCGATAAAGTTTCTTTACGCTAAAAGTATATACAATAAAAATGCGAATGAATTTTAACTAAATTGGTTTATTTTTATAATTCAGACTTATAACTCTCTTGACATATTTCTTCAACATTACGAATAATATATGGTTTCATTAACTGGATGAAAGTACCAAATGAACATGGTTTCTCACAATTTGGTATGTTAATATTAATTGGCAACTTATGGTAGCCGTCATTGTAGTAAACAATCTAAAAAAGTTAAATACAAATTTTGACATATGTACATCCATAACTGATATAGGGATATTAACTATACTCACCTTTATCTCAAAATCATTATCAATCAATTCATTATCATGCATCTCAAATACTAATGTTGCACCAAAACCCGGAACTTCCCCAGTTTGTGACATAATGCCAATCGTATTCATTATGTTTTTTAACGTAATATCATGGCCAGAATAAATAAATAGCGACCGATCGGGGTCAAGGGTTTTCATTTTCTTGCTATTCATATTATCCAATATTTGGGTAAGTAAAGGTCCACCTTTCATTTGCTTCATCCATGTGGTTTTGGTGTGTAAACGCGAACTAATCTTGACTATATCTAACAAACAGTCGGGATAAATTTCATCCGCCCATTCGGGAATTTTAAGACCAACGGACTGTTGAATTTCAAACGTTGAATAGAGCCCTTCTATTTGAAATGAGATGGAAAATTTGCTATCCGTATACTTAGTTAACAGTTTCAATACGTCTGCATATTTTGCATATGTTTCGTTATAGAACTCGTTATCCGGTGATTTAAACGACCTATACAGTTCGTCATAAACTGGGCATGGTGCCAATTGAAATATATACTGTTCAAAATATATGAAGTGCGATCAATAAGATGTAGCCGTATGTTAATGAGTTATGTTATTAACCGTATGTTATTAACTTACATGATCATATTTTCTCGGAAACACATAGACTGGAATTGGCTGCCACGGAATTGGAAGCATATTCGAAGATTCATTGGGCGGCATGAAACCAGCTAAAAAACTTTGAGCACTCATTAAACACCGTTCAAATTCACTACTCATTACTTTAATAATATTTTTATGGTAATAACCATTTTTCGGAATTAATTTAAAATATCTTTGTCGTAATTTTTTACCAACATTTAATAAATTCAATGATCCTTTTGGAACTAAGGCGCCAAAGCCACCTGGCCACGAATAATTTAAATTCGGATCTGTTGGGAACGATGAATCTGGATTACGTTCTCCATGGCGAAATATCTACACCGAGTCATATGATTAATAAATTAAAGAATAGTTTTAGCACGTGTTTTATATACTTACAATCGCGACCATTCGAATAGTTTTCGATGCTTCTGTATCATTTTTCTCATGATGTGTGATATACGAATATCCCCCAACCAATAGAATGGCCACAATTATCGATATAACAGAAAGCGTCATGATTAATTTGCAATAACGATTTGTAGTATCAAACATTTAAAGTTTATCAATTTGTAACAATATTTTCAGTTGAGCTATTCAGCTAGATTACAGTAAAATTATAGTACTAAATTAAAATTCAAATACGAATGTATAATTGTACAATGAAATATACTTTGATTGTTATAGTACTGTTCATCAGTTTAATTGTCGCGAACAAAACTCAAAAAAACTATAAATTGATGAAATGATTACTCTCTTCCAAATAATTAATAACGTTGTGGGCATGCGAACAAATATTTACATTTTCATCTTTTATACTTCATTTTATTTGTTGTGGCTTAATCTTAATTTCTAAATTGATCAATTCCAAATACCGGGAATTCCACTTCTTTATACGAGTATATTAAAAAACTATAGATAATCTAAAATTTGTTTTGCTTTTTAATTTTAATTTATTCATTGATAATGTTGGTTAGAATCGAATGAAATGTGTTAAAAGTCTAGAATAATATTTAAACTTATTTATTTTTGTTGTAATTATCATGCCAAAAATAAATAATAAACAATTATATGTTGGTCATATGCTGATACGCATTTTAAAAATAATTAGAATATCAATACATATATTGTGTAGTATACGAGTATTATACTATGTGTATGGATACACAAAATATGTACATGATCTCTGGATATGGGGCAATGGAACAGCAGATTTTAGTAGGCATGCGTGTGATTTACGGCCCCAAACGCTAAGTAGATGGTACATACCGAGCTCTATACACTATCGAGAACAGAGATCTGCTGAAGATGCCCGATATTGTACATGGAATAATATCTCAGCAAGTACGCTTGCTCGGTCACGTTCTGCGTGCGGAGCCGGAACGAATTATTCAGGGATATCTGAAAGAGGAGCCACCATATGGTAGGCGCAGAGGTCGTTGTAGGCGTCGATGGCTCCACGGTGTAGAGAATGAGTTGGCTTCTCCAAATTATCTAGGATAGCATGAAGACCAAGCTCAGGGTCGAAATCGGTAGAATCAGATTGTTAACACAGTGAGAGGCCAGTAATTGCCTTTAAAAAACTCGAACCGTGACACGTTGGTCGGTCCTTCTTCGTGTGACATTTGAGTCGGCGTACTTACCTAGGTTGATTAAAAACCAATATAAAACGTCTACGCTAAGTAGGTAAGTACACCGACCCAAATGTCACACGAAGTAGGACCGACCAAGGTGTCATGGTTCGACCAAAGTGTCATGGACCGACGTAGATGTCACGGTCCGACCCAGATGTCACGGTCCGACCCAACCGTCATGGTCCGACCAAAGTGTCATGGACCCAAGTTTTACGGACCGAAGTGTTGTAGGTCGACCCAGGCAGGTATCACATCGACCCCAAGTGTCACGCTAAGTAGGTCACGGGCCGACCCAAGTGTCGTCATACCTGTTGAAATTAGGTCGACCCATGTAAGGTATTAACTACTTAGGGTGTCCCATCAAAAGTGGATGGTCAAACGAAAGGAAGTCGTAGATGATGTCAGTTTCATCAAAATTAACATGCTTTCAATATCTCGTGATTATTACTTTCATTATTAAAAATACATTAACAAAATTTGTATTAATACGATGCGCCTAGAAGTAATTGTTTTGTTCGTTACGCCAATTAGATTGATATTGTTGCTTTTTCTAATCATTGCCATACTGTCGGTTTTGTTTCCAATCAACGAATAGATATTTTGAAATTTTTTGACTCTACTAATCCGTTCATATTTCAGATAAATAAACGAACTGGAATCATATGAGAATTAAGAAACTTAAAACACCGAAAATAGAAAAATTCATAATGCTGAAAATTTAATTTTATAAATTATCGCAGAAAAGTACACCGACATTAAAAATATCGAGAAAGTTAAAGTTGAAACATAGAATACTGATGCAAGATAATAAATTTTTAAGGAATTCAACAGTAGTCTATACGTACATATTTTAATTATAAATAGTTTATTTATATTAACTGCTGTATAAGATAACAGAAAATTATCAGCGGAAAAATCCACTTTTTCTACTCACCACCAGGGCACTATAATAAAGAGAATTTTTCTACTGTAATTTTAGTAATCAGCTGAAAAATGAAAATTATTAGTGCTGGGATGTTTTACTATCACATTTTTTTGGATATTCGATAAACGTTTGTGTATATTTTTCACGAACGAAATTGTTTTCTATTTCATATTGAAAATTTCATAATTTCTATTGTGATCTCCGTCTGCTCGATTCTATGTATGTAGATAAAAATGTATACAACAATTAAATTATTTTTCATTTTCTAAGCTTTTTTTTATTGTATAATGTGTGTGTGTGCGTTTGAATTTCAAATCAATTTTAATTTCCTTTATTTTTTGTCGGTGGGAAAAATTGTAACACTACATACATAAAAACTTTAACCAAATCATTTTCTTTCTCCCGTTTTGTTAGTTTTAGGGTTCATTCCCCTCCCTCCTGAACCCCGGGATACTTATCATTGTACTCTATAAAATTAATCAACCGTCTATTCCAAAATAAGTCTTTGGACATTTGTTTTTACGTTGTACTAAAAATCAATGTTATTATTCCTGTCAAGATTTGGCCATATTTTCTTGCTATTCTTAAAACAAATTGTCATATATTTTGTTGTTATATATTTTTACTCTACTCATGTACGCGGAGTATACATTTCTCATACAGATAGCCTTACTTGGTAAGTTATAATATCTGTAATTAATAATTAATAATTAATGATTAAATTACTAAATCAAGTACAAGAGTTGTTATATTTTTTTCCTTTGACCGAGTGAAGTTTGTACTAAATCATAAATATCTTAATATTAGTGACTGTATAAATGTAAGCATAAGTTAGTTTTATGCAAAATTGCAAATAAACCACTGATTTAACTATGAGAATTTTCTGTTTAAGGCATTTTCGTTTGGTTATGCCGAAGATATAAGTCATTTGAGAAAATTTACGGTCTAATTAAAGTAATACATATAGAAACAAAAATTATGTAATAGAAGACGACTATTTCGCGTTTTTCCGCACGTCTGTTTCCACCATAACTATGGCCGTGTGTCAATTAGTTAAAAATTAAAATTTTGACAGGAAAATCAAATTTCTCGATTATTTGTGGTGAACAAACAAAAATAAATTTGAGTTTTCCGTCAACCTTTAAAATTTGAACAATTTTTTAAACTAATTATTACACGTCCTAACATTTTTATTTAGCAAGTGAAATGAGGAAAAAGAGATAGTTTATAAAGTTATTCTAGCTGGCTAAGATCGCATTAGAAAATACAGAATTGAAAAAACGTAATAGAGCACAATTTTATTTGTGGAAATGGAGACAGAAACGTCTATGGAACATCGAAAATGTGATTGTGGAACATCCCAGTAAATCAGAAAACATGTACTTTTTCTACTCCTCGCCAGTCGCAGCACTATAGATAGTGAGATTGTTTTGCAGAAAAATTATGTTTGTGTATTTTGCTTAATTATTTTTCAGCAGAAAATTATTAACGTTAAACATTTAATTTGCTGAGGTCATAACAGAACTACAGGGGCATCTTAGAAAAATCGATCTAGTCCGAAGAGCCCAGAACTTTTTGAAATCTCAGCCATATGAAATTTTTCAGTATTTTCACAATAATGTATATGGATACCCCCTGTAATAAATATGCCATACTGTTTTTTTGGTAGCTGGGATCATACCACACCTAGAGAAGGAGTCTTAGAAAAAACAATCCAGTCCGAATAGCTTCAAAATTTTGTAAAGAATCGGGAATATGAAATATCTCAGTAATTTTCACTATAATGTATGGAAATCTCCCCCCTGTAACTAATATGCCGTGCTGCTTTTCTGGTGGCTAACACAAAATTTTGTTCAACCGGCGAAAACAGCTAATATATTTATTTTTCAAAATTTTTTGGAGCTGAATATAAAGATAAATTTTATATATAAGATAAGGTTAAAAGACAAAATAATAATAACACATTAAACATAGTCAATGTAATCAAAGCTCTTCCCGATAGTTATATTGAACCAACTTTTTTAAAAAAAAATTCGACAAAATTAGCTTGACTCATACCCTTATATCTCTAAGAAACCACAGCCCTAATGGAATAAACGCATGACATCACGAACAAATCCTATTAAAGCCATTTTAATTTCTACCTTTCAATTCCAAAAGATAAACAACATTTTTGGAAAAGCCTGTAGGTTAAAGATGCAACAGCATTGAAGTAATTTTTTGAACTTTTGTTTTTTCGGTAAACTATTAGTTTTAATATTTTATTTAAATAGTGTATTGTGATGATTGATCAATTAGGTTTTTAATAAAAGTAAAACCTAATAAAGGGTGTTTTTTTAGAGGTTCACATTTTCGAGATGGCTCACTGTTTTATTTGATAACCAAGTTAACAGCTGATAGTTGCTTATTGTTTAGTTTAGTTTGACATTTCATTATGGATAGACTTACAGACTGACATTTCATTATGGATAGACTTATGGACAGACAGATAGACAAATTGTTGAATTTTTTTTATCAAAATAATGGTTCTGTTCGTCAAACTTTTCGTGCATTTCGTCCATTTTATGGCGTACATAATCGTCCTTCAGGCGGCTAATTCGAATAACAATAGATTACCGAGCAAACAACAATTGGGTGAGATGCCAAAGGGATTTTTCATCTCCCGATTACGATCAGTGATTAAATTGAAAACATCTAGAACAGTTCTGCTTTCAAAGGGCACAATAAATCCAGGCTCTAATTAATGTATGTATGTGTTGGTATTTATTTATGAATAGATCGATCGTTTTCGAAACACGTTTATTCTTATAATGTGCATCCCGTGAGACGCCGAACAGTGCGCACTGAAGAAGCTGTAGCCGCTATACAAGAAAGCATTGAAGAAGATCCAATTCAATCTATTCGTCGCCGTTCTCAGCAACTGGGCTTGTGTCCTTCCACTTTATGGAAGATTTTACGAAAGGATCTTGGCTTAACAGCTTTCAAGATTCAACTTGTGCAGGAATTAAAGCCAAACAACCATCATATGCGCCGCGTAATTCGGCGAATGGGCTGAAGCACAAATTGATAATGATGTTGAATTTCCATTCAAAATTTTGTTCTCCGATGAAGCTCATTTTTGGTTGAATTGTACAGCATCCCTTTAACATGACTAGAATTTTTTCGTACCTCGATTAGCTGGCTATTAATCTTGCTGACATGTGGTTCCAACAGGACGGAGCCACATGCCACACAGCGCGCGCTACAATTGATTTACTCAAAGAAACTTTTGATGAAAGAATAATTTCGCGTAATGGTCCAACTAATTGGTTATGTCACTTGTCTACGTCGATAAACCAGAAACAATTGAACACCTGGAAATCAACATTCGAAGAGTTATTGGCGAAATACGGCCGCAAAAGTTTGTGAAAATTGGTTTTCCAGATTGCGCCTTGTACGCGCCACCCGTGGCGGCCACACGGCCGAAATCATATTTAAACATTAATGTCATAAAATTTTCTATTCAATAAAGCCCGTTTCATTGATATTAAAATTATATTTCTTTGTTTTATTATGATTTAAACTTGTGTAACTCTATAAAAAACACCCTTTAGTAAAGTAACTTAATTGGTATTACAGATTATTATTTTTTTTTAAATTGCAATATCTATGTATATTACATTTTTATAAGATATGAAATATCACAAATCTGCTAAATTAATAAAATTTAAAAATACATACATAAGGTTTTGTTTTATTACAAAAATTGTACACGATTTCGATTTAAAATCACGATTTCATACTATATATACCATATCATTTAAGTTTTACTTTTATACAGGGTGTCCGGGCTTCTAATCCATTAAGGGGTAATTCCTTGTTTCATCCTGAGAAAAAAATTGTCTGGAATAGTGGTGTAAATTTTTCATATTCTCTGAGTTACAGGGTGTTGAAAAAATTGGGTTTTTGAAGAAAATTCACACAAATATTAAATTATAACTTCCAAAATATATAACAGAGAGCAACCAACCTTAAACGTATTTGAGTAGCAATCACTTAAGCTTTATTTCGGATCTAAACATTTATATTGTATCTTTATCCGTTTGAGAGGTATAATGCTTAAAAGTAAAAAAAAAATATGTTCAACCTATTTTATTTGAAAATTCCGTTTTACTCGAAAATACCCATTAATTACCATTTATATTTTATATGTTAGATTTTAATTCGCCATGTTATTTTCTACAAATCCCTAATATATTATTTCTCTCAATAAGCCATAGTTTTTCACATAAACCGCATTAATGCAATACATTTAAGAAATATTAGGATTACATGTAATCGTTAAAAATGTCTGGTTTTTCGAATTTTGAAGACTATCGTCGTTGCGTCCTGATATCGTAGCGCCATATTACGTGGACTACATTCGAAAGAAGAGGCATTCCTGATAGATTCTCCGATTCTATAAATCTTCAAATTAATTTGTTAGTTTTAATAGAACACTTGCTGAATTGAAAACCTCTCATTAAACACTTATTGTAAAGTCACTGTTGTTTGATTATTGTGAAGTGGTGAAGCGGAACTAGTTAGTATCGGTTATTCAGTAAATTCATTGGTGAAGCCCATCTTTATGTGACACTTCAGAGTCTAGATGAAAAGTTTTCTTACATAAGTCTACCTTGACATTACAAGTGGCATAAGTCAAAAATCTTTATATTTAGAAAAAACCTACAGTTATAAATTTTAGTATTTTTATATCAGCCGAGAGATATATTTTTTTTAAAGTACATAAATAGTTAATATAAATTTTTTTCATTCGTAAATCGACCTTGGTAACTTCGAAGTCAAATTCGATGATAACACAGGGTCACGTACATTACATATACAAAATGTTAACATGTTTTTTGATAATTTTTTCAATATGCATGAAATTTTATAAACCGGATTTTATTTATGTTTGTTCTTTTATATAAAGCTCAAGTGTACTTTAAATGTATATAGCTCACTTATGTATTTTGCTTAAAAAATATTTAATACATTTTAAATTTCTTTTTTCTTATACATACAAAAAAATATATAAAACGATACCACCACGTTGTTTAAGATTAACTCGCCAGTTACACCAAATAATAACAGAAATATTTTTTTTCAAGTTTTGACCTAAATAAAACCACATAAAATGATCAGAATTTGAAAGTAATGACTAATGAGATTTGAGCAATTATCTTCGAGTTTATTATCTTTCAATAATTTCACGATAAAGAATTGACTTATCGAACACTAAAGTTTATTCAACGAGCGACAAACTATTGCGGTTTTCGATAAAACTAATAAAGTTATCTGTACAAAATATGTTTTGTTTTAACAAAATTGCTGAACAAAAATATAGTTTTTGAAGGTAACATTGTTTGCAAGATATCTTATTTTTATTTTTTATATACAAGTTATGTTTTCGGATACATTATTATGGTGGCAATATTTTGTGCATAATTTCTTTAGTTAGTTTATTTGGTGTAAATTCCGGGAAATTCTTTCGTGAATATTTTCGGTATCAAACATTTTAATTTTGTTCATCACAGATTAGTATACTTTACAAAATTCAGTATTATTCAATTCATTTATATAACCATTATTTTAATTTACTAACAAACTTTTGTAATCTTTTTTTAAAATTTTATATCAATGGAAATTAAAAAAATAATTTTATATTTTAGAGTATCTGATTGGCTTTTAGAGGACGTAGAAAATCCAGTAGCTAATTTGCTGTTCTATTTATGTCTACATCAGAGAGGATGCCTTTGTATAATTGTTCCTATATACCACATTCGCGGAAATACCTTTGTGATTTAGACCAATCTTAAATATAATGAGCCTTGTTATGTTTCTTTATAATTTTGTTGTTAATTAACAGGGTTTTGGTCTACTGTATAAATTCATTACAAAAATGTAAATTTTTGTTATCTGTCGAAAACTTCACAATCGTAAATAAATATATGTATTTTAAAATTAAATTTAATGTGTTTCTTATTTGTCTTGAATTTTAATTTTTTATTCAATTTATATATTTATTTTTACAAATAAAATATTTGCTGTATTTTGGTTTAGATCTGTTTATCCAGATCTATCAGATACAACAAGTTTAGTTATATTAATTAATAAATTAATAAAAATATTCTATAGTTTTCATATAAGGCGCTTAAACCGGCTAATCTATACGTAAATTTGATTTGAATTTGAACTAAATTTAGTTTAACTAATTTTACTCCATACCTGCGGATATATCTGGATATACAGATCTACAAAAAACAGCAATTATAGGCTCTCTAAAGATACCGAGTGTTTCTGTGCCTAGTTACCTACTCGGCCGAAAGCAATAAGCGGTTCTGAATCTGTTCCAAACTTAAAACTCTTTTCACATATTTCTTCAACATTACGATTAATATACGGTTCCATTAATTCGGTGAAATTACCAAGTGAACATGGCTTCTCACAATTTGGTATGTTAACACTAATTGGCACGCTAGCATAGCCGTCGTTGTAGTATATAATCTTTAAAGAAAAAAACATAACGTATAACGTGTCACTGATATCGGAGTTGTTAGTGTTACTCACCTGCACTTCAAAATCATTATCACCAATCAATTCATTATCATGCAACTCTAATACCAATGTTGCACCAAAATCCGGTATTTCCCCTGTTTGTGACATAATCCCGATCGTATTCATTATGTTTTTTAACGTAATATCATGGGCAGAATAAATAAATAGTGAACGATCGGGGTCAAGGGTTTTCATTTTCTTGCTATTCATATTATCCAATATTTGCGTAAGTAAAGGTCCACCTTTCATTTTTTTCATCCATGTGGTTTTTGTGTTTATTCGCGAACTAATTCTAACTGCTTTCATTAAACGTTCGGGATAAATTTCATGGGCCCATTCGGGTATTTTCAGACCAACAGATTGTTGAATTTCAAACGTTGAATAAATTCCTTCTATTTGTAATGGAATGGAAAATTTTTTACCCGTATAATTCGTTAATATTTCCAATAAGTCCGCATATTGTCCATATGTTTCGTTATAAAACTCGTTATCCGGTAATTTAAACGACCTATATAATTGGTCATAAACTGGACATGGTGCCAATTGAAATAAATACTGCGCAAAAATATATGAAGTAAACCGATCAGCAAAATGTTAAGGATAGTAATGAATTTTATTAACTTACATGATCATATTTTAGCGGGAGCGCGTAGATTGGAATTGGCTGCCACGGAATTGGAAGGATATTCGAAGATTGGTCGGGTGGCATAAAACCAGCCAAAAAGCTTTGACCACTCATTAAACATCGTTCAAATCCACTACTCATTACTTTAATAACATTTTTATCGAAATAACCATTTTCCGGAATTAATTTAGAATATCGTTGACGTAGTTTTTTACCAACATTTAATAAGTTCAATGCTCCTTTTGGAACTAAGGCGCCAAAGCCACCTGGCCACGAATAATTTAAATTCGGATCCGTTGGGAACGATGAATCTGGATTACGTTCGCCATGGCGAAAAATCTTCACAAAGAGATATACATATATTTATTATAAAAAAATAAATTTTAACACGTATTTTATATAGATATGTATACTTACAATCGCTACCATTCGAATAGTCTTCACAGCTTCTGCATTATTTTTCTCATGGGAATCGTACGTATATCCCCCAACAAATAAAATGCAAACAATTATCGATATTGCAGAATGCATTATGGATTAAGTTGCGAAAACGATTTATAATACTACACTTTTTACTTAAGCAACCGAATTGCCCACACAGTTGTTAAATTTGTAACTAACATTTCAGCTGAATAGTTAAATATATTTAGTGATACAGAAACTGGAATACCAATACAATTATATACAGCAAAACGATATACATACTTCTGTAGCCGTATGTTGTATGTATAAACAATTGTTATTGTATTCCAAAACCGCCGATTATACGTTAATGTTCGGTTGGACTATTCATAAAATTCCAGTTTAATCGTCGCTAACAAGTTTGTAAAACTTTAATTTGATAATGAATTTTATTTTAATTTAGAAATAATAGAAATATTTACCCTTCTACATAAGCGTGTGCGCAAATATCTTTACATAATACACCTTTTATGCTCACTTTATTTATTGTGCATTAACCTGAATTTCTATAATAATCATTCCAATATATTCTGATAGATCTACTTAATTTTTTACATAATGATCATTGGTCCATAAATGTTTTAAATGTCATCTTGTTATTTTCGAATTCAAATTTATTTAATTCCAATATAATTATTTTATCATATACGAGTATATGCGTTCGTTATTGTTGTCAGTGTAACCCTTATACATTTTTAAAATTATTATAGAATAAGTTAAAAATCTACAAGCGAAAAGTTATAGTCAGGGATGGGCGAGGTAGATTACGCCATGTAATCTACGCGGTTGTCGACACGTAAAATATAACGTAGATTACTTGGCAGTGTTTTTGTCAACGTTGATAATTAAAATAATGTCAACAATTTACGATATTTTAGCGATTTGAAATCGAATGACGCATAAATAGTTTCAAACTGTCATTTAATCATGGAAAGACTGAGCCCGGCATAACATCTACACATTGTTCAGCTTTATTACGAAAATCAGCGATCTGCGAGGGATGTGTTTTGTGCACTTAGACCAAGTTACGGTTGACATAATCGGCCTGTCGCCACCACTATTTGGAATACCATCGTAAAGTTTGAATCCCAGTTTACAGTATTGGAATATGCGCGACTAAATAGAATGTTTGGTGTGGTTTATGGTGTTGGTTATTTCAACAATTTGGCTTTTTAATAATTCGGTAGCACTCATAGCCTTCCTGAACTCGAATTCGTTTTACCATAGAGTGGGGTGTGTTAAATTTTATGGCACGATCATAGTTAAATTTCCCAGGATTATTTTTAATGAAGGTTATAGCCTTTTTGTAAAGATTTCTATCAGTTGTGCCATGTAAAGATTTCTATCGTTGTTCAGCACCAATTTTTAATACGCCGTTGGTCGAGTAAGCAGAGTCAAAGCTCTTGAAATCGTGGACTCGATTTTAAGACTCGTTAGGGCCAATACTTTTTTAATTTAATTTCTGCTGTAAAATTGGTTTAACACGGCTTCTGTTGAAATCTACATTCAATTTCGGCAAGTATAAGAGCCATCTCTTGTGTATGACCGTAATGTCCATTCCTGTTGCTAAAATTTTCAATTTTCTCTATTGAATTGGTAAACATAAAAATTTGTATAGCACCAAATTTATATACGCCGGTGGTTCAGTATAAGCAGAGTCGTTGTATCTGAAATTGTGAAGTTGAGTTCAAGCCTCGGTTTGGCATTAAATAATTTTTAATTTAATTTATTTAATTTCTCCCTTCAATTTGCAAATATAAAGGATGAGTATAGCGGCAAATCTATATATGAAAATGGTGAGGTGGTAAAGTAAGCGGTGTCATAGGATTTGGAATCGTGGATGTTGTGCGAGTGTTCGAACCTCGATTAAGGGTAAACAAATTTAGAGGGCATCACACATTTCTCATTAAATTAAAAAAAATCGCTTTTGATTTAAAAATGACCAATTTGCAATTAAATTAAATAAAATCTAATATATTGAGGCTTGAACTATGCATGATAACAATCCAATCACTCAGCTTCTTTTACCACCGAGCCACCGCCATACATATAAATAGTCTTATATACTTATCGTTTATAGGTGCCATTTGAATAAAAAAATTGAAAATTTTAGTGCTCAATGGACTCTGCTTATTTGACCATCGCCGTACAATTTCATTACCGCTCTATATACCCACCATCATCTTTTATACTTGTCCAACTTTACATGGAGAATATTGAAATTTTGAACATAAACTGAGTTGGATTTAAATAATTTTATTACACCATCACCAATTTGACAGGAGAAAAAAATCAAAAAATATTTGGCTCGTTCGAGAATCGAACTTAGATTCATAAATTCAAAGTCACTGCCTTTGCTTACTGGACCACCGCCGCATATATATTGCTGCATGCTATACAAATTTTTTATATCTGTCATTTGAATAGAAAATATTGAAAATTGTAGCAAAGGCAATGAACTCTGCGTTTATTTCACCATCGCTATATACCCATCTTGTATACATGCCACTACTTGCAAAATATGAAAATGTTTAACACCAATTTGAATACAGAAGAAATTAAATTAAAATAATACCGTATCTAAAGGGACTCGAACCTAAATCCACGAATCCAAAGACAACCACTCTACTACCTCGCCCACCACCTTATATATATATATATATATATATATATATATATATATATATATATATATATATATATATATATATATATATATATATATATATATATATATATATATATATATATATATATATATATATACATATATATATATAATATATATATATATATATATATATATATATATATATATATATATATATATATATATATATATATATATATATATATATATATATATATATATATTTGTTGTTATGCAAATCTTTTATATTTTCCAATTGAATTGAGAATATAATAAATGAACTGCTTAGTGCCAGATGCAACATATAATGCGATGACATTCCAAGCAGTGTATTTCGAAGAAGTTAAAAATCTGACAAGCTATTCCTCCTTATGTTCTTAAAAATTATAAAACTTCCGCGTTCCAGTCAATGGTGATTGATGCGATTTTCTAGGCAGGCTACAATATTCACCCCTGACCATACAAGTTTTAAGTTTAAGTCAGTACATGAATAACGTCCAAATAAAAAATTTCCCTATACAAACTGAAAGCATAACAAATAGGTATAGCTGAGTTTTAGTCTCGATTAAAACTAAAAACAAATTTAATTTAATTTGTTACAAATTAATTTAATTCAAATTCTGTTAAATTTTCTGTTAAAGAATGGATGGTAAAATGTGTTTCTGGAAGACTTACATTGGAAGACTTGCCTCGTATATTTGGATGACATCATAGTTATGAGAAAGGATTTCGAAGAGCACTTGAGAAACACGTCAGGTAAAATTTTTGGAGGTAAACTTTTTGGAGCACAAGGTAACGACAAATGTAATCCACACCGATGAGGACTAGATATCAGCGGTAAAAGACTGGCCAAATCCAAAAAAATGTGCGGGATTTATGGAGCTTCCTCGGATTGTGCAATTATTATAGGCGATTCATACCAGGATTAGCCAACGTGGTAAAAAGCTTACATGATTTGACCCGGAAGAACAGAACATTTGAATGGAATGACAAGCAAGAGAAGTCATTCAATGAATTGAGAAGGCGATTATATACAGCATTATTGACATACCCTGCACCCGATGTTAAGTTTATTCTTATATCGGAGGAGTGTTGTCACAAGAAATTGAAGGTCTAGAGAGAGTGATAGCTTGTTACTCAAAGGTGCTATCTAAACCAGAACGCAACTATTGTGTGACTCGTAAGGAAGTAGTAGAATATGTCAAACATTTTCATAAGTACCTCTATCGCCAAGTTTTTCATATACGGACGGATCATTACGTTGACTGCTATAGTTCAAGAATCCAGAAGAACAAGTATCACGGGGGATTGAAGCTCTTCAAAGTTACCATTAGTAGATAGAACATCGAAAAGGAAGTGCACATGGAAATACCGATTCATTGTCAAAACGGCCATGTCATAAGTAGAATGCAAGCACTCCAGTCGTATAGAGGCAAAGGAAGACATTATCGACATAAGGCTTATGTATGTACTACCGGATAAGGAGTGGACAGATGAAACGGTCATGGACGAGCAGTTAGCAGATCCGAATTTGACAATAATCATGCAATTTAAGGAGAAAGGAAATCGTCCTACTTGGAATGATATTGCAGATAAGAGTCGCACAGTAAAGGTTTTCTGGGTACAATGGGACAGCCTAAACAATCAATAAAAGTGGTGCCTAAGTCTAAAATTGCCGATGTATTGAAGGAGTATGACGGAGGAACAAGTATGGCACGTAGGAATTAATAAAACACTAACCAAAATACTTCAACGTTTCTTCGCCAGAAATGTAATCAATGTGCGGCGGTAAATGGTCCTGCACGGAAAAGTCGCCGAGCAATGCATCAATATAACGTCGGAGCACCATTCGAGAGAATTGCAATGGATGTGGCGGGACCATTTTGGACTACAGATATTGGTAACAAATATGTGCTAGTAATAATGGTGTTCCAGAGGTGTATCCCTAACCCAATCAAGAGGCAACAACGATAGGTGACGCTGTGGTTAATAATTAGATTAGTCGTGTTGGAGTACCGATGGAGATTCACATGGACCAGCGAAAAAACTTTGGGTCAGTTGAATTTCAGAAGGTTTGTCAGTTGCACGATATAAATAAAACACGAACAACATCTTTGCATCCATAATCGGTGAAAAGATTCGACATTTGGCAAAGGTCGTGGCTAGTAATCAACGGAACTGGAATCGACATATTCCGATGTTCCTGATGGCATATCGATCAGCAGTTCATGACACAACGGGAATGAAACCAGCGAGAATCCCATTTGGAAATAATCTGCGATTACCCGGAGATCTAAAGTTTGTAGTTCTTCCATCATCACCTTTATGTGAGAATTAAGTTGATCAGATGAATGGAGAACTAGTTTGTACGAGAGAAGATACGAGTATCAAGTGACCGAATGAAGGTTTGATATGACATACGTGCAAATAATAAAGGTTTCGAAGAAAGAGATCTAGTATGGCTTTACAACCCACAACGGAAGACGGGTTTATCACCGAAGCTGCAATATTCAGCGAGGAAAGCTAAAGGTGGTGTACTTAGAGCGATTAGCACTCAGAGGAGGTGAGTCCCCTGTTCGGGACGAATCAGGATTAGGTATGGTAATGTTGCGATTGTGGCGACATCTCTATTTGAGTAGAGATACCACCGTAAATGTAAACTGTAGTAAATTAGATTAGATTAAAAACTAGTCTAGACACTTTCGAATATTGTGGAATATTCTAGAAGGTTAGAATTAGTGGTATACATCTGAGATGAAATGATAGAAGTTAGATAGTTGTGTTTTAACCGTGATATTGCTAGTAGTAGTAAAAAGAAAAAAGTGAAAGAGTAAACAAAAACTAATAAAGTGTTATTAAAGTGTAATAAAGTTATTATTGTGAAATTAACTAAATTAGTGAATCAAGTAAATTAGTGTTTAGTGTAATAATCCGGAAATAAATAAATTAGTGTCATCTAGAATTAAATTGGTTGTTTTATTCACAATCCAAAAGCTAAAACGTAACAATACTCGTACTATTAAAGTACGTGTAGTGTAGACGTAGTATAATACGATTTAGTCGATTGAGGCCGTAGTAATTGTAACGGATTTAATTTTTTATTTTTCTAGTTTTTATTTTTTAGTTATATTGACTATGGACCAAAAAAAATATCGAGTGGACACTTCTAAGGTAATTTTAGAAATGAGTTTAACCGGATCGTCGGTTAAATTTATAAACCAAATATGTAGTTTACTTTTTAAATATAATCCAAATAAACCAAATAGTTTCTCAATTATGTATCACAGATTTTCTTCTCCACTCTGTTCGCAAACAATGTAAAAAGCGCTGACACATATTACCAATTTCATGACATTCGATGGAATTTAAATAGAAAACATTTCTATGACATGGGTAATGTATTGTTGGAGTTCTATGAAGCTCAGTGATTTTTTATTATGATCATCACCTGTAGGTGGAGCCTTAGTGTTACAACTACCCTCGACGAAGGATTCATCAGCCGTATCCAACGAGAACGTTGAGATAACCACCGAAACCAAAACGGAGCCAGTCTATAGCGAAAGAGAAACAAGCGGAATTAGCAATGGCTGATACTGTACAACCGGAGGAACAGACAAACGTTGGAGCTGTTCTCAACGTCCTGTTATTGCATACGAAACAGCAGACGCAATAAATCCAACAGCTAAACATTAAAGTTGATCAACAGACGCAGTAATCGATCCAACAATTTGATCAACAAAATGCGAAATTTGATCAGCAAAATGCGAAATTTGATCAGCAAAATGCAAAAGTTGATCAGCTAAACTTCAAGTTGGATCAGCAAAGGCGCAAGGACACAATAAAAAGCTGGAGGGATTAAAGGCAGATATGACAAATAGGATAGAACGCGGAGGGCACGATGAAGGAGTTTGAAGCCCACCAAGAATACGCTCCCGCGGACCACAACGATACTCCGAAACGAAGCAACACAACCACATCAATAGCACCGTCTACCGGATGCCACAAGAGGGTTTTGAAATCTTTTGATGGCGAAACTCCAATCGAGAACTTCAAGTTACAATTTCAAGCAGCTGTGCAACATAACGGATGGGGAACGGCTTAATACTTAACCTTGGCACTAAGAGGCAAGGCAGCTGATGTGCTACAGACAGTACCTGTATCAGAGATGAACAGTAAAAGAATTCTGAAGGAATTGGAGTTGGAGTACGAACAGAGCCATGTTCAGGAATTATGCAAAATCCAACTGCATCATAGGCGACAACAACGAAGAGAAGGAATTTAAGATGTGGAACGGGAAATAACCAAGGTAGCGGACCAAGCTTATAGTTTCTTATATACACAAATAAAAAAATATATAAAACGTTACCACGACGTTGTTTAATCAATAGCAAACTTCTTATTTTGATAAACAGTTTTGCTAGCCAAAAACATGTAATATATTTAAGCTATTTATGATGCATATTTATGAAATTTTTTTCAAGATTTGACCTCAATAAAAACACATAAATTTGAGCAATTACCTTCGAGTTTATTATCCTTCAATAACTTTGCGATAAAGAATTGACTTATCGAACACTAAAGTTTATTAAACAAGCCACAAACTATTGCGGTTTTCTATGAAACTAATAAACTTATCTGAACTTAATAGGAGCCGATTGGCAATACTTACCGAATGTTTAATAATTTATTCGAATTGTCAATATTTTTTTTACATAATTGGTTGAATCTACATTTAGAATTATGTTGTGGGTCGCTCAAAAAAAATGATGAAATTTTGTGCAAAAGGTTTATGATTTTTATGCAAGATATCTTACTTTTGATGTACAAGTTGTTTTCGGATACATTATTTTGGTGGCAATATTTTGTGCACGATTGCTTTATTTTATGTACGACTAATATTATTCCTAGTAAACTACATGTTTGTTTGGTGTAAATTCCGGGAAATTCTTTCGTGAATATTTTCGGTATCAAACATTTTAATTTTTAAGTTTTGTTCATCACAGATTAGTCTACATTACTAAATTCAGTATTATTCAACTAATTTATTTAACCATTATTTTAATTTACTAACAAACTTTTGTAATCATTTTTTAAAATTTTATAGCAATAGAAATTAAAAAAATAATTTTATATTTTAACATAAAATCCACTAGCTAATTATCTGTTCCATTTAATTTCCTTAATTTATGTAAATATTTAAACGTAAATCTAGAAAAAACAAAATTGTTGGGTCCATCGTATGGAGATACGACCATTTCTACATCAAAGATGATGCCATTTTATAATGATTCCTATATGCCACATCCGCGATTTGACCAATCTTAAATACAGTGAGCCTTGTTATGTTTCTTAATAATTTTAATTAAATAACAAATTTTTGGTTAACTGTATAAATTCGTCACCTAATGCATGTTCAATTTTTGTTATCTGTCGAACACTTTACAATCGTAAATAAATATATGTAAATATGAATATTAAAATTAAATTAAATGTATTTATTTATACAAATACAAAATTTGCTGTATTTATCCAGATATATCAGATACAACAAGTTTAGTTATATTAATTAGGTAATAAAAAAATAAAAATATTCTTTAGTTTTCTCGTCTAAAATTTGATTTGAATTTGAACTTAACTAAATTTGCCATAGCTAGATAGACTTGGATATACAGATCTACAAAAAAACATAGATATTATAGCCTCTATAAGAATACCGCGTTTTGACATATTTCTTCAACATTACGATTAATATACGGTTCCATTAATTCGGTGAAACTACCAAGTGAACATGGCTTCTCACAATTTGGTATGTTAACATTAATTGGCACGGTAGTATAGCCGTCGTTATAGTAAATAATCTGTAATGAAAAATACATACTGTATATGTCTCACTGATATCGGAGTTGTTAGTGTTATTCACCTGCACTTCAAAATCATTATCAACAAACAATTCATTATCATGCAACTCTAATACTAATGTTGCACCAAAATCCGGTATTTCCCCTGTTTGTGACATAATCCCGATCGTATTCATTATGTTTTTTAATGTAAGATCATGGGCAGAATAAATAAATAGTGAACGATCGGGGTCAAGGGTTTCCATTTTCTTGCTATTCATATTATCCAATATTTGGGTAAGTAAAGGTCCACCTTTCATTTTTTTCATCCATGTGGTTTTTGTGTTTATTCGCGAACTAATTCTAACTGCTTTAATAAAACGTTCGGGGTAAATTTCATTGGCCCATTCGGGTATTTTCAGACCAACAGATTGTTGAATTTTAAATGTTGAATAGAGTCCTTCTATTTGTAATGGAATGGAAAATTCTTGACCCGTATAATTCGTTAACATTTCCAATAAATCCGCATATTGTCCATATGTTTCGTTATAGAACTCGTTATCCGGTGATTTAAACGACCTATATAATTGGTCATAAACTGGACATGGTGCCAATTGAAATAGGTACTGCACAAAAATATATGAAGTAAACCGATCAGCAAAATGTTAAGGATAGTAATGAATTTTATTAACTTACATGATCATATTTTAGCGGGAACGTGTAGATTGGAATTGGCTGCCACGGAATTGGAAGAATATTCGTAGATTGGTTGGGTGGCATGAAACCAGCCAAAAAGCTTTGACCACTCATTAAACACCGTTCATTTTCACTACTCATTACTTTAATAACATTTTTATCGAAATAACCATTTTCCGGAATTAAGTTAAAATATCGTTGACGTAATTTTTTACCAACGTTTAATAAATTCAATGCCCCTTTTGGAACTAAGGCACCAATGCCACCTGGCCACGAATAATTTAAATTTGGATCAGTTGGGAACGATAACTCTGGATTACGTTCGCCATGGCGAAAAATCTTCACCAACAGGTATATATTTATTATTAAAAAATATATTTTAACAAGTATTTTATATGGATATGTATACTTACAATCGCTACCATTCGAATAGTTTTCACTGCTTCTGCATTATATTCCTCATAGGAATCGTGCGTATATCCCCCAACAAATAAAATGCAAACAATTATCGATATTGCAGAATGCATGATGGATTAATTTGCGAAAACGATTTATAATACAACACTTTGTACTTTAGCAACCGAATTGTCCAGACTGTTTTAAAATCTGTAAAATATATTTAGTAACGCAAAAACTGGAGTACCAATACAATTGTATAGTGCAAAACGATATATGTACCTACATATGTATAAAATATTGTTATTGTATTCCAAAACCGCCGATTATATGATAGGGTTCGATTGGACTATTTATAAAATGAATACAAGTTTATAAAACTTTAATTTGATAATGAATTTTATTTTAATTTAGAAATAATAGAAATATTTACCCTTCTACATAAGCGTGTGCCTAAAAATCTTTACATAATACATCTTTTGCTGTGCAATAACATGTATTTCTATATTAATCATTCCCATATATTCTGATAAATCTACTTAATTTTTGATCCATAAATGTTCTAAATGTCGTCTTGTTTTCGAATTCAAATTTATTTAATTCCAAAATAATTATTTAATCATATACTCGTTCGTTATTTTTGTGTAACCCTCATACATTTTTAAAATAATTAGAATATGATGAGTTAAAAATCTTCAAGCGTAAGGTTATAGTGTTATCCGACTGCAATTTAAGTTGATATCAATCGAGACATTTACGCGGTAGCTTGTAGTCTAATAACCTGCGTAAGTATATTGACCTTCAATCGTATAAATATCAAATTAAAGCAAACAACGCGAAATCGTAAACAAAATAGATACCTAGTTTTGTGGGAGCGGTAAAAGGCTTGTAGCAAATACAATTTTAGTCTGCAGTTCGGTACACGAGACTGGATTCAAAATTTCTACTATGAAGTTAAAAATATTTCAACTCAAGAAGAGAAAACTGGGCGATTTTTTGTCATGTTCGCTGATTTGATTGGGAGATAGATCGGATTTAAATCCCTCTCGTGAACACGGCTTGCATTGAATGAATGAATTGTTTCTATTCCATTTAATCTTCTATATATTTGCACTAACGAATACCGCATTATTTGAAAGCAGTATTCCCTATACATAAACAAATACCCTCTCTCAATATAGAATATTTGTTACCTATCTAAATAAATAAAAACGTAAGTCAAATAATTAATTAGGATACTCGTACTCGTTGTGTAATTCTTGATTTTCTCTATATACATAAAACTTTATTTTATTATTATAAGAACGAAAGAAAATAATGGTCAAAATGTTGACACTAACGTGGATTGTCACAGATATTTCTATAAAAAAAAATAAAATAAAAAATCGGGTATATAGCATTATAAATAATGCTAGCGGTGGCGAATATTTAGGACGTTAAAATAAAAAAAAGAATTTGGCAGAGTCTCGAGCGTTAGAACAAAGTGCATAGAATAAAAAAAACGAATAGAAATAATTATAATTTAAAATCAGAATTACAGAATTACTCACCATCGTAGTGTGAACCACTCAACCGCCCCACAGACAACACATAAAACATAAAATAGTTTCGTTTACATCACTTTTATTATTTGTCTAATAATACTCTAAATTGTACGTTGTCGTAAAATAGAAAACCACCCATGTAACCTCCTCGCCATCAAAGCTATAAAGCAATTACCATATTTTAGCTTGTTTTTTGTTTTGATTTGTAACGAAATTAAATAATAAAATAAAAAACTGATGTTTTGTTATCTCTTATTTAAACTAATAATAATAATTAATCATATTAATGTACATAATTCCTATCTAATCTAAATAAAATAAAAAATACGTAAGTATAAACAAAATATGTATGTATAATAGAAAAAATAAATGGCAACATTTCTTTATTTTTATTCGATTATCTTTTTTTCCTTTAAACTAGTATTGTATATATAAGTTTATAATGCAATTTTAATTACAATTTTTTAATGTATTTTATTAATTTATAGAATGAAGTGAGTTGTTTTGGTTATAGCCGCCGCCGCCTCCGCCTTTTTTTGTTTATGTATATATTATGTGTGCCTTCGATCATAATTCGCATAATTAAAAAATATATAGGTTGGTTTGTGGCGCAACAAAAATCAAAATTAAATTAATAATAATTATAATTATCGAATGTATTTTTATATAAATAATTTTAATTAATCATTTTAGTTGTTTATTTATTGTTTTTCAAGAGTTGAGTTGAGTTTGTTTTGGCCCTAAGTGTCCACACCCAAAACTTTCTCTTTCTCTGATTAATGGTATAAAATTATTGAAGATATATAAAGCCATATTATTAAAAAACTTTTAAATTATAAAGGATAATAGTCCAGGAGCTGATAGCAAGGACAACATGTAACAGAGCAGTACGCATTTGAAACACGCTGGCGTAAATATTTAAATTGTTCTAATAAAAATATAACGGGAAACATCCTAAATGTGAATGTTGGTTGTCCTGTGAATAATGAACGAAATTCAATAATCTAAATTTTAATGTTAAATTTAGTATTTTAAAATGTGTCTGATCTTTTCTCCAACTCTTTTGTATGTAGGCCGCACCTCTAATAATACCTATAAATGAAAATTGACATTTGAGGAATTTCAGAAAACCTAAACAGTTTACAAATTAAGCAATGCTAGAAATTTGGTATTAGACGTTTAAATATTCTAAACGTTTAAATATTCTAAACTGAATTAAGATACCAATAAAAAATTGCTCAACTCAACGAATCTTCGAGAAGAAATAGATAATGGATTGGTTCTTAAAGCTCGCTATTCACGTTTTGATTTATATGTAGTTTGATTTTTTAAAATTAGAATTAATTTAATCAACTCACATTTTGCTTGAATTAAAATTTCAGAGGTTGTACATTTTCATATTTGACCAAAATTATGTGATTACGAACTTACATAAAATGTAATTCAATTTAAATAAATTCAGATATTGAAAATGGTGAGAAATAATATTTAACATTTTGATAAGTAATAACAACTGACAATTTAACATAATAAATAAGAAAATTGATCAAAATAAAAGATTTTCAGAAGACGTAATTATATTTAAATCGTTGGTTGAAAACAAAATTTTGCACCAAAACAAAATTTTATTGTCGTACCTAATTTTATTATTATTTCTCTATTTATGAGCCTGGCAGTAACGCTAATTTTAAAAATTCTGTTAGTTTGAAAGAAATAGTTTGACTGCTATACAATTATAGCTTTGTAAATATAGTAAAATAGTGCATTTTGCACCCTATAAGCAAATTTTATCATAGATATTTTAAATAAAAATTTGAAGCTGTTTCGTAGTGAACAATTTTGTGTTGCTTAGTTAGATAAAGCACGTAAAACGTTTAAAACACGTTTAAAATATCATTGATACTCGAGGTAAGTACATAGTATGATAAAAGCTAATGGACGCATCAAATCCAGGGCCAATAAATGTTTTATAAACAGATTTCTAATTAATAAAACGTCAACATAAAAAGTAGTTTAAATTATAAGCGCCTCTTAATTTAAGGCTTCAATCAAATTCAGACAATATTTCAGAGACAAATCAATTGCACTTAATGAAAAATTGCCAAAGGTACATAATAACATTCAAGTGCGTATCACCTCTCTCTTTCCACGTTTGCTATCAACTCAATGAAACTTTAATCTAAAAAGTAATAAAATCAGGAAAAGATATATTAAACTGAAGATTAGAATAGTTTTCTTCTTCTTTTTTATTACAAAATAAATACACGATATTCTTTCTCAGCGAAAAAAAAAAATTGATAAAAATAAAAAATAATTATAAGATGTTGAATATTTTTGTGTTTTTTTTTTGTATTATATAATAATAATATTAAATCAATTATAAAAAATCGATTTGTATATAATAAAAACTATTGTAAATTAATTAATAATAATTAAACTCCTAAATTGAAAATTAATAATAATTATTATTTATTATTTATAATTATAATATAAAAGTAAGTAGAAATGAATTGTTTGTTTTTCTGCTTTTTTCTTTATTTTTCAAAATATTTTTTTTAATTAATTTCCTTTTTTTTTATTTTTTATTATTATTATTATTCTTTTTTAATGTAATTAATTAAAAAACAAAAATATATATTTATAAATGTTCTTGATGATGTTGTTTTGTAACAATAAATAATAATAATAATAATTAACAAAATACTACAAAAAAAAAATTGTTAGCTAAAATTTATCTTGAAATATAAATAAATTATTGGTCGCTGCTACAGCTATAATATTTTCTAATGGATGCCAAGCCGTGTGTAAAATTTTTTTATTAAAATCAAGACAATCAACACTAATTTCATCTTTTTTCCTTTTACCACCCGAACATACTTTACGAGGCTTTAATATTGTTTTTGGTTGGATGACATCTCGAGACGCTTCTAATGTTACCTCACGCTTTGAATTACGATCGAATACACGGAAAAAATTATTGTAGCTACCAGTCATTATCGCGGAATCTGAGCCATTCCAGCAGCATTCAAATTTATCGAAAATACAATCATTCTCATACAGCGAACATAATTTTGTTCTTAAATATTCATGAACCTGAAAATAAAAATAATTGAAATTAACAATCTTAACTGATAAAATAATTGAATTTGGCAATATGCCATATTATGTATACTTCTAATTACAGTCGAATAATACTACGAGATTTACATTTTAGAACATATAAAATTTACACATTCGATCAAATCATATACTCGTAAGTAATGTACATATCATAACCATATAAGTAACATATCATAACCATTTACTCCGGTAAAAGAATTTTGAATACATATTTTCGTTTTATTGAAATCCGATTTTTTTTTCAACAAAAACGAGATCAATACAAACTGAAACCAAAGATCAATACAGATGAATTTACCGCAAAGTCGACTTTTACCAGAGTACGCACAGCCCAAATATACGAATTTTAAAAATGTAAAACTTTCAATGCAATAAACATTATTCAACCAAACTCTACTCAAATCCTACTTAAAGTTACAACTATAATTTGTTACGAATTTGTGTTTGAAGAGAATTTGACGCCTGTAAAATATGATAGAATTTGCATTGAATGTTAGCAATTTGCTTTGAATAAATAAAACCAATTTTACAAATACAAATGTATAATTTTTTTTTAAATCAAATTTGCCTAAGATAAAATTTCTACGAATTTGACGTAAACTTTAGCTGATGAAATAAACTGTAATATTTACTTTGCGATTTCGATGGTGGCACACTAACTTACGTGAAAAAAATTCACAACAATTATAGAAAAACTCGCAAATCTCGGATTAAAACAAGTTTTGTAAAGCAAGTAACTATAGAAAACGAATATGATTTTCATGAAAATCAAATAAATTCTCTATGACACGATTTGCAGAACATATTTTTTTTAGGCAGTTTCGAGATTCCCTCCGCATTCGCGTCTAGTTCTCTATAATCATCGTGATTAAAAGTTCAGTAGGGCGGTTATACATCTAGGTTGTCATACTATGAAGTCTCCATACTTTTCGCAGTGATCTTTTATTTTCCATTGACTGTTTGTATTTTGATTAAATGGTTGATTGTTTATTTTGAAGAACCCATTTTATGGATTAATAAATCATTATTTTTTCCTTAACAATTTAGTACAATTTAATACAAAATAATTATATTTTTAGCACACATTTCTTCACAATAAAAGTTAAAAGAAATATCAAAATTTATTTCTAAATAAGATTTTTATCATGGCGAATTATGTGTAATTTTTGAAGAAATGTATATTAGCTCAATCTGTGCACTGAGCTCGTAGTTAAAAACGAGGTTTATAATTTGTAATTGAATAAAGTTTGCTCTGAGAAAATTATAATATTAAAATAACTAAACTATTTTCGCCCGCTTTACCGAAAAGTAAGAGAAATAGTTTGTACGAGCAACATACGCACGTCGATACAATTACGTATTGATAGAATATTTATTGTATCTGGAAGTTTTATTTATTATATAAATTATTTTATTTATTATACGTAAAACAGAATATCTTTCATAGGTACACCACTACTATGCTCGTTTACAGGCGATCATTCAAAACTGAAAATTTTCGATAACTTAACATGAAATGAAGCATGGCATCTATGGCAGCTCGAATACTCTGTGATCTTAGCTGAATATGTTGTGATCATAAAGGATAGTAATTAGATTATTTCACGACTGATGAGTTAATTGGATTTTTTTAGAATGCAAATGGAAATAAACGCTGTTGTGACCGATGTAATTACACTGATGTGCATGATGATGAATTGAGGTGTTTCATTGTTCACACACGTTTTCAGTCATGGAGATAATGTTTTCGTTACAGCGATGATGTTGACACTTTACTACCTGCCATCGATCATATTTCTTTAAATATTTGTACTGTCTTACGGATTTCCTAGTATGATTCTGTTGCACGAAAAATCACAAATAAAACGAAATGTATTTTATCAAAACAACTATTTTCTTAGTATGTTTGAATAAGTTGTATAACAACATTTCTTTGCCCGATACAACGATATAATTAAAAATTGGCGGAGAGTAACATTCAACATCCACGCCATTTGTTGGTTCAACCTTTAGTAATTGATAATAAGATTTGAATTTTAGTTCTGTTGTATCCTCATGATAAAAAAAATCTATTTAATCTGTATGTTTTGGTGCGATTAAGTATCATTGTATACGTTTATCTAAACTTCATAGTGGATTGATTAGTGTTATTAATTGGATTCAATAATCGATATCCATTGAAAATATTAAATCTATTTATTTTAAATTCTATAAAAACTCCGCGAATCTGATCAAGCAACTTCAAGGATATATGTTTGATGAGGTTTCTTGGACAAGGTTCTACCAAGATCCTCTTTCAGGCATTTATTGAAATATAAAAAATATTTTTAAAAATTTTGAATCGATTTTAAGTTTCCCTTGATAAAAAATTTATTACAAATACTATTCAAAAATATACTCTCCTATTCAAAAACATACTCCTATTCAAAAATATTTGTGTCAGCTAATTTTGTATTGCCATGTAATAATGTTAATTTAATGTTCGGCTTTACATTCTAATCAAAAAAATAATAGTTAATTTAGTTTTATACAAAATTATTTGTGCATCTCCAAAATTAAAAACACAATCATTTATGATATTTCAATAATTTGGGTTTTAATTAAAATTAGGCAAAAACACATTAAAAAAAACAAATTGTGTTTTTGATAATGTTTTTCTTCCTTTTGTCGAAGCGTCTGGGTATAAATTCAATTAAACTCCTTAAGAACTTAGTTGGAATGGTGCATCACCCATCGATTATGGGATCCCAAGTTGCTTCTTCCTTCCTTCCTTCCATCACAGGAATTTCTCTTTTTAAGTATGCCCATACATTCTCAATTACATTGAAATCAGGGTTTTAAGGTGGCCATTCTAATAAAGATTAATTCAAATCTTTTAAAAACTGTAGAACCATTCTGCTTCGGAGAATGTTGCAGCATAAAATGTTTGCCAATTAACCTCATCATTAAGCATCTCCAGATAACGGATTTGACCGATTTTCTCTCTTAGTAAAATAATCGGTTACTATCATATCATTAAGTGGCTACCATCATAATGACACGTTGCGCGACGACTGCACGTTCTCTAATCTTCTCTGAAAATTGATCCACGAGGTCAATTATTTACCCTAGGTATTTACATCCGAGCTCTAACCCAATAAAATCACCAACAACATTCATCCATAACCATAAAAATCATCCATTTCTCCTCTTTCAAGTTAAAATATTTTTATCTTTTGGTCGGATGTAAATAACTAGGAAAAATATCCAACCTCGAGAACTAACCTTAGGTCTCAAATAAAAAAATTATTTTCCTCAGATAAGTCCATAAAAATATTCTTGGAAAACTTTGGTTGGTTTTCACAGCTCAATTAGTGCGTCATTTTGGTCGATTTCGGTCTGTTCTATCAATATTTTGTATTGTTTCATGAATATTTAATTTATTTGGTACAAAATGATAATTCGGTGGCAATATTTTTTAGATAATTCTTTAGGCGAAATACCATTTTTGTATTCAGCAACCACTGCTGCTCTGACTTCAACAATAAATTCAGTATTTTTAGGCATTGAATGTCATTGCATAATTGAATAATTAACTAATTGGGCGCTTTCAGGTCTCCCAACATGTTGTCATCACTAGTCGGTGACAGATTATATGATACATGATCCTACCATAAATATGACCTGAATGAAACCGATTGATCATTATTCAAATTTTTGTTCATGATGTCAAAATTGAGATTACATAAACTAAATAAACTTAATTTTTTAATTAAATTATATTTAATTTAAATACTTTACTTTAAATTATGTTAATATTTAATCAAAATTTAATGACTTTATTTATTAGTTCAAAATTATGTATTTGCTGTATGTGATATAAAAATATGGCTGAATGTATCGATATAAAATTTATATGAAAATCTGCCAAATGAGTAATGTAATTCTAGTTGATTTTTTTTAGTTTTAATCATTTTATAATTATAGGTAAAACTACTGTTTCTGAATTATTCTGTTTCTTACCTAATGAAAGATTGAAAATAAATATTACGAAATTTTAATTAAAAATAGAAATTGAAGTAGTAAGTAAGTCAAATTAAAAATCCATACAGAAAAAATGTGACTAATTCTTATTGCATTATCCAGAATATTTCCTCCAAGTGAAAAAACACTAAATTAACTTTAACTTTTTGGTGCTCATTAATTCCAATGAAAAAAGCTCTAAATCATACTTATAATAGGAGTTGGATTTATTACACAATAATATAATTAAGATTTACCGGAAAGTTAAAATATATACATTACAATAACATTACATAAAGGAGTGTATGATTAGCTTGATTATATAGAGTTAATTTAATTATCTAAACTGTAAATTAAAATTCTTACTAGTTTCTAGACACTTAAGACTGTTACGAAACCTGTGATAAAAAATCGTGAATTAATTTTTTGACATTTGTTTGATAATTATTCCACAATCACGATTTTTTATTATGCTGTCCGAAATCGAATTTCCCGAAACTGCTCGTTTTGACTTGTATTTTTCTTGCATGGGATATACGAAATATGCCGATGAAGAAATTTGTTTAGGCCATCACTGTTACTATGAAACTTTCTTTCAGAACTTGTTGATTTTGCTCAACATGTTGCCAACAGTTGGCGGAACTGAAAGCGCCCATTATAAACTTGATCAATTTTAGAAACAAAGATCATACAAAATCATGATTTTTGATCTGCACAAATAATTATGAATAAAAATTGCTTTTGGATAAAACTAAATTAACTGTATTTTTTTTTAGAATTAAAATAATTTTTTTTATTGGAGTGTAAAGCCGATGGTAGCAGTTATGATAGTAGTAGTTATGTCATTAAATTAAAATTATTAATTTCAAAAATATTATTATTTATATTAATTTTAAGTGGTTTGTGTTACATTGCAATAAAAATGTAGCTTGAACAAATAAGTTTGAATAGGATCATAAAAAGCAGATAATACCATCATTTATCATATAAATTGAAGATTTAAATTTATAAACACACTTCGTTTCTATATATGTATACTAGTATTTAAAAATATACTCACTGGATAGGTTTCAATAGGTTTGGTTTCCATGTGTAGATCCCATACTTTTATACTCAAATAATCCCTAGATATCATATAACGACCTGAATTACTCAATTTAACATCACTAATTGAGCTAATAATTTCACTGAAAAAACTACGATTAGTTGGATCCTCGGGTTCCTCAAATTGTTTTGAATGACGATCACATAATGCCGATGAACGCATATCACATAAACGTATTGTGCCTTTACTGCTTGAATAAACAAATAAATTACATTCAGTTGGATGAAATTCAGCTGCTGTTATAACTTCAGTTAATTCCTCCATATTTGCTGGTTTTATATCAACAATATTAAAACTTTGATCTGTTATTTCTAAATGCCATAAATTTATACGTAGATCATCTGCGGATAAATATGTTTCTTGATCGGAATTAACCGAAATTGAATTTATATGATAAGTATGAGCATTTGCAAATATTCTTCTCGGTGATGCTTCAACCATTAAGTCCATTGGTTTAATAGCAGGAACTCGTAATGATGTTATTAAACTTGGATCTCGGATATGGCCCGTTTCCTCTTTTGTATTATAACCTTCAACTTTTTTATCACGTTCCGATACTTTCCATAATTTTATTGTTTTATCATTGGTTGATAATAGAAAATGTGCTTGATTCTTTCGCTTTAACCATCGTATTTTATTAATTTTTTCTTCTATTTCTAATGATTTTAAATAATCAAATTCTGGCTCATGGGACTGAAATGTTGAATAAACATTGTATTCACCACGACGAGGTACTGATGATTTTGATGCAGGATCTCTCTAAAAATCATTAAAAAATTAATTAATTTGGTAACATTTTAATCCAATTAAAATCATATATTTTTTTATTCACATTAAACAATTGTAAAAGTTCCATATAATAGTAATGATTTTTTTATTCGGTAAATAAGGTACAAATTATTAAAATGTTTTTACATATAAATACTATTACTTTTAATATTTTATGATATGCTATATTATTTCCCTGCTTCTAATAAGAATTTGCATTGAAAAATAAAAAATAAAATAACAAAAAATACAACTTTGAACTCAGAATCAACTCCAAAATCATTACAAATAGCTTCGACTATCTATAAATCAAAGAGTTTTGTATCGCTGGTTTTGGTAGTCAGAAAAGTTAAAATTTCGATTAAAATAGTTTTTAGACAAGTTTATAAAATAATATTTATCAATATAAAATGTTTCGGCACCATTACATATACAGATCAAAGAGTGTATATCGTTCCTGTTCCTGTCTAGCCTTCTGGTTCTGATAAGACCCATAAATGTTAAATTTTCTAAAATGGAATAATTAATACCAATAATATCACTCCCATATTATAAGGGGCTTTCGAACATTGGAACCGATTCTGAGTTTAACAATTTTATGTTATGTTTTATTTTTTCAACACAAATTCATATAGGAAGCGGAGTAATAAAATAATACAATATGAATTCTGAGTTTTTAGACGACCCCAATATCTAATTTACCCTCTCATTTATTGAAATAGATACAATTATTATGAAGCTTAATAATCTATACTAACTACTTTATTGAATTTCTGACAAAATAAAATTATTAGAAGGAATCTTTACTTAATTCCAAGAAGTTTTAGGCATGGCTATCTTGAAACGAATGCTAATCACTATATAAACTTGGTTATTTTTAGGATATTTGAATCTGAAAAATCTTTGCTTAATTTAGGCCGGTTACTTAATAAATTGTTGGCTGTTGTAGTATCACCGATTCCGATATTTCGATCAACTGGTAATCATCATTTTCAATATTCCATAGACGTTTGTGTCTCTTTTTTCAAGAACAACATGATTCTCTATTTCGTATTCAATTCAGTTTCTATTGTCACCACGACTTGCAGCTTCTATTTTTATAAATTGATTCGATAAAATATCACCAATATTTTTATTTTCGATAGCTAGCGAAATGAAGAAAAAGAGATAGTGAAAACTTATTCTAACAGCCTTAGATCGCAATACAAAAAGCGTAATTGAATAAACGAAATAGCGTACAATTTTGTTCTTGAGTAAAGAGACACACACGTCTATCGAATATGGAAAATAGTGATGTTACAACATGTCAGCACTGGTTGTTATTTTGTTTTCTCACTGCCTATATGAATTTGAATTGAAAAAATAAACCAACATAACAGTAGCATTTTATTGGCCACAAGGATAGGAATATTTTCTCTGCGGATGCTTTTGAATAACACTGTAATAATAATATATTCTTAATTTTCTAAATTTCTTTACTTAATTTTTTCATATCCGATTATTATTTTGTTGTAATTCTAAATGTTGAGAAAAAAAATGTGGAATTTTTTAAAATTCGAAAGTATAGCTGACAGTTTCGTATTTAAAAATAAAAATGATAGTTAATTATGTGATATATCTTAAGAAAAGGAATCACCAAATATTTAAAAATTGCATATGATATATTATCATTGAAGGTCTAACTACTGGATGGAGTGAGGTAAACTTAAACGCAAGTGTAACGTATATCTGAACAAAATCATTCTAATTAATCATTTTAATATCTCAATTCCCCACGTATCATTAAATACAACAACCAAATTAATTTTAGTTGGTTTACAATTTTGTTTAACAATGAAATTATAAAATAACACAAACAAAAGCAATAATAAAAATTTACTACTTTTTGGATCGTACTCAACAAACTCAATGTACTCTGCCTGCCATATCATCTCAATATAAAATTAATTTATTACCTAAACATACATATACTAATAAAAAAATTGTTTATTTTACGTTTATATTGAAACAACGAACAATTCTTTTCTCTTTTAGTTTTATGTTCATTAGTCGTCTAGCAATGTCATAATTAAAATGTGATAATAATTATATGATGACAACAAACTACGTTTGTATATTATGTAAATACTCGTACACTAGTATGCATTATGCACCTACATACATATGTACATATATTCATACTATTAACTTGAATTTTCTTAAAATTAGAATTAAAATGCAAATACGTCTAGTTCAATGACAAGGTAAGATAAATACAGAACGATTGTCTGCGTGAATTTCGAGACGAAATTAAATAAATTTAACGAAAATCGATTTTTCTGTTTTGAAATTATATATTTGTAAAAATATAATTAATTAGCAATGGGTATTTTGAGAAATTTAATTTAGAATGCTATTTTTATCTTTTAATTATAACCTGTTATTTTATGATTACATCGGCTAATCTATTTATCCTGACTGATCATAATCTACCCATCATACTTATAAGAGTATTAGAAAGGGGTTTATTTAAGTAAAGTTTAACAATCATTTAAAATAGTCATTGACATCCACTACTTACTTTTTTTGAAAAATATATGTTTAAGAATATACATTTAATGTTTACCTGAAATGTATTCTTATATCTACATGATAATCTTACATTTATCAATTTTAATGAATAAGTGTTCAGTTGTGTAGAGTTGTACAGATCAGATAATGTTTGGAGTCGGAGATTTTTCTGTTTGCTTTGAATTGTTGTCTTGTCGCTTAAACTATTTTGAAGTTTGATAACATTTAGCCCCCTACAAGGAGGTTTATAACCATATTTTATAAATAAAAAAAAATATTTACTTTATCTTGCATTTCGAGTAATATGTATTTGCAATGTTGCAACAAGTTTGTAATATCGATATTACGATATTGCTACTGATATTGATGTAGAAATTCAATACATACTCTCAAAAAATTTAAAAAGATAATCTTGAATTAATAATGCACAAATAAATCTCCTCAACGATTGATCGTATTAGAATAGTACAACAATTCTGACTGGCAAATAGGGCATACAAAAATGATTTGATGACGAAATTTGTAAAGCTTAAAATCTACATAATTTAAATTTATTTAACTTATTTTGTATTTCTTGAGGTATACAGATAACTGTCACTGTACAGGGTGACATGGAGCTATGCAATGCGCAGGTGGTATACTGTACTTGTGTGAATGGGATAAATGGTTTGAATGAATGTTAGTGTGAATGTGGGTATTGCACTGTGGGCTCATTAGTGGCATTAAGTGCTGGAGTAAAATCCGCCCAATTTTAATTTAAAGTTTTTTTTAAATTTAACACAGATAAAACCTCTAAAATACATATACACATATATAATTTATAAATTACAAACTTATTCTACTAATAATTAAAAATTAGTGTTATAAATATATCATGAAACTAGTTTTTGAAGATTAAATTATGCCGATCTTTTTTTATGCCTTATTTGCCAGTCAGAATCGCTATACTGATTCCGAACAAACTTCCACATGCATTGCTTTAATCGAAAAATCATTAATTATTAATGAACTATTCCACCTGGAATGGCAATCTAATAACTACATTAATCGTTTCCGTATACCTCTTCAAATAATTTTGTAAAAATCAAAATTTTATCGGAAAACAAACTTGTACCTTTCGAATTATTTTTTGAATGATTTAATGAAGTAGTACTCAAATAACAGTTTGCACATCACAATTATGGATTGGTTTTACAAATGAATTATATTTACTTTAATGTGGTCACAAATATCATTTAAACTAAAAATTGGTAATTACCCCCATACATCAGTGCAAGTTTTATCTCAATTGGAAAAATAATTACAAAGATTATAGTCCACAAACAGAAAAAAATCACAAATTTTTTTATATATTATTATAAAAATAAGATAGATAAATTAATGAAATACAGTTCAGTATGTAGCATATAATAAATTGGAACTAATTTAAAGTATTTTCAGAAGTATCTTATAAGCCTGATCCAGCAAACTAATATTAGTATATTAGAAATGTATTGTAAAATACATATAAAGATTTGAATTTTATAGAGACAGAGGTGGAGAGAACCTGAAGGAGTGCTAAACACAAATGGCGGCAGTATTTACACTAATTACTATTCAGTGTCTACCACAGATCAAGAACTAATTTGAATTGATTTTCAGAAGTATCTCATGAGTCTGATCCAATGAACTAATACATTTTATTTCAGAGCTCAGTTTTGCTGTTATGAAATTATAAAAGTAGATTAGAACTGTATCGGCATTGTGTTACTACCTATTGGCTATACCAGGGGACCTATTATGGTATTTTCGATAGCATTATGAAATTATTTTATAAAAATTTTGTTATTTTCGATAATATCGAGAAAAAAACGCTATCGAAAATACCTTAATAGGGTGTCGTAACCGATGTCAGTTTCTTTCTAACTCAACCTATCCAAATCCTCTTTATGTTTGGTGAGGCCCGCCCATAATTCCGGGAGATCCTGCGTAAAGCTTGGTCCAACATTCCAAATCAAATCAAATCAAATCAAACGCTGACCTGCGTTGTTAATACATTTAATTTTTAAATGAGTTCGGATATGACAGACAATTATTTTGCAAACGATTAACAAAACAACGAAAAATGTATTACAATAAACGTTATTGTTTTGGTTACCGCGGTGATATAGACGGATTGGGTGTGAAACATAATTTCGCAGCGATCAATGCAACTTAATTTTATGGATTTTCGTAAAATTGTCATTTTTATATTAAAAATCTAATGTTTCTAATCTAATGTTGGTAATGTTATTAAAAATCATTGTTCTATCTTTGTTCATACTTATATTCATACATAGTTATATTGGTATTACTATATAAGAAAATTTATGCATATTTAACTTCGACGGCCATCGTCGACGTTTGATATGTCTAGTCCTTAGCGGTTAAAAGCATTGCCAAATAGGTTTCGTTTGAAACAAACGTTTCACCCATTTATGATTAAAGGGATTTGTGATTAAAATTAAAGAAAATAACTTAAATTAACAATTTTAATTGAAAAATTAACATATCGTGGCTAGAAATCACTTATTCCATCCTAGCCACCATATACTTGTATTGAAATTAAATTTCTTAAATGTTTGCACATTGTTTAATTTAAATGATTTTCTATCATTTGCAATTCATTTTAATCAAAATATGCTATCATTTCATCATAAATGGAAAACAAGCTGCTAGAAACAACGGCCATGTGGCAACGGCACATGTGACTCTTTATACTAATAATTGGTTTAATGGAGCAATCACTACAAAAATTTGTATAAATGTCTAAATTCTTTTTAATTAGTGGATTATAGTACAATAGATATTATACAAAAAAAAAATATATGGTAATAAAAAAGCATAGTAGTGTATTTTAATCATAATTTTGTAAACTAAATTTACTCGCAAATCGTGCTCGCGTTTGGTCTGAATATAATATGCTATTCAGACAAAACACGAACCTTAATAAAAATAAAACTATCTATCTACTTACTTGGAATATAACCACTCGACCACCTTTGTCCCCTGTTGCTAATAGTTCACCATCGTGATTAAACTCAACGCACGATATTATATCAGCTTCGGTTACATTATCATCAAGAGCTCCTTTAATTTGTGAGAAGCACCAAGAAGTTTCGGCATTACGGGTACCTAAAAAGAGAAAATAATAAATTTGAAAAAATTGCTATTAAAAAACTGTAGTAGTATTTTCTATAGTTTTTGGGGACGATTTGACCTGCATACTATTATTTCAGTCATATCTATCATATCAATTTTGTACAGAGAGGTATAAAGTATAAACATAATTTTACTTTTATAATTTGTACATAAAATTTAAAGAAAAGGAAAATAGAAAAGTCAAAAAAAATTAAGTAAGACGACAGGTAAAAGAATTAAAATTCTCAAATATGAACAATGGTGTAAACTAGGAAAATATTAAAACAAAATATTTTAGGATAAATTATGAGGATATTAAGGACATATAAAAAAGTTTTCAAGGTTGATGTTGTTGTACATAACTTATTAAATATTCAAGTTGAATTTTCTTACAGAAACAAAAAGAGGATAGTGTTTTAAAAATTAAATTAAATAGACATTTAAAAATATGTGCTAGAGAAGAAATTAACTATTTTTTGTTGAGCATTGATTATGGTTGTTGCCTTCCCTTTAAATATAAACTCTTATCAAGTGTATTGTGGATATACAAATGAATAACACATAAAATTATTAAATTAATTAATACAATGATAGTTATATTTAGGCGACTATCTAGTTTAAAAATGAGTTATCGTAGTATTTCCTGTTTTTGTGAAAAAATTGATTTGTATGATTTAATGCAGAAAACTAATAAGAATTAAACGATTTCCAGCAAACATACCCCGCTTTACGGACGGAATTCCGTAAATCGACCCCTTTTTGTCCATATAAATAACAAATATGTACTTAAATTACGATTTACATAATTCGATCATTTGGTAGTGAAATACATATTAATAATGATAAATCAACGGCTTCTCAATGGTTACGTGTGGATTTTCGGAGCCCTAAATGCGACAACTTTGCTTGTTGACACAGCCTTTAAGATGAAAATGATCTTTGTCGGAAAAGATGATTTTTCGGTAAAAATACTAGTTTCCTTCCAGCGTTCTACAGCCCAATTAGTAAACCGAAACCGTTGCGATTGGTCATTTTAATTCAGCTTCTGCACTAATTGAACTTTGTGCGTCTTCATACCGAGGTCTTTATGCAAAATTCTCATCACAGAACCGCGCGAAATGTTCCATTCTTGAGCACGGTGCTGAGTTGATGTTGATGGATGCTCAGACACATTCTGAGCAACAGTTGCAATCTTCTCGATTGTACGAGCTATAAATGCACGTGTTGGTTTATCCAATAACAATCCAGTTTCACGAACTCGCTTCACAAATTGAACCACAAATTGCCTTGTAAGCATTTCATTTCTCCTGAATTTTTCACGTAAATTTCTTGCAGTTTGGATAGAAGACTCACAATTTGAAAGTAAATGTTCAATATTTCCCAAATTTGTTGAAGCGTAAAGCGACCCATTTCGTAAATGTCCAACATGAAACTAATTTTCTGTCAAAACACGAATGACGTATTGCCACACTCGAAATAACAGATAGCTGAAATTTCAAATGCCAAATGGATCACTCATTAGAAATAGTGAAAAATGATACTATGTTTTCAATCATGCTTCCTTTTCAATACTTTTATAAAGCTGCTTGTACCAATCAATGTTTTCATTGATGCTATTCGAACAGATTCAATAAAAAATAACATAAAAGTTGCTTAACACGTCCATTCATAACCAAAAAAAATTTGATATCATATAACTAAAAAACACTTTTTCGCAATTTCCCCCAATTTAATTTAAATCAAATTATATTTTCCGTAAAACGCTTATTTTCTTTCGTATAAAGATATTTGGATATAAATTATAAATTCCGTAATAGCGAAATTCCGTATAAAGGGTGTTCGTATACCTAAGAAGATCGTTGAGGTAAATTATTACACAATTGCTTTTATTTAATCTAGAATTTGTTTGTAATCTATCCAAAGGCCAATTTTTAAATTTGGGGAACTGAAACCAAAAGAATGTGCATTAAACAAAAAGGGAACGCATCAATATGCTTATATATGTATGTATGTTTTATGTACAGTCAAAACAAAGAATTGATGTTTTATCGTTTGAAAATACTATATTTTAGGTCAGTGAGTAAAACATATGAAGAATCAGTTGCGGGTTTCCTAATTCTTTTAATCGATGTAAAAATAACTCAATACACAAGCTAGATGAATTTTTGATTAAAAGTTTCAATGTACCGTTGACAAAAGAAATGAAGTTCAAGCAGTGGATGATTTGTTGGCACATGATTTAATGTTTAATAAGATTCAGATACTACCTAGAAACAATAATTTAATAAGGCCGAATACACTGTTGAAGTGAAATATAAAATTTGATATAAAATACTTAAAAAAAAAAAGTTTGATTTTATTATTTGCAATCTGTCCTGAGGCTGGTGGCTCGCCATCTCTTACGATACATCCTTACCTTTCCCTGACCCCAGTCAAATCTTGGACGCTTTATATTTTAAACCCTTACAAAGGGTTATAGATGTGTTCATAATTGTCATGCTCGAAAATTAAGGAGGAACCATTCTTTTCAATTTATTTGTTTTGTTACTTGTAAATCGTTGCTCCTGAGAAAAACGTAGATTACCTGATACGTTAAAATCAATTTCGCTTATCTATCCTTATTATTTCTAGGACAAAGCTAGAATATATGCATGCAACAATTTTACAAATACATAGAACGCTTGTTCGCTATTATACATATAGGTATGTATTGTAGATCAGGATAACATGCCTAGTTAGATCTTTTTAATTTAAGAGAGAGACCATTTTTTTTATATTTCAGCACTTATGCTGTGTGCCTCTATGCCAATATTTTCTGCTAAATTGCTGAGTTTTCTAAATTCATGATTATACTATTAACCAGTAAGTGGCTATCAATTGGCTAATTAATTTAGCCTCCACGTATATTGGGTTGGACAATAAAAATTGAAATGCTTATATATTTTGAAAATAATCATAATTTATTTGATTGATACTAATGATATCTTGAATGGCTGACTAAACTAATCAACCATTTAGAAAATTCGGCAATTTAAACGAAAATTATGGTACGAGACGCACAGCATTAATTAAAAACAATCACTTATAAATAAAAACAGTAAACGGTATAAAATACAACATGCAGACAAGTTTTGAAATTGTAAATAAAATATTGTTAAATAATATATAGAAAAGATACGAAATATGTACACATATTTTAATAATAATTAATTAATAAAATATTAAGAGGAATATAATTTAGTAAACATTTTAAATTTTTGGTTTTAGTAAAAAAAAATATTTTCTTCACCTTAATAGTAGTTAATCGTGTACATACAGATAACAACGATAACTGATTGATAATTGATACCGATTTTCATATTTGCAAATTTTTATATAATAGTAGTTTTCACTATTTTAGAAAAAACCACCAGCTTTTGTTATCAGTAGTGCCTTATCTAAATTAAAATTAAATATTTATAATTAAATTGAGTAAATTTTATTTTGTTTATGTTTTAATATTAAATAATTTTATTTATTTTATTAGTATAGACAACAATTAGTGCATTTAGTGTAAAAAATTTGTTACGAGACAATGTTGACTAAAAATTAAAATTTGTATTAAAAAAAGAACGGCTAAATTTATCGGGATGTCAAACAAAAATTAGATAACAATCCAATAAACTACTCTAATTATTGATAAGAATATTGTCCAAAATAATTCGAAGTATTGGTATATTTTCAAGTATAATTTTGTGGTGAGCAATTTTCTCGTAGGTCTATCGCGATTAAATTCCAAATAATAAAATATTATAAGATAAGACGTATTATACTATAATAGAATACATATGAAGAAGTATATTTCCGATATATTTACAGCAAGAATGCAGGTAATCGTTTTAGTAATATACGGGCAAGTTCAGCACAGTTCTCCTTTTACTCTAGAAAAGAGTTGGTCTGATCAACAAAAGTACGGGACAAACTATAAGTAGTGCAATACGTGAAAAAAACTGAACCGTTTTACATATTTAATATTTCTTTTTTATAACTTCATGTCGACAAATTTCATTCTCTGTGATAGAAACTGATTCAAGTTATCTAAATTTTAATTAAAAACTGAAGCTAATATTTAAAATTTAGTTTCAGTTCGAATGGTTATTAGTCGACTAATGAATTACATTCGAACTGAAACTAAATTTTATGATATGCTTATGACTAATGTTAGCAAGAGTAAAATGCTCTGAAAGAAATAGGGCTGAATATTTTGGGATGATATTCTGCACATATTATGTATGTACTTATTACTTATACATCAACAATCAATCTAACTTATATACAACAGTGTCGGTGGTGAGCCAGCCAGAAAATCTGCGATTTTAATTCAAGAATATTAGCGGCAGCAAAAATAAATAAGATAAATTGTAGGGGTAAAACTCTTTGTTGCACAAATTGTTTGATCTTATACACTGCGGTTCAATAAATCTAATTTAGTAGTTGTTTCATTCTCTTTTTTTGTAAGAAAAATTAGCTGGTTATGCTATTAACATTTTATATGTACGTAGATGACAAAAATCCCAATAGTTTTAAATCGTTCCTGATGTTAGTAACAAAAATTCAGCTTTTGGCTGAATCGCGATTTGATTCCGAGTTTTAATGGGTTATATTTAATAAATTTAAAAAAATATTATAGCAAACAAATTAATTGACGAAACTGACGAGTTGTCTTTTCTTGATTGACTGTATTTAAAATATGAGAATTAATATATGATATTATTAGTTTAGCAAAAATATCGATTAATAAAACTGACAAAATCGTAAGAGTGTTTTTTGTTTGATATGTGAAATATTTGGTCTTTTCGCTGCGAGTGATTCTATCTAAATAGTATGAAACATCCATTCCCGTACATCAGGTGTTCCTGGATTTCCGGCAGGCCTATGACTCGATAAATCGAGAGAGTTTGTGGTCTGCCCTGGAATACCTAGGAATGCCAACAAAATTGGTACGACTATGTAGGATGACAGTGACGCAGTTTCAATGCTGTGTTAAAGTTGAGAACAGGCTATCGACAACTTGTGCAGTTAACTCAGGTGTTCGGCAGGGAGATGCTCTGTCCCCGATACTGTTTAATCTCATGTTGGAGTACATCTTTCGTAAAACTGAAACACCTCAGCGCAACATCTTATATCGCCAGTCCAATCAGGTGCTTGCATATGCAGATAACATATGCGTGATTGGACTGAAAAGCAACGGAGTGAAAGAAATACTTGATCCGCTTGTAGAGTTTTCAGCTTCAGTTGGACTTCAGATCAATGAGAATGGCCTACCAGATTTTAGTAGTGGCCACCACACGTTTGAGGGAGTGAGGAGGTTCAAATATTTGGGTTCTCTTATCACTCACGATAACAGTGCGGGTGAGGATATTCAAGTGCGGCTGGCAGCTGGCAGCCGTGCTTTATATCCTCTAAGGCCACTGCTAAAATCTAAACACTTATCATGTGCCGTGAAGCTGAAGCTTTACAAAGCGTTGATCAGGCCAGTTGATATGTTTGGATGTGAAAGTTGGACGCTGACGGATGAGTACGAGAGATGGCTCCTTATGCGTGTCATGCGTGTGATTTACGGCCCAAAACGCGAAATAGATGGTACATACATAGAGATCTGATGAAGATCCCCGATATTGTACATAAAGTAAGATCTCAGCGAGTACGCTGGCTCGGTCACGTTCTGCGTGCTGATCTGGAACGAATTGTGCAGCGATCTCTGAAAGGAGAGCCATCATATGGTAGGCGCATGGGTTGTTGCAGGCGACGATGGCTCCACGGTGTAGAGAATGACTTGGCTTCTTCAGGTTGTCTGAATACCAGTATGAAGACCAAGCCCAGGATTAAAACCGTTGGAGCCAGATTGTTGACTCAGTAAGGGGACAGTAATGGCCTTTAAATACTGCTTATTATTTATGTGAAATATTTAATATTTATAATTTTCTCTGCTTCATATAAAGAAGAAGTTACTTTAAGATTAAATGAGATTTTTAACGGAATTTTCTTTGATTGAATATGGGTGTTTTCTTTAATTCCAATTCTGATCACGTGACCGTATAATATTCCGAACTAATGATACGCTATTTCCTATTCTGTTCTACATTTTTATTGCGACCACAGCGTACTCAAGCAAAATATCATTTTATTTCTATACATTCGTTCTCACAAATTTCTTGATTTTTCATAACTAGCGAAACGGGGAAAAGAGATAGTGTTAAATTTATTTATTAGAATAAAATAAGGATAAAATGAGACAAATTTTGTTAAAATCGAGTTATTATTCAAGAAAAGTGGTATTTGTTCACATAATATGCCATTTTTATGACCAAAATAAGATAAAAATCAAAAAGATTTTTTTAATTGAATAAATTTTGCTCTTCAAAAGAGAGACATAGTCTGTCGTATTTCGAATTATTACAACATTTCTGCCCAGAGAGGCCCTACTATGGAATTCGTTGACTAATACTGATCCTTCTTACTGATCCACCATATAAAAAATAAATATTCATAAAAAAAACAATTGCATTACCTTAATTTTAATTGAAAGAAACTTATGGCCCAAAAACTTTTGGCTGTATGGTATCATCCGTCATTAATTTTAGAATACATAATAATTTTAGAATAATATTATTTTTTTAGAATACGACTATACTGAAAAAACTGATGCAAGGGTGGATGATATAACCAAAACCGGTTTTAAATATTAAAAAATAAAATTATCAAAAATTGAAAAAAAAAATATATGAAAAATAATAAAATAAAATAAAATTTTAACGTTTTTAAAAACGGTTGACTTATATTATCTGTCAAGTTCCGTATACAGACACGTACCGGCACATACATCAAGTACTTATATTCCGGTTGATTTATATTATCCGTTCCTTTCAGTTCCCACATGTATTGTGTCAGATATCACCAATTTATACTTTCCGTAAGTTTCAATTCAGACATTTTCTTCGTATGATTATCGTATATATTCGTATCTCTTGATTACGTATGGAGTAAAGAATAAAGCTATTCTTTCATATTTTTTCGCCTTCAGATATCAGACAAAACATTATTTTCAACAATATTTATCTGTGTCGGTACTGTAGGAACGGATAATATATGTAAATATTCCTATATAAAATATATGTAACAATGTTTTTTCTGTCTGACATGATACATGTAAGAACTGAAAGGAACGGATAATATAAATCAACCTTTATCCGTACGTTTCCATACATACATTGATTCGTATTATTTCGCTATGTCAATCGTATATATTCGCAACTACGTACAATCAACAGTGTACAAACAAAAGACAAGAATATAAAAATAAAAACTAATTAATTAAATATTTAATATGAGATATTTAATCGAATCAGTATTATTGATCAGTAAACATTTAAAAAAAATAATGATAAAACTTTAATAATAATATCTGAAAACCATTTAAACGCATATCTGAAAGTAACGTGCATACATATCTATACAAATTTCGACCTATTCAATTGCATGATCACAAGAAACTAAAATAAATTATGTACAAAATACAGTAGAATGGATCAAGGTAATTAAACTACAGGTTAATATATTGCGCATACATCAAAAATGTAAATGCCCAAAAACCAACAAAATAGGCCAACATGGCGGCATTTGTCGTGATTTTGCTATAGTTTACATTTACTATTGCATTTTAATGTTTACATAAATGTATAAGAGAATTAATTTCAATTAAATTTATTAAATTGCGATTTGAAATTCTGTTTAAATGCAGTTGAAAAATAATTTTTTTTTTTTTAATGCTGCCAATGGCTTTATTCTTGAATCCTTCTACAAAAGAAACTAACAAGAAATATTCAAATCTTAAACTAAAATTATTACATAAAGTCTTAACCAATGTTAATACTTGTTATTAGTGTTCACTATTTAATTAATTTAGATTACATTTATATGTAAAACCTAAACATTCATTATATTTAAAGTTTCATCAGTTCAAGTGGATCTGCTCTTAAATCGCGGCTGTTTTAATATATCCCTGGCCAATTCATTGGGATATGTCTCTAGTTTTGAGTAATATTTCGAACTGAATTCTTTAATGGTTTTTTTGATAGTTTTAACTCCAAGACCATGTGTATATTGCAATTGCGAACGTACCACGGAGCATTGGTAATACTACGAAATATTTTCGCTTGGGTTCGTTGCAGGAGTTCTCTGTTTGACGCGCTGGTGGATCCCCATAACTGAATACCATATATCCATATGGGTTTGATTATCACTTTGTACAATAAAACTTTATTGGCTAATGACAGCTGAGATTTTCTTCCCATCAACCAATACAATTTGGAAACTTTTATTTTTATTTGTTTGCGCTTTGCTTCGATATGATTTTTCCACGTTAGCCTTCTATCCAGGTGCATGCCTAAGTATTTTACCTTGGTTTGTTGAGGAATATTTATGTCGTTTAATTCCACAGGTGGGCAAGTGCGTTTGTTTAGCGTGAATGTGACGTGAGTTGATGTGTTTTCGTTTACTTTTATGCGCCATGTCTTAAGCCAGTTCTCGATTTTGTTTAGATGATTCTGTAATTCCTTTGAGGCAGTTTCGGGATTACTGTGTGACACCAGGACGGCCGTATCATCGGCAAAGGTTGATATGACTACATTGTTGGCTACAGGTAAGTCAACTGTGTACAGCAGGTATAATATTGGAACACCTGCGTTGATATCATTTAAACAAGTAGTTGCATTATTTTGTTTAACCATGTACTGCCTTTGAAGGAGATAGTTTCCCAGAGATGAATGAAATTTCTTCGGTAGAAGTCCTTTAATTTTGTATATTAGCCCGTCATGCCAAACTTTATTAAAGGCTTGTGCAATGTTCAAGACGGCGGCAGAACAATATTTATTTTCCTCAAAGATGTTTTTGATTGCATTTACAATTCTGTGTACTTGTTCTGTGGTACCATGTTGGTTTCGGAACCCAAATTGATGGTCTGGAATAATATACCTTTCTTCTAATACTAGCTTCAACTTCGATAGTAGCATTTTTTCAAATAACTTCGAGATTGTTGGCAGCATGCTTATTGGACGATATGATGAAATCTGTGTCTCATTTTTTCCAGCTTTATGTATCATTGTGATCAAAGATATCTTCCATTTTTGAGGAATATAACCAGTCCGCATGATTGCGTTGAATATAAATGATATTAGTTTTATGCATTTGTCTGACAATTCCCTTATCATTTTTCCAGTAATAAGATCATGCCCTGGTGCCTTTTTTGGACTTATACAATTTTTAATTGTATTCTTAACTTTCTTCCAATTATATTTTATGGGCTTGAAGGACGAACCATCATCCATTTGGTCGGGTAGCACGAAGTTATTAGTTTCTTCGTGTGGTGCGAATACTGTTGTTAGATGAGCAGCAAAAGCATTGGCTTTTTCTTCATCGCTTGTCGCCCAACTTCCAGTTGATAGTCTCATAGGGTGATTCGAGTTTGTTGGCCTTTTTAACTTTTTTGTTGCCTTCCACAAAGAATAATCTGTCCTCTCCGTTGCCGATTCATTTAAATAATCCTGGACGCTCTGGTTTTCTTCTTCCCGCAATGCAAATTTTAGAGTCTTAATAGCTCGATTTAATTTCCATTTCAACAACGGTGATTTTGAAAAATAATTGTATTAATACTTTTGTGTTTCGAAGGCATTTTAAGTAATAATCGGTAAATCTTGCTGCGTTTTTTTATTAACAGAACTTCAAGTACTATATAGAACATCGGGAATAATACTGGGAAATTTTATTTAGTTTTAACCAATATTTAAGTTCTATTTATTTGAATAAATTTCAACTTCTAACTATATTTTTTGACGTTTATTGTCAAATAATACGGGTATCAAGCATAAAACAATAAATATTTGTTTAAAATATTTCCTTTTAAAATTTCCCTTTGTTTCGAGTTCGTGTACTATGAACTTGAAAAAACCAATGTTTTATCCAGAACATTGAAAAATAAAGTTAAATTTTATTTTATTTCGATAATAGTGAATTAAAATGTGTAGTTTAACATTAAAAGTATCTTATTTATTGATAAATTATTAATTTAATTCATTTGGATTTTACTGAAAAAATGAGAAAACTCTTATCCAGAACTTCATTCGAACTCGGACAATTTTTGAATAAAAATACACGACTTCTATAGAAAATAACGGTAAATTTTAGCCAAACATATTTTTATTTTTCAATATAATCTCCACCCACGCTAATGCACTTATTATACCTGTCAATTAATTTGTACAAACCATCAAAATAAAATGATTTCTCTTGTTCTTCAAAATATTCTTCTACAGCGGACATTACTTCACTGTCATTTGAAAATCTTAGCCCCCTTAATTTTTTCTTCAAATTTTTAAAAAGGAAATAATCAGTTGCAATATTTTAATTAAATTATTATGTTCATGATTGCATAACACAAAAATAAACATTCTTACATTAAGGACTGTAAAACTGCAAAATATTATGTTAATATAAGTTTGTCCTTATTACACTTTTATCGACTATTGCAGAGTATTCTGGCTAATAATCTTTATATCCGCTAGTTCAACGATTTACATGTTGCACACTAGCACAGTCGACGAAAGAATTATAAGGCGACGAGGAAATGAACAAATCTAGTTAAGAACTTTCTCTTGAATTATCTGTTATTATACTATTAAAGTGGTTAGTCAGAGATGCTACTATAACTTCAGAGATGATATAATCAGTTTACCTATGCCATTGCAAATACTACGAAACCAAACGCATATTATATAATTACAAAACATTATGATTATTTAATTGAAATAATAAATAAACCCGAAAAATGAAACTATTACCATAAAATAAAGAGTACATAGATGGATTACAAGAAAAACTAAAAACCCAGTCAGACAAATTCAAATGTTTGGATGTGTGTTGATTAGATTATAAATAGTTGAGTTAATTTTTGATGTGAAGCTAATTTCAAAAATAAAAAACAAATTAAACAAAAAGTTTAGTCTTGATTGTTTACGTATGAATAAATAACATTATATAAGGAGTTGAATTTCGATCACACAATTAAGCGAAGATATTTTAGATTTATTTATGTAAAAAGTTCTTACAAACCTAGATGAACTCAATTTTAGTGGGTCGATTTATTACTACATGCGTGCAGATCAAACGCTCATCTATACAGAGTGTTTCCAATTATTGGTATTAAATTTAACATGCAAATTCTAAGAAAAATATTCTTAGTAAGCAATTTTCAAAATCGTTACCTTTAAGCCGTTATAACGGATCAAATATAAAATAGGCATTACGCTATTTTGATATCTTCTCAAAAACTATGACATACGTAATTGATTTTTCTTTTCACTATTCCACTTAGAATTAAATTTACTTTATCATGGAAATAAATAATCTGATAAAATGGGTGATCTAAAGTCGCAATATGAAGAAAATCATAAAAATTTGACGTTTCTTATTAATTATTTATAAAATGAAGTCGTTGATATAAACTTTTTAATTTTGTAATTGATAAACTCCAACTTTCAGAACATAACAGTAGAACATTGAAAAAGTGTAGAATAAACATTTCTTAAGTTATGAGTGGTTCTTTACCAACACATAGTTTCAGTAAAGAACCAGTCATAACATAAATACATAATTTGCCTATAATTCCTCAACGTTCTAGTGATATATTCAGAACGCTAACGTCTATTAATTACAAAAATGTAAAGTTTATGTCAACGACCTTATTTTTTTTAGATAATTAATAAACAACGTCAAATTTTTTTCATATTTCGACTTTAGATCATTTTTAACCCATTTTACCAGGCAAATAGTAATAAAAACTTATTTTCACGGTAATTAAATTTAATTCTGCAGAGTGAAAAAAAAATCAATTATGTCAAACAGTTTTTGAGAAGAAAACCAGATAGAGTAAGGCTCTATTTTAGATTTAATCCGTTATAACGGCTTAACGATAACAAATTTGAAAATTCCTTCCAAACAATTTTTTTTTAGAATTAAATTCTCTACGCATGTTAAATATAATACCAGTAATTGGAAACACCCTGTATATACAGAGAAGACAAAATAAAATAAATCGCTACTCATCTCCAAAAAGATTACTATTTTCTTAAAATGTTTGGGCTTAAGTGTTAATTAAACAAATAAATATATTCTACCATTTGAGGTACATATTTTCATATACAGAGCAGAACTTTTTTTTTACTAATTTATAAGAAAATCACATCATGATCTGTAAACCTTTTCGTAAAGTTATCTTCTTTGGCAATGTATACCATTAATTATTATCTATATGTTAAAAACTATTTTATCTAAGTTAGTTGATAATATGATAAGAGCACAGTCACGTTTTAATCATAATAATTATACTGATGTAAAATATTTTACGTTAAAATGATGCAGTAATGAGAAATTTCAAACAATTTTGCAAGTGAATTTTCTTTTCATTGTATTGATCTGTAACCTGCGGCATTTTACAGCAGAATACAATGCAAAGAAAAAGTTCCAAAAACAAACCCCAGTTCCAAAAAATAGTAAAGGCTCTTTTTAACGTCGTTTAGTTTATTTCTGAAGTTTTCATTAGGGCATAAATACATACATTCAATTTTTTTTTCCACGGTTTAGATAATATAATAATTTTATTTTGTTTTCAATTTTTGATGAATATAATATAACTTGAAATCGAAATATCTTTTTGAACAAAAACAAAAAGTGTGGAAAGCGTTTTATTACATACATATATATGCACATTGCAATATCCAGTTTTAAGCCAACCGTAGTTGAGCAAATGTAGTCCGAAATACAATCTGAGTTTGAGGTAAAACTGTTCAATTCGGCTTAAAAAAATGATACCCAGATTTTGATTTAAAATTATTGATAAAATGTCTTTTCATCTAACCTAATAACCCGACTTATGCTAAGAGCACTTCTTAAAAAATAGGGGTTATGGCCTGGGGAACAATTTACTACTATGGTGGTATTGAGTTTGTTAAATCAAAATATGACAGCAAAGTTGTATTTGTCTATTTTGAATTCAGTATTCCCAAAGTTCTAACAGCTGCTCGGACCACTGAAATCAATTTATCAGCAAGATAAACGCTTCTATTCATACCGCAAGGATTGTAAAAGCCTGGATTTCCAAGAAGAAGACTTAAATGGCCCCCATACTCTGCTGATTTAAATACATATTATGAAAATCGTTTGAGAATGGCTTTCTTGTAACGTATATGTTGGAGATAACCAAGTAAATGACAAGATGTGGCTTATTGAAGCCATTACAGCAGCTTGGGCCAATATTTGAGCTGAAAATTAAAAATATATTATATAAGGTATATTTATTTCAATTTTTGCGTGGATTTATTCACATGTAACAATAAATTGTATTTTTTTTTTGATATTTCCCCAGAAAATAAGAAAATTGACGACTTCACAAAAACTCCACAAAAACAAATATTTCGCTTTTTATTTTAGTGATAAGGTTCTTTAAATTTTACTAGAAATTTTTACTAGAACTGGAGTTCTCTTCTTTTACTAGAAGGGATTAAAACCATATCATACAAAGACATTTGTTTAAATTGTATTAAATCAACTGTAACGGACTGTATGTGCATAATACATACATACTCGTATATGCGTACATATACTCGTACATACATACTCATATATATATACATATATATACACATATATGTACATACATACTCATATATACTCGTACATATTTGCAAAAGTAATATTTAAATAATAATAATAATAAACAGTATTAAAGGCCATTACTGGCCCCTTACCTAGTCAACAACCCGGCTCCAACGGTTTCGATCCTGAGCATGGTCTTCATACTGTCTAAGACAATCTGAAGAGGCCAAGTCGTTCTCTACATCGTGGAGCCATCGTCGCCGGCAACGACCTCTGCGCCTACCATATGGTGGCTCTCCTTTCAGAGTTCGCTGCACAATTCGTTCCGGATCAGCACGCAGAACATGACCGAGCCAGCGTACTCGCTGAGATCTTATTTCATGTACAATATCGGGGATCTTCATCAGATCTCTGATCTCGATATTGTACAGAGCTCGGTAGGTACCATCTATTTCGCGTTTTGGGCCGTAGATCACACGCATGACTCTTCTCTCAAATGTTAGGAGCCATCTCTCGTATTCATCCGTCAGCGCCCAACTTTCACATCCAAACATAACAACGGGCCTGATCAACGCTTTGTAAAGCTTCAGCTTCACGGCACTTGATAAGTGTTTAGATTTTAGCAGTGGCCTTAGAGGATACAGAGAACGACTGCCAGCTGCCAGCCGCACTTTAATATCCTCACCCACACTGTTATCGTGAGTGATAAGAGAACCCAAATATTTGAACCTCCTCACTCCCTCAAACGTGTGGTGGCCACTACTAAAATCTGGTGTGCCACTGTCCCTAAAACCAGAGATCAGGTATTTCGTTTTGGACTCATTGATCTGAAGTCCAACAGAAGCTGAAAACTCTACAAGCGGATCAAGTATTTCTTTCACTCCGTTGCTATTCAGTCCAATCACGCATATGTCATCAATATTTAAATAAGAAGTCAATTTCTAAAGATTTATGCTAAGAAGAAAGATTAGAACTTACTTGAATCTAATCACATCAAGTTTTCCTAGAAATAATAGAAGATTAGATGAAAATACAGATATAAAAATTACTCGATTTACTGAACTGACGATATTATCTTTCCTATAATTCAAATAGATCATGACGTGTCATTGAGTTAGTTTGTACTGTCATTTTTAATCTATGAACTATACCTACATACAGTAGTGTTCAATAAAATAGGATATATGACGTTTTAGTACGAAATTATAATATAAAAAGAAAATTACATGTCAATTTTAAATTTTTTTATTTTATTTACATCATACTTTTAAATACGTATAAATAAATGCTAATACTCCATTTAAATTCAATACAACAAAAAAATAATAAAATTTTCATTTAAAAAAGTTTAATGTGTTCAATGAAATAGAACAGTTCGCTTTAATACGTAAATATCGCCTCAATTCAGTCCGGCAATGTGGATATTTCTGATACTGGACAATTTTACTAACTAATATTTAGTTGTATGACCCTTTTTATTCAGCACTTCTTCGCAACGGTGGTTCATAGACTCCATTAAATGTTGACTAGTCTTAACCGGAATTTGTTCCCAGGCGGATTTTATTACATCCCATATGGTACCCCAAATCGTACTTATTTTTGCACTTTTTAGTACTAACGGTTTTCTTGAGAATACTCCGTAAATTCTCGATCATTGAGCTGGCCATTCCATAACCTCTACATTGTGTTGCCTAAACCATGCTTTTATCTTTCTCGAGGTATGTTTAGGGTCATTGTCTTGCTGGTTGTTGGTGTTTTCACAACTTGTGGGCAATGTATTTTCAGCAAACTAGCATTACGTTATTTAATATGTCAACATAAATTGATCCTCCGACGTGTTTTATAGTTTTTTTTTGTGTATTTTGACAACCAACTTGTGTTTGGTGGCTGTCATACCAAACAGATTTACCTTGGTTTCATCAGTCCTTAACACTTTCTTCCACTTCTGGATCTGAATTTGCTAGGTGTTTTTTTGCAAAGATAACTCTGTGTTTTATAATATTTTTTGACAAAAGTGGGGCATGCTGAGCGGCGCAACCCCTTAAATTGTTCTCTAGTAACTAATAGTTACATTTGAAACATTTAAGTTTAGATCCGTCTTGATTTCGCAGGATGTCATAAAATGATTTTTTTTTGCCGTCTGCACAATTGAAGTGTCTTCTTTTTTCGTGATTTTCCGAATGCGTCCACGTTTTTCGCCCAGGTTTTTTACTTTAAGACCATTTAATACCATATAGCGCGATCTGGACAGGATTAGCTAAAAATTAGCTAAAGTAAAAAAAGGTGAAAAGCAATGCACGTAATACAGAATGAAAGAGCAATAAGTTGAATTTCCGAAATTATTATTATAGATTTTAACATTGTTTTGTAAAAAAAATATATTATAGAAAGTAAATTCTATTTCGTAATCAATTCCGCAATTTATATTGTGACATAGCCTACTCGATTCTATTTCTATAAATTCATTCGATAAAATATCACCAATATTTTTATTTTCAATGGCAAGTGAAAAGAGGAAAATGAGATAGTTTGCAAATTTATTCTAACAGGCTGAGATCACAATAGAAAAAGCGTAACTGAAAAAACGCCATGGAGCACAATTTTGTTCGTGAAAAAAGAGACACAAACGTCTATCGAATATTGAATATTTCAAACAATTTTGGATAGAACAGAGGAACGAGCGCAGAACCAAGAGAATTCTAGGTCTGTTATCCAAAGACTCACGAAAATGGAAAACATCATCAAGATAGTTCCTGGGAGAAAGAGATATAAAAATGAATGTCGAAATAAGAATATTGTCATGGAAAATTAAAAGCATTTGCTAAATGTCTAGAAGGTTTCTTCCAGCCAAATGAGGCACAAGAAAGTGAATTACAGAAGAACCTAAAGATTTAGAATTTCAATTCACTGCAGAAGTAGCTTAAGACAGAAAATTGTATTGCCTCTTGGGATGAAACTCCCAATTGTAAATTAATAATAAGCTGATGCTATACAAACTGAACCCCATATGAATGTATGGCATTCAACTTTGGGGTTGTACTAAATCGAGCAAGCTAATTATTATTCAATGATTCTAAAGCAATGTACTGGGGGATTTCAAAACAAGGTACTTGATAAGTACGTAAAGGCGACTACCATAGGGACTTTCGTATGAAAACAGTCGCCAAAGAAGAAACAAAGCTGCACAGAAGCTTGAAGAAGGGCTTCATAGCCAACCAAACGTCGAGGCCAACCCATTATCCAATCACCGAGAAATAAGATGAAGACTAAAAAGGCCGAAACCATTCAATTAGCTTTGCTTCTAGTCAGCGAAATAACGTAACAATAACAGAATGTAGGAGAAACCAATGAAGAGGTCCTAGTTAACAAAGAGAAGCAATTGGTGACTTTGATTCTACTACTTCGCTCTGACAGGCCAAACCTTTCAAGTTATGAGCGTTTAAACAAAAGCCTTAAAATAAATTCAATAAAACGAATCGGGAGCAACCATCATAAGCCTGTTTGCATAAATAATTAATAAGTTACCGGAGTAACCGAGAAAACAAATAAAAGAAAAAATTGCCAAATAGATGGCTCTGCTAATATCGAACTGTAGCCAAGCTATATACAAAAACATCGCCTTGAAACTTTGAAAGTATATTTATGTATGTGTAAATGGGACCTGAAATATAAATCATAATCAACAGAAATATTGATTTGAACTCGTTATTAAACCAGTTAAGAAAGATAGATACTATTCATTTTTTTATTTTATTTTTATTATATGGCACTAATCCCAATCACTCTCATAATATTTTGCAGAACTTGTGGGCAAATTGAAAGGGAATATCGGGAAAATGACTCAAGACAAATAAAACTGTGATGTGGCTTAGGGTGTATTTAGCTTTTGCAGGTAGTGGTGATCCGCATTAGGGCTATTTTTACAGGCGAAACACTAAAAAAATTTGATCCTACTGTTTTTGGATAACAGATGAATTATCATTTTGTATTAAGAGTTGGTAGAAAAAAATAAACAAAAAATTAAGAACCCAATGCTCTGTTTTTCAGTAAATATTGAAAATTGAAATTTGATTTCAGATTTTGTGAAAGCTATATATGTACATATGTATGTACATACTCCTTTACGGTTTTTGTCACAAAGCTTACATTAACAGATCACGATAAACAATTGTCAGCAAACGTAATTCAATTTCAAGTTCAATCCTTTACTTGTCTAATGCATTAATTTGACGAAAAAAATCAAATATATATGTAGTTTAATTGTGGTAACTGGCACAGATAATTTAATTTAATTTAATAATGTATAAAAACTATATATTGGAGATAATATTTTATAAAAATAGTCTGTAGTAAAATTATATAAGTATGTATGTAATTCCAAAATCAAGTTCAACCATTTACTTGTGCCTGGTGAAATACGAATTTAAGATGACAAACAAATTCAGCTACATAATATTGTAGTTGTGATAACTGGGTTAACCCAATTAATTTAATTTACTCTTTATTTAATTACACATATAGAGTATAATAACTACATAATATACATAATATTATGTATGTATGTATGTTGCAGATAATATTGTATAAAAATTGTACTACATATATACATAATATGTATACATATTAAAGCGTGTATACTACTTTTAATTTCAATAATTTCTAAATGTGTGGTCCTAAAGGTACGGTTAAAAGTCCCATAAATCATTAACATGTGACCCATGTATAAAATGATATGATATAATAATATGCGACATGTATTTCCAACTGAACTTCTATTTAATTCTCTAGTCTCATATTTATGTAAAACTATTGATAAAATATCTTACATAAAATTATGTTTGAAGGTATAAATGTTATATTGTACGAAAATTAAAATTTAAATAAACCATTTTGGTCATACATATTAAGTTCCGTGGTTAATTATTAACACTATAAATCAAAAACCCATCATTTTGAATAATTTATAATTAAATGATGGAATAAGAGTACGAGTTCTGATTATATTTTAGATTTTCAAAATGTATGAGTTTGTTATTATGAACATTTTTGTAAACAATTTTTAGTAAAACACTCCAAAGTTTTAGTAAAAAAATATAAATTCAAAAAACTCTACAAGTGTACAAAATTTACATCTTAATCAGACATAATTCTTCTTTGAGAATTCATTTGTATTAACGGAAGAAATGACTAATATATTTTTCGTGAAGTCGCATTATAGCACGCACGTTGACATACGAATATTTCATTTCAAATTTTACAGATAATTTTTTTGAAATGATTTGATCGATAATTTATTGATCCTGAAATATAATGGAATTCAAAAAATCCAAAAAATTAAGTCTACCAGCCCATTTATCTTTTGGTAAAAAATCAGTCAAGCTTGAGCTGTATTTGGTAGGTGGAAAAGGCACTCCAACTTGTTTAAAGTAATAGTATCCTATAAATCATATAATAGTTTATATCCATATTATATTATAAATTTATGAATAAAACAACAAAGTTCTTTTTAAATTTAATACAAATCATTTTCCTTATTAGCGTTTTGTCGACGAATTTACCGCCAAACGACATTATCGTTACGTTACCACCGCTCGCCATATTATCAACAAAGAAAAATTAAATTCTGCAAATCGGATCATGGGTAACTGTGTAAGCAACATTAGATTTAATCGAACCACAAGTTGAATCGTATATACGACAAGTTTGGTGATCAAGAAATATAAAATAAAGCTTTCTTAGGCAACATAAATAAACTTTTATCACCTCTCGCTCGTATGGGCTACTAGTACCACTACAGTATTCGCCCTTATAAAAGGACCGGTCCTTCTATTCAACTTTTTCGAAATTTTAGCCTTTTAAAAACTTGTGAAATTTTTTCAAATAGAAGGACTTTGAAATAAAACGACCCGTCCCACAAATAAATTATGTAATTTGTACATAACACCACAAGATCAGTGGATTTAGTTTGGTTATGAAATAATATTCACACTATGTAGGATTGTATGTATGTATGATTAAGTTTAGAAAATGGCAATTATGGCAACAAAATAAACTAAAGAGAATATTATCGAAAATGTGAATATACGAGGGCGGATTGAAAATGAAGCTACCTAGCGCTAAATGGCAGAACACAAAATTTTTTGTTTTTTAGAAATTGCGATCTGTCAAACGTCAGCTGTTAAAATTTCACCCAAATTCATCGATTAGTTTATTTGTTGTAGTCGTTTGAAGTAAGCAACTTTTGAGTTTCTTGAAAAATGGAAAAAAAAGAATTTCGTGCAGTGATTAAACACTGTTATTTGAAAGGGAAAACGGCGAGAGACAAAAGAAAAGCTCGATAAACATTACGATGAGTCTGCTCGGTCAGATTACATGGTGAAATATTGGATTGCTGAATTTAAACGCGGCCGAAGAAGCACTGCAACAATACCATCAACAGGAAGGCCAAAAAAGGTGGTTACTGAAGAAAATATCAAGAAAATCCTCGATATCGTTATGAATGATCGCCGAGTCAAGTTGCGTGAGATTGTTGAAATGGTAAACATATCATATGAACGTGGGTTCAACATTTTGCATGAACATTTGCATATTAAAAAGCTATCGGCAAGATGGGTGCCGCGTTTGCTCAGTGTCGAACAAAAACGAGTTCGACAGACCATTCCACAGCGGTGTTTGGACATGATAAAGCGTAATCCTGTTGATTTTTGGCGTCGATTAATTACTGTTGATGAAACGTGGGTCCACCACTACACACCTGAAACCAAAAATCAATCGAAACAATGGGTGGAAGCTGGTGGAAGTGCTCCGAAGAAGGCAAAGGCAGTGAAATCGGCTGGCAAGGTTATGGCCACTATATTTTGGGATGCACACGGAATATTGCTCATCCATTATCTTGAAAAAGGATCCACAATCACAGCAAAGTATTATCGTGCATTATTGGATCAATTGGTTGATGGAATCAAGGAAAAAGGACCAAGGACCACATTTAAAGAAGAAAAAGTGCTCTTTCTTCAAGACAACGCACCGATTCACACAGCATTAGATACGATGCTAAAATTACGTGAAATACACTTCGAATTGGTTGATCATCCACCTTATAGTCCAGATTTAGCTCCTAGTGACTTTTTCCTGTTTCCAAACTTGAAAAAATGGCTCGCAGGACAAAGATTCATCTCAAACGAAGAAGTGATTACCGAAACTAACGCGTATTTTGAGGGATTCCCGAAATCGTATTATTCAGATGGTATAAAAAAGTTGGAATATCGTCTTACTAAGTGTGTCGAAGTAAAAGGAGACTATGTTGAGAAATAAATGGTTTTTGGCAAAAAAAAATTTTGTTTTCCTACTTAGGTAGCTTCATTTTCAATCCGCCCTCGTACATATATTTTCTATTGTGATATTTTAAAATTTACAAAATATTGACTAAAACGTTTTAATAAGGACCGGTCTCTTTATTCCAATAAAGAGACTAATGGACCTTCTATTTGAATAAAAGGATCGTTGTTTTATATGGCAGACATTAGCTGCACTTAAAAGGCCAATATGGCTTAATCATATCTCGCTCTAGTTTGAAAATAGTTCACCAGATTCCAGACACTGCGTTAAAAGGCTAATAAGCATAGTATTGATCAGAAATTATCGATAAATAAAAATTGAATATTTGAAGCCATCTAGATATGAGATTTTACAAATAATCTACATAATGGATATTTTTAAGTTAATTCTAATTTCTCATTGACTTACAATTAACACATGCCACATATATTACATTTACGTTACGTAAAATATTTAACCCAAAATATCTAGTTCTCCTTTTAAAATTCGCGCACTGCTACCAAAATATCTACGCCTTTGTCTCGGCAATTGTACAACAAACACACCTGCCCATTATAAACAAAATAAGCCGAAATAATCAATAACCAAATTTTCACTTTTTTTTGTAACGAAAAAACTTTTTATTTTCAAAATAAAAATCACTGAAACTATAAAAAGAAATGTTTATTCGTTTTGTATTTGTACATCACAAACAAAAATCTAAGGATCTGCACACACAGAATATTCCGCTGACTCAATCCATACATCCAATGGTAGCGGTGGAGAAAAAGAAACATGGCACCGCATTATAACAACATGACGTTTGACTCGAGGAAAAACATGAACAAAATAAAAAAAAAACTTGAAATGGAATTTTTTTAGAGAAAAGAGAAATATTCTTTGCCACTTTTTGTACGTATGTATGCACACACTGTAAAATTTATAGTAAAAATTGAAATTAAAACCTATAAAATCTGTGTCAATCAATTGATTTTTTTAAAATACTTATTTTCTTGATTGAACCCTATATATTTTGAACGAAGGCATAAGAATTTGGAGGCAGTGTAATATGTGTAAAAAGAAAAACAAAAGTATACCCCACTTCTTCTAAATTGTAATGATTTCTGCTACAGCCTACAGCACTACTTACTACATACATACATACGTTTAAAGTTTTAAATAATTTTCTCTATTGTTTATTTAACATTTTTTGGTGTGCATTAATTTCTGCGTGTAAATTGCGTTTCTACGATAGTGACACATTCACTTCATCTGCACTCTTGCTTAAAACACAAAAAAAAACCGTCAGATTAATTAGAAAAGCGAAAACTTTAAAAACGTGCATGACTAGCATTACATTCTAGTATTTATATATGCAAAATAATTTTTTTAATACATAGCTTCGAAAATGTATTATGTATTATGAATTGATGTTGTCACAATAAGGTCACTCATATATAAAAAAAAATGTATTATAGTTTTATGGTTGTATACGAGGTATAAGAGATAACGTGATTGATTTCGAATTACACACAACCCCAAAAAAAATCGACATATACCTAAATTGTAAATATTGAAAAAACATATTTCGATCGAATTTAGTAAAAAATGAAATTAACGAATGGTGATGTATATTAGCGTTATGTTTCTGTGTGTGGATTATTAATTTGTACAAATCGTTTTCATTTTTTGTGCAAAACTTACCGGCCATGTCAATATCCAAATGACAGATAAAAAAATCTCGATAAAATATCGCTTTTTTTTCATATATAAACTACAACACAATTCACTAAACTTATATGCAAATGGATTATATAAACAATACTAGTATAGATATTTTTCAGACAAAACTAATTTAAAAAACATTTCTTTCATGTAATTATTAATTAATGTATATTTAAATAAAAAATAATAGAACTTCTATTGTATAAAAAATATTATTTTCATACGAACAACAATGGCGTAGCTTCACATTAGCAATAGCGCACTTTAAATATTATGTGTGTCTGATGTTTGTCATTGTGTGCGAAAAAATTTACATGGAAATGCGCTAAATGTGTTAAAAGAAACAACTAAACATGTCGATAATATAGTCTACTGCACTAACTCATTATCGAATGATTCGATATCGAATATTTTTTCCATACATTTTATTATAATTTGAATTTAATTTATTATTCAAGTACTTACTATTATTATACTGTTTTTTAACCCCAGTCAACATATAACCAATTTTTGTTAAACTTGATTGACGTAAAAACGTTCGAGGCGGTAGTGGAGGAGGTGGTGGCTCGGGTTCGGGTCCAGGGCTTTGTCGACCCCATCGCCCAACAGATGGTGCGTGTTTCGTAATGTTGGAATTTATTTTTTCACTAAAACGAAAATAAAAAATGATTATTTACAATTCCACAAATATTCACACGTTATTGCTAATTACTTTATTTGTTGTGCACAATATATTTATTTATATATAATTTCTTTTTTAATTTCAAATATCAAAACAATTTAATTTTAAATTATAATGTAACTGCGTAAATTTAGATCGAAACTGCCAAAACGATTAGAAATAGGGCAATAAAATGTTGCTCAATTGTGTTTTTTGTTTGAATTTTTAACATAGGGTGATTATGTTCAAATTGAAAGGTAGCTTATTTTGATTTGGCGCAGTGAACAGAAAATGAACTTAAATTATTACAAATATGAATCGAATACATGATTAATTTTTTGTATTTTTTAGAGATACATTTATTTACCACAATATATGTACATAATTTATTTATTTATTTAATACATATTTATTTTATTTTAGTTTAGATTTCCAGAATAGAGTTACCTATATAACATAGATTTAACTCTTTTAGTGTTTATGATGCATTCAATTTAGAATCAAACTAAAACTGGATTAAAACTGGGTAATAAATTTCAAAAATAATTCATTTCGTGTTTTGTGTAAAACATATTAAATAAAATAAAAATTTAAACATGTTTTTTGCTATGGTTTTTGTAAATCGCATGAATAAAAAATTTTCGTTTTATTTATTTGCGGTATTTATTATATATTTTGAGTGTTGATTTTCGGTTTTTATTGTAGTTATTAGTCTCTTTTAAACAGCAACTCCACTACCAAAGTGAACCATAGTCTTTTGAAGGTGCCTTCACGAAATTGTCCTGCGGGACATCTGTACCGCGGGCAAACATAACAAAGTTAAATTGGTTTCTTCTTTTAAAACTGTACTAAAGTGTTATACCAAAAACAGAATCGCCCACGTAAAATTGTGCGTCTCACCTGTTCTACTAAAATGTGTAACTAAAGTTTATACATAATTACAGAAATTCAAGTTGACTATATTTTCTTGGGTTTGCATGTGTGTAGTGTGTCGTGACTCGTGTGTGCCAACATTTCTTAGTGAAAGGAGAAAGCTTTTTTTATAGAAAGAGGTTTTCTTACAGAAAGAAGGAAATTATGTTTATAGAAAGAATGAAACTTTTCTTAAAGAAATGTATAAGTTTTTCTCATAGAAAATAGAATGGTTTTCTTATAGGAAGGAGTATGCTTTCCTTAGAGAATGGAGCAGGTTTCTCTCACAAAAACATTATTTTAAAATGTTGTATGATTTGTTCACAGAATGGAGTACGATATTTACACGGATATCCATCTCCAAATTCCGTGCATTCATTCACTAATACAATCACACAGTTGAAAAAATTGTCCATTCACTTGGGCCAAACCCATAGTTTTCTTTATGAAAATCGACATGGAATGCGCGTTCCGTGTGCTCGTTTCGTATTGATTTTAACACAGAATTCCGTTCAAATTGTCTACTGGGCAATGCCACAATGGTCGTGTTTTTTTATTCAAAAATTTTCGAGTTCAAATATATAGTTCTTTTCTCGTTTTTCCAGTAAAATCCAAATAAATTAAATTTTTCATCAATAAATATGACACATTTAATGTTAAACTACGTATTTTAATGCAATATTATCAACATAAAATTAAATTTAACTTTATTATTCAATGTTCTCGATAAAACAATGTTTTTTTCAAGTTCTCGATAAAATTATAGTACACGAACTCGAAAAAAGGGAAATTTTGAAAGACATTGAAAAATGACACTTGCTTTATGACAGGTTGCCTTAGATATAACAATAATGATAACACAAAGAACCATATACAAATTTGTCTATGACCCTTCAAACATAACGTAAATCACACAGTTTTCGAGGACTTCATGGTACTAAAGTCTTCGCTAACGTAAAGTTTTTACGAAATGTGAAAGTTGTGAAAACGAACAGACCGTCACAAGAGAAGTGAAACTATTTTGCGTAGACTTGTGTATGTATTAGTAAAACAAACATGTTTTCGATTGTACCTCGCTTTAGCGTAATGTTAACGAACGGCTAATATGAGCGGAATTTGTACACGCTTGCTTTGAATTTAAAAGACATAAAAGTAGATTTTTTAAAAATATTTATTGCATAAATTAAGTAAAATTTAATAACAGTTTTAATTCCCATTTAGATATTGAATTAAGACTTAATTTTTTCACATTGATAGCTATATAAAATATAAAAAACATAAAAACATATAAATATAAGTATAACATATTAATTTCTTTTTATTAAAACACTATACCAACAAATTATTTCATAAACAAAATGGCGTTCGCACTCTGCTTCTACTCAAGTCAATAATAAAATTATTTTGCTACTGCTTTAAAAGAGTATGTATGTATGACAAAAGTTGTTTGTGTATTGGTGTTCGATTGAAAAAGGCGTTCGTAAAGTTTACGTTTCTGCATGGAATTTGGAGTATACATTTTTTTGTTGGGAGGGGAACACACAAGAAATGTCAGAAATTCCCTGAGGAAATTTTATATTTTACTGATGTAAAAACAACAACCAAAAAACAACTAGTACAAATCGGTTGTAGTTTGCAATGTTTTTTTTATTTGTGTGGGTTACAAATTTTGTGTCGAGACACATTTTTTTTGTGTATGTATACCAGAGACCTGCACGGGCCAGTACATTTTTTACCCGACCCGACCCGGCCCGAAACTGAAATGGACCGACCCGACTATTCATAATATATTATAGTCCGAACCCGACCCGACCCGAAAAAAACGTTATTATTATTATTATTATTATTGCTTATATTATTTAAAAACCGCAGAAATGTGTTACCGTTAATATATCGTTTAAATCGGTTATAACAACAATTCTTTCTGTCAAAAAATGAGAGTAATGGCGTTTAGTAAAATGACATAGCTCAATCATAAAGACCGTACATTAGATGAAATCATATTTATTGGTATCGAAATGCCGAAATGTCATTTTGGCTAATTGAAATTAAATTTATTGAAGTAAGGAAATTTACTCACGTAAATGTTATTTTAATACATTCATCAATGTGGCAAATAAAATTATATTAAAAATTCATAAACTTTTGATAATTTTCTAAATTAAGCCCGAGCCCAACCCGAACCCGAATGAAACAACAAAATAGCAGTCCGGCCGGCCCTCGGGTCGGGCCGGGTCTACGGTCGGAAGACCTAGCCCGAGCCCGTGCAGGCCTCTGATGTATACTGTTCGTGTGAGGTGCTTTGTACAAATACCAACCAACTTTGCAGTCGAAACCTACATTAATACCTGTATTATTTGACAGTAAACGTTTAAAAATATTGTTAGAAGTTGAAATTTAGTCAAGTTAAACGGAACTTAAATAAAATATTGGTTAAATTAAATAAGTAAAAACTATCAGGTTAAAGTATTTTAGACTAAGAAAAGTTGAAATTCATGAAAGAAAAGTTTGGAAATTGAATAATTGTTTTCCTTAAAATGAACGAAAACATATTGTTATTTGTACTCAGGTACATGAAAAGTGTCTTTGAGCCTAATTTATATGTTATTTTAAATCTAAGACCAAAAAATGCAAAAAAAGTAATTTTCATATGATTTGTATGGAGGTTTTTTGTTTGTTATTACTCGACCACTACCAATGCAATAAAACACTAAATTGGCCATGTATATACATATATGTAGGCATTGGTTGGATCAATGCCTATGTATTACTGGCCTGATAAGTCCGTTATAGCATATGTATGTGTCGAGTAATAACAAACAAAAATCGTTCCATACAAATCATATGAAAACTACTTTTTTTTTTGCATTTTTTGGTCTTAGATTTGTAATAACTTATAAATTAGGCCCAAAGACACTTTTTCATGTACCTGAGTACAAGGAACAATATGTTTTCGTTCATTTTAAGATGAAAAATTATTCAGTTTCCACACTTTTCATTCATGAATTTCAACAACTCTCAGTCTAGATTTTCATAATTTTTTTAGGGGTAAATATGAGAAATTAATAATTTTCGCTATTCGTGTCCCTTAATACTCATAGCAAACTGCATCTGTTTCACATTCGAAATAAGCGAGCTAACAAAAATCACTTGGTGTGAGTGACAGGGATAAATAGAATTTTTACGAAAACAAATGGAATGAAAATAGGTGGGGATTCTCAGGAAGAGTATAAAATACAAAATAAAATATTTTTAATTTACACACACATGCAAACCGGAGAAATTGAATTTCTATAATTATAAATTTTAGTTACACATTTTTAGTCAAAGAGATATGACGCACAATTTCACGTGGGCGTTTTATTGCTGGTATAATTGTATTTATTGAATTAAATTAATTTATTAAAATGAATTTACTAGTTTATTATTATTTATGTGCAACAAATACATGATAGCGAACATTTTTTTTGTAAAACATAAATTATAATAAACTAGTTGATCATAAAAAAAATTAATTTAATTCAATAAATGCATCATTCGAACAATAAAACGCCCACGTGAAATTGTGCGTCATATTTCTCCCACTAAAAATGTATAACTAAAATTTATAATTACAGAAATTCAAGTTGGGTATATTTTCTCCGGTTTGCATGTGTGTGTAAATTATAAATATTTTATATTGTATTTTATACTCTTCCTGAGAATTTCCGCGTGTTTTCATTCCATTTGTTTTCGTAAAAATTTTATTTATCTCTGTCACTCACACCAACCGATTTTTGTTAGCTCGCTTATTTCGAATGTGAAACAGATGCAGTTTAATATGAATAATAAGGGACACGAATAGCGAAAATTATTAATTTCTCATATTTACCCCTAAAAAAATAATGATAATCTTGACTGAGAGTTGTTGAAATTCATGAATGAAAAGTGTGGAAATTGAATAATTTTTCATCTTAAAATGAACGAAAACATATTGTTCCTTGTACTCAGGTACATGAAAAAGTGTCTTTGGGCCAAATTTGTAAGTTATTACAAATCTAAGACCAAAAAATGCAAAAAAAAAAGTAGTTTTCATATGATTTGTATGGAGCGATTTTTGTTTGTTATTACTCGATGCATACATATGCAATTTCAAAATTGATGTAGAAAATCGGCCTATTATATATTGGTATTGGTTGGATATAAAACATTTTTTTATTTTAAACAACTATACATATTTTAATTAGTAAGTGTTGGTAATTTTCACGATCGATATTTGTGTCTCATTTTTCATGAACCTGTACCACGAAAATGTACTGCAGTATATGTATATCTGTACCCGGGCCAAAAAACAGAGTTTAATAATTTCCGTCTCTAAAATTTGTAGTGTAGCTCTGTAGTACAACAAAATGAATGAATTAATTGTAAATTATATTTTATTTTAGAAATAATACAGATCTACTTTTCCATAGAGTATTATTTTTATTAATTGTGGCAAACCAACTGAATCGTTTAAGCCCCTTAAACCCACAGTGCTGGGTTAACAGTTACATTAGTATGGTCCTTGACTAACGTTGTATTAGTTCGCAAATACATTCTGAACCGCCAAAATGATGACAGATTTAAATACTGCCCACATCACATCCTTGTTGCAGCAACCTATAAGTGACTTTTCAAGGATACAAACATCGCGCTCATTGCTTTCTTAAAACTGTAGTCACCATCTGAATAATCTGGTTTACGCCTCAATAATCTACACGGATCTGGAAAATTGATACATCAGATATTTAAATAAATCACAAAATGTGTAAATGGATTTTTTTTATTTGAGGTTATGTCATAATTGAAAGTACTAAAAAATTAACACCAAATATTTTTCAAATACAATCTATTGTTGATTTGTAGAAAAATTTATTTTCTTGATTTATTAAATTTAATTGCGTTAATAATTTAGGAATAAATAAATAATAAACAGATTTTTTTCTTTAACCATTTCAACCGAGTTGTTATATTGGAAAACACCGGGCTCCTGCTCAAGTACCCGGACCTGAGATTTAGGATCGGCACGCGGAACGTGAAGTCACTTAGGAAACTAACAGCGTTGGAAGGACTAACCACATGCATGAAGGAGAATCGGATGGAACTCGTTGATCTTCAAGAAATTCGCTGGTCTAATAGTGAAGACCATGTGTACTATACTTTGCTCTACAGTGGGGATGACCTCGGAAATTTTGGAGCAGGATTTCTTCTTGGGCCGCAGGTAAAGAAGGCTGCCAAAAAAAGATGTTAGCCAACCTGTCGATAATTTGTGTACAAGCCACCACAGAAGTCAGCCAGCCCCAAGAAGGCTCATTTTACAATGACTTGGACGATCTGATGGTTTTTAAACCCGACCACGATGTTAGAATGGTAATTGAAGAGTTTAATAATAGAGCTCACAGAAATCAGGCCGACTTGTGTGAAAACATTGGTCCATACTTCCGACACGAAATATTCGCAACCTATAATGGTGAGAGAATGATGAGATTTGCAATTGCTCACGACCTTAGAGTAGCAAGCACATTCATTCCACACAAAAAAAGACATTTAAAAACATGGATCCATCCTCGCCGATGTTGACACAGAGCCAAATCGCCGATGTTGACAGAGATTTCCACCTCGGCCCCGAATGGCAGTTGACGCAGGCTTGAAAATTTGAGAAATATCGCGGTATAGCTCTCCTTTCAACAGCATACAAGTTACTGTCCTACGATTCACACGACAATATTTTGGAGTTGGTCTTACACGCCAGTAATGGATTATGCATGTGAATGCAGGTTTTATTTGACTCGACCTTGTATATAGTGCTTTTTTTAGACTCTGGATAGGAACCAAGCGCAAATTATAGTGGAAAAAAAACAACATAATTTCTTGCCTATAAACAATTTGATTTTGTCAGGTGGTCAGGCCGATCTGTTCACATCAGATTGTAAAAACCGATATAAACCCAATATACAATGACGTGCGATTTCGAATACTTTCTCGTATGAAAAACATAATGCAATTTTGGAAAGAAACATGAAACGAACATGGTAAAGCGTACTACTCGCCAAAGAAGTGTCCTAACAGATGCTTGCATATGTACATAGGTGACATATGTTTGATTGGATTAAATTGCTACGGTGAAAGTAATACTTGATCCGTTTGTTGAGTTTTCAGCTTCTGTTGGACTCCAGATCAATGAGTTCAAAACAAAATACATGATCTATGAATATTATAGAGACAATGGCACAGATTTTAATAGTGGTTGCTACACATTTGAACGAATGAAGAGGTTCATATATTTGTGCTATCTTATTACTCACAATAATAGTGTAGGTGAGGATATTAAAGTGTGGCTGGCAGCAGGAAGTCTTTGTATCCTCTAATGGCACTGCTAAACTCTTAACACTTATCAAGTACCGTGAATCTCAAGCTTTACAGAGCGTTGAACAGGTCCGTTATTATGTATGGATGTGAAAGCCGATCGTTGACGAACGATTCCAAGAGAACCATGCGCCGTAAAAGCGAAGAAGATGGTATACATAGTATATACCGAGCTGTGTACTATATTGAGATCAATGATCGAATGAACTTCTCGGATATTGTACATGAAGTGAGATATCAGCGAATACGCTAGCTCGAACACGTTCAGCGTGGTGGCCTGCGTGTTATAGAGAACGACTTGGCTTCTTCAGATTGTTGACACGGTAAGGGGCCTCAATTGCCTTTAAAACACAGTTATAATAATAATTTGGGCAGACCTTAGCGCTATACTGGTATACTCTGCTTATAACCAGCGTTTTTATGAATTCTTAATTTACTTACATAAGGTCACGTCTTTAATGTTTGATTGTGAATGACAGCAGTCATACAGTTGAGTTTTATAATATTCTTTATCAAATATTACTAAAATCTCGAGGCATTATCTACCTCTAATGGAAACTTGATAAATTTAACCATGTCACGTGAATACAAATCTTTAACCACAATACTGGCTTATCTCCATATTATATGCACAGTGCAAAGCATATATTCTTTATATTACTGAATTGAAATCAATGATACTAATATGGAACAACATTAGTTATAGTAGTATCATTTATTATTTTAATAATTCGAGCATGTTTCTTAACATTTGATAAAAATTCGCACTAAACTATACCTTACTACTATATATAATAATATATTACTATATAAAATAGAGCTGTTCTTGTGCGTAATCTTATTGTTATTATTAATTTTGTACGGTATATGTATATACGCCGGGTATATGGAATTTGTTTTTGTGTGTTTCTTGTAAATCGTGTGTAGCTCGCATATCGTTTATTAAAAATTGACAAAACACAAAAATTGATTTTTTGTTCATACAAAATTGTGATTGTCGGAAATTCTGTGCTAAATTGCTTAAACTAACTGTGTAACAGTTATACATTAATGAGAAGTGACTGCTCACGTTCCCACCAAGATCTCAATGGTCAGAATCAATTTTTAGTCATTATTTTAACAGTCTTAATTTTATTGAATTGAACTTATTAGAATTTAAAAAAATTTGAAAATTTCGAATTGGTAGCATTCGACTCTCATTTGAATTTATGAGAGCCATTACTCTGACAATTTTATATGTTGCGGGTTGCAGGATTCAAAATGGTTTTTCTTGCCTGACTTCGATCAGAATAACCACACTAACTGTATGGTTCTTTGTTGGAGTGCCGAAACTATGAGCCGAGCCATCGGTCAAGTCAGTACTATGCAGGCTGGCGTCGAGTTATGCAATTTTCAAATAATTATTTAAAATGGTTTGGCTAGCATTAGCATACGGTTAGTCCTACAAGCAAATGCAAAATAGTTGAAAGGGCATTGGACTCCAGAATGGATCTTAAAGAATAAAAACAAACAAACAAGATTTTAAATTTTTTTTTAGATAACTAATTTAAAGTTTAAACAATTTAATGAACCTTTTTGGAATGTTAAAACATGTTTAATTGTAGGTACACATTTACTACAGTTTTATGTTTTAAAGTGGCTTCTTCAGATTGTCTACGACAGTCTGAAGAACAAGCTCAGGATCGAAACCGGTGGAGTCTGATTTTTGACACAGTAAGGGACCAGTAATGGCCTTTAATAAATCGTTATAATAATAATGTTTTTATAGATTATCCAAATATTTAATTAAAGCTCGTTAGTCTTAGACATTTTTGTTATAATGTTCAGAGAATTTCGTAGAATTTTAAAAACATTCCAAATAATCTGTCAATAATTTAATGAATTGAAACTATAGTTTAAAGCACCGTTGCGAAGTTAGCCCGAAAAACCATCCCGAAAAAAGCCTTTTAAAGAAATGGTGTGTTTCTCTACTATGTACTATACAAAATAAGATGAAAAAAAGTACAAAGCAAATTAAACATAAACATCGAACCAAAAATGTAAATTTTTTTCGGGCTGGTATATTATGTTTATATAATTATGTTTACTAATATTGACGGCGATTTTAACAAGAAATATAATTAAAAATAAATAATTATATTAAATAAATTATTTTAACGCTACTGACTAGTATATGAGCTAGTATATAATTTATAAATTCCAAATATATGTGTCGCTAAAAATACAACATATTTTTATATCCAGTATTTTAATTGAGATTAAAATAAATTTAAAATAAAATATTTTAGTTCAAATTCGGGAATCTTCTTCCGGCTATAGCGCCGATCACAGAGATTGCCCCCACGTTGCCGACTGAAACGAGATTGCTGTAAGTTTAATTTAATTTATCCCATGCCTATATCAGGTCGAACTAAAAGTTTATTTTTGAATTTCAGTAATCTTTTTCCGGCTATAGTGGCGATCACAGAGTTTACCCCCAATGTTGGCGACTGACACGTGGTTGGTGCATTAATGAGGAGTTTTATTTCACAAACTTAATTTTTTTAACATAATTGGATATACAGCTTTTCATAGCACTCGACAAAACCGGAATGGTCGTGGTGTATCGGTTTTTGTCAATAAATATATTTATTTTTCATTATTTAAAACAGAAATTATTATAGAAAATGAATTCCTAATCATATATTCCAAAATATTAAACCTCTACGTTACTGCGTTGTACAGACCACCACATACATTTTACAATGATTTTCTTAATATGTTGGACAATTTACCATTTAGTTTAAAAAATTAAATTATAGTTGGGGATTTTAATCTAAATTTATTAGACGTTGTATGAATAATTTTCATATCATAAACCAGGTAGCCGAAAAGTTCATTACACGAAATGAAAAATAATAATACGGGAACAGTCATTGGCCATATTCTTTCGAACTTTAAAGAAGTGTTCTATGTGTATTATGGTGATACAGCTTTAAGTGACCATCGGTTTTTACTGATTAAATATGTGCTAACAAAAAAGTCGATAAATAAATCTGTACAAAAAGTCAATGTTAATTATGAAAATGTTTTGAAATCTGTTCATGAAAAATCCCATGATCAGTCATTTTCAAGTTTTCATTCATTTTATAGTTATCTTAGTGATTCTCTTGCCTGATATAATATGTGAATTTAGAAAACCATGGTTCAATGAAGAATTGTCGAACAAAGTTAAAATTCGTAAAAAAATGTACATACTTTCTAAAAAGCATCCCCCAACATGTATTTTAAGAAAACATATGAAACTCTTAATGTCAAATTTAAAAAATTAATCAAACATTAAAAAAAAATATTTTACTAGTATTTAAAAACGGTTTGATATGTGCAAATCAAATGTGGAAATTGGTGGGTAAGGTACTAACAAATAATACACCACAACGATATGACTCAACCACTGTAGAATTAATGCACAATCAGAATTTAATTACGAACCAACAAACGGTGGCAAACGAATTCAATGATTTTTCCATTTGTGTTTTTGTAAATATATCGGGGCATCAGGAATGATTTACAATAACGGCTTCGTTTAATAGGCCTTTAAACATTTTCGAAGATACTTCTGATGGTCAACTTGTGCTTCATCAATTAACTGATGGATTGGAGAGTGTATATTTCCTAAGAACCCAAAGCGAGCTCGAATTAAACCAATTTATAAATCAAGCGACCCACGGCTAGTAAGCAACTATCGTCCAATTTCTATTCTATCTGTTTTTAGTAAAATTTATGAAAAAGTCATATTCAATATACTTTCAAATCATTTAAAATTTAATAATATTATCCATCATCATCAATGCGGCTTTACTAAACAGTCTAGTACAGTATCAGCTACGACTTTAAATTTAATAGAAAATATTTATCAGTCGATGGAAAGTAGAAATGTCACATCACTAAAAATTAGCAATGTACGGTGTCTCAGGTACTGCAATCCAATTATTTGAAAATTACCTTGTTGACAGAGAACAAATAGTTACGTTTAGGACAATCTGAATCATTACCGATGAATATGAAGTGCGGAGTTCCTCAAGGTTCCAACCCTGGTCCTACTTTATTCCTCATATATATATATATATATATATATATATATATATATATATATATATATATATATATATATATATATATATATATATATATATATATATATATATATATATATATATATATATATATATATATATATATATATATATATATATATATATATATATATATATATATATATATATATATATATATATATATATATATATATATATATATATATATATATGTATATATATATATATATATATATATATATATATATATATATATATATATATATATATATATATATATATATATATATATATATATATATATATCAATGACATATTCAAACTAAACTTAAAAGGCCACATTAAGTTATTTGCAGATGACACTACTCTCATTTATAGTTCACCAACGTATACCCAACTTAAAATTGATATGGAAAACGACATAATAACGATACATGATTGGGTTTTTAATAACTGTTTGAAGCTTAACATAACTAAAACAGATTTTATGATATTTTATTTGAAATACCCGACCGGATGGGATTTTTTTTTTTTTTTTTTACAAATGACTTGGCATAGACACTTTTTTGGTCCTAAGCGCAGAGGTCGTTGCAGGCGACGATAGCTCTACGATGTAGAGATCGACTTGGCCTCTTCAGATTGTCTTAGACAGTATGAAGACCATGCTCAGGATCGAAACTGTTGGAGCCAAATAGTTGACTCAGTAAGGGGCCAGTAATGGCCTTTAAAAAACTGATTATTATTAATATGTAAACTTAAATTATAACATTGTAATTTTATATCTTGGAAAAAATAAAAATAAAATAAAATAAAAATTTAAATTAATTCTTAGATGGATTTCGCCGAATAGGTGATCGGTAGTAGAATAATTTATATTTATGTAGTTAGTTCATAATTTTTGTTTGATGAACAATTTTAGTTATTTACATATTATATTTTGTAACATATTAATTATTAAATATTGTTGCACTGCTAATAGAGATTATTCCTTATACCAATAAGTTCATGGGAAACTACGTATGCGTATGTTATATACTATAGTTACATTTTATTTAAAAAACATTAACTTATAATATGATACAAATATTAATATAACATTATATATATTAATAACGTAACGTATAAATTATATAAAAGAGATGCCACATTTATTGATAAAACTTTCTAAATATTTTTTGAAATTTAATGATATTTTTTGTTTAATTTATTAAAATTACTACTCATTTGCAAAATTTGGAGGAGTTCATCGCTCAAAAATCCTGCGATAGTGATAAACTCGTAAATAAGTTTTATTATAATAAATCGCAAATGATAGTTTGTACATTTCTTTTCATTTGCAGATCTTTATTACATTTTCAAACCTCACTGAATCTTCATTCTGGCATTACTCTATCAGTGGACGGTGGCCTACGTGCATCTAACAACATATTAAAGAAAAAACGTTTTATTTTGACATTCTTATTTCACAAAAAACAATAAAATCTGAATTTGTAATAAATTAATTGGTTTGAATTATTCTAAAAAAACTAGGAAAATCTTTAATGGTTTAAAAAACATAAGTTCCAACAATCCAATTTGCCATATTTTATTCCTAAGTACCCGAAAAATATTAAAATGGAAAAAATAGTACACAAAAAATAAACGATTCATTTAATAAATTTTTGATCTACCTAAAATAGGTAAACTGCAAATAAGCAGTTATGGAAACAAGGTCCCCTTTAGTTAAAACTCTTTTGTGAAGCAAGCTCTAATTGCAGAAATTCTATATTGGAACAAATTTGATCTAGTATTTCAAGCAGTCCTTTAGTAGTACTCATTTGCATAAGTGCGTTTTTCATCGATAAGTTGGGGGCAATATCTGTGATCGGCGCTATAGCCGGAAGAAATTTACGGAATTTCAATAAAAATTAGAAATAGTTTCCAATCAAAAATTCATAATCTTTTAGTTCGACTTCATATAGGCATGGTATTAGAGTAAATTTCCAATAGATACAGCAATCACGTGTCGGTCGCCAACCTTGGTGACAATCTCTGTGGGAGAAGATCAATTTTTCCGTTTTGATTTACCCATTATTATTTTGAAAAAAATACATTAAAAGTTAATACCAATTTATTTTAAAAATTTGTTTATAATCTATAATACAATATATGTAACTCGCTAAAAAAATATTATAAATGATATTCTAGGCCGAAAAGTACGTAAAAAAAATTGCTGATATACATAAATTCTAAAAAAAAATTATTTTTCGGAATGGAATGATTTTTTACTCTTTTTTTACGCGGTTTTTCGTGCTGAGAGGCTTTTTATGTATTTAGTTACGACACATTTTATTTAAAAAAATATTTTATTTTTGAAAAGTCTTTTTTCCGGGATGGTTTTCGAGCTAACTTCACAAACATGTTTAAAGCTGCGTGTTACACATGACTAATGAGTAAAACTGCGCTTAATGTTGGGTGGAATTGTGAAAAGCTATATGACTAACACTCTGCCCATCTTGCAGCAGCGTCTCCCTGAATATTCTATTTCTTATCATAACAACGCATATATGCAGTAAATCTTGCAATTTATATACAATACATATTAATAATTCCTACACATAAATTAAAATAAAATTAAAATTAATTCATATATTTCTGTTAATTTGTTTATAAATTAAAATATAATTTACATTCGAATAAAACAATCTATTCTCGCATATCCATATGTATGTACTTACTATATCGTATACATAAATATATATATACATAAATATCATGATAAATGGGCATGGGAAAATTATTTTTATTCAAGTAAATTATTTATTTATACTTTTTTTAGCTATCAGAAATCAATGAAATTCAAGTGGCAACTTTTTTTTTATATATACAGATTCAAAATTAAAGAAAAACAATTTAGCTGTCCGTGTCTAGACATTATCTTTCGTACGTTAGAAATTAATTATTTATATATAAATAAAAACCGATGAATATGTTAAAACTATTATTTGATATTTTGTGTTTGTAGTTAGAAATTTTTTATTTTTTATATAATATTATAGTCATGACACACAATATATTGTGCTCTAAACAGCATTGACATAAATGCAATAAAAATATGGCTAATTTTATTTCTTCTTGTTATTTAATTTAAAATCTATTTTATTTTTATTACTTTCATTATTGAATATAATAAAATACAAATAAATTGTTTATAATTAGTGAAATTTTAGTGCGTTTGGAAATTTATAAAATAAAAAATTTAAGTGAAACATCAGCACTTTGACTCTATAATGTTTACTTTAGAGTGGTATAGGGCCATAACAACTTTTATTTTAAATGTTACCATTATACCAAACTCCCTGAATGGATTGCGCCACGGCAAAATGGTACTTAAAGTTTAATAAAATTCGTTAATTATTAAATTCTTAAACTACTCTGGTGTTTTATATATTAAAAGCGAATTTAATTGTACTGTTTGATTTTAAGTTCCACTTAAATATAGGTTTGAAAGTTTGTCTCATACGGATTTTTAGACCTCGTTTATCTTCAAATTAATTTGTATTTGATTATTATTATTATTAATGTTTGATTTTGCTATAATTATTTTGAACTTTATTTAATTGTATTTTTAAATCTTTAATAATAATCCTCAGTTTTATAAAAAAAAAATTATAACAACTTCCATATAGTTTATTACAGGGTGAATAAAAATAATCAATTCCGTTGTTAAAATGTAAGAACGTATTAAAAAGTAATACCACAAAGCAATTAGTATATATATAGTGACATTTCACCATTCCTCCTTATTCACATAGCTTTAATTTGCATCCTGCTTTCAAAATTTCGATCTTGCAACATAGTATAAATCGGTCAAGGAATGGCCTAGTCTACTCCTGTTTGCTATATTCCAAAAGATCATCCAAAAATTATTTTAAAATTCCATTTCGATACGTATAGTTCTGAAATATACTATTTCGTACTAATACTGTTGTGTGGTTTATCTCGTTCATTTTATTATATCCTGTTGATGCTATTTCATATTGTATTCTGTTTTTAAATATATGTATGTAGTTTTGAAATGTACTGTCCAGTAAATATTCTACGTCGTACTACGTAAATCCTGTTTCAAAATATCCTATTGCAAACTTATTGCATTTATGTATGTACATAAATATATTTTTATTTTATTTAACCTAATAAGTTACAATGCAATAATATACTTTAAGACTAAAACAAAAATAGGAATGAAATTAACGCATTAAGGTTACTAAATAATCTAAACTGGAATTTTCTAAAAACTGCGCTTTTATTTTCTCCAAAACCGGGCTTTTGAAAGCCAAGATATTAAAGGAAAGCACATTTTTAAAACCGATCTTTTTCGATACAGCTTACGATTTGGTTTTCAATCTTTATTTTCATTTTAATAACCATCACTGTAGGCGGAGCCTCCTGTATACATGTATATATTAAAGGTGGCTTTGCTATAGGACGTATCCGAACAAAGAATATATATATTCTTCTCAATAGTAATTAAAAAATTGAGTTTGATAATTTTTTATCTACTTAATTCCTGAAATTTTAATTTTAATTTTTCAAATACATATATTGAAGAATTAATTAAATTTCAAAGAAATTTTACATTTGTGATATTTTTAATAAGGAGAATTATTAGAATTTCAGAAGTTTTAGTAATTTTCTGAAAACTCAGAATTTAATAAATTTTCTTGATATTATATACTCGTACGTATTATTTTATTATAAAATTAATTTGGGATTATAAAATTACAATTTTAAATTAAGAATTTTTAAAAATAAGTCGGTGTTTTTATTGCTTTAAATTTGCTAAGGAATTAAAAAATTCAGAATATCAGAAATGTTTAAAAATATTTTCTTAAATTCAAAGAATCTATAATTGACAAAATTATCTAATTCTAATAAATCAATATGTGATATACAGCCTGAAAGAACTGCGATGAAGATACTCTATACCTATGTACATAATCGAGAATACTATGCAGACATTTTATACGAAATTGATGATTAAAAATAGGTACTACTATAATGAAAAGCACGAACGTTTACAGTATGTCTCATCAATCCTGTATGTAACATCAATCTATGTATCTAACCAACATTCTCAAGTGTGTCTGCTAATGGAAATGAACTTTAGTATATGGGACTAGGTGAGACTGACAAAGAAAGCTGCGATTTCAGCTTTCGACCTAAAGATACCTCGGGGTTTGCGTCCATCTTATGGAAAGGGCTGTAGTTTTATTTGCTGATGAGTTCATACTGGAATTGTCAGTTACAATTTTCAATTTTCCGCTAGTTTGACAGTTTGTTGTTGAAGATGGCGAGGAAGGCGATAGTTCTATTATAATAGTTCTCACCGATTTTAAACTTATCCTGATTTTTTAATGTTTGATGCATAAGCAATTACTCATTAAGTCTTATATGTATATACGATTATGGAGTGTTTGTACTCACAATTAGAAAATCATAAAAAAATCTTGATCTTGAATTATATCGAGAAATATTCTTTTTCTCTTCTATATTCATACTTCTATCTAATTTACCCTTCTCAAAGATATAAAATTACATTGGTTTATAGCTTGCAATATAATGTTATAGACTATGTTCCTGATCCGTCTCATTAAGCTAATAAAAAATGCAAACCACAAATATTAGTATACATACAATGTACATAATATGTATATAGTCAAATTTGTTTAGTATTGTTTTAACAGGACAATTCAGACAGATCTGTGCATGTAAATCTACTGGTTCCGTTAATATTTTTGCGAATTTTTAATTTACGACAAATTTTTGTATTTCAACACAAAATCATACAGGGTTTTTTAATAAGATAGGAGAACGTTTCTTATAATGAAAATTGTTCAGTGTCGAAGAGGATGTTTAGTGGTGATATTGAATGACCTAGAAACTCATTAGTTTGGGAAATATTGACGAAAGTTAGTGTATTTTTAAAATTAGAACTTATACTTTTGAGTATCAGACTTTCAGAGATATGAGCAAAAATGTAATCTGCATTACAGTAAAATAATTTTCTCTAAATTCTACACTGTTTCATGGTAACGTCTAATAAAACTAAATAAATTTAAAAGTAACGGTAATGTGAATAGGCATAAGTGTCTTTATTGGAACGACGTGTATCAACATTGAATGCGTACTGTTGATAATCAATTTCGGTGGAGTATATCGCTTCTCGACTAATCGGACCATTATTTTATGGAACTCTTTGACCGACAATTTTAAGGAATTTTCAATGGAAGATTTTCCCAATTTATTGCAAGGCTTTCTGTTGCAATAAAGACAAGAAATGTGGCTTAAAAAATGCCTCCCACTGCAGAAGATATGCAACAAAGAATTAAACTATATTATTTTCAGGAATAATATTTTAGAAACTGAATTGGGGGCAGTTCACATTAATTTTGAAAGACTATTAGAAAAATATTTAGAATTGAATGGCAGACATTTTGAATATTTGCTAAAATAAAAAATATTTTATTATAACCACTTTTGTTTTCTCTGTTTTAATTTCACTTTTATTTAATTTTAGCAGTACCTAAATTAAAAATTTGCAAAGTCAAAGAAGAATTGATTTTATTGATTTTTATTTGTCGTTAAAATGAAACAGTGTTAGATCTTCGAGAAAATTCTTTTGCTGTAATGAAGATCAATCTTTGATCATATTTCTGAAATCATACACTTTGCAAACAATTTTGTCTAAACAAAAAATTGTTATTGTTAATTGCTTAGTCGAAAAGTACACTAAAAAATAAATGTTATATTTAAAAAAAAATAACTTTCATCACTGTATACCGAGTGTTTTTTTTAAGCTGAAACTTTCAAATATCTCGGAAAATAAGCCCTCTACGATAAAAATGACCATTATCAAAATTAAATCATTCCGGGAGGGAAATACATTAGTGCTAAAATTAGGACCCCCGCCCTCCTTGTAAGGGGGTGGGATGCAACTTGGAAACCAAAATAAGAACCCCTATTTTTTATTGCAGATTTATTATTTCTTTGAAACATTTGTTTCGATTCATGATAGATGGCGCTGTAATAGACGATATTAAATTTTTTTCGATTTCCCCTGCGATGATTATGCATAGGAACATGCGACTAAATTTGCTGTCAAATAAATGATTTTTTTTATTTTAAAAATATCGATTCAGTTCAAAGATTATTTCAAAAACAATAAGACCTGTTTGCCCAATAGCATGGCTATTACAATTCAAAATGGAGTATTTAACTGTAGAAGAAATAATTGAAATGGTCCTGGTTTATGGAGAAGCTGGCCGTAGTTTTGATAATGCAGTCAATCTCTACGCTTCACATTTTCCAGATAGGATTCGGTCACGTGCTTTATTTTACCGGACTATCAAACAATTCACTGCTGATGGAAGTGTTCGACCAAAGAAATGGACCCGTCGAGCAACAGTCACTGAGGAAGATAATGAAATTGCTATATTGGTTGCAGTAGCTTATAATCCTGATATATAAGTACACGAGAAATAGCTAGCGAATCCGGATTATCCCATACCAGTGTTTGGAAAATTTTGAACCGACTGAAGTACCATCCGTATCATGTGGCTTTACACCAAGATCTTCATGGCGTTGATTTTCAAAATCCGGTAACTTTTTGTCATTGGGCACGTGAACAAATTTTTTCGCTATGTATTGTTTTCCGATGAGTCATCTTTTACAAACCATGGAACGGTTAATCGACACAACATGCATTAGAGTGTTGAAAATCCACACTGGCTTCGCCAAGTTGAACATCAGCGCCCTTGGACTGTCAACGCGTGGTGTTGAATAATTGGCAACCAACTCATCGGCCCCCATATTATTGAAAGCAACTTGAATGGTCAAATGTACCGAGACATTTTAGAAAATAAACTGCCAACATTATCTGAAGACTTGAGCTTAGAATTGCGACAGAACATGTGGTTTCAACATGATGGTTGTCCAGTACACTATTCATTGGCAGCACGTGAAGTACTTGTTCGTAATTTCAATGGTCGCTGGATTAGTAGAGCTGGTCCGGTAAATTGGCCTGCCAGATCACCAGATCTTACTTCGCCAGATTTCTTTTTGTGGGGCTATCTCAAAGACAAAGTAGACCAACAAGTCCCAACAACACGTGAGAATATGATTGAGCGAATAAGAAATGCTTGAGCCGAAATTCCAGCATTCATGCTTCTCAGTTGTGTACATTCATTTGAAATGCGGATTAATAAGTGCATTGAAGTCGAAGGCGATCATTTTGAGCACTTAATTTAATTAACAGATGATGTTCACGTCATTGTTTCTGGGTTACGCTAACAGTAGTTTCTTGACAAGTCATTTTTCAGTAATTAAAAATTTAAGAAATACAATTTGTTTAAAACTAATTTCGAGTATTTACATTAAAAAGGTGTTAATTGCAAACATATTGCAGAATCGTATGCATAATGTTCTCAGTAGGAGAAATAGAAAATAATTTAATATCGTCTATTACAGCGCCATCTAGCCCCTTACAAGGAGGGGCGGGGGTCCTGATTTTAGCACTAATGTATTTCCCTCCCGGAATGATTTAAATTTGATAATGATCATTTTTATCGTAGAGGGCTTATTTTCCGAGATATTTGAAAGTTTCATCTTAAAAAAAACACCCGGTATATTGGATCAGGGCCATTTAATTAATGGGCCTGACTGTAGGGAAAACGAATCTTTCTACGGTTACTCAAATGAGTATTTTGTTTGAAAAATGCAATATTTCAGCCATAAAATAATGGCATACCATTGTTGTGTGTTGATTTTAAAATATGTTGTTCAATATGAATTATGTAAATATTGAATTGTACCCAATTTTACTTCAACTAAACCAAATAGGCTATACAAGTTAGAAAATAATTAATTATAAATTGTACCTTTATCATATTTTCGTAAAAAATTTAATTTCTGTTGAGCTGCCTAATATGCTGAAAAATGTCAACACTTTTTTTCATTATTAAATCATCAATTCAGTTAACTAATATATTACGAATTGTTATTTTTTTACATTCTAATATTTAATATATCGTGTAAATTAGACACAATACGTTTTGAGCAAATTACATAATTTACTTCGAATAACCTAAGTAGTATCTACAAAACAATTTTCTAGTTCCTTGGAGGTCTTATATGTTGTAACTAAAATTGTACCTTAAAAATGTCATAAAGTGCTAGATAATCTGAAAATGTAGTCCAATCATGTTCTAATGGGCGTTGATTCAATCAACAAATTAAAGTTTTTCTTCATTTCGCTAGCTATCGAAAGTAAAAAAATTGTCGATTATTTTATTACGTCAATGACAACTGCGCAGAAAAATCAATTCAAATAGTTCATGGCATAAAAATACACCTCTACCATATAATTTAAAACGAGTTTTAATGTTATTTTTTGAAATAAGATACGTACAATTAAAGTTCCGACTAGACCAAATTATTTCAATTTAATTTCGTTTACGTGATTTAAATTTTAATTTCGTTTTTTTAACATGTATAAATAAAACAATAAATAAGCGCTAAATGTTTGTGGTTTTAAAATTAATTATGATTTAACTTTAACGCAATTAAATAATAAAAACGAATCAAGAAAATTTGACCGGTTATTAAATGTCATTACCACCTAAATTATTAAATTATAACTTGTCATTACCACAAATTATGTTATCGCTGTAGTGGCGTAATTAAACACAGTATATTTAAAATTATTTATATGCTACTAAATTTGAAGGTTTCTAAAATAGATCAAAATCATTGTTGCTTATTTATTATTCGAAATGGCTAAGCGGTAAAAACAATTTATTAAAATATATAAGCGCGATTTTACATATTATGTACATACGAGTATGTATAGGTATACATAATTATAATAAATAATCATGATCTTTTATACTTGATTGTCATTAAGGACAAACACTATTTTGATGAAGAATCATCAATAAAAAAATATAATAATTATTATGTATGTGTACATGTAATATTGAATACGTGCAATATATGTATACATTCTACATACAAAATTTTTTGCTATTTGGTTTAGGGATGAGTGAGTTGAAATATGTATATGCTATGTGCATACATATGAAAGATGTAAACCATTTTTATAAAGTTGACTCACAAATATGTGACGATGTAACGATATTTAAATATTCTATAAAAATATAAATTGTAAGTGACAAGATATTTTCTATTTGTTGATATTTTTTAAAATTGTGTTCTCTACCTGTTTTGGGTCTCAAGGTGCTTTGCTTATTTGTGTTCTTGCCTTACGCCGTAGTCATCCAAATATGTAGAGACTTAAATAAAATTATGAAGCACGGATTATGTAATCAACAAACAATAACCTCATTAGTCCTAAAGTCTATAACAATAACCGCTTATAATATAGTACTTATATGCGTTTTACACCTGCATATACTCGTAAAATTAACACTATAAGAGTGTAATTAAAACACAACAATCAAACTTCCTTACATCGAAGTTAGCCCAGAATTCTCTTTCATCTATAAACGAGATGCCGATCAGATGGGAAATAAAATACCACTCGCGGAGCAAAACTTGCAAGAAGCGTCTGGTCACCAGGAGGTGCGGCTTCAAACAGCGTCTGTTTCTCATGTAAGAGACGGCTGATTTTACCTGGCAGGAGGTATCAAATGCTTGAGGAAGGATACCTTTAACAAAAAACCAACGATGAGCCTAACTACAGAAAAAGATACGGTGCAGGAACTCGGAAACCTAGTACCGGCTACTTTCGGAAGTGAGCAAGTCGGCTCCCAGCTGTCGAAATCAAACGCCCACAATCTCTCCGCGGTGGGATACTTGGCGGTTGGGACAGATATTAATACAAGCTTAACAAAGGATGATGAGTATCCTTTTCATAGGGGTAACAAAATCATAAGATCACCTATACTATTAAAAAACCCAGTTCTATAGGAGATATTAATATGACTTTATCTTCTCCAACAACTAAAGTTGAAAGCGGAAAAACCACACTTCATAACCAATTAAAAAATCTAGAAGAGGTGGGTTCAAAGCTGAGTAATGAAATTACCCTATTAAAGAGAGAAAACGAAGACCTGAAAAGGATTATCGAATCAGGTAAAGAAAAAAAACAAGTCTGTAATGAATATTACACAGACGAAGAAGAACTCGAAAGAGAAATAGGAGCCAAATCCCATCAAGAAGCACAAGAAAAACCGCCACATTCAACATGGCAGTTTCCGATGAAGAGAAAGTGGCAAGGGAATCTGATTGGATCGTGAAAAAAATAAGCCCAGAAAGAAACGAAAAGCAGAATCATCGCCAGAATATGTTGAGCAGGGAAAGCAAACATCAACATCGAGTAAACCAACTACTCGGTTAAATTCCTAACACAGCGGAAAAAAACAGCCTCCACCAATAAACATAGTTGGTATTAAAGACTATCCGGCTGTCAAGGCTCTGATGACCTCAATTACGGATAAGGGTTTCAAGCTAGTAGCACTGATGTTTGGAAAATAAATGTTCCAGACTCAGATACTTATAGACATCTCTCTATGAAGCTTAATGCTGAGAAGGTTCAGTGGAATATATATGAAGACAAGCAGGAAAGACCAATTAAGGTTATGGCTAGAGGACTACATCAAACATGCGAGAGTGAAGATATTATTGCCAAGCTGCAGAGTAAAGGATTCGACATTAAGGATGCTGCAAACATCATTAAAAAAGAGAGAAAGGTAGATGATAAAGGCAACAGTGTCGTCACAAAACGCGGGCTACCGCTATTCATGCTAAAGGAAAATATTCAAAAAATTCATGATATTCGAGCAATTCAAAATATGAAAGTCAGAATAGAACCAATGAAGAAAAAGTCACTGCTGATAGTCCAATGCAAAAAATGCCAGGGCTTCAATCACACTCAGAAATACTGTGGACGTATGGCAGGAATGTGCTGGTAACCACCTTACGAGCACGTGTACATTAGATAGGAACTCAGCTGCAAAATGCATTAATTGCAAGGGCCAACATCTAGCTAATTACCGTAGCTAAAGAATTTCAAAATATATAAGAAATCGCACTAGAAAATCTGATCTAAACCGTAGAAACCCTGCTTGTGAAGCTCAGACCAATCGACAGACAAATCGGGAATTATATAAATTACGAGGAAAAGAATCATATGCACAGGTGACCCAAGGTCAAGAGACAAAAGCAAAAGTTAGCATAAATTTTGAGAGATGTTGTGAAATGCATAGATGCCCTAAATAAAAAACTTGATGAGCAGGCTGAGTCCAATAAATTCATATTTGAACAGTTAAGAAATTTGTCATCATCGTTATCCAAAACGACTAGAATATATAAATAAAAATAAATTTACAAACGCTCAGAATAGTAATTTGGAATGCGAATGGGCTGATCCAACACATTCCCGAGCTGGAAATAATTCTGTTTAAACAAAAAATTGATATTTGTCGAATCTCTGAAACCCATTTTACTAACTCCTCATATGCCAAAATACGTGGGTACAGATTTTACCATGCTATCCATCCATCAGAGAGAGCAAGAGGCGGATCTGCCATTCTTATTAAAGAGAATATAAAACACAACGAAGAATTAAAAGTTGAAAGTAAATCTATGCAAATTACAACTATCAAAACTCGCACAAAGTACAAATAAATAAATATATCAGCACTATACTGTCCACCACGACATAATTTGAAAAGACACGATTATGAAGACATTTTTAACACCACGGGATGTTGTTTTATCATTGGTGGCGACTTCAATACGAAAAACACATACTGGTGCTCCAGAGTTACTACACCAAAAGGCAGAGAATTGTTTAAAGCAGGGAAAAAAATAAAATGTGACTTTCAATCTGGTGGCTCACCAACTTACTGGCCAACAGATTTAATTAAAACGCCGGATCTTATAGACTTTTATGTAACAAAAGGTATATATCAGGTAACTATATTCGTTTGGAAAATAATGAGGAGCTAACGTCGGACCACTCTCCTGTTGTTATGACGGTCAGTGAAACAATAATTGAAAAAGAAATCACAGCGAGACTGTCCAATAAGAATACCAATTGGAATTTTTTTCGAGAATTATTAAAACAAAACATCAATCTTCAAGTAGCAAGGCTAATAGAAAACATACAACAAGCTGCGTGGCAAAGTACATCTTTCAAATACGCAAATAACAACAACTGTAAAAACTATCCACTTGAAGTAAGAGAGCTTGTGGCAAAGAAACGTAAAGCTCGAAAGTCTTGGCAAGTAAATCGAACCAAGGAAAATTAAACCTTAAGGAAAATAAGTCCTTAATAATCTATGTAACAAGTTGAAATCTCTGATCAGAACAGTTAAGAATGAATCAATAAGTACATATTTATCGTCACTTACTAGCCAAAAAGATACCGAATATTCCTTATAGAAAGCAACAAAAATACTTAAGACACCAACAAATTCGGCACCAATTAGAAGTGAGGATGGAAGCTGGACTCGAAGCGGTAAACAAAAAGCTGACTTGTTTTCGAGACACCTATAGAAGAAACGTTTCAACCATTACCCAGGCAAACTGCGGATGAAAACGTTAACCGAATGAAACGAACTGATGAGCTTGAAATACAAACTGTAGAGATCTACAGGAGCTAAAAGAGGAAATTCAAAATTTAAACATGAAAAAATCTCCTGGGTATACCTCATAACTGGACAGATCAATTAAAGAATTACCAAATAAAGCGATACGTAAACTTCTCCATATAATCAATGCTGTGTTTAGACTAAGATACGTTCCAAGGCAATGGAAGGTGGCAAAGGTAATCATGATCTTAAAACCTAACAAACAATGTAACGATAAAAAGTCCTTCAGATCCATATCCATACTCCAAACCATAGCCAAGATTTTTGAAAAATTGCTCCTGAAGAGAATGAAACCCATAATGGTGGACAGAAATCTCATTCCTGACCACCAGTTTGGATTCAGAGAAAACCTCTCGACTATAGGACAAGTCCATAGAATCACAGATATAATAGAACGTACACTAGAAAGTAAAAAAATATGTTCAAGCGTTTACCTGGATGTAGCGCAAGCATTTGACCAAGTTTAGAACAGAGGATTGGAGTTCCAGCTCAAGCGAGACCTTCCCAAATAATACTATGAAAATCTTAAATCATACATAACCGAGAGACACTTTCGTGTAAAATATGAAGACGAATACTCGGACCTAAATAAAATTTCAGCTGGAGTACCACAAGATAGCGTATTGGGCCCTGTCTTGTACCTCCTGTATACTCGGGATATACCACCAATGGAAGAAGCAACTATACCAACTTATGCTAATGATACTGCGATTTTGGCAGTTGGGAACAATGTAGAAGAAGCTAATAACAAATTGCAAAAATCGACAAATTCAGTCAACAATTGGATGAAAAAATGGAGGATAAAACTGAACGAAACTAAATCTGTGCATGTGAACTTTACTAATAAAAATATTTCTAATAGAATCCCAATCATAATCAACTCTAAACAAGTTGCCGCAGATACGGTGAAATATCTAGATATGATGCTGGATGCCAAGTTGAGGTGGAAAGAACATGTCGAAAAGAAAATGGAAGAACTGAACATGAAGTATATAGGAAGATGTATTGGCTCTTACGTAGACATTCGGAGCTTTTATACCGGAAAATATTGACACCGGTATGGGCCTATGGTATACAGCTTTGGGACTGTACCAAGAAAACGAACATCAAGATGATACAGACGTTCCAAAACAAAATACTTCGGAATATTGTAAATGCTCCATGGTACATTAGAAATGAAAACCTCCACCGAGATTTAAAGATGGAATACATCGATTAAGTTATTACGTATTATGCTCTCAAGCAAGATTCACGCCTCCGACATCACGAAAACATCGAGATATGCAATATGAGGGACAGACCCTTGCCAGTAAGACGTCTCCAAAGCACCAAACCAATTGATCTAGTGAATGGAACATAAAATTATTATTATAGGAAATTAATTAAAACAGTTTTACAGTTTACTAACAGTTTACTGAGTCAACAATTTGGCTCCAGCGGTTTCGATCCCGAGCATGGTCTTCATACTGTCTAAGACAATCTGAAGAGGCCAAGTCGTTCTCTACACCGTGGAGCCATCGTCGCCTGCAACGACGTGGCTCTCCTTTCAAAAATCGCTGCACAATTCGTTCCGGATCAGCACGCAGAACGTGCCCGCGCCAGCGTACTCGCTGAGATCTTACTTCATGAACAATATCGGGGATCTTCATCAGATCTCTATATTGTACAGAGCTCGGTAGGTACCATCTATTTCGCGTTTTGGGCCGTAAATCACACGCATGACTCTTCTCTCAAATGTTAGGAGCCATCTCTCGTACTCATCCGTCTCATTATAGGAAATATTTATATAAATAAATAATTTTAATTTCTGGGACTAGCCGTTGGGCTATATCCCAACAACTGTTAATATAATTATGAATACTTAGAATAAAATCAGTTGTAATATTATAAAAATAAAAAAAAATAAAAAAAGTTCAACATCTGATTGACGTGGATGCCAGGACATTTTAACATGCATGTAATGTTAAAGCAAATGAGCTTACCAGTCAAGTCACATGCTTTATCTCAAGAAGCTAATTAGATATTGAAATACCGCTCGCTTCATGTCAAGTGCTGCTTCAGGAGGGAGTTATGAAAGCAACGAACGATAGATGGTCTACCATGAACTTGCGCTCTAGGCAGTTCTGTGCCAAAGTGGACCGTTCCAGAGCCAGCCATTTTCGGCGCCAACATATTAGCATGGTCATACGAGTTATAACGGGATAGACACTTTTACGGTCCATAGCCTTACGTTACATTCACACAACATTTATTCTATACATTCATTCATCCCATTCACTCAAGTACTGTATACCACCTGCGCATTGCATAGCTCCATGTCACCCTGTACAGTGACATGGAAGATGGGTCGGCCCATGAGTTCTACATTCCAACAGAGGGTCATAGATGTTTTCAATTTAATCACCGATCGTAATCGGGAGATGAAAATTCCGTTTTGCATCCCGCCTCTGTTGGGATTCGATCCAAACGTCGCAGCTTTAACCACTGCGCTATTTGCTCGGTCACAAATGACGTTACAATGATCGCTATTGGAATAATTATACCATATGAGTTGAGCAGGTAACATAGAGTGATTAAACCCGTGGCGTTTCGATCGAGACTGACTGAGTGTAAATCTCATGATATACATGTTTGATGAGAATGAGCACACCTATGACTGAACCCTATTAGAGTGGAAGACTATGAAGCTATGCAATGTGCATAAATGGTAAAACAAACCGGACGGATAGCCGTCCGTTCTCGATCTAGGGACGTCGAAAACTAACGATGATATAGCGGAACTGCAAAATAGTGTTTCAAACTCATTTAGTGAAAGTCTAGAACAATATAACTGATATAGAACATGCATTAATCAGATAGAGCATTTAAAAACATTTTTAATAAATATGTTGAATAAAATTAGGAAATCGCCATATTTGATGGAAGAAATATGATTACCAAATTATGTTCATAATACTTAAATTTATTAAATTTTGAATTTTTCATTTCATTCTATTAATATTTATTTGATTTATACGAATTCGAATATTTTTTCGTAAAATATACTGCCAGATGTATATGTTCAAAGTCAAGCTATTAGATATCTTTAAAGTTTTAGAAATGAGAATACATATATGTATGTGTACCATCTATGCACAGTGCAACTATAATATGCTAACATCGAAAACAACTGCACTAAACTAAAATGAAGATTTATCTTACAAATATTGATTACACACAAGAACGCCGCACTTTTGTACAAATTAAATTTTATTAATCCTAATTTAATTTTATTAAAAAACATTTTAATTACCTGAATGAAAAATAAAATCTAGTTTAGTTTTACCAAATCTAGTTAAATTTAAGAAAATCTGGATGTGTAAAGTGATGAAATTTAATGAAGTTGATTTAAAAAATAAAAACCTTGATAGAAATTTTTAAAGATTTTATTTGAAAATTTTTTTAAATGCCGATAATTGAGTTATCATGACCTGTAAATACTTGAATGTAGTTGATTGAATAGATTACGATTTATTATATGTACATTATAATAACCAATCTAATTTTTTAATTAGAATCGTGTGTATAACAGCAATTTGTTAACGAATAAAATAAATTGTTGGCGTTATGACATTACGATTACAATGTTTACAAAAGACGTGTTAATGTACTTGGTTTGTTTGTTTTGTGATTATTTTCAATTAGTGTGGAGTGGAATCATGCCACTTGGCCATGATTTGTGTATTTTATGTGTAAAGGTCATTCGACCAACAATAAATTTGATCTGCAAAAAAACACTGAGTTTGAATTAACCCAGTTTTAAGCACCAAATTTTCAAACACAATCTTTTCTATTTTTAACGCAATTGGAGTTGATTTCAAGGTATAAACATCTAATTATTTAGTCACTAATCTTCTATAGGACACCTTAGTCTTAGGACTCATGTGCATTGATATTTATTCTAGTTGTTAATATTCGATTTGAATCGAAAAAAATACAATTCGATTCTGATACCGTAATAATATTCTTATACCGTAATAAATTTTTGTTTCATTCAAATTTTATATATAAGTACATCTATGCATGTAGATAAATTCGACACGAAATATTTTCAAATCTGGCATGAATAGTAATTTCTTTGAATGAAGTAGCTTGAGTTATTCAATAGAGTGTGAAAGAGTATAAGTATGATTTTTGTTAATTTTGCTATTCTACCATTATTTGACTACTGAAACAGCACAACATCTTATATCGCCAGTCTATAATCAGGTGCTTGCATATGCAGATGACATATGCATGATTGGACTGAATAACAATGGAGTGAAGGAAATACTTGATACCCTTGTAGAGTTTTCAGCTTCTGTTGCATTATAGATCAATGAGTCCGCGAATGTTGCTATTTTTCTTCCGCTTGTGGTTGGTAGTGTAGAGCTTGTGTAAAGTAAATCTAACGCGAAAATGTCAGTTAGTAATATAAGATTTCAATATCTGAAATGCTGAAAGTATTCTTTTGCCAAATCTCGATGCAGTTTATATTCAAATCCATACTTTATCGAAGGCCTGTGCTATGTAGCAGCTCGAATATACGACTCACCGATATTCGATTCTGCCACAAACAAAATAATTAGTGAAATTCAAATATAATCCAACTTATTTGAATTAAGCGTTCACTAACCCCATCACATATCAATCTATCCAACCAACACTATCCAATAACCGAACCATTACTATAAAACATTTATAGTAAAACCATCGCCATCCAACCAACATCACCACGAACTAACAATGTTCGGTGATGCAATAAATATCCACTGCACTACATAAGTGCAATGTCGACCGTCGCCGGCGCATGTGTTCCCTCTTCACAAAACGAAGACGAAGGCGACGTCATCATACACAACAAAACAAAACAATAAACCAGTCGTCCATTACTTTTTACCAAAAAAACAACACTTGACAACGCGTTATGAAATGGTGGTGAAAATTAAAGATTGAAAATTAAAAATAAATATAGTTTAATAATAATAATAATAATTGTAATAAAAATAAATAAATTTGTGGTATATAAATAAATAATATAGTTCACATTAAAATTAAATAAATAAATTAAATAAATGAATTTTATAAACTATAATAAAATATTTTGGTGTATAAGTGTTTCAATCTGAGAAGCCCAATTCAGACAATAATTTAAATTAGGAGCAAAATCCTATAGCTACATCCAGAAATATTGTTGAGCATATTTTCTTATTTTCAAGTGCATCTCCAATAATATGTACTTGTAATCCTGTGAACTTACTCTATGGTGGAGTGGCTTTCTCGCAATCCGAAATGATGTGGTGGTATTAGCTTTCTCTCAAGTGTTATAGGTTTCATCCTTTTGTATAACATTTTCGAAAGTACCTGGAAGCATAGAAATTGGCCTATATGACTTTTTATGATTAGATGACTTGTTCAGCTTTGGTATCATAATTATTTCTGTTACTTTCCTTTCCAGAGGATTCAGTAGAAATGAAGCGTTGATTATATGAAAAGGTTTCGCAACCCTTTCTCAGAGAGTGCCTTCACTATTTCATCTGTAATTAAATCATAGCCAGGAGATCTTTTCGCATAATTTCATCTTTGAACTCTTGACGGGATACAGGTGGTATTTTCCTACAATCCTCATTGGGCATTGGTATTATATTTTCATCCGCTAATTGTCATGGTAGGAACGTTTCTTCAAGATGAGATGCGAAAAGTGCTGCTTTCTGTTTGGCACTCGTTACCCAGTTTCCCTCATCATTTTTATTGGCGCGTATTTGATAATTTGTTCTTTTTAATGCTTTTGTAGCTACTCCATAAAGAATACTCAGTTTCTTTTTCGTCGGTAAGACCACGAAGATAACGGCTTACTTATTGCAGAGGTAATTAAAAATTATTTTTCTTTGTGTTGTTAGTCTAGGTGGATTTTCCTTCTTAACAATTGTGAAACTAACAGTCATAATGACGGGCGAGTGGTCCGATGAAAGACTTTCACTATTTTCTAGAAAAATGTTCTTTTCGGATATACCTCTTGTAATGTAAAAATCAATTAGATCCGAATAAATTGAACAGAGATTGAAAGATTTTTGTTGTTAAGTTGAATGTTGATAGTAGCTACTTGCATACTTTCTTCTTCAATTTTTATTCTCTCATGATGTTGAATATTTTCTTTCACAAATATTGTTGAACCTCTTCTTGCTCTTTCTGCTGTATGTAAAGCGTGATAAGAGACGTAACCATGTATTTTGGTATATGAGGTTTATGGCTTTCTGATATTAAACATATATCAATTTTTTCAGTATTTAAAAAGATTTCTAATTCTGGAATATGTTGGATTATTCCTTTTGCATTCCTGATTATTTTATTTTTCGGCTAGTGGATTTATTGTCCTTTGAAAGCTGAACAGTATCCCCTATTTTGTGCACGGTTACAGGTCTGTCTTTTAATTGGCCATCTTCACGCTGCATAGCTCCATGCTAGCCTGTACTAACATGAACGATGGGTCGGCTCATGAGTTCTACATTCCAACAGAGGGGGTCATAGATGTTTTCAATTTAAACACCGATCGTAATCGGGAGATGAAAAATCCCTTTTGCAACCCGCTTCTGTTGGGGTGATTCAAACCCTGTACCCCCCGATCCAAACGTCGCCTCTTTCGCCACTGCGGTATTTGCTCGATACATTACAATTCTTAATGTTTTATTTATCATATTAGTTTAGTATAATATGGATATTATTTCATCTACTGTTTCTCGGCTATCTATATTCGCCTGATTAAAGCATCTATAGATCTTTCTTGTGTTATAAGCCGTGTATTTAGCGCTTCGATGCTTTTAAATATTTTTTCAAGCATAGATGTATCTCTGGACTCTTTGAAATTTAATGATTTGTGTGGGGTGATACTTTTTAGCCAGTTACTTTACTCAATGTAGATGTGGTAAAGTTTCCTAGGTTAGTGTTTACGCTATTGGCTACCGGCGTTTTATAATATGATGAATCTTGCAGAGATTTGTCTCTAATTTTTTGTAGTTCTTTAGCTACTATGCAGCCTGAAATGGATAAATGCATTCCAAAACTGTTTTATCATAGACAAGGACAGCCATACCAGATTTCTCAGTTGCACTGGAAAGGAAAACGAGAATAACAAAAACTTTCGATATTTCCTATCCCATCATTGTGTATGTGCATTCTATTGTTTAAACGGAATATCACCAATACAACGATATTTTGATACAAATAAAATAGCACTTCAATTCAAATTTTACATAGGTGCTTGTGTAATAAAAAACAATTTATCAGAATATGCCGATTAGAGCATATTTTGTAACATATGTACATTGAAAATATTATCAACAATTTTGCTGTTAGTAGTACCTATGTATAGCGATAGCCAAAACCCTATATAGCTTATTAATTTATCACGATCTCTCCAATACTTGGCACGGCCGGCTGAATGTCATTTTTATTATTATAACCGTTATACAAATGAAAAATCCAAAATAAATTTCTACTGAAATTGAATTCATTAATTTCTAAATAAATAATGCGATAATCGTAATATTTGGTTACTAATTATAAAACAAATCTATCTATAAACCTGACTAATTTATTCAGATTTGATTCGTAATTTTATACAAAATAAAACACTCATCATAAACAATATCCACTATTCAAAATTTATTGGATTTTTTACATTTCCCAGATAAACTCTAAATAAAATTGTTATCTCTAAATTCCAGATCAGTTATTTTCAACATTTTTTCAACATTAGCTGTTTACGACACAAACTAATAATTAATTAATTAATAAGATTAGAACATTATAGACAGATTTTGCCTTTAGCCTATGTAACACAATTAATTATATATAAACGAAACATATATATTTGTTATTTTAATTTATATATACATATGTACACAATTATATGTAAACGATATCCATATTTCTCTTGAATATACAAGTTGGTATTTCATATTTAATTCATAATCATAAAAAAAATTTAAAAATTCAAGTCGAATCACAAACTTAATGAAACTCGTAGCTTATCAAACACATTTAAATTTTGTCGAATAATTAAGTTAATTAAAATTTAATTTTTACGTCAATAATTTACAGTAAACAACTCCACAGTCGAACGTAAAAATATTTATTGTATTTAGGTAAATTACATAAATATACAATTCAAAATTTTTAATAAAGCAATGTTGTGAGTTCCAATGTTTATTAATTCTTAAAAATTTTAATTGAAGAATTTTAAAACATTGGAATTTGATAGTTTGAAGAAGAATTAAATCTAAAGAATTTACGAATGAAGGAATTTCTAGGTAATATCGGATCTTTTAAATTTTGACTTTATTACATTTTTTAATCAGAATTCTTACACATTCTTAAATTCATGTTTCTTCTTAAATTTTCAAAATATGAGAATCTCTAAAATATTATAAATATGATTAAATATTGCATTTGTACAATCAAATGAATAATTCGTGAATTTAGAGAAATTCGACTTTTTAGTAAAATTTTATTCTTAGAGTTTAGAAAATGTAAGATTTAAAATTTAGACGTATTGAAACTTAACCTCTTAAAAATTAGTTTCTTAGTTTTAATATTTCTAAATTTTTAAATTGTAATTCCTGAATTATCGTTCAATTTATAAACTTTACTCATGAATTTCTTAAAATTTTCGTCGCTCTTTATGCACAACACACTTTTCCACAAATTGTCCACTTAACATTTTTATAAGCTCGTCATAACTTTTTGTGTCTGGTGCACATGGAGAGCACATGTTCCGAATCAACTTATATGCTGGCAATGATAATGATGTCAGTAACTGGATTTTTTTTATTTGCGTGTCCGTTACTTTGTTTGCTGCGAACCACAGTTCCAGCCTTTCTTTATAAATTATAAAATCGTCATTCATATTGAATATGTCAAAACTTTTCGCCATATCTTTAACCATTTTGACTTATACTCGGTTATAATTTAATTTCTCACTTGCACTTCACATACAGGATATATTATACTAATATAATTTACCTTTTTTGTCTTCGTCGCCAATAATATGTATTTATAAGGTGTTTGCGGATGGACAGCTTTATTCGTAATCATTTTGATGTTGCCATTCTATTGACATATAATAGTATAACAGTATTAATCTATTTACATTACAGTGACTGTACGATAAACGAATGCACTATAATGCACGTACATATCAGATTAGTAAATGGTTATTTGGGAAACTTTGGAATAGTAATGTTTACATTTAATTCAGCGATTGCCTCAATATTTGCAATAATAAGTTCCAATCATTGTGAGGTTCCACACTTTAATTCTTTGCTCTTGATTCTTTCTTCGTTTCCTTCCTCTTCACCTATAAACTGCGGCGGGGAAATTTTGCGGCGGTGAAATCTTTAATTCTTTTTTCATCAAAAATATTTTTTGATTCTACTGATTTCTCGCACCACTACGAAGATAAAATATTTCAAAGCCATTTTGTTTATTCTTCAAGTTGTCAAAGTTTTGTCATTATAGAAAAATATTTTACACATACTTAAACAAAGAAACGTGCAAAGAAATGCGCAAATGCGCATAATGTGGACGTCGAGTGATTTTTTAATATCGTAGAAGCAGGATGATAGAATTAAAGTGTGGAAAGGCGGATTAAAAACAAAGCGAAAGAAAATCGTATCTGTTTTCTATATAGTTACCCTGATTTACAGAAATTGTTTTAATTTTGTGTACGCATGCAGTTTCGTGGTTCCCGCCACATTCTATAATCGGTATGAATCTGGCTGTTCACCACGACATTTTAAACTTTTACCATTTTGGCAAAATATATGTACATGTATCATACCTAGCTATATATATATACATATATATGTAATGATTCATGATTATTATTAATTAATTACTCAGTATTATTTAATACTCGTCGTCCCTTCCGCTCCAACCCCCAAAACTTATTTTATTGTTTGTTTTATTTCTGGCTTCGATTTTAATTTATCAATTTCATTTTTTTTATTTATATTATTTTTTTAGTGTTTAGAGGATGAAGTAACACCCGTTTAAAGTATCAGGATGGGATCAAACTAAGTAATTATTCTATTGCGATCTACTCGTATATCAGCCCACCCCGTACTAGGAGTGTTTAGTTTACCATAGGCCGCATGCAAGCCTCTGGATGCATAATTCTGTGAACAATGGGGTTGTGATTGAGTATGAGAACATATACGTATACGACCGTAGATGATATTCTCATTTCAAGACTTTCAATCCATTTACAAAAGTTACAAAATGGAGGTTCAATTAGAATATACACCGACCACGTGTTTCCCGCGAACAGCAAGGGTAATAAAATTGAGACCTCAGACCTAAATTTTATTAAAATTATTATAAATTATGGGTTAAGATACATTGTGGCGGACTGATGTGAACACATCTTCTAAAGAACTAACGAAATAATATGGCGCGCAGATATTTGATCAAATTCATTATTATTTCCATAAAATCCAATTTTTAGGAAAAAACATTTTTTGTTTAATTTTTATACTTTACAAAACCCGTTTAATTTACATTTATCAAGTAACCCATTTAGTACTCATCAAATATTTTCATTTCAGTTGAAATCGGGAGCATGTTATTATACATTTAAAATTTGAAAATGAAAATACAATTATTTCTGAAACCCAAGGGTTCTAAACGCTAGTAGTTAAATATCGCGGAGATTGAGTCATATATATAAGAGCTGCCATGCAACAAGACAATCATAATGTGTCAGAATAAGTTATGTACCATAGAATTATGTACGTAAAGAAGAAAAAGTTCATAAAAGTCTTTCGCCATTTTAATGTGAATCCGCATCGCAGACTTTAATAGACCGTATGCTTATTATGAATTTTAAATTTGAATCATTATTACAAACTAAATTAATACGAGAAGTATAGAAGATAAATTAAAATAAGAAATACAAATATCTCTGCGATAACGTGATAAGTATTATTGACCACGCTTGTACCTATGAAATCTTCATAATTAAATTTACGGTAAAAAAATAATGAATGATAATACAGATTAACATACAGATTAGCTTATACAGATATAGAGAAAATAGATTAGCATAATAATTTTTCAATTCATTAGCAAACTACACGACAATGTGTTAAAGTAAAATTAAACTGGTAAAGGTCATGATCGTTAAAAAAAAGAAATATTTAATAAAATAAAAATACCAATAATTAAATTAAATATTTTTTCTCATTTCCATCAGAAAATGCATATAAAAAATTTATCTATTTTTTTATAATTTATACAAACAGATCGTTATAGTCATACAGTAACAGTATAAATAATATAGAGAGATAGTTTCACTTTAATTAGTTGTGAGGCTTATATGCTTATATATTATACATATATACATATGTACATATATAAATATCAAGTTCATTTGTTGTATATATAGATTATGTTTGTATATATGTATATATATATAACATATAGTACATATAGTTATGCTATACATATGTAGAAAAGTTAGTTAAGAAACTATTACAAGGATATCAAGTGACATAATTCCAAACAAAATATATGTATGGTTCATGTATAAATGTATTTATTAATTTAATTAAAGATTGGAACTTTTTATGAGAGATAATCCAAAAACTGTTTAAATATTCAATTTATCTAGTTGGCAGAGACAGCCTTGCAAGTCCAAACACAATACATAGCTAAAAAACCTTTGTTATCTACCATATCAGGAGATTCCGGTATTCCAAATAATTAAAGTGGTTAGTAAAAAATTATTCTTAATACATTTTTGTGCACTACATAGGTTATTACTTTATTTCACAATTCGAATGGTTATTATTAAGTATTTTCGAATACCAAATTAGAACCATTTATATAATTAATTACCTGAAATAATAAAAAAAATAATCAACCAACTTCATATTATGTTTCTCAAAGAAATCAAAAATAAATAATGATCTTAATAATCGAAATACTTTGCATTGCACATTATTATAACGCAGAGAATTGTACTTTCGAATTACTAATAAATTATTGAATTTTCCACTTCATATACATATGTATCTATCCGTCCTGTGCACCACTTTTCATTTTTATTTAGTGCGGAATAAATATAACATAACATAAATTGGCTTCAACATAACGAAGCTGATTAAAATGTTACAGTTTAACCTATCGGTTAAAAACGTAACTCCAGAACCACTTTTATCAGTAATTATTCAGAACCAAGGGATCTATAATTAATTGTCAATTTTAAACGAGTTTAGGCTGTATTACGAATATATTGTACTATATAGTTCTGCCGTTTTATTATACCATAAACTCCGAATCCGAATTCGCAAAACATTTTGATTAATTTCGTAACCGAGGTTGAAAGTTTTACTAACACGTTATGCAATATGAATCTCTTTCACACTCTTCCTAGCCCTTCCTGCGATTGAAGTACTCCAACCTGTCATGTAAATATAATAAGCACCAACATCTGATTATGGAGAAAATTAGGCTTTAACACATTCTTCTCAATATCTCAAAAGTGGTTAAGACTATAATCAAAGTCTTATAAAAACAATAAAACATTAACCAGGTACTAGGAAATTGAATTAAGGCGCGTTAATCACAATGTGTTACTGCTATATTGTATAGAAATGGGAGGTACTTCGGTTATAATTATAGAAACACTTATTTTAAAAAGCTGGCAAGATTAGCGATGATGGTTGAATATAGTGCTTTAATTAGTATTAATTAATTAATAATAACAATTATAAAAATCCAGTTTTTCGAAAATATCTATAATTGATCATTCGGAACAAATTATTGCCATTTGCCATCAAGTTTATTTATTATTTATTTATTAAAACAATTTTCATTCTGTTTTCAAAAACTATTATTATTATTTAAAAGTTAGTTTAATTAATTGTTATTAATTAGAACGTAAACAGCGAATAGTTTTATGAATATTATTATAATTATAAAATGTAAGGTTATTGAATTTCTATTTTCTTCAACCGCTGAAGTAAGTTAACGGCCGCATATATATATTATAAGTATAGCAAACACCTGAAATAGAGTCTATATTAAAGAAGCTACTAAATAGCAGAATGATCCACGAGAGAATATACCGGACTCGTGCTGAACCGCACTTTAATGAGGCGCTATATACATCGATCATTACCGCCAAGTTTGAGAGAAATTATTTTCAAGATCGGCTACGCCAATGTTTTTCTTATGTATCGTCAGTTGGACTTATACATGTCATTAATCATAAATCTTTAAATATATTAAATACTTTGGGTCATTTCTTTCAAGTTATTCAATAAAGCACAAACGCATAGATAGCCATTTCAAAATAACATACCACTTTAAAAAGTAGAGACCTACGTGATACAAGATTGTGATTGTATTGTAACCGTAGTCTTGAATATAGGTATATGAGATAATTTACCATTTCCAGAGGAGTATTGTTTATACAAGGTGTATTTATACAATTCCCCGAATATTACTTTATTCACATCTCATGTACTCATGTAAACATTTCCTTTTTCCTGTTCCACACGACGTTAATGCCAAATAAGGCGTACTAAAGCTTTGACCAAACACCATTCACTAATTCATAGCACGCGCAATCAAAAACCGCCACCAAAGTCGTTTAGTATAAAAAATAAAACAAACAAATTTTCTTTTAACGATATGACACTCTGACTGGAGCTGATATGTTTTTTCAGTTTCAGACCATCCAAAAGTACCGAAGATCGTTACAGTTTCTTGAACATAATCTCGCCAAAATTCGAATTCTAACCATTAAATTGCTTTACAGAAAATATACATCAACTCAGGTACCGCATTATAGTAAATAAATTTATATATTCTTGATCTTTGAGACAAATGCATAATTATCTTTAAAAATTACTATAATCGTATTATTAAAGAATAGAACGCTGAACTCATCAAATCATTACAAATAAATCGTGATGACTAAACACGTGGATTATGTATATATACATATATGTAAATTAAATAAATGTATTCGTAATTTAATTTTGTTATTGTAAATAGTTTCTTGGAAAATAAACAGAATTTGGTAATTTATACGTCTGGCTCTTAGCTATATGAATGTATTTGTCATACTGATTGGCATATTATAGTTGTAGTATTTAAACCATAACCGCAACTTTAATTAGATGTGTATGCGCGTCGTATTAATTTTTTTATTTCGATATACGTCATAATGGGGTATGGATTGGATACTCGATTATCGAACGTGAGCAAATAGCAACCAATTTTCATATGAAGAAACGAAATATTTTTGATCCAATTTTTACCGTTAGGATTCATTGTCTTTTATTATTTGCGGACTAAAAAAATTGTATTTACCCAAAATATGTACTTAGGGGCACATCTTCGTTCGAGTCGCAAATAAACAATTTTTATATGAAAAAATAAGCGACTTCCGACTTAATTTTTATCATTAGTAGTATTTACCGACTTCCTAGGTTTTATTAGAGACTCCAAAATTTTGGTAGCAAGTTTTACATGAATTTTTACTACATTAAAATTTATTTAAGGTTCAAGTTTGCAAGGGTAAACTAATCAAGAAGTCATTGAGAAGCAAATGATTAACTTGCGACCCGCAGGATAATATAACCCTCACAGTATTGCAATTCACTCACATATGATATTTAATTATATACACACACACACAAATATTCGATTACAATTAAGTTAAGTTAAACTTAAAAAGTATTGTTCCATAATATTTTAAAGAATTTTATTTTATTTTATTTATTTTTTTTTATTTACATTCAAAAGTTCATTTTATAGTTATTTTTATAATAAGTCTGCGGTTCACATATAGCCTATGCGTAGGGCCAGGTTTTAAAAAAAATGTTTATTCACGACCAGCGGGCATAGATTGTAAAATACATTTCTTTTGCGCGTTTGTTTACATCAGCTAAAAATGTTGTTTTATAACACTAGTGTTAAAAGTAATTTATGGCACAAGTGCTTAAGGGCTGGTCCATACGAGTATGCAGTGCAACACATCACAACAATACGTCTTATGTATGTAAAGAAAATTTAATTTCGTATTGACTAGAGAAGAACCAGAAACTTCCAAAATAAAGAAAACAAATATTTTCATTCAAATCATACATTTTTATTGCAATTTCCTTTGGGTTAGTGCGTAACTACTCGTGCATTACAAAACTGTTTTGTTGACAACTATGCCACACAAATATCTCCACTCCAACATAAGTTTATAACCAAAGACGTAAGAAATGAGGAAGAAACATCATTTACTGCATACTCGTGTGGAAACTAGAAACACATTATGTAACTGACAACTACTATATAGCAATGCTTGCTGTGTTTAAATCAGTTAAACAAAAATTTCTATGATTTTTTGAATACTCAAAATGACAAAGCAATGCCTGCTTTATAAAAATTAATTCATATAAATAATTGGTGAATTTCTTTGAATTTCTACTAATTTTACAGTTTGATTACCTTTTAACAATAGTAGTAGAAACAACATTGTATTTATAACATACGTGTTAAAAGTGATTTTATTTTGTTCAAAGGTTTAGCACAGTCACTTGGCTTCTCACAAAATAAAACATCACTTTTAACACTCGTATCACAGAAAGTTATGAAATGATATTGATACACAAGTAATTGTCAATTATACATTAGTGGCTGTATTAAGATGTTTGCAGATAACCATTAAAGTTGTCTAGACTAGTTTCATTTTAGTAGCAGCTTGAATTATTTAAGGTTAATTATAGAAGGCAGTCTTTCGTAGAAAGATCACGTAAGTTAAAGGATTAATTCGGTTATTTATGGTCTCCAAACGAAATCGAATATGTTCCAGGGAGCTTAGAGTGTACTACATTAATCCATACAGTAATTATTAAGAGCTGAGCTATACAATAACCAGGAATCTGTTTCTTAACGCTGTCTCCAGATTACGTTTAATAATAAAGTTGCATATTTATACTCCTAAATGGGAGGATTTATTATGAATCTATGCTTAGGACTGGTAGTCTGGTACAATATTTACAATTAAGAATGAATGGTGCTCTTTGTTCACAAGCTAGTCTATTTTAAGAAGCTAATAAGATACTTTTATGATAAAATTGTGTTTGTCTCGTCTCAGAGAACACAACAAATCATTATGCCGGTGCTGTAACACAATATTTGTTATATTGGAATAGACTGTCGGTGGAATTAAGAAATTTAGCGAATTTACAAAAGTGACTATTTAAATACCGGCACCGCACTGATATGTATATAATGACGTCACATACGAAATTTTTTATTTTATTTCATTTATGGATACATACCAGATATGATAAACATCTGGTGCAATTATTACGTCATACTACCGCACTAATTTATTTGCACAATGAAATGCTTTGTATATTTTCCAAAAAAAATACATTGTTTATCAGATAATAATAAAAATTAGGCAATAAATAAGAATTTTGTTTCGTTATCTTTAACCAAAGAATTAAAAAAATGTACAAGTATATCGTTTAAGGTGTTTTTTTTTTTTTTTTTTTTTTTTAAATTGGGCGGATTTACTCCAGCACTCAATGCCACAATGGGCCCACGATGCAATACCCGGACAAACACATATACTTACACATTAAAAACAACCAACCGTGATGTTTGGTCACCACCGAGAATCGAACCCGAGACCCTCGAATAAGCAAGCACGCTACTTACTGTGCTATCGAGGGCGGCGGTGTTTAGTGTGTAGCTTATTAATTTTCATAATTCCTCGTTTGCTGTACAGAGTTAGATATAAAATAATTAATAGAAATATGATAAAAACAATACTACATATACGAAATCTAAAACAAAATTATAACTATTTTTTAAAAATTAGTCCGAATTCAGTTAAACTCAAATATTACATTAATTTGAAAAAAAAATTAAGACATTCAAATTGGTATCGGTGTAATCATAATTTCGGCCAAAATTAATAAGCAGGTATCAAGTGAACCTGAAGTAAACTATTTTTAGGTGGAGCGCAATACTGTTTGGAATATCGTAGCTGAAAAGTGTTTGTAAAATTACATAAAAGATTGAAAAAAACATTAAACCTTATTACTAATTTTAAAAAAACATTAAACCTTATTACTAATTAAAATTATATTTTTAACCACAAAAATATCAATGGCGCCAGTGGTAAAAATGATAGTTTCAAAATATATACAATACAATTCTATCCTTCCATTAAGTATCAATATCTTTCGATATGGGTTGCAACATTTCTTGGAATGAAACTTTCCTTAAAAAATATATATTCCACATTTAACGGTGGCTTTGGGACAGTCACTTACGATTGAGGGCGATTCGCTTAAAATAATATGAATAGTATTATCTGTTTCATCGCGTATGTTATTTAGCTATACAAAGTTAGATCCACGGTTTAATATCTATCATAAATTTTTAATTTGAGAATGGTTTTCTAGAAGTATAAAGATTAAGTTAAGGAATTGTAATATGCTTATAGTTTAAAATAAATTTTATTAATGAAGTGATAATGAAAGCGGTAATACCCAACTACTTATATAAAAAAAGAATAATTTTGAATTTCAGAATAGGTTTGTGTTCTACTTTGTCGGGTAATTCAAATGTTGGGTATGTCAAACATTTTAAATAAAATAAAATCCATAAATTCATATGCATACATATGTATAATATCAATGAATAATGGAGAAAGTTGGCTGACATGGCTTATGATATTTTTGTTAATATATAATAAATAATTCTTTAACCCAGTACCAATTTCAAATTCCTTTTCACTGTTTTGTTTAGTTTTTAAATTTATTAATTTGGAAGGTGCCAAAAAACTAAATTAAGAAATTTAAAAAAAAACTGATGTGTGCGTGTTCTCTTTTATCTTGTACATATGTTTGTCTTTGAGACAAATTACATGTTTATTTTCAGGAAAACAATCAACCAAATCGACCACTTTTTACAGAATCGAAATATGCTTTAACTCACACAGTCCATATAGCCTGTATATAATATATATATATATATATATACATATATATATATATATATATAATATATATATATATATATATATATATATATATATATATATATATATATATATATATATATATATATATATATATATATATATATAGTTTGTACTGAGATTTTGAACAAAAGACGACAAGTCAGTACAAGTTAACATCTCTATTTCTACGAATAAATGCACATACTATCTCGATTATACGACATTGCGTTTTCTATTGCGATCTCAGCCATAATTAGAATAAATTTATGCACTATCACAATTTTTTTATTTCTCTACCTGTACTGGGGCTCAAGGCTCTTCCAACTCATACAACCTGTACACTAAATTGAAATAGAATGACATTTCAGTCTAGCAAGCTGAGATCACAATAAAAAAAATGATTTCAAACTATGTGTTCAAGTGTAACCATACACAAAAAGAAACATAAACTCGCTTCTTGCCTTCTGTGCAAAATCTCAATCCAGATCGTACTGTATATAGCAGTGGTGATAAAACACAGACAAATTAATAAAATAGGAATTATATCTATGGTATAGATAAATAGATAGTCGCTTTCAAAGAACACGAATAAAAAATAATTTTCATTTTTCTCTTCATATCTCATATATAAAAAAAATCTTTATTTTTAGAAAAATTGTTCTTATTTATTTGGGTTTACAAATAAAAGAAAAAAAAATTATCTTGACTTTTCTACTTGATTATAGTATTTATTACTACTGTATAGTGTATACTTCTTTTCATCTGTTTGACAACTAAATTATGCACAAAACTACAGAACTACTCACTCACTAATAGTAATCGAGAATGTTCAACAAAAATAATTTCCACGTTTTTGGAATATAATCAGGGATGTTTGCTTACCGGTTCGCGTGAACCGTTTGATAAAATCAATCTTATTTTGCTTTATGGAAATAGTCAATTTTCCAAAATCTGTTAAATGTTTATTTTTAACAAATTTTTAGAAATAGTTTATTCTAATTTGAAATAAAAATTGTATATATGTATCTATAATTTGGAAAAATAATAACAGTTTACTACACACCCAAGTTATGTAAGATCAAAATGACAAAACAAGAGAATTTAAAATATGAAATAAAATGTAAGGATGTATCCATCAGTTTTCGCTTCGTGTTTTGCTCAACAAACTAGTAAGAAACGAAAATATGTATGAAAATCGGAAACATCAACATAATGACAAAGTATATGGCATCAGGGACGGGAATATAAACTGAGATTTACCGAGGCACTTTGACAAAATCTTAAAATCTTGATCTGCTGATCAACACTTTCGAGTAAAATACGAAGAAGAATACTCCGAATTAAAAAAAAAATCAGCAGGGATACCACAAGGTAGCGCTCTGGGGCCAATTCTGTATCTTTTATACAGCATTGATCTACCAAGTACAGAAGAAACCAATATAGCAACATCTGTGGATGCTACTGCACTCTTAGCAATTATGGTGACAACATAAATGAAGCAACAGCCACACTGCACAAGGCCATTAAAACGTGAGTAACTGGACGAAAAGATGACGAATTAAGCTCAACGAGATGAAATCTATACATGTAAATTTTACCAATCGAAGAATTAACTGGATACCAGTTATTCTTAACACATAACAAATTCAACCTTGGCATAACTCTGGACGCTAAGCTCAAGTGGAAAGAGCATGTGAAAAAGAAAAAAGAAGAATTAAATATTAATTGTACTGGCTCAAAAATAATGGTAGATAAGAAATGACAACCATCATATGAACCTAAAGATCAAAAAAGAAGTACGTAAGAAATAAAGAAACTTGCGAAGAAACACGTACATCGTCTAATTCAACACTAAAATGCTGATATACGTTATTTGTTGGACAACGCAAACCCAGTAAGACGGCTTTAAAGGTAGAACATTTTTAAGTCATGCGCTTAGCTTTAAAATCCCAATTTTAGAGATTATATAGGAAGGTTGTAAGGGCATAACATAAAAATCAAAGATTTTCTTTGTGGAAAGTTTTTGTTCAACTTAGAAACCCTGGTAGTACTGGATATAAAACGGGACAGTAAAAATAGACACTAATTAACGGTTAGGAAGAAAACGGAATGGAAAATAGAAAGTTAAATTTTTACGGAAGATCCAACACCAAATAAAATCGTTTTTGGAGCTGTATGATAAAAATAGTAACTCTTACTGTACACAACAGGAAAAATTATTAACAGTTAAATATAACAGCACAGATGAAATCGAAAAATTTTAGAGATAAAAGAAAAAAAATGGAACAACCATCATGATTTGGTTTTATATTGCCGGTGCTTAAGATGACTAGCACCTCGATGCAATAAATGAAGAAATGTATATTCGACCATAAGATAAAAATATTTTAACTTCAAAAAGGGGAAATGGATGAATTTCGTTTGTATCGGTTCACATTGAACTAATTTTACCATGTTGTTGTAGTAGTCTTGTGCAAAGAATAATAAAATTGAAATTTTGAATTATTATTAGAAATTTATAATTTGTGTTAGTCGCATACTCGAGTCCTATCCGTAATTATTTAAAAAAATAATTAAGTATAAATAAATAATTAAAATTAATTAAATTTGGATACCTATAATAATTAAATGCATATATGTAAGCTTTTATTGCTAAGGACAATACATGATGAAGATATATTTTTAATCAGCTAACTTGTTACTGACGAAGTCGACCGCAAACAATTTATCAAACGGCATCACTAAATTTCAGGAGCCATAGCCAGCTTAGAAACGTGTTACCAAAGACAACTATCAGACTATTATTACCTATAAGATCAGACTAATCTCTATATACAAATTTTTGTAAGATGAAGTGTCTCCCAATACATGTAGTTGCCTTTTATGTAGCTTGCGGGCTTGTTATTAAGACATATTTAAGACACTCATTAAACGAACATTTATTAAATAGTTTCAAATAAAACAAATTAACTTATTCAAATTTAAAATATTATTATTATAAACAGTGATTAAAGGCCATTACTGGCCCCTTACTGTGTTTACAATATGACTCTAGCGGTTTCGATCCTGAGTTTGGTTTTCTTACTGTTCTATACAATTTGAAGAAGGCAAGTCGTTCTCTACACCGTGGAGCCATTGTCACCTACTACGTCCTCTGCGCCTACCGTAAGGTGACTCTTCTTTCAGAGATCTGCACCATTTGTTCCAGATCCGCACGCAGAACATGACCGATCAGCCGAGCTCCCTGAGATCTTACTTCATGTACAATTTCGGGGATCTTCATCAGATCTCTGATCTTCATATTATACAGAACTCGATTTATGCCATCTTCATCACAGAACTCGATTTATGGCATGCTTCTTCTCTCAAATATATACCAACCCATTTTCTATTAAATTATTACTCGTTGTGTTAAAATATCGAGTAAATAATCTAAAAATAATAATATGACGCCACCTTGACCTTAATAATTTAAAAAAAATTTGTAAATTTACACAAATAGCCACCATATAGAAATCAATCCTAAGAGTCTAGTCAAATATACAGATTCCGAAATAATTGAAAATATAGAAATGGAATGGTTTCATCCAATTCCAAAAAAATTAAAGTTGAATAATAATATGACGCACCATTCATCATCTTCCGATAACTTCTAAAAAGTAAGTTTACACAAACAGTCACCATATAAAAATCTCGAGGATCGGATCGAATAGAAAATCGGTAATCATTTTGTAATCAGTTATGCAAAGACTCTGTATTATGAGTCAAAATGGGTCAGCAAGAGTGTGGAAATAATGAAATTCGACATTTGTAATATTCCAGACATTGTTGATAAAAAATCTCCATGAATTATATTTTGTTATAAAAAAAATTAATTAAAAAACGTTAATAATTCCACGTCATTTCGCGGTCAATTAACCCACGCCCAAGGTTTATATACGGTTTTTGTACGGTTTTTAATTATTTTTAAAGTCACATCAAAAGTCGTAACTCTATCATAATTCTTGAATAATGTTTTCTTATTCAAAATTTAAAAGAATTTTAAACTTCGAGCAATGTTTATGAATTTTAAAACTTCTTAATATTCAAATTCTACAAACTGTTATAATTCTTTAGTTTTTTTGTTATTTGAAGATTTTACAAAAATCTGCGAACTGATGAGTCACCTATAAAACTCTAAACGCTAAACAGATTTACCAAGCTATTATTGCATTATAACACAAGGTTATCAAACAAAAATTTTCTTGTATTATTATTGTACAATCAATATGTCAATATCTAGTTACATAATGTGTTAATATTGATTAGATGCCTGGAATTGTGACGCAGTCTTTATGACCTCCGTCTGGAGGTTAATAAGTTTTAAAATTTAAAATTTTGATAGCTAACCGTCAAACTGTGTAGTTTTCCATTTGATTTATGTATTCTGTTACAACTTTCTGTAGTTTCTTATATATGTACATATACGTAAGTGAGTATTGTGTTGATGTTAGCTGGAATAATGAGACTTTTAAAAAATATTTTACTTGAAAATAATATTTAAAAACAGCAGATCCAACGTCAAATATATGAGGCGACAAACGATGGATACATCGAAACAATATTTCTTGGATTTGGGTCACAAACTCGAATTATACAAAAAAGATTTCGTCGTATGTATATGTACATATATAATACTTAAATTGAACAACAAAATTGCGTTTTACTTTAATAATTACTTTGAGGTGTTATTGTTTACAAATATCATAAACTTCTTGAATGCTAATCAACATGCAAACAATACACAATAAACATTTTCTTGATACATGCATTATTTACGTTTTCAATGTAATCAACGTTATAAAAATACTGATAAGAAATCTATGAAACATTCTGGTTGACAAAATGTCTGTCTACACTACATAATTTTAGCAATAGCACAACATTATTACAGGTGTAATAGAAATTGGATCCTTGTTGCGTTGTAAATATGTTGATGTTCAAGAAAATTGATTCAAGCTTACTTATGGATTATAAGCTATCAAATCTATTTATTTTTTATTTTAATGCCGTGTTACATACACAAAATTAAATGGCTTTTCTTGATAAACGTCGTTATACATTTTTAATGAAAATATTTGTAGTTTCATCTTAAATCATTATCAAAAACAAACTCAACGCAATTTTTTTTTTAAGTTCAGATAAGATTATAAGAAATAAACATATATATACATATATATATATATATATATATATATATATATATATATATATATATATATATATATATATATATATATATATATATATATATATATATATATATATATATATATATATGTATATATATATATATATATATATATATATATATATATATATATATATATATATGTATATATATATATATATATATATATATATATATATATATATATATATATATATATATATATATATATATATTTTATATATATATATATATATATATATATATATATATATATATATATATATATATATATATATATATATAATTAAAGGCCATTACCGGCCCCTTACTGAGCCAACAATCCGGCTCCAACGGTCTCGATCCTGGGCTTGGTCTTCATACTGTCCTAGACAACCTGAAGAAGCAAGTCATTCTCTACACCGTGGAGCCATCGTCGCCTGCAACGACCTCTGGGCCTACCATATGGTGGCTCTCCTTTCAGAGATCGCTGTACAATTCGTTCCGGATCAGCACGCAGAACGTGACCGAGCCAGCGTACTCGCTGAGATCTTACTTCATGTACAATATCGGGGATCTTTGGGCCGTAAATCACACGCATGACTCTTCTCTCAAATGTTAGGAGCCATCTCTCGTACTCATCCGTCAGCGCCCAACTTTCACATCCAAACATAACAACGGGCCTGATCAACGCTTTGTAAAGCTTCAGCTTCACGGCACTTGAGAAGCGTTTAGATTTTAGCAGTGGCCTTAGAGGATACAAAGCACGGCTGCCAGCTGTCAGTCGCACTTTAATATCCTCATCCACACTGTTATCGTGAGTGATAACAGAACAAAAATATTTGAACCTCCTCCCTCCCTTAAACGTGTGGTGGCCATACTACTAAAATCTGGTGTGCCATTGTCCCTAAAACCAGAGATCAGGTATTTCGTTTAGGACTCATTGATCTGAAGTCCAACTGAAGCTGAAAACTCTACAAGCGGATCAAGTATTTCTTTCACTCCGTTGCTATTCAGTCCAATCACGCATATGTCATCTGCATATGCAAGCACCTGATTGGACTGGGGATATAAGATGCGCTGAGGTTTTTCAGTTTTACGAAAGATGTACTCCAACATGAGATTAAAGAGTATTGGGGACAGAGCATCCCCCTGCACACCCGAGTTAACTGCAAAAATTGTCGATAGCAAAAATTGTCGATCTATCTAAATATAGATGTCTCATAATATTTAGATAGAATCACTCGCAGCGAAAAGACCTTATCAGTGACTGATCGATTCGGACGAAATCCTCCCTGATAGTCACCAACCAAGCCCTCCGCTAGAGGAGTAATTCTATCCAATATACAATGTATGACAGTAACTTGTATGCTGTGCAAAGGAGAGCTATACCGCGATAATTCTCACACTTCAAGCGATCTCCCTTCTTGAAGATGGGGCATATCGCGGCCACTTTCCATTCGTCAAACATAACTTCGGTTCGCCATACTACTCGAATAAGGTCGAAAAGACAGTTCCACAAAGTATCCCCTCCGAATATCAAGAGCTCCGAGTTAATGCAGTCCACTCCAGGTGATCGGTTTCGTTTCAATCTCTGCATGGCTTTAGTGAATTCCTCATGGGATAGCTCCTCAGTGCAAATCTCCGCAGTCTGTATTAGAGGTGGCTCAACAACAGTATGTGACGCATGATGTACATCAAGCAGGTCAGTAAAGTATTCACTCCATGCGTCAAGTACTGCGTCGATGTTGACACAGAAGTTTCCATCCCGGTCCCAAATGGCGGTTGACGTAGGCCTGAAAGTATGGTGAAGTCCAGTAATTCCTTTAAAGAAATTACGTGAACTGCGCTCATTGCTGAGTTGTTGTACTTTCAGAACCTCGGCCTTCCACCATTCTCGCTTCTTCCGTCTACAAATCCGCTTAGCTGCCCTTCTTGCAAGAGCAGCCTTGTTTTTCCTCGCGATTGTGAGACGTTGTTGCACTTCACTATAGGCTATATTTTGTTGCTCAACTGCAAGGCGACACCCGTCATCAAACCAATCATTGTTGGGTCTGACTTTCACTATACCTATAAAGTCTGTTGAGCAGCACTGACAACCGAAGTTTTCAGTACCTCCCAGACAGAGTTCACGCAGTCAGACTGGTAATTAGCTTCATCACTGTTGTCGCTGACAAGATCCTGATATCGTTTCTTTTGATCTTCATTTATTAGACCTTCACAGTCGAAACGTACCATGCGTTTCGCTGTGTTCCCAGACTTGTACGAAAAGTTCCATCGTAGCTTTGCAGCGACCAAATGATGATCGCTGCCTACGTACTTGGTTGCTGACCGATAAGTTCTCACCTGGTGAGAATGGTATTTGGTCGCCAGACAGGAAGTTCCGCGAAGATGTGTCCATGTCTCTAGATGTATGTGTTTGTGAGGGAAGAATGTCGGTAGTACGGAAATGTGTTTTCACACAAGTCGGTCTGATTTCTGCAAGCTCTAGCATTAAAGTCCCCAATTACCATTCTAACGTCGTGTTCGGGTATAGATCCCATCAGATCGTCCAAGACATTGTAAAATCAGTCTTTATCTTGGAGCTGGCTGACTTTTGTGGGCGCTTGTACACAAATTATCGACAGGTTGGCTAACTTCATGCGCAAGCGAAGCTTACACAATCGGTTATTGACTGCTTGGAAATCCAAAACAGCGTTCTTTACCTGCGGACCAAGAACAAATCCAGCTCCAAGATTTCCGAGGTCATCTCCACTGTATAGCAACGTATAGCCCTGGGACACATGGTCTCCACTTTTAGGCCAGCGAGTTTCTTGAAGAGCAACGAGTTCCAGTCGATACTCCTTCATGCACGTGATTAGGCTCTCCAATGCTCCTGGTTTTGTAAGTGACTGCACGTTCCACGTGCCGATCCTAAATCTCGTGTCCGGGTACTTGAGCGGGGGTCCGGTGTTGTTGTGGCGGTATCCATTTTTATTTTTGTTGACTTTATAAACACTTGATTTTTTTACGGATGCGGGTGGTCAACCCAGCGATCCAACCGTTTAGTCGCCTCCTACGACAAGCAAAGGATACTGTGGTGGTGGGAAACATATTCGTGCAATTTAGATTTACGAGACATGTGAGTGCCCCGACCACAGGGGCCTATATATATATGTATTATATATATATATATATATATATATATATATATATATATATATATATATATATACATATATATATACATATATATATACATATATATATATATATATATATATATATATATATATATATATATATATATATATATATATATATATATATATATATATATATATATATATATATATATAAAGTGTTTTATTTAGAGGTTCACAACTTTGAGTTGGCAACACTGCTTTATTTGACAACCCATTTAACAGCTGATAGTTGCTTTTTGCTTAGTTTGGTTTGACATTTCATTATGGATAGACCTACATCAGAGCAACGCTTGCAAATTGTTAAAACTTTTATCAAAATAATGGTTCTGTTCGTCAAACTTATCGTGCACTTCGTCCATTTTATGGCGTACATAATCGTCCTTCAGAGCGGTTAATTCGAATAACAATAGATCGTTTTCGGACCACGTTTACTCTTAATGATAATGTGCCTCCCCGTGAGACGCCGAACAGTGCACACTGAAGAAGCGGTAGCAGTTGTACAGGAGAGCATTGAAAAAGATCCAAATCAATCAATTCGTTATGGGGTTATGTCATTCCACTTTATGGATCATTTTAAGAAAGGATCTTGGCTTAAAAGCTTTCAAGATTCAATTTGTGCAGGCATTAAAGCCAAACGACCATCGTATGCGCCGCCAATTCGCCAAATGGGCTGAAGCACAAATTGATATTGATGTTGAATTTCCAGTCAAAATTTGGTTCTCCGATGAAGCCCATTTTTGGTTGAATCGGTACGTAAATTAGCAGATTGTCGCATTTGGGGTGAGGATAATCCACAAGCTTTTGTCGAAACGCCATTACATCCACAGAAAATTACTGTTTGGTGCGCTTTATGGGCTGGCGGAGCCATTGGTCCATATGTCTTCAAAAACGATGATGGTCAGAATGTTACTGTCAATAGTGAGCGGTATAGGGACATGCTTAGGACATGCTTAGACATTTTTTCGTACCTCGATTAGCTGGCATTAATCTTGCTGATATGTGAGTCCAACAGGACAATTAATTGGCCACCAAGATCGTGTGATTTAACCCCATTAGATTATTTTCTTTGGGGTTATTTAAAGTCACTTGTCTACGTCGATAAACCAGAGACAATTGAACACCTGGAAATCAACAATCGAAGAGTTATTGGCGAAATACGGCCGCGAATGGTGCGAAAAGTTTGTGAAAATTGTTGTTCCAGATTGGGCCTTGTACGCGCCAGCCGTACTTGTGTAACTCTATAAAAAACACCCTTTATAATATTGGAAACTTTTAATAATTAAATTGGTAAGTTGGTTACAATTAGTGGCGGTTTATATATAAAATTTGTCAAGATCAGAGATCTGATGAAGATCTGCGATATTGTACATGAAAAAAGATCTCAGCGACTGCGCTGGCTCGATTACGTTCCTCGTGCTAATCTCTTAAAGGAGAGCCACCATATCATAGGCGCAGAGGTTGTTGTAGGCGACGATGGCTTCACGGAGTAGAAAACGACTTGGCCTCTTAATATTGTCTAAGACAGTATGAACACTAAGGTCAGGATCGAAATCGTTGGAGCCAAATAGCTGAATTCATTAGTGTTAGCCGACTTTTGAGTTGTATAATTCTTGAGTTTATCTTGAATCGAGTTTTATTCTTCCTCGATTTCTATAATGTTATTATTCTATAAAATATGTGATTTCGTTTGGTTTTCATACATTGCGTAATCCCTAGAATTCGAACAAGAATAGGCTGCGGAATATTCTGACACTGGATTTTATTGAGATGTTCTAATCGTAATATTCAATGTCGACTCATATTGTTGGTGGTTGATTGACACAAAATTTATGAGACAAAATATTGTCCTGCAGTGTTGGTTTGACATCTAACTGTATAGATGCCAAATAACGACAACCAAATTATTTTGACGTTATACGGAAGTGTTAATCTTTTCTAAAAGGTGAATTCGTTCATCAGAAATATTCCAAAAACACCCATTGAAAATTGATCAAACTGACTGGCCTGATTATTCTCAGAAATACGTAATTATGTCCAAAGCAAAGTTGTCAATTTTTGAACTGTCTTCTTTCTTACACATCGTCATGCCAGTGTTACTTGGTTTAAGGGACACTAAACGAGACAAAAAATTCCTTTTGTTATTATAATATTTTATTTGTTTTTATTGTTTTGGTAAGTGTTGACCAGGATTTCGCTTGTGGTATTACATTTAAAAAACTAATTTAATAATTCAATAATTGTCTTACAATCCATTATTAGGTTTTACCAATGCCTCATAATGGAATATTCACCCAATTTATGCAGCATAGTTGACATGACTCAACTTGTAAGTACATAATTTGTTACTAAGATTCAAGTTGGTGTAACAATGAATGTTAAACTACTGTTATATTATAATTGTTCAGGTTAGACAAATGCAGCACGGTGCTTTTTGTATGGCAATAATAAGTTAGTCGTTTATCACCATCTACCTCATAAAATAGTAAAACAACAAATTTACGATTTTCCCCATATTCAATCACCAAATAATAGTTTAACTTTAAATAAATTACAAAACTAAATATTACAATTTTTTTTATTGGAGTATTAACACAAATCCAAAAATGTGTCTTAATATAGTCACAAATCAAAAGACGTGTCATGTGGTATTCGTTAAGGACGATGTGATATTCGGAGAAGAAATTTGATGAATCAGGTCGACTATTCGATTATTATAACGTACTGGAGTTCTGGTGCCAGATTAAAGTAAAGGGTCCGCGTTATACAATATCATACACATGTCGTCATTCCAGTGCTGACTTGGCTTATCTCCAAAATCGTATTTTTTTGAGTTATAGGTACCCAGTATAGGAAGTGATTAGAGATTCACTAATGATTCGTCAAACACAGTCATGCAAGACACGTCTATAGAATTTTATCAAAAAGCGGGACTCGTTTTCGTGCGTGACATGTCTGAGATGAATATTACATCACAAGACATCATTTACAGTGATATGACAGTCATAGACGAAACATATGTGACTTTATCTCAGACGAATGAAATTTTATGCTAATACTTATATTATGCTAATCGATACAATGGCAATACTTCTGAAAATCAAAAAAATTTTTGCAGTTATTTTAAAGTAATCGACCAAATAGTAATCGCTGTCTATAAGGTTTCGTACCGATATCATATATCTTGGATAATTCCAAGCCGTTTTATTTGAGTTTAATATATATTACTCTAACGTCACAAAATACCAATCTGACTTCATTTGATCCTATCAGATTGGTACTGGTACACAAACTATCACGACAGACCCCGCGGCAAGTTAGCTAATTTCGTCGCAATCCGAGCTTAAACTATCGTTAATCGACCACCTTGATATTATAAACTATACACCATTTTTATCTGTGGCACAATAAGAAATTCAACAAGATTGCCGTGGTCATCAGCACTGCTACCGTAACGTACAGCCAAGCCACACGAGTTCAATTTGAAACTTTTTGCTACTCCAAAGTTTAAGTATTAAGTTTTTCTGAAATATCGACATGAACTTTGTATACAGAGGACATAATTGCTGTAGTAAATGTTTTATCCGCTACAAAGTTTGATTATGTTTAATTTAACCACAATCTTGACATGAAAACTTTAGAGTTTAGATTATTATGCACAATCGAGGTTCAACTATATGCTATGATTGAAACATGTGGTTTATGTTTGTTATCAGAAAGAATGTATTTCATATTTTTTCTTAAATATTTTCTATTTTACATTCCTTTCCAAGTATAGTATTCAACGTACATTTTTGGTATGAAATGTATTATTTGTATTTTGGATAAAATTAGAATTCCACCTCATATATACATATAAGCGATGATGAAATTGATCAATACGGCGGTCCAATTGTTTAACTATCATAAGTCAATGAATGAATCATATGTGAATAATATATGGATGCATAATATAATGAATATACAAAATAGTGCATCGCCGATCATTTCATTTTGAATAAACATCTGCATGGTCTACATTTTTTGTATTCAAATATGTATGAGATTTATAGTTTGATATTTTACGTTGTTAATTTAAAAATAATAATATGAAATTTAAAAGAAAACATTATTGGTGAAATGGATGTTCTTTGTTAACACAATAACTGAGACCTGCGAGAAAATAAAACAAATTTTGTATCATTTTAAAATTAACTTTTTAGCAAAGAAAAAATTTACAAAAATCATCTATAATTTTATTTTTAGACCGCAATTTTTAAGATATACACAAAAATTGTGCGAGTGGAAAAACTGTGCTGTGCGAAGATTCAACTCAGACTTATCTATACCTATATTGTAATAATTATTTATGTACTATACATATTATATTTGTTCAAATTTACTTATTTCTTTTCTAGAGATTCATCTTAACAACAACAATTTTTGTTTTTGGCAAAATAAACTACCATTAACCCATTAATACGAATTACAAATATTCAAAGTTATTATTCGTCTACGAATATCTTCCTGTTAACAAATTGATATTTTTGCTAATTAACTCGAACTATATTATTTGGTGCTGTTTGTGTTGTACATATTATGTACATACATATCTGTAAGATGATTAACAAACAAAATCAATATGTGGCAAATTGTAAGTGTAAATTTAAAACTTAGATATATTGGTTTGTTTCTTAACGAATTAGCATACCATTCTTATAAAAAATAAGATACATAATATATAATGATTCATTCACTTTACGCTTTAACTATAATAATAATCATCTACAATACTATACACGATAGCTATACATATAATACTAAAATTATAGTGTTTAATTAAAATTGATAAGTAAAAAAAAATAAAAATGTACTGTTCAAGTATTAATTTATTTATGTGCCATATGTAAGATGGTGATTAGTCATTCAAGTTTAAAACTATAAATTAACAAAAAATGAATTTGTATTAAAGGGTAAAACAAATTTAACATGACTAAAAAAAAGTATTATATTTTACATCAGCTGAAAGATTTAATAGAATTACACAGTATGCGTTTGTGATTTGATGGCAATATTGAGACAAATTTTACTCACTTAGCATAAACCTGCGTAGCCTAAAATTTTGTATATGTTATTTCCGGTGACAACATTTTGTATTAAAAGAGCAAAATGAATAAGAATTAAGAAAACGAAATAGAAGTATCAGATCTGCCTATGTAAATGGCTGACGGTTTCGATTATAGTTTTTGATCCAACAAACAATTTTTCTTTAATAAGTATGTACATAATTTCAACTTCTGTAGCGACGTCTGCTCGTTTGTGTTTATGGGTTGTATACCGAGCTGAACTTACAGCTCCTAGTGTTCCTAGAGGATTGCTATAGTATCTCATTTTAGACACCCATTTAATTTTATCACCAATTTTAGCACCTTAAGAAATTATCAACGAAATCCAGTAGTGCTTAGGAACTAATAAAATTCAAACGAATTTTATTTGCACAGAAGAAAAATGTTTGTCTCCTAAAAATATTATTAAATTTATTATTATTTAAGGCAAATTTCCGATCTAGGAAAAATAAAATCTGATACTCTATTAATGCAGGCGTTTAAACCCTTGTATTTTCAGGTTTTACCTGATCCAATATTTATTACATTCCTCTAATAACTCCAATTTTGAAATTAAATGTTTGCTAATCGAAAATTGCTAATCATAATTGTTTTAGTTAAAAAACCATTTTTTGGAATTAATTAATTAATTTTAGCTATTTTTTAAGCTGATGTTTTAGTTAAGCAATATTTTCCTGCTCTAAAATACTTATCTTGTTGGTATAATTCACACTACATTCCTGCTAGTAAATTTAGAATTGATTACCAGCCAAAATCGTTTAAGTGCTGGTAAATTAATATTGAGCCAATGCAAAATATAAATTTGGATATAATATTGACATTTTAGGTCAATATTGATAAATTATTTGTTTAAGTATGTATATCTTCTTTTATTATATAAACATATGAAACCAAACACATACACAACTTTCACTGCACTTATATGGTGTCTAAACAAGTGACAATCAAATATAAACAAACATTACGTATTATGTTTGGTCATTCACAAAATCATTTAAGTACAAAAACAGAAACAAATTCTAATCCACCGATCACAATTGTAATAGTTTAATTTAAACTTAGTAGGTACGTTTTATAAAATCTTATTGTTTTTATTTTTACCAAAGAAAAAAAATTAACTATATACGAGTACATACTTAAGTACAATAATAAAATCTTTTAATCAACTTACCCAATTTTTAAAAAATATTAATTTCCGTTTCTGAGTGAAAATTTTTCCAATTAATTTATAAACAAAACAGACAACAAATTCGTTTTATATTTTTTTTTATTTATTTATTTTTATTAATTATTTTATAATTCAAAACAGCAAACTTTTAAACGTTAAAATCACAACACTATATATAACAATAATAATACTTAGATTACTTTTACTAATAATATAATTAATATTATTTATTTTATTTCCACAAAAATGTTTATCACTAATATTTAAAAAAAATTTAAAAAATCTTAAATATAAGATAATTCGCCTACACACAACTCGATTACATGTATGAAAAATAATTTAAATAGGTTAGTTAATTTTAATAATGTTTATAATTAAAAACAAAAAAAATTATGCGTTTATTTCATGAACATTTATTTAATTTTTTTTAAAGTAAATCGAAAGGCAATATATACGATTTAAACATTTTGACTTGTGTTAGAAAACTGAAGAGGCATTCGCTTATAAATTTTTATATTTTGTTGTAAACATAAAATAAAAAAAAATAGAATGCGACTATCGTAATGTGTATAGTGTAATATCGTATTATTTTTATTATTATACCGAAAAATACAGTTGAACATCGAAAGCTGAGTGCATTAATTAGCTGATATTGTGAGTTGTTATACGGGGGGTATGAATTTGATATGTATGTACATTTATTTATAAATAATATGTATGCACATACATGTGTATATTATCCCGAAATAACTAAGCAATAGTATAATGATTTGATTCAAATTAATTAATAATCTTAATGACCTACAGGCAGGACCGAATCACAGTATGCCTCAAAGAAACCCGGCCCCTAGGACCCGTTTCAGTGGAGGGCTCTAATTTATTAACTAATTTATTGATTTTTTGAAATATTTACATAAAAATTACGTCTGCTACTAATCATAAAGATGTATACGTACTTATGATTCAGACGCGGGTGATCTCGTGGCATAACATGTTAAAAAAAAAATTACATTTAGAAATTTCGACATAACTGTAATATTAACGGTCATGAAAGTCTCCAGTACTTTTCCAATTTTAGCAATATTTAGATAAACTTAACAATAGATTTTTGGAATATTTTACAAATTTTGAATTTTTATTCGAAATTAAGATGATTTCGGATGTTCCTCAAACTATAAAAAACTTTAACAAAATTTTGGAGATTTTACAAATTTCCGTAAATTTTCACTTCGATTTCATCAAAATTTCAAATATTTATCGAAATATATAAAATTCCAGGAAATTTAGGAAAATTTTCGAACTTTCAATTTTAAAAATGTATTGTGCGCCGATCATTTGAATCTTACAATGTTTTTCAACTAAGCAGAATCTAAATTTTGTAAAGTGTATTAAATTTTAGAATAATTTCCAGAATTTTAATTTTTACAATTTTTATAATATGTCTTGTCTTGTCTATAAATTAAAATTGAGTACATATTTTAAAAATTGCTTTAACAAAGACTTTGTGATTTGACATTTTTAGAAGGACCAATTTTTATCAAGGTTGCTATATGCCAACAGTCTTAGGACTGCTGTTAAAGATTTTATTCCACATCTAAGTTAAGATTAACTAACTGCCTGTAGGCTGTAGTCAGTCGACATATGATGAATTATAGCTGTATACCACGTTCATTGGAAAGGTGCGAAACGAGTTATGCTTTCAAAAAATGTTTTAATTTCTTATTCTAATGAGCTAATCATAGGGGCGACACACAATAGTTTCAATTTTAATAAAGTTGAAAAGTACATTGATAAAATACATGTCTTAATTGCAAAATTTTGAAAGCCGTAACTATAATCTTCGAATTTAGTTATAAACTTTCAAAAGAACTAGCAAGCCTGAAGTTTTAATTCATTTTGTCATGAAATATTAGAGATGCGTCAAGGATTCAACCCACTTCATTTTAAATAAAAGGTTAAAGCTTCGTTAATATGAAAATTTTTCCTAATTCCGAAAAAATTAAGTAAAATCTTTGAGTATATATAAATAGAGAAATCATGCGCAATTACAATGTTACCTCAATAGATAGCGTTACATATACGATTTTGAATGTTTTTCTAATTTTTTGTGCATAGTATATTTAGGTTGCAATGTATCGAACTATACAGTAAGATTTTTCGCTGAAATATTTTGTTTTGAGTAATTAGTATCATTTGAACTTTATTTCTTTTCGCTCTTACAACAAAAACAACAACAAAGCAATTTAAAAACTAAGGTAGACGAAGTAGATTTTGGGTTTTTATCACACAGATAGGACCCGTGTGTATGTGCGATATTTGTTTTACATAGCGTTTTGTTGTTGTACAAAATACTTGCATCAGTGAGAGTGTCATGTATTTTGATTTTAAAGTCTTTGGAAATTTAACTTCGGAACTATCTAGGATTTTCGAAATATACTTTTAAATGTACGTTCTTGTAGAAAAATAAAACAAGTAGTTAATTAAATGAAGTTTGTAAGTGAAACGATTTCACGCATATTCCAATGTTTAAAGGTTTTTCAGAACAAATTGAATGAAGCTTTTATAAATTAACAGAAACGTTTTCCAAATAAAACGAAACCATTTATAAATAGAATGAAATCTTTTTAAATTGGAATGAAATTTTTTTCAATTAGAATGATACTAATTACAAATCCAATGAAACCTTTTATATTAAGTTGATCGCCTTGGAATCTAACAGTTGAAATTTATGAAGGATACCTAATCTGTAATAAACAGTAACATACCTGTTTTCAATAATTTAAAATTCGACAAAATTAATTTTTAATTGGTATTAACAATACAAGATTAATCCTTATCGATCTGATAGGACGACTCATTTTTTCATTTGTTATTTCGCTATTTGCAGATTTTCAGTTGTTGATGTTTTTTACCATAAAAAATGTATAAAACCCAAGACATTTTTCGTAATGAAAAACACAATAAAACTGTTGTCTATTGTAATTTTGGTTGACTCAATGAACTGTTTACACAATGCAAGAGACAATTTTCAAAAATTTTCGGCAAAACGAGCTAACTACCGATAGAGATAAAATTCAGCAAGAATGATGAAAACGGGATTCTAAAATAATTTTTACATACAGTTCTGGAATATGGCCAATTAGAAAGGAACTTTGTTATTTCTTAGTCAATTGGTGATATTCCAAACGTCATATATACAAATTATATTATTTAATTATTATAATCCCAATTTCATTGTACATGATGAATTTCATCATAATCGGGTAAGAAATTACCAAGTTCCTTCATAATAAACACTTCGACCTATTGCAAAAATTATCTATAAAACCGTACCGACCGGTAAAGGTTAAACATAAAGGTTCATTATGATACTCGAAGAGGCCGTAGATGGCACTGAATTCACACTAGCCATTACAACTATCACCCAAATTCTGTTCTCTCGTTGAACCCAATAAATTTATAGCCATTGCTTTTATTTTTAAAAAGGCTTGTTCAATTGGGTTCAACGTTCAATTTGGAAGAGTACGGCGGTAGGAACCGTAAACCGTTTCCTGAGGTTTCTATTATATCCTTGATCTGCGCAGTTTGGTGGATTTGTGCGTCATCCATTACAAAATTTAACTCAATTCATTAATTTTGCAGCGAGTTCTTCAATAAATTTGCAAAATTTACTTGAATTAGAGTTTGAATTATAGAGGTAAAGTTTGATTTATTTTGGAATGGATAATGCCCAAATCTATAAAACTATTCATGAATAAAATAAAAAAAAAATATAAACTATTCATGAATAAAATAAAAACCTCAGGAAGTCATTTAAGGTATCTACCACCGTACTCATTCGTGTTCTGAATATGAACATTTTCGGTTTATTTTAAATATTTTGTGGTGAGATGAATTCTCAAAATTTGTATCCAAATTTTATTAAAATTTGGCATATATTTTTTTGGATTTTACATAATTTTTTTAATAAAATCAAAATTAATTCCTTGTAAATATTTCGATTGATAAAATCTGTGCAGATCTCAGAACAAAGTTTTACTACATACAGTGCCAAAAGTTCCATCATTCTAATCTTCACCAAAATTAGTGTTGTTCATTATATTTATAACATATTTGAGGCTTAAACTCTTACAGTTTTGTGTATTTAATTATGTTTGTTAAATACAAAATTTGTTATAGAACCAGCGTAATTTACTCAAATATTCCTAATCAAATTTTGGTTTCGAAGCAACGCAAACGCACACCTTAGACGGAATAAAAATTCGGTACATAATAAAAAAACTGAAAAGAAAAACAAAATTTAAAAAACAAAAGATAAAAAATTTGTTTGTATGTTTGTAAGGTTATATTGCTTTTGTTTTTCTCGTTAAAGTCTATGTCCAATTCTATAGTCGATTGCTGCGCTTTACATTTTAAGCGAGGTAACATTGTAACTTCTATTTTGTTTTGGTAATCACTCTATATATAAATACACAAAGGTAAAATCCAGAATTTTCAAAATTCATTTTCGAGCATTCAGATTTTTTTTTTAATTTTATTGATTCAATGAATTCAAGATACGTATACTTATAATTAAGACGTGGTTGATTTATGACTTATTATAGATCACAAGATTTAAAAAAATCAATACATATTTAAGTAAATTTTGAAAATCAAAAATTGAGATCAAATTTGACGTTTACAATTCTGAATTTAACTTGGTTTTGAAAAAATAAAATTCTTGAAATTTACCAATTCCAGCAGTTTTTAAATTTTTAAATTAAATTCTAAATTTGAAAAATTACGAAACCGAATTTGCTATATGCGAATTTCACAAATTTAGAAAAATTTAACTGTTATTAATTGTGGGGTAGTTTTCAATTTTCAATCGAAGTTCAGAAAATTTATTATAAGAAATTCAGAGTTCTCGAGTTATAATGAAAAATAGCACATTGGTTAAAGCTGTGACGTTCGAAAGCTATTGTGTTAGAATCCCAATAAAGTAACACATGTTCACAAAATTTGCTACGGCATATCCCTTAGAACATAGAACCCATGTAGAAATTATAGAAAAACTTAGGTTGTACTTCAAGCACAAAAATCCATCAAAATTAATAGCCAACAGATTGAAACATATCAATATTAAACAATTTTTAGACGAAGTTGAAATACACTTATTATGAAGAACATAGGATCTCTTAACATATAAACTGACGACTCTAAAAGACGGACATAATACCGTTTAGTCCTTGTATTACATTATATAACTCATTTGTCCGATAGTGTAATATAGATATGTTGCAAAATTTCTGTGTTGTAGTATTTTTATTTCCATGAAATAGAACGTAAGAGAAACAAGTACATTTATGTAAATGTTCTTCATGAATAAAAATAAAGTAGACAGAGTCAAATAAACATTATCATTTTCAAAAAAAAGATGAACTGTTTCTCGTATTTTTCAATAAAAAAAGATGAACGGGCTCGTTTTTTCCATTATTTTGTTATTTTTCGTAAAGTTTGCAACCAACTTGAGATTTTTTTTTTATATAACATAGCAGAGCTAGTTGTCCACACGTATTATTTTTTTCTATTTATAAACATATAGCTAATAGCTAGCTATATTCTTCTATTTACATATTTGATTTAGTTGGTCAATAGTTAGCCTCATGAAGGTATATGTTTGACAGCTGCGAAACAAGCAAATTGTCAGAAAATTACAACTGGAGAATGCAACGTTTGGTAACTATTGGTTAATTTTGGTAACTATATGATGAACAATATGACTCATAGTACAATATATCAAAACGATTTGTAGTATTTCTAATGTCGTATTTTTATGTCAAAATATATTGTTGCATTACTACGATCTAGAAATGAGCTAATGTAATGCAGGCCTGAAAAAAGAGGAATAACAATATATTTTCCAGGTTCTATAAACAAATGAATTACAGGAACAATGAACGATAGATAACCAAAGACAATTAATTAATCAAAATTTAGAACTAATTGACAATAATAATGAATATCTGATATCAAATATGAACAAACAAATTAATAATAACTTTACAATTTTAGAATATAGAAAACATATCCAAAATATTATATTAGATAAACCTCTTAAAAATTAATAATGATTGATATTAAAATGAAAATTAATGATATCGATCTACATGCGATCTACAAGATAACATCTTATTTAATAATTTAAATACATATAATACATTCATAGTTATTAAATAATAATGAAATATGTAGTTGATTACAGAATAGACGTTAATAAAACAAAAAAAAATAAATAAAAATTGGATTTTCGAAGACAATCACAAATAAACTCACATTTTTAGCTAAAATACCTTACGAGATGATTAAACAAACAAAGAAAAGAATAAACAAAAAATTGATCTTGCCATTTCCAAGTTTAAATGATTGTAAACTAATAAATTAAAAACATACGAAAACATTTGTAATCAATAATCAAACGTTTTATAATAGTATTAAGGAAACCAAAAACTTCATAAAATATTTACACAAACAGGAACAAGCATAATAATAATAATAATAATTTTAATAATTTATAAATGTTACAAAAGAAACAATGTAAAAGTAAAAATCAAAAATCAGAATTCAGGAAAATTCGATCTCTAACGAAGACGAAAGGAGTTACATTTAACTACACGTTCGAAAATTGAGCATGATGAAAATCAAAACCTCACGAAATAATTTTATTTTAAATGTTATGTTCAAGAATTTTTCACACAGAAGAGGCAAATTATAGAACGAAAATAAATATAAAATATCAAATAAAATTCAAATTATAAAATTAATAAAGTTAGCACGGAAATTATAAGTATGTAGTTAGTTTCAAATATATTTAAAATACTGATCTTAACAATAATAAATAAATTTTAACTTAATTATAATAAATTAATTTTAACATTTAATTGTAATTCTGACTAAAATAATAATTATAATTCAAGAAAATAAAAGATGGACTGCAAAGAGATCAATCAAAGTCAACAAATAGATCGTAACATTTAGTTTGCGTAAATTTATTGTGTATAATAATAAAAGTTAAATAAATACATTTTTTTATCAGTTCTTAAAAATTGAAACAAGATAACGCAGGCACTTTTACTGTGTGCTTTGGTACGTGATTTTTAGTGGTTTTGAGCCAAAGGATTAATTATTCATTTTTAATCTATCAGCATATACACATCGAACCCTTATTTCTGGAAAGAATAGAGTGGCGAATACGAAATACATACTTAGATATATTTATATATATACTTCTTTGAAAATTCATTTTCTTTTTTACATATCCTTTAAAACTACACAATTTACTCTTAAAACTTTTTTAATAGGTACATACTGAAAAGCTATACAAAACCCGTATTAAAACTAGATACAATTCATGATATTTTTATTAAATGCATCCCAAAATAGGAAATTAAACAATTCAATCAATTGTGACTTAACTCGAAAAAATGTAAAATTGATGCTTACCAATGGTGCTTCAAATGATTAATATATCCTAAATTATTCAACGATCGCTTGCTGTTTTTTGTCCATTTTCTGAATTTCACTCGCCTTGTATTTTGAGTCAATGGCTTCATAAAACATATAAAACCAGTTTCAATGGTGAGCAGTTCTGTGTATAATTCATGTGGCTTATTTTCAATTATACGTGCACATTCGTGAAGCAACCAATTAAAACTCTTTGGTAATTCCCTTTCCATTTTCTCGTAGTTTTGACCAAAATTTTTACCTGTGTGGCAATTTCGTCGCCAATAGTGAAAATTGGGTATAAAAAATTCGATTCCCTCATCTGCATCATTCCAATCATCATCACTTAATTCATCTTCGCTTTGATTATCAAACATTTTTACATTTGATTCTAAATCACGATTTGGTTGCAGTTCATCGATTGTTTGACGAGTATTTTCAAAAACAAATTCTGGTTCTGTATCAAAATCACTAGTTTCTTCCAATTGTTCCGTTTCCGAATCAGACAGATTACGTTCAACAGGCTCGTACGTAAATTCATAATTATTCTCATTTACTAAGAATTTCGCATTTTCAGCTGCTAATTTTACCTCCACTTTTTCATCATTTGAAATAGTATCACGATTTAAAGCTAATTGTATTTCATTTTCGATCAATCGATCAAGACTCAATTTTTGCTTTCTTTTGTTAATGACTTCAATCCAACCAATTTTGCTATTAAATTTTCGTAAAATATCTTCAGCCCCACGATGGAAAATATGTTTCGATACATTTTTATTCATGTTGATAATTTTTCTTTTGATTTTACGGAATTTTAAGGAAATCCCATAGTTCTCGTGAAGATTACGGCGCAACAAATTTTTTTTGAGATAAACATCAAATTCGGATTGTTGAAAATTTTCTTCCAACAATTTTGGTGCATCACTTTTATAGTTTTTTAAAAGCTGAGAAAGATATTCTGAGTTTGGAGTTAGAGACGGAGGAAACTTACATAATTTGTGATTTATTTTTTTATCTTCATTTACCTGATGAATATCTGCTATTTTAAGCATAGCTTCGAACAGTGGTTCTATTACTTTTGATGGATTAACCGGTTTTTGAACTGTCTCCATTGAAATATCTGTTAGGATCGAATTTAAGTGATTTATATACAAATGGGAATGACTTCCTAAAGTTGTGCCAGTAGACATCTTTGTTGGAAAATGATAGTCGCTGAGAACTACTTTACGTAACTGTACAAAATGCATCCATTTTCGAAAGTTAAATAATTTTTGTTTCCCGATTTTATAATTGACTTTTTCGGCAGAGTCCGATAATAATTCCTCGGTTGTTCCGTTCAAACCAAAAATTAATTTTAGAATAAAAATAATATACGCCATGGCTCGACCCTCATAATTTGGTACAATTTCCGTATTAAACGATTGAGTTTTGTCCATTACCGGTGGATGTAATCTAATCAGCCGCTCGGAATATTTGAAAACGGTATCGGGAAGCCCCAGTTCAATTACATATCGACGACATAATTGTATAAAATCAGGTCTACGCAGCGTTTCAATGTTAATAAATTGCAACATGTTCAAAGTATTCAATCTTAATCGATAATGTGACAACGCTGCTATTTGGCCCATCTGTTCAACCATTCTACGTGATAGTTTATAATTTTTCGGAAAAAAACGTTCAATGTGCATAAAGGACAAGTGGCCTTCACGAAACCAGCGTAGCATATCGCCTAATTGAATTTTATCATTTACCATGTTTAGAGCTATGTACATTAAGGAAACTAAAATTCTTGAACTGGTATGCTGAATCCTATTTTTGTATGGAATATCTCGTACCAATATTTTGTGGCATTTGGGTCGTCTATCTTCACGTTCATGAACTTTGATATGTTTTTTCGGCATTTTTTTTTTCAAAAGTCTGCGCGCATTCCTTGTAAAATGTATCGGAATGGAAGCTGGTTTTGATGAAGAACCCATTGTACTACATATTGTACTATTATATTCTGACTCTATAATTTGTTTCTGACGCTTTCGCCGCGACTTTGCACTGCTAAGGCTGGCAGATGCTCTACGTTTTGATTTGTTTCTTTGCGAACATTTCTTGTCGTACATGATAATTGCGTCCCTAAAAAATAAAAATACTATGTAGAAAAATTGTAGTTATTAATAATTATAGAAATGCTACTGTGACGTAACTGCTCTATCGAATAGCAAAACAGAATTCCAAATAAATATTTTCTAGTTTAAACGTACCATCACCTAAATAGCAATTATACCATTAGAAAAACTCATTACCTAATTGAAAATTTATTTTGAATCTAAATTATGAAGTTGAAAATAAAATTTGAGTTGAGAGAAAACATGAAATGAAAGTGGAAACCCTAATTAAAGTCACAAAGTATAGTCGAATTAGTGATCTAAGTGAAATTAAGAGCGCGTTTAAAAAATGCGTATCAAAAATTGTTGATAAATACAAGTTTAGAGTAGTAATTTTTTTTAAACAATATTAAATAGGCATATATAATTTGAACTAGATAGAGTTTTGATTTATGACTTGATCCAACTGGAATATGAATTGAAATTTTGAATTCAACTAAAATTAATACTTCAAGATGCATCTTTTTGAGTAAAATTAAGTTTAAATTGAAACATAGAATAGATTTCTAACTTGGGTTACTTTGAAATACAATTTTGTGAATACATACAATTTAAATTATAAATTGAGATAGAATTCCAAAAATAGAGGAATTTAAAACATTACCTTTTACAAATGTTCAATTTTTTTAATAATTCTATAATCTTACATAATGTTAAATTATGAAATAAAAATTCTAGTTTTAGAGCGAAAAATAAAAAAATGGTATACATACTATTAGTTTTAAATTTAGGAAATTCCAAAAATTTTGAAATTTTTCGCTTTTATTCATAATTGTGGTTTTTTTGTTTTGCAACTTTCGTTGTTTGAATTAAAAAGCCTCTGAAAGGCACATTTTTTAAACTAACCAAAATTTGATATACATCGTACTTCAATTTTTAATTTTATTTAATTTATATTGTCTATTTGATGACGAGTTTATTTAATCAATAAATAATTCATTGAAAATAAACGAGTTGGTGATAATTTACCAACTTTTTCGTGATCCTATAATATTACAAAATCATGTGAAGTTGATCAAATCTTGAAGTTATGAATTTACGACACATAATATCTATTAAACGTTTGATTGGCTCAGTAAGCTGTACAAATTGTGAAAATTTAAAAAAAAACGATTTCTACTTTCCAGTACTAGTATAAGGAATTCTGGAGTTTTTAAATTTATCGTAGCTTCTTAAATTCTATTTTATTTTCTATTTCATTTTAAATTTTAAAGCCTTAATAAATCAAAATCAAACCAAGAATTATTATGGTTATTAAATTTGCACATGTTTATTCGGTGCAAATATGTATAAACACCAATCGCAATATTGTTTTTGTGTAATAAATTTGCGCAAACATAAAAGCTGCACGGCATAAAAGGGCTAACGCAAATCAGAATTTTAGTTTTGGTAACTACCGCTTTTGAGTTGATTTTTCTTAATTTTTTATTAACATTGTCAACACAAAACAAAAATTTTAGCTGCTGCTTTGGAACAAATTTAACTCAGTTAAAACTTACAAATCTTTTTTACCTAAGCAAAACACCTACGTTCCATTGAGCTTAAAACATTTTTCTAAATTTTATTTGCGCAAAAATGTAACGAGAAAATCAGTATTACTTGTTTTACAATTAAGTTTCAATCCAATGACTCTAAATCGTAAAATATAAAAATATTTCAAATTTGTTTGAAAGCGTTCTAGGTGTCATACTACAGCCGATGTGAAATATAATTGTTGATATGCTGTTACGTACATGGGTCACATTGAGGTTAACGAGATATTTTAATTTTTGTGCTAAATATGGGAAAACAACGAAACTCATGGACAGAATCAGAGATCTTTGAATTTGGGCTGTTTTACCATATTAAAAAATATGCTTCAAATCTTATTCATTTAACCGGTTGATTGTTTATCTTGTTTTCAGTTTATTTATTGTTTTCCTATTAAGTAATTAAACATATTTAGAAAGGATTTGTACGTTTGGAACGCAGTGCATAATTGGATATTTTGTCATATACTTCACACCGATAATTGTATCAACAATTTTGAATCACTAAATCGTATTGAAAATAAATTTTCCGTTCTTCTAAATCTGCACCTTCAATTGTAGTTTGGGTTTCTTAGGTCTGGCTGGGCAAAATTATTAATGCATTTACTAAATTTAAATGAGAAAATTTTAAACGTTTTAGAGCAATTTTTATAATTAAAAATACAGAACCAACTTCGTATTTTGACTTTGTTATCTGGTTAATGGTTAATCAACTAATATTCAAACTTGCCAATTCATTAGGGTCTAATTTGGTTAACTTTTTCACATAGAACCTTCTAAGTAAAACGTAAAAAGTTTTCCCAAGCGTCACTAGTTCTATAGGTTGTATTGAAAATATTTTCACCTTAAAACTTGGTAACTACATGTTAACTTGTTATACTTGAACCAAACTATTGATAATAGGTATGAAATTGCTAATAAAACTATACATTTAAAGCCTATTATTTCAAAGGCCGTGTACCAAATAGAAACACTGAATAATTCAACATCATACTTATTTTTATATGCAAGCGGGAGTCGTGGTAATTCATTTTTCGATTTGCTAAAGAAAGCCACTTCAGCTTTTCTTAAATATTCAGTCCACAATTGGAGTGCTGTTAACTTAACTTCTTCTTTGGCCCCTAAATCTATTAATTGATTTATCAGTCCCACGAGTATATAATTGTATTCCTCCCAAGTAGTCAACTCGATATTTTCTAAATAGAAATAAGAATTATAAATTTAGACACGTTTCAATAAACGAATAATCCAAAAAGCACCTTTATCAGTTTCATCCTTAAGTACCGTTTTATTAAGAATTCGGCCATCAGTTTCAATCTCCAAGTCAACATAATTTTGTGATTGAGTACAACACGACGTACAAAATAAGTATCCATCTTTTTCTTCGTAAATTTCACACCCACATACGTCGCAGGGTTTCATTTTTTACCTAATTTGAAATACTTTTTTCTTTTATATGGTCAGAATAGTCGCACAGTCCCATTCCCATATAACTAGAGAAGAAGAAATATGAGAAATTACTCAAAGAGTCGAAGCAATTTTTTGACATTTGTCAAAAAAAATTTAACGAAAATGTGTCTGAGATAGTATCTTTATATATTTATTCATACATGCTCGTATATATCTCGTATGTATATATAAATAGGGATAAAAAGGTGACGTTTGTAAATTTATGCGATTTGTTTCAGAACAAAAAATTATTTTTGACTTGACACATGGATAAATTGTTCAAATTCAAGTATATCTGTTGATTGTATAATTTCACAGTCATTTACCCGGGGTCTACACTATGCAAATATGCTGATATTTTCTCTCATGAAATTAAATTTACCAATGTATGTGTAAGTATCCCGGGGTCTACACTATGCAAATTTGCTGATATTTTCTCTCATGATAATTTATGTTTGTATGTGTTTTTTTCAATGTATTGTTAAATATTTGTTAAAAAATTATCATAACTGGGCATTTTACTCTCATGATAATTTCATCGAATGTCAAATAAAATTCGGTGAATACTGTCAGAAAATTAGTAGGTTTTTAAAATCGTGAATATTTTTTTTTATGCAGCTATGAAAAAAATGAAAACCATAGTGACATTTCGTGAAAATTTCATGATAATTTTTTCGTGAAATAGCCTCCTGATAATTTGCTGAGAATGTCAAAATATGTATAATATACCCGGGGTCTACACTATGCAAATATGCTGATATTTTCTCTCATGAAATTAAATTTACCAATGTATGTGTAAGTATATTATACATATTTTGACATTCTCAGCAAATTATCAGGAGGCTATTTCACGAAAAAATTATCATGAAATTTTCACGAAATGTCACTATGGTTTTCATTTTTTTCATAGCTGCATAAAAAAAAATATTCACGATTTTAAAAACCTACTAATTTTCTGACAGTATTCACCGAATTTTATTTGACATTCGATGAAATTATCATGAGAGTAAAATGCCCAGTTATGATAATTTTTTAACAAATATTTAACAATACATTGAAAAAAACACATACAAACATAAATTATCATGAGAGAAAATATCAGCAAATTTGCATAGTGTAGACCCCGGGTTACATATGACTGCGTCCGAGACCTTTCGTAATTATTTTCATACCGTAATTTTTGACATTTTATATTTACATAAAATGTTCTCCTTTGTTACAGTTTTCACTTCAAGACTTACACCCTTATTGTAATTTTCAGTGGAGTGGACATTTTACCTCCACTTCCAACTTCATAAGTTCCATTGGAGAGGAGATATTTTCGAAATTGTTCCCCCTGAAATTTTTTGCATTATAAGTTTTCGGTGGAAAATTTTTTTCATACAAATTTTCTTCCTCAGAAATAGGTACAAAAGAGTGACATATTTTTAAATAAACGTTTTTATTACTTCTTAAAACTTAATAGTATTAATTGTATACTATGCCACTATTTCTGATGTTAATTTACATGTTTATCGTTTGAGGGAGTGATCATTTTAATAATAGTCCCGTCAACACACATTCCGAAATTTGAAAGTTTTACGAATAATTCGAAATTCGACAACTCCACAGGAACTCATGATATGAATTCATTTTCCACTAGAATTTAGGTTCCAGTGATATCGGCTGGATATTGGAAGTTATGATAGGGGTTAATAGGGGTTAATATGAAAATGGTATGTATAGGCCTGCTAAAGTTTACTGCAATCGAGGAAGTCTGCACTTAGTATTCGGGTTTTTACTATAGCGAACATTTGATTAAATTGTCAAAAAGTACGATAGGTTACAAACAGTCATAAATATAAATAGAATAGTTTGAATTTACAAACACTATTTGGTATTTGCTTCGTTAAATTTTTCCCGCTGTTTTCATGTGAAATTTAACATTTTAGAAGTAAACAAAAATAATTTCGTAATCACCAACATTGTTTAAAGAAAACATTTTCCGTTTTTATTTTATTTGTGAAAAAATGTCGATAAAATCTTACGTAAATATAAAAAATAAATATGACCGATTAGTGGTGCTAATTGATATGGACTGTTTTTACTGTCAAGTTGAGCACAAATTAAAACCAGAATTAAAAGGCCGACCGATAGCTGTAGTCCAGTACAATGCATGGAAAGGTGGCGGGTAAGTGGACTGTGCAGAGTTGTATAACATATCTGGTTTCAAGCAATACTACATTATTTTATAGTATAATAGCGGTGAATTACGAGGCCCGAGCTAAAGGTGTCACTCGCCACATGAGGGGCGCGGAGGCAAAAGAACACTGTCCAGAAATTGAGTTAGTAACAGTGCCTGTAATGCGGGGAAAAGCTGACCTTACTAAATATCGAGAAGCGGGTAAAGAAGTTGCAGATGTCCTGCAAAAATATACGCCACTACTCGAGCGTGCCAGTGTCGATGAAGCTTACCTTGACATCACCGTAAACGTCGTGGAAACCATGAAACTAATGAATGATGGCCAATACCGGCTTGAACCCGATAAACTTTTAAACACCTATGCTATGGGGTTTGGAACGATCGGTGAATTTGTTCAAAATCTTTCGAAAATAGTCGATAATGATGATATACCCGATATCGAGGATGAAGATTATGAGGCCTACAAAAAAAGTGATATTAAATTATTGATTGCTGCGGCTATAGTTAATGAAATCCGAGCCAGCGTAAAATCGGTAACAGGGTATGAATGTTCGGCCGGAATTGCACACAACAAAATACTGGCAAAGCTGGCGTGCGGACTTAACAAACCAAATAAACAAACTTTATTACCACTGTCCAAAATTCCAGAACTCCTTGCCGAACTTCCGCTAAACAAAATTAAAGGATTGGGCGGAAAATTGGGAGAGTTTGTTGTTGAAAAATTGGATATAAAATTTGTAGGTGATCTCAAGAATTTTACTGAGCAGGAGTTACAAAACAAAATTGACGAAAAGAATGGGTCTTGGCTATACCTAATAGCTCGTGGTGTCGATATCGAATGTGTACAGCCGAAATTCTTATCAAAATCGATTGGATGCTCAAAAAATTTTCCAGGGCGTACTGCAATCCAAGGAATTCAAACACTAACCCATTGGTTGGGTGAGTTGTCCAGTGAATTAACCGATCGATTAGAAAAGGATGAGATTGAAAATAATAGACGTGGCAAGCAACTTGTTGTGGGCTTCACACAAACCTTGAATAAGGAGGATGTGTCCAGTTCAAGGGCGAATCCGCTTTTTACATATGATAGTGAGACGATTGCGCGGGACGCTCTGGATATTATAAAAAAGAACACAGTACAATTTTTTAAATCCGGAAGTGATACGATTTTGAACAATTCGATCAAACATTTGTCAATATCTGTAGGAAAGTTTGAGGATACTGGGGAACGTTCCAATCAAATTCAAATAATGTTCTCGAACCAAACGAAGCGAAAAGATCCGGAGACAAAGGAAAGTTTTGAGAAAATCGAGAATCCGCCAAATTCTAAAAAACAGAACAAACTTGAAGAACTTTTTACAAACCATCGAAAAATGAATGTGGGTGCAATTGAGATAGTTGAAAACCCTCCAACAGATACGAATAAGCCAAACTCAATAAAGGAAATGTTTAAAAATGCCAAAACAATTGTGCTTTCTGATGAGCAAATCAAGAAGAAGGAGGATGACATTTTGGCTATATTTAATTCGTTTGACGAGGAAACCTTAGATGTGGACCAACCTCTGATTAAAGCGAAAACTGTTGACAGGATCAATAACGAAATAGTAACGAAGTCCTCTTTTTTCCGGTCCTATATAAAAGAGATCGGCGATCCCGTTGAATCGCAGCCATTGACTGAAAGTCCAAAGTTTGAAACGGTTGAGCCAGAAGCTGGACCATCGACCTCAACCGATTACGAAAATACGTATATTGAATTTCAACGACCCACAAATTTAGAAGTGCTTAAACAAGTTTGCCCTCAGTGTAACATCAGCATTCCGGAATATGAATACCCATCTCATTTAGATTATCATTTCGCTTTGAAGTTAAGCCTGCAGCAACGTCTTGAATTTCGTACGGAATTAAAAGTTAAAACAGGAGCAACACCGCCACCAAATAAAAAAATAAAAACGTCGACTGCATCCGGTAATATAACACCGATCGGACGATTTTTAATTAAAAACGATGAAAATTCCACAAACACCAACAGTGAAAGCCCGAAAGAAAAATGTACAGAATGCGGAAAATTGATTGAGATTGAGAAAATGATTGAACATTCCGATTATCACGCCGCTAGAAAATTACAAAATGAATTGAATCAAACAGTATCAGTTTCTACCTCACCAAAACTTATTTTAGCTCAACCATCAGCAAAATTAAAAAAATCCAAACCAAATACTGTAAACAGTGTTTCATCGTATTTTAATAAAAAGTAAATTACATTCGATTACCATTCTGAGTATTTAATAATTATGCAGGCTTAAATACTTTCATAACCAGGCATCGGAAAAGCCTCACTGAAAGTTTCAACCTCATCGCGTAAAATTTTAATCTTGTCTTCAAAATCGGAATGTAACTTTGCTTTAAAATCGGCAAATTTCGGACCCGAATCTTGAGCGATTTTTTGGCCAAGTTGAATGCCACGATCAATGAAATCAACTACTTTCTCGATATCGGATTCAACAAGTCCCCGGGTACTTAAAGCTGGTGTACCTAATCGAATACCAGATGGATTAAGAGCTGATTTATCTCCAGGTACTGTATTTTTGTTGCAAGCAATCGAAATTTCTTCTAGGATATATTCGCCTTGCGCACCAGTCAAACCTTTATTTCGTAGATCGACTAGTACTAAATGAACATCAGTGCCACCAGTTGCAATTGTGAATCCTCTTTCGATCAGTTTACTGCAAAGATATTTAGCATTTGCTACAACTTGCTGTTGATATTCTCGAAATTCCGGCGTCTTTGCTTGTAACATAGTTGTTGCAATTCCTGCTATAGCATTATTGTGTGGACCACCTTGTAATCCAGGAAATACGGCTTGATTAATTTTAGTTTCCAAATCGTACATAACTTTGTCTCCGTTCGCCTTAACACTTCGTACACCCTTACGATAGAATATTACTCCGGCACGTGGACCGCGTAAAGTTTTATGTGTCGTTGTACTTACAACGTCACAGTGCTCAAATGGTGTTGGAATAATACCGGCAGCAACTAGACCCGAAATATGTGCCATATCAGCAACTAAATACGATCCATTTTGATCAGCAATCTCTCGGAATCGTTTATAATCCAAAACCCGAGAATAACATGAAACTCCGGCAATTATAATTTTTGGTTTGAACAAACGAGCATTTGCTTCAAGTTTATCGTAATCAATCAATCCCGTTTCTGGATCCACTTTATACGGCATACTCTCAAAAAATATCGACGTGGCTGATACTTTTCGTGTTGGAGTGAAAAAACCATGGGTTAAATGTCCACCATCTGGTAGATCCAATCCCATAATGCGACCATGTGGCTCAGTTAGTGCAGTGTAAACGGCAAAATTAGCTGGTGATCCGGAATATGGTTGAACATTTACACCCCATTCTTCTGGATTCAATTTATATGCCTCGAGTGCTCGTTTCTGAGCGAGCAGTTCAATTTTATCAATAAATTGATTTCCGCCATAGTACCTGCAAGTAAAGTAAAAATTTTGATAGTGAGAATATGATAATTGAAATGTTTTCTAATAATCACTAATGGAATTATTTGTATACCAAGTTGATATTTATTGATTTCGTTTATTGGATAGCAAAAGTTGTTAATAAGGTTGATACATAAATTCGTGTAAACATTAATTAGAACACTATGTTTTTTGGAAAAAATGTTTAAATAAATATTGATATTTAATTCAATGTCATTTTATTTGTACTTCACGATGTCATGTACAATACGCGATTATATTAATCACTTTCCGTCCGAACCAGACAGATCAACGAGAAATATTAAATCATGTTGTAACTACAGAATACCAAAATACGAAATGATGATTTGCTTAACACCTAGAACTTGGATTTTAATGAAATTTAAAATTTAACTTAAATGGAAACTTAGCAAAAATGTATTAGAAGATTCAGTTCAGTAAAATGATTTCTTTTAGCCCTATTACTCAGTTAGTATCTCTAATAATGACTGAAGCTAGTTTATCAAATACAATTATATACATACATATGAATGTACAAAGTAACCACAGCCTATATTTGATTTTTTCTGACGTGACTCGAATCCTAACTTTGGAAGAGAGTATTTCTATAGTCTGGTAAATAAAGTGGCTGATTCTAATATCCAATAAGATGAGACGGAAACAGCTTGAAGTTACCTGCATAACAACACAAAATTGGTTTTGTTACTATTCGACAAGTTATGGTTATGAGCTTTTTGGATTAATTAGAATCTCGATTATTGACATCGTTGCTCTTTAATTATTGTTTATTGTTAACAATTTGCCTACCATACAATGGTCTGATTTTGCGAAAAATATATGGTCAACTATCTAAATGGGCTGTTAAAAGCAATATCGAACTATATTCTTTGGATATAAAATTGATAGTCAGATATAAATGGAAATTTGTAGTATATAATAGAAGCTAGATATAATATTTACACAAGAAATATCCGCATAAGAAAATATTTCAAAATTCCAAAGATAAATCAAATTTATAAATATGTAAAAAATACACAGAGGATATAACATAAATAGATAGTTTAATCGTATTTGGTAGAACTAGCAACAATAACATTGTTAAAATCTCAGATTCAATATAATTAAAAATAATGAAATCCTGCAAATTAGTAAAGGTTTATGGTTTCATGAAACTATTGGAATTTGGATATATGTACATTAGAATTTGCTTATTGGAATTAACCATATTCTTGTTGTATAAAAAATATGTACATAGTTGGAAAAGCTTACTTTCATTAAAATCTTAATTGTTGAATCAAATTCTAACCGTAAAATTTTAATTCAATTATTTTAAAAATGTTAACAAATTTTCAAATATTTTCCTGGTTTATAATCGGTCGCAAAAATAATTTATAATCTATATAATATTACAATAAATTATTATTATTTTTATTATTGAATTTTGTCGCTGCCCGTAACAATATCGGTTAAAGTAAACTTGTAGTAAATTAAACTGAATTAAAAAATTAACTTTACACGATACTACTCACTTATGTATCAACCTAATAAAAGAACAACACAAAGCAATTAACTTACCTCTGGCCTGGCATACCCTCCGAATATTTATTATGTAAGCTCGAACTTAAACACTGCAACGTGGCCAAAGATGTAAAATTTTCACTGGCAATCATTTCTAATCCACGAATTTGTCGTTTTTTCTCAGCTCGCATTAATTCTGTCAATTCGGGATCCAATTCCCATAAATTGGCATGTAGAATTGTTGCAGTTCCCGACATTTTGGAATAAAAGTTCTATAGTAAACAAAATAATAAACACAAATTATAATTTTAAACAAAATCGAAAACTGAATGATGCTGTTTTTTACGCCTTGATATAAATGTGACTGAAATGAATTTGGAGTAACAACTGAATTGTAAGTCAAGAGATTATCTCGAATATTTTCTTATTTTATTAAAATATACGTATTGATATGTATATTAAATTATTATTGTGCTATCTAGGTAGTATTTGGGTCGTCATAATAATTTATACATAATAAAAACATGTTTATAAGATAGATCAATACAAAGCAAAAAAATAAGTTTCTTGAGAGGAAAGACGAAACTGATTTTGACTAGACTAAATTTCATTGATTCATTTGATTTAATCGAGGTTGATGAATAGACAAAAAAAAACAAAAAGACATGCCTCTAAAATATTTCAGATTCCACTATACCGTTAAACTTCCGAATTAAATTATTTACATTTTGTCGTTAAGAAATTATTATATGTGTTGTAATTACCCAATATAATAGAATGGACCACAACTAGATCTCCAAGATCTGTAGTTAAAGTTAAAAATATTTCAACTCAAGAAGAGAAAAAAGAGCGTGTTTTATGTCATTTTAGTTAATTTGATTGGGAGGGAGATCGGATTTAAATTCCTAGGATTTGAATCCGGTTTCGTGAACGGCTTCAATTCACAAGCTTGCCCATCCCAGAGTGCGAAAAGAAATCTAAAAACCAAAACCATAATGTCATGTAATGAAATTTTCTCTTTTCTGTACTTAATTGGGATGAGTGCCTGAGAGCAGATGAAAAGACGGAATGCAGAAATGGAAGACTTAAATGTGCATGAGTTTAACGAGAAGAGACCCAAACAATTTAAGTAAGAAAGAATGCAATGAAGAATATCAGAAAACTTGTATAGGAAAGCTATATTAGTCTCAGGTTCATGAGAAAGATTAAAGATAGAAAAGTAAAAAGTTTAAAAGGCGATCCTAAATTTCCAAATAACTTATCAGGGTAATTGTTGAAAAAAATCGTACCGCTACGAGGAATACATCAATTTTGATTCGTTTGATTGAGATAATTAGAATTCCTTGTTGTATGATAATTCGAATCCACGCAAAGTATTTCATCATAAAAAAAGCGATTACGAATTATTTAAAAATAATTTTTAAGAATGAATTAGTCAGGAAGTTAATAAGGAATCATTTATGCATCATACATGAAGTTAAAGAGCAAATTATTTTTGAATTAATTATGCTTCAGATGTAACGTTAAAAATTAATTAATTAAAACAGTTTTAAAGGCCATTACTGGCCCCTTACTGAGTCAATAATTCGGCTCCAGCGGTTTCGATCCCGAGCATGGTCTTCATACTGTCTAAGACAATCTGAAGAGGTCAAGTCGTTCTCTACACCGTAGAGCCATCGTCGCCTGCAACGACCTCTGCGCCTACCATATGGTGGCTCTCCTTTCAGAGATCGCTGCACAATTCGTTCCGGATCAGCACGCAGAACGTGCCCGAGCCAGCGTACTCGCTGAGATCTTATTTCATGTACAATATCGGGGATCTTCATCAGATCTCTGATCTCGATATTGTACAGAGCTCGGTAGGTACCATCTATTTCGCGTTTTGGGCCGTAAATCACACGCATGACTCTTCTCTCAAATGTTAGGAGCCATCTCTCGCACTCATCCGTCAGCGCCCAGCTTTCACATCCAAACATAACAACGGGCCTGATCAACGCTTTGTAAAGAGCTGTCAAAAAACGCAATAGAGCACAATTTTGATCGTGAAAAAAGAGACACAAATGTCTATCGAAGCGAATCGAAGTGATGATAGAACATCCCAGCACTGAACTAATTAAACAAATACAGAAGAGAAAGTATCGAATTGACACTAGGTAACTTGACAGCAATGGGATTTAAAAATGTTTCAAATTAGTGAAAATTTGATTTTAGCGAAAAATCAATATATTATAGAACATAAATTACACGAATTGTTTATATCAAAAATAACGCTTACATAATTGCCACTAATGGCACTAAAATCACTTTACCCATCGTCATTAAAGCAAAACATTTTGTCAAAATCGAACGATAGGAATATTCAGTGTGAATTACCCTATATAAACTCAAAATACTGCAGTTTGGTTCTTATTTTTAATTTGAACACAATCAAAAATATTGATAAATCTCACATTAACTCAAATGTTCAGGTTCATGAAAACCCCCGTTTTTAACTCAAATAAATTTAAAATTAAAATCCATATTAACTCGCTACATACGAAACATGGTATGTAATACATATTCAGTTACTTTACTGTGCCACTGTACTTTAACAAAATACTATTTCTTAGTTTACTTATTTTAAAAACTAACAAGAATATTACATACATATTGAAATTGCATTAATTCTCTCTTTTAATATGTATTATCACGTTTTTGTCGTATTTGATGGTTCTACTCTTTATGTTAGTTCGTCATTTAAGCTTACTGATGATTTGGAATTTCTGATCAACGAGTTGGAAAGCTGAAGAAAAATGCAACTTAAAACGTGGTTTTGACATATAAGTGCGTATTCTTAAAACATGCTAACTATATTGTATAATATATATATATATATATATATATGTCACACATGTCTATTTTGATGGTCAATTAATTTAAATCAATTGTCTCTAATAAAATTTGTTGATGACAGCAAAACGAATTAGTCGTTTGATCAATAAAAACTTATTACTATACTGTCAACCGTTTATTAACGCTAATTATTATATTTAACAGTCACAAAATAGCACAAGATATAAATTATAAACAATCATTAGTTATTTAAATAATATAATATAGTTATTAATTACCTTCTGTTCGGTTTTAATTTCACTTTCAATTGAACTAACAAAATTCCAACCCAGCCGTTTATTACACACCGACGAATTGAATGATCGATGCAAACAATACAGAAAACGTGTTTGTTTACTGAGAATGAGAAAAAAAAATGTATGTGCATACATAATTATTGTATGTATTATTCCGATACTGGTTGGATATTTTTTAATTTTGAAATATGCTTCACTATTTTATCTAATACTGTTTTCCATGATAAAATGCGAAAATTTGTCCGAACTCGATTTTTTTATTTTGCAATCAATTATGATATACATATTGGAAAACAGTTTTGGATAAATATATAAAATTCAAACACCAATCGAAAATGTTATAGTCACAGAAAGTGACTCTTTATCGAAAATTAGTAGATAAAATATGGGTTTTCAACTTTTTGGTTAAAAGAACTTTTGCAAACTATAAAATAAGTAACAAAAAATAAACTCGAACCTTAATCTAATAAGTACACTTAAACTAGGCATTTTAGAGCGATACAAATATTTTCACGCCTTCACTTGGCGACCAATGCTCTGCAGAAAAAACTGCGCTACACAAAAGTCACGATGTCACTGGGTACTCGTAAATTAATCACATTTTTGAAATTAATCTTTTATCGTTTTCTTAATGAAAAATGTATAATTCTGTTTAAATTATTCGTTTTAATTTGTTTTATCATTTTTGTTGATAACCTCCTATGCCTTATGATGACCGAAGAGCTGCTATTTTATTTATTATATTTCATGTATGTAATGTGTGGTACATAGAACAACACGGTTTGTTGTTGTTTTTTTTGACAGTCAATATATTTTTGGTACTATACATAGGAACTAATGGTTGATTTACACTAACCATCCATATCTGTTAATGCTACCATAATGTTCGTGCATGTTTGCTAAGTAGAAAGGCAACATTTAGGCGAATTAATAATAATATCACGTAATTTATATACAAACACTACCGCTTACAATTTTTGAAACGTTGGTTGAAAAATTATAAAATAAAATACTGGTAGAAATCACAACATCGTCAGAATACAATTGATTTTGAAGTTGCGAAATAAGGTAAAATGTCATAAAGTAAACATAACGAGTATAATTATTAAATACCTCGATTAATCGTTTATAAGAAAGTATGTAATTTACATTTACTGCATAACATATTTACTATAAATAGCATCTCAATAGCTAAATATTTGGAAAACGAAACTTTTAGTCAAATAGTATATGATTGTTGATTAGTCAAATAGTATACTGTTAGATGTCCAAATACGTTTTAGATTTAAATTTTATTTCGTAAAATTGATTATACTAATAGCTTGTTTGGTTGAGAAATATGTAATTTAATTTCTGATTAAATTTCTTCCCAAGGAAATAGCATTACCCTTTGAAATTTATGCAGTTTATGAGGACGATATTGTTTTAACACTGAACTATGTACATCGAAGGATAATGCATCTTTAATTTCTAATAAATAAAATTCCATTTCCCACTCTAATAAAAGTTGCTTATCTATATCCGTAATTTTTTTCCTATTAATTACAGAGCATCGTACTTCAAAAGTTAGATACCTTCGAAATTTAATTTTAATGTATTTTGGGGCCATAACTAAAGCTGCGTACACGAGAATGAATTGAAATCTTGGGTTTCAAAGTTCGTCCTATGAAGTTAAAAATATTTTAACTCAAGAAGAGAAAAAGGGGCGTTTTTTAAAGCAAACAAAACTTTTCGAAACTTTATGCTGTAAACGGATGAGTAGAATTTCTGCCGGCAGAATTTTTCTGATTTATGTTTGGATTTCGTAGCGTTTGGTTGCGTTTTTTTTTTCTGAGCGCAATTGAGTTTTCAAAATGAATTCTTTAATGAAATATAATTATTTTAATAAAATAATGTTGCTTTATTTATGCTATTCTGCTTATTTAAATGTGATTAGGTTGTGCGAAAATTTTAATAAGAGAAATAGACGCATTTGAACCCGGCCAATTATACGGAAATTGAAAGGGATCTACACGTTTTTTTTCGACCATTAGACTTTTCCGGGTCATTTAAGAAAAAGGATTGAGGATTTATTTAGAAAAGTGACTCGTATGCGCGTTCAACAATTTGAAATTTTAAGTCATTTGTTGAGACCATATCTGCAAAAGCAAAATGTTGTCAGAAATTCGATGGATCCAAATTACCGCTTGGTTCTTACAGTAGTATAAGTATATACTTACATATATACATACATTCGTATATAAACATTAAATTATGTAAAATATTTTGATGCTCAATATTCGAATTCAATTTCAGATATTTTTCACATGGTGGAGCATGGTAGGTGTTGGTGTGGACGTTCAGAATTCGTGTATCCGCGAAACAGTCCGCGAAATTATATTACAAGTATGTGAAATAATTTGGGATAAATTGCGCGATATTTATTTATCACTCCCCACCAATTGGAAGAAAATTGCAATAGATTTTTATAATAACACCAATATGCCAAATGTGGTTGGAGCAATTGACGGTAAACATATGTATATCGCCATCAACCGCCCGCACCACAAGCGGGCTCGTTTGTATTACAATTGTAAAAAAATTCAACAGTATTGTGCTCTTGGCCATATTTGACACCAACTATTTGTTTTCAGCTGTCGGTATTGGAGCATATGGCAGCTATAGTGATGGTGGAATTTTACAAAGAACTGCATTTGGCGATCGGATTTTAAATTACCCCTTAAAATCAATATACCAAAAAGCATGATGTTGCCAAGCACCAATGAAGAATTCCATTGTTACTTTGTTGGGGAGGCAGCCTTTCCACTGGCGAAAGAATTTAATGCGATCATATCATGGTCGTCTTCTACCTAGAGATAAAGATATTTTCAACAAGAAACTGTCATCTGCCAGAGTAAAAATCGAAAATTCGTTTGGCATTCTTACTGCGCAAAGTTTCGTGACCTTACAAACTCGCTAAGCGTATTTCCAAAGAACCCCGAAGAAGAATTTTATAAAGCTAAACGATTCCTCGAACTATATAACACAAAACTTTGCTGACCATTTTAATGATGAAGGAGAGTTAATATAGAAGGTAGGTTTTAAGGAGAACAATTTGTTCAAATATTATAGAAGTAGCCTATAGAGTCCCAAAGAATATCAAGGTGTTAAATTTCCCGGTCGAACACCACTATAACAGTAATTTGAGTACCTTCTAATCGGAATTTTTTTCATTCGACCGGTAATCGGGTGTCTCAATGCTATATGGTGTTCTAGTTTTGTATATATCTTTCACAATTAAAACGTTTCATGACTGCATTTTCTTACAGGACTATCTATATGAAAAGAGGAGTTCGGTCTATTGCCATATGGATTTACCAGCAAGATAATGACCCAAATCATATACAGCAAGATCCATTAAAAGCTGGATAAGAGACGAAGATATATATATGTCATTGCTGCCATGCCTTCCATATTTATCCGATTTGAATAACAATGAAAATGTGTGGAGTGGCTTTCAAGCAATGTGTATATGGAGGAGGTAATCTATATATGAAGATAAAGTTTCATTAATTAAAAACTTTCATTCATAAATTAGTCTAAATTATTTGAGTATGCTCGCTCTATTCAATTCGATGTCTTCACGAGTTTTTGATACCATTTGTGCGAAAGGAGGAAATACTCGCTATTACTAAAACCAATGAAAGTTAAATAAATAAGCATATATTCATCAAAGTGCTATAGTTGTTTTTTCCGAAATTTTTATTTATTTTTACAGAGATTTCTCTACTGGTCCTAATCAAGTGACGCAATAAAAATGAATCTTTTTTGACTGGACTGCGAATAACAAAACAGAGATAACGGATTTACTGTTGGTATCTGCTTTTTATCGTTATTTCAATGTGCAACAATGTACAGATAAACCTCCTACAACGCGATAGATATACGCATGTTCCTGAAAAATGACGCGTTGAACGAAATCGCGTTATAGGGACATGAACTACATACAAAAATTGAGTTTCGAATAATTAAAACTAGATTTAAGAGGTATAATAACGTTGTCTGAACGGAACGTGGAACGTGCAATCACTTAGAAAACAAGGAGCGTTGGAGGGCCTAATCACGTGCATGAAAGAGTATCGGCTGGAACTCGTTGCTCTTCAAGAAACTCGCTGGCCCAAAAGTGGAGACCATGTGTCCCAGGGCTATACGTTGCTCTACAGTGGAGATGATCTCGGAAATCTTGGAGCTGGATTTCTTCTTGGGCCGCAGGTAAAGAAGGCTGTTTTGGATTTCCAAGCAGTCAATAACCGATTGTGTAAGCTTCGCTTGCGCATGAAGTTAGCCAACCTGTCGATAATTTGTGTACATGCGCCCACAGAAGTCAGCCAGCCCCAAGATAAAGACTCATTTTACAATGACTTGGACGATCTGATGGGATCTATACCCGAACACGACGTTAGAATGGTAATTGGGGACTTTAATGCTAGAGCTGGCAGAAATCAGACCGACTTATGTGAAAACATAGGTCCGTACTCCCGACACGAAACTGCGACCGATAATGGTGAGAGAATGATGTACTTTGCAATTGCTCATGATCTGAGAGTAGCAAGCACATTCTTCCCTCACAAAAACATACATCTAGAGACATGGACACATCCTCGTGGAACTTCCCGCAGCCAAATTGACCATGTGTTAGTTTCTAAAGGACGGGCTCGGGTTGTGCAGGATGTGAGAACTTATCGGTCAGCAACCAAATACGTAGGTAGCGATCATCATTTGGTCGCTGCAAAGCTACGATGGAAGTTTTCGTACAAGTCTGGGAACACAGCGAACCGCATGGTACGTTTCGACTGTGAAAGTCTGGTAAATGAAGATCACAAGAAACGATATCAGGATCTTGTCAGCGACAACATTGAAGGAGCCAATTACCAGTCTGTCTGCGTGAACTCTGTCTGGGAGGTACTGAAAACTTCGGTTGTCAGTGCTGCTCAACAGACATTAGGTATAGTGAAAGTCAGACCCAAGAATGATTGGTTTGATGACGAGTGTCGTCTTGCAGTTGAGCAACAAAATATAGCCCATAGTGAAGTGCAACAACGTCTCACAATCTCGAGGAAAAACAAGGCTGCTCTGGCGAGAAGGGCAGCTAAGCGGATTTGTAGACGGAAGAAGCGAGAATGGTGGAAGGCCGAGGTTCTGAAAGTACAACAACTCAGCAATGAGCGCAGTTCACGTAATTTCTTTAAACGAATTACTGGATTGCACCATACTTTCAGGCCTTCGTCAACCGCCATTCGGGACCGGGATGGAAACGTCTGTGTCAACATCGACGCAGTACTTGACGCATGGAGTGGACACTTTACAGAGCTGCTTGATGTTCATCATGCGTCACAGACTGTTGTTGAGCCACCTCTAAGACAGACTGCGGAGATTTGCACTGAGGATCCATTCCATGAGGAATTCACTAAGGCCATGCAGCGATTGAAATGAAACCGCTCACCTGGAGTGGACTGCATTAATTCGGAGCTCTTGATATTCGGAGGGGATACTTTGTGGAACTGTCTTTTCGACCTTATTCGATTAGTATGGCGAACCGAAGTTATGCCTGACGAATGGAAAGTGGCTGCGATATGCTCCATCTTCAAGAAGGGAGACCGCTTGAAGTGTGAGAATTATCGCGGTATAGCTCTCCTTTGCACATCATACAAGTTACTGTCATACATTGTATTGGATACAATCACTCCTCTGGCGGAGGGCTTGGTTGGTGACTATCAAGGAGGATTTCGTCCGAATCGATCAGTCACTGATCACGTCTTTTCGCTGCGGATGATTCTATCTAAATATTATGAGACATCCATCTCCGTACATCAGGTGTTCCTGGATTTCCGGCAGGCCTACGACTCGATCAATCGAGAGAGTTTATGGTCTGCCCTGGAATACCTAGGAATGCCAACAAAATTGGTACGACTGTGTAGGATGACAGTGACGCAGTCTCAATGCTGTGTTAAGGTTGAGAACAGGCTATCGAAAATTTTTGCAGTTAACTCGGGTGTTCGGCAGGGAGATGCTCTGTCCCCGATACTCTTTAATCTCATGTTGGAGTACATCTTTCGTAAAACTGAAACACCTCAGCGCAACATCTTATATCGCCAGTCCAATCAAGTGCTTGCATATGCAGATGACATATGCGTGATTGGACTGAATAGCAACGGAGTGAAAGAAATACTTGATCCGCTTGTAGAGTTTTCAGCTTCAGTTGGACTCCAGATCAATGAGTCCAAAACGAAATACCTGATCTCTGGTTTTAGAGACAATGGCACTCCAGATTTTAGTAGTGGCCACCACACGTTTGAGGGAGTGAGGAGGTTCAAATATTTGGGCTCTCTTATCACTCACGATAACAGTGTGGGTGAGGATATTAAAGTGCGGCTGGCAGCTGGCAGTCGTTCTTTGTACCCTCTAAGGCCACTGCTAAAATCTAAACACTTATCAAGTGCCGTGAAGCTGAAGCTTTACAAAGCGTTGATCAGACCCGTTGTTATGTTTGGATGTGAAAGTTGGGCGCTGACGGATGAGTACGAGAGATGGCTCCTTACATTTGAGAGAAGAATCATGCGTGTGATTTACGGCCCTAAACGCGAAATAGATGGTACATACCGAGCTCTGTACAATTTCGAAATCAGAGATCTGATGAAGATCCCCGATATTGTACATGAAGTTAGATCCCAGCGAGTGCGCTGGCTCGGTCACGTTCTGCGTGCTGATCCGGAACGAATTGTGCAGCGATCTCTGAAAGGAGAGCCACCGTATGGTAGGCGCAGAGGTCGTTGCAGGCGACGATGGCTCCACGATGTAGAGAACGACTTGGCCTCTTCTGATTGTCTTAGACAGTATGAAAACCAAGCTCAGGATCGAAACCGTTGGAGCCAAATTGTTGATTCAGTAAGGGGCCAGTAATGGCCTTTAACACTGTTAATTATTATTAATAACGTTGTCTGAACTTGATCTATCTCTGGAGTTGGCAGTCAATTTCAAAAAATTAACTATTAACAATTGAGAGCTTTGCTCTTATATACATTTTTATAGATTCCTTAATAGGCCGATAAGCAGAAGTTCAGGATCGCTCTCTAAATAGTAATCTTCTAATTTAGCTTTTGTCGTTCAGACAGTATAGTATACTGAATCGTATAGTAAAGGGGTTTCCAATATAAGAGGTTTCATTTTGAATAGCTTGCTATTTGGGCATAGCTGTCAATTTTGAAGCTGTCATCTTTTGACATTTGACAAGTAAAAACGACGCCATTACTAAAAATGGTACGATACACGCTTCAATAACGCATTGAAATGGTTAAAATTCACTACAAAAATGGTGAAAATTTTGCAGTCACAGTTCGCAAAACTAAAGCACTTTTTGGTCCCGTGAAGCACCTTCTCGGCCGGCAATGGTGAAATTGGTGGAAAAATTTGAGCTGTTGGGACAAGTTAGTGATGTGAAGAATCGAAACCGTGTGCGTCGCTCAAGAACAACTGAGAATATTGCTGCTGCAGCCCGTATTGTTGAAGAAAACCCAGGTTTGTCGATTCCTCGTCGATCTTTGGAATTACACATTCCACAAACGACATTATACCGTATTTTGCATAAAGACTTTTAAAGTTCAGTTAACACAAGAACTCAAGCCTCCCCATCCTCAACGTGTCACTGTTTGGTGCGGTTTTTGGGATGGCGGTGTTATTGGACCTTACTTTTTCGAAAATAAGGTTGGTGCAACTGTTACGATGATTGGATTGTGCTACCGAGCTATGAGTAATAATTTTTTATGGCCCGAATTGGAAGATATTGATGTGGACGCCATTTATTTTCAGCAAGATGGTGCTACGTGCCATACAAACAACGAAATAATCATAATTTTGCAAGAAAAGTTTCCTGACCGTGTTATTTTTCGAAAAAGTGATCACAATTAGTCACTTAAACTTTTTTCTTTGGGGCCACATGAAAGATAAGCTCTATGCCAATGCTCCACAATCGATTCAAGACCTTAAAGATGGAATTCGTGAAGTTATCGAGGACATACACCCGCAAATGTGCGAATTGGTCATGGAAAATTTCGTGAAAAGGATATGGTGCTGCAAGCGTATAGCCGTGGCGGCCATTTGGCTGATATCGTGTACAAATGTTAATAGCATAACTTCCTCTTTACAATGAAATGAAGATTCATTGATTTCTCTTAAAAAAATACTCGTTTTTTAAAATATCAAAATGAAACCTCTTGTTGAAAAACCCTTTAGTATTTTCAACCAAACATACAATAAGAAAATTTGTATTTGCAGTTGTAGGAGAATTTAAACATTTTTTTTAACTGCGAAGTTCTGCGGTATAGGAAATTTTTTTCGCATTTAGGAGAGTTACCTGTACTCCTAATATACATGCACAGAATGTCAAAGCTATAATATAGTCGCCACGTGTACATAATTTTTGCGCGCGTCTATATATATTTGTGGAAGATGAAAGTAAATAAGGCATTGTGTGTGATTGTTAATAATAAATATATGCTTATAAATGGAAATGAAACAATTTATCTCATTATATATAATAATGAGCTGTGTCTCAATGCTGTGTTAAAGTTGAGAACAGGCTATTGACACTTTTTGTAGTTAACTCGGGTGTTCGGCTAGGAGATGCTCTGTCCCCGATACTCTTTAATCTCATGTTGGAGTACATCTTTCGTAAAACTGAAACACCGCAGCGTAACATCTTATATCGCCAGTCCAATCAGGTGCTTGCATATGCAGAGGACATATGCGTGATTGGACTGAATAGCAACGGAGTGAAAGAAATACTTGATCCGCTTGTAGAGTTTTCAGCTTCAGTTGGACTGCAGATCAATGAGTCCAAAACGAAATACCTGATCTCTGGTTGGACAATGGCACACCAGATTTTAGTAGTGGCCACCACACGTTTGAGGGAGTGAGGAGGTTCAAATATTTGAGTTCTCTTATCACTCACAATAACAGTGTGGGTGAGGATATTAAAGTGCGGCTGGCAGCTGGCAGTCGTTCTTTGTATCCTCCAAACACCTACCAAGTGCCGTGAAGCTGAAGCTTTACAAAGCGTTGATCAGGCCCGTTGTTATATGTTTGGATGTGAAAGTTGGGCGCTGACGGATGAGTACGAGAGATGGCTCCTAACATTTGAGAGAAGAGTCATGCGTGTGATTTACGGCCCAAAACGCGAAATGGATGGTACCTACCGAGCTCTGTACAATATCGAGATCAGAGATCTGATGAAGAGTATTTTTGACTATACCATTTCGATATCAAATTTTTGTCGACTTTAAGTAGCACTCACATATAGTAAAATCCTCGAAAAATTATGTTGCATTAGTGCTAGACAATTTTTCGTGTGTTTTGTTATGTGAATGCTTGGCAACGTCGGATAAAAATTGGTTAATTGAAAAGTAATAATATTTTTTGTATTTAGTAAATGAAGTTTTATAGCATTTCAAGTTTTATTTAGTAAAATTTATAAATAAAAAATATTAAAATTTCCCAATACCCCAAATTCTAGTCGCCCGCATGCTGAAATTTATATATATATATATATATATATATATATATATATATATATATATATATATATATATATATATATATATATATATATATATATATATATATATGCAGTAAAACTTCTTAAAGGCGGAAACCGTTTATCACGGAAAATCGACAAACACGGAAACATTACTTTATTTGAATTCCATATATAAATTGACCCTTTACGACGGAAAGTTGTGAGACGCGGAAGAAAATTTGATCATAGAACCAAAAATAAACAGAAATTGTATGTACGTACGTATTTTCTTCTATTCGCATTACGAATAGTCAAAACGTCAAAACAAATCGAATAAGTGTGGAAAGTGTCGTGCTTCTGTAATTTCATATCTTAGCAAAAAGTCTTAAGTTTTTCGAAGTTTTAAAATGTTTCTGCTGTTTAACCGTTTAATTGTACATATATACATTTTCTGAAAATGGCTAAATGTAAAAAGGTCAACCTCAATTTAAAGCAAAAACATGATGTAATCAAAATGAAAGACAACAAAAAATTGGGGTAAAACGCAAGTAAACAACATTTTGATTAAAAAGGACTAGAGAAACAAGTTATGCCAATTTCAATCAGGGCCAATTTTGCAGGAAATGGCAATAAAAATTGATAGAAAATTGCGAATTTAATTAAGTTTAAAGCTTCGAATGGATGGTTACAATGTTTTCGTAACTGATACTTAATTTTTTTCAGTACTTGCTCGGGTGAGGCTAATGAAGTGTGTGAAACAACGTTAGCGGGATGGAAAGAAAAATTGAACATTTTGATCGACGGATACGGGATGGAAGATATCGCAAATTGTATGATGAGTCGGCGCTGTTCTTGATAAAAAGATCCCAAATAAATCTTTACATTTGAGACGAGAAAGATGCTATAGAAAGGCAAGTTGTCCAAAGAACGCTTAACTGTATTATTAAACTTTATGGTGATTGGAAAAAGCCAGAATCCTCGTTGATAAAAAAAATGGATAAATCGAAGTTGCCTATATGAAATATTTTGCAAATTCTAGAGCATGGATGACTGGCAAAATATTTGAACAGTATCTTGTTCAACTTAATTTAGAAATGCAGGGGAAGAGCAATATACAGATCCTACTGTTTTTGGATAACGCTACATCGTACCCTAAAACTTTGCTCTCTAATGTCAAGTTGGTATTTTTCCACCAAAAACAACAGCTGTATGTCAGCTCTTGGCAATAAAGTTATACAGAACATGAAAGTAAATTACCGAAAGCTAGTTTTAAAAAACATCTTGGTAAATATTGACCTAGCGGAGAAAGTATCCGAACTAACTAGCTCCATAAATGTTTTAGATGTAATTATAGATGAAGTAGATGATTAAGTACAGGGCCCTATTCAAGAGTTATACGAAAATGGTGACTTCTGCAGGCACAAGAATATATCACTGTTATGATAACGAATTGACCATAGAATTTTTTTTTTTTTTTTGGTATGGCTACTACAATCTTAAACATTATTAATTCGTTTAATTCATTAGTAAGGTTGACATTATAGTACTTATGAGATAAGCATAAACTTGTGTGCGGGTTTGCTGCACCAGTGTCCAGTTCCTCTGAGGTATGATATTCATTCGGTTAGCTCATGTGGTTTGGATCGTTTGAGCCGTCTTACTTCGTTTGTATACTATCCAGTAGTTATACGGCCTCAACGTTGGTGTGGATGAGAAATCTCTTTTCATGTTTGATGGCACATTCGCGAATGACGTCATCTATCAATTGTATTTCTAAATCATTGTGTATTGCCCTGTTAGTCACAAATCGGTAAGCGTTGGTGACCATTCGAAGAAATTTATTTTGGCTACGTTGGATAATGTGTTTATTGGACTTATGAGTACAAATCCATGCGCACCATACATCCATATTGGTTTGAAGATGGTCTGGTAAATTAATCTTTTGTTTCTTCAGCATAATTATTTGGCCCGTTTTGAAGCATTTTGGTACATATACTTCAACCTCATACAGGCATTAAATAAGTAAGTGAACATGATGATTGCTTTACGTGGTAGTTCCTTGAATAGACCCGGTGATATTTCATCGATTCGTGGTGCCTTTTTTTGGATTTTTGTCAATTTCTTCGGCAATTATCATTGGCGTGACCCTTTTAAAATCCTGACTTGGTTGATAAACAGGTGTTACGTCGATGTTGGATTGAATGTCATGGGGTTGAAATACTGTTGCTAGGTTTGAGCAAGGAACTCCGCTTTTTCTTTGTCTTGTCGAACCCAACTACCTTCAGCATTTCTTATGGGTGGTATCCGAGCTACAGGTCGTTTCTGGTGGCTTTCCATAACGAGTAGTCTTTATTCATTACTGGACCTAGCCCGCTTAAGTAGTTGTCGAAGCTATCTTGTTTAAAGTTTTTGATTAGCCTATTGACTTTGTTACACTCTAAGAAATTTCTGTTGTAATTTCACTACGATTATTGGAGGTTATCTGTTGCCTTCAATTATTGTAGTAAATTTCGACCGTAGCGTGATTTATAAAAAATCACACTGAAACTGTGTGAATTTTTCGATGTGGTTTACACTTCAAAGATGAATAATCGCACATTGTGAGTGTGAAATAGTTATTTTAAATGTTGTCAAAATACTCGGGGGTTACTTCTAAGATTGCTGTGAAATATCATCTTATTAAATGAGTTACTATACAAATAGTACTTGAATTCAAGTTAAAAAAAGTGAAATTGTCTTCTTTTTCATCAATAATTTACTTCAATAAAATGAGAAAACCAACTTCACAAGTGTAAATTAATGATTTAATTGTTGTAAAATATATGTAGTTTCAGAGTGAAAAGCGGCCGAAATTGTGGAAACAAAAATTAGAATTTATCCTGGAACCCCAAGCTGTATGTTTTATATTGTAGTCCCCTCCAATAATAAATCTTAGACCTAGTATATTGAAGACGTTATTAAATTGTAACTTCGTTGCTGTATGCCGTGGAGACCAGTATGCTGCCGCAATATTTAGATCTGCGCCATTATATTGGATTGAGATAACCGTTGATTGCTTGTATCGCTTTCCCGAATATCCTTTTATTGATTATGTTTGATATTATTTTTAATTAATACAGCTGAACCACCTCCAGCTCTTTCACTAGGATGGGTTGTTCAGTAGGAATTGAATCCCTTTATTCTGATAAAACTTTTGCTAGAGAAGTGCGTTTCTGAAATCAGCGCAATATCTATATTGTTTGTTATGGAGAAATATTTCCAGTTCCTGGGCTCGTTGGTTGAGCCCATTGGCGTTCCAAGTTACTTACAACGCGAGTTAATCATTTTTGTGTATGCTGACTTTATTATATACTTGGCGGATAGAAATTAATTTCCAGTTTTGTCACCCTTTCTGCTAAGTGACTAAGTTATTAGACGCGTTAATAACTTCTGGGTGTTTGTTGTTTTAGTTTAGTTCATTACCTGATTTGGTGATTTGCGCATAAGATAATCCAACTGTGGGTGGTGTAATTGTTGTTTGAGGTTTAGCTGCTTTGCTTTGTAATCGATGTACTACGCTTGTTCTATTATTCTGTTGACTTTTAATTTTGTTTTGATCATATACATGGCGTGCTTTATAACATGGCACCCTTCATACATGGCATCCTTTATAATTTGCAGTATGTTCTTCTTGATGACAAAGAGCACATGAAGGTACGCTATCTGGTTATTTTTTGCATTTTGTTGTGTGGTGATCACATTTCACGCATTTTGTTTGACGATAGCAAAAACTCTTGGTATATGCGGCCGAGTTGTTGACAATTTGTGGAATGCCCATTGTCTTGTTATGTGGATCAATTTTAACTGTACAGTATGCAAGTTTCTTGATTTTGAATACTTCTTATCATTGTCTTTATGTTTTAAATCGATGTAAAACAATGGAAAGTGTTTCCTAACTTTTACACCATCAATTGTGACCATTTTGAATATGTTGGTAACACCTGCGACACCGAGCAAATAGCGCAGTGGTTAAAGCTGCGACGTTTGGATCGGGAGGTACCGGGTTCGAATCCCAACAGAGGCGGGATGCAAAAGGAATTTTTCATCTCCCGATTACGATCGGTGATTAAATTGAAAACATCTATGACCCTCTGTTGGAATGTAGAACTCATGGGCCGACCCATCTTTCATGTCACTGTACAGGGTGACATGGAGCTATGCGCAATGCGCAGATGGTATATACTGTACTTGTTTGAATGAGATGAATGAATGGTTTGAATGAATGTTGTGTGAATGTAAGGTAAGGCTATGGACCAAAAGAGTGTCTATGCCAATACCTTTTAAAAAAAAAAAAACACCTGCGACATCATGTCCCATTTTTTCTAAGTCTGCTTTAATATCATCATATGACTAATGAATGATGGTAGGCCTGTGATAACCACTCTATAAGCCTTTTCACTCTTCAGCTGATAGGTGCGTGATATTCGATATTTTTTAGTTGGTTGCTGGGTTCATTTTTTAATTCTTCCAATAGTTTTTTGACATTTCTGTAGTCATTTTCATTTTGAACGGGAATTTTAATGTCGCTGTTTGAAAGCGCCTTAAAATTAGTTGGTTCACTAGTGGTTTTTATTATTTTTTGTCGAAAATGTTCGAAATTGTTGATGTTGCTCACGTTAATGGGTGGAGGCAGTGGTATTTTTTTGTTTTTCTGCTCAGTGTTATTGTTCACACTTTGTGTAGTATGTTTAGGATGTGTTTTCGTTTTTGTGCGCCTTCGTTTTTTGGTATTTCTGTTATCAGCACTGCCAACTTCGTTTTCCAGTTCTCCCTCATCTGTGCAATAATCCTCTTGACTCAGAGCATCGAATCTATAATTCTGTTGAAAAACTGGAAATTGGAATTAAATTGGAAGACAGATTTTTAACTCGCGCTGAATCCTCAGCTTTGTCATTTTTAACCTTTTCTTTTAGTGTAGAGTTTTCTGTCTTAAGCTCAGCAATCTCGTTTGGCCATATAGATATAACAGAAATCGATTTGGATGCAATAATTATACCTTCGGTTTACCAATACCCACCCGGGTGACCATTTCGATTTTTATTCGCTAATAACCTAGCGGGCTTTTATTGAATCTAAAAATGCTTTAATTTCTCTGACCAAATTATCGATCTGTTTCTGAAAAACTTAAAAAAAAAATTTTTTTTTTAAAGCAAAAAACAAAAAAAAAACAAAAAACACTATACGGTGGTCACCCGGGTGGGTATTGGTAAACGACGTAGTCAAAAACCCCTGGGAGACCGAAGGTTAATCAAGTAACCTCGACGAACATACTATAATTAATGATTCCTCCTCCGAAAAAGACGACGTACCTGAGCCTCAAGAAGAGCCAACAACATTAACGGATGTTATGGAGCATATTAAAGCTATGTATACGAGACTATGCACTTAGGTGAACCGGCGAAACGGCAATTTTTACCGATATCGAAAATATAAAAACAAAATTTTTGATTTTGGTGGATATACGAAAAAATCGTACAACAAAGCAACTTACATTGATAAATTTTTTAAAAACGATAACTTTGCAGACTTTCGGATTTGATTAGTAATATTTCCTAATTTTTTAACTTTTGCGGTAACCATAATTTTACTGCATTTTATTTTTTTATACGTATATGTACATATATATATATATATATATATATATATATATATATATATATATATATATATATATATATATATATATATATATATATATATATATATATATATATATATATATATATATAGCAAATATGTATATGAACATGTAAATACATAAACATATTTTGTTATTTTATATATGAATCTTATTTATAATTTCAGACTAGCGGTATGTATATATACATAAATATTTTTTAATTTATAAATGTACGTTTGTACCTATAATTTATAAGGTTTATGAAGCAATAAAAGTAAATGCAATTTACACAATAAATTCTAGAATTTCCCTTCATATAATTTTTTTTTAATTTGTGAAATGAAATTCCGCCTTTCCCATGAAATTCCGCCTTTGACAGGTTTTATTATACAAATATATATTCGTATATGTTTCTCCACTTGTTTATATACCTATATATAAGTATATATAGATCTTTTTATTTTACAATAAACTTCCATGAAAGATGAAAATCACAATAAAAGCAAATAAAATCAATTTTCCCATTTGTTAGAGTTACAAAATTGTATATACATATACATATTCCAAAAAAATGTATATATTATATACTTATCCACTTAGGTAAATGAGAAAATTTACATGTATATATAGGTATAAGTATATAATACATAACATACCTATATATACATATATACGTATCGTGTAATATATTTTATGCAGCAAACTGCTCCATACAGTTCGATATAAACACATAACATATATATAAATGTATATAATTATACATATATATGTATATATACCTGTATATAGTATATATAAATATAATATATACAATGCTGTCTGTCTCTTGACTCCTCCGTGCATGGCGTTTTTTTTTTTGTAAATCCACTAAATATACACAATATTTGCATAATCATGTACTTATAAAAAATACTATAAATTTTACCTTAAAAATTGTTTAAAAAATATGTATATGGGGAAAATCCAACCAAACCAAAAAAAAAAAAAATTGAAAACAAAAACCTCATACCAATTTCGGAATCATGCTTATGTACAACACGAAAGAGATAGATATCGTTATTTATGGAATATATTCGTTTCATTTTGTATACTGTAAATATTATATTTCGCCATTGCACGTTGAAATACAAGTTTTTCATTCGGTAATTTCGATTTATCACATTCAATTAAGGCATTAATATGGGCGTGGAAAATTTGTAGTAATTATTATTTAAATTTGTAATTAAAGCGCATTGTGTATACATATATATATTTTAATTAAAGATCAAATAAATAAAAAAATATTTATAATTAAATTAATTTATTAATAAATTATTTGTTTAAACTTTAATAAATAAATAAATATTTAGACGCGTATAGCATTGTTTTTAAATAATAGGTTTGACTCGCTCTAACTAATTAATCGAACAATGAAAAATAAAGAGGCATGACCTAATGTTATATCGAGATGTTCATTAGATGCTCTGTTCTGTGCTTACAAGCAGGTAAAATTTTAAAAATTTTGTAAATTAATATTTAAATAGGAAATAAGTTTGTTTTATTATAAATGCCAGTTTATATTCATATAGTTGTTTGGTTCTTTACTTAGCTGCAACCTCTTGATGAGAAGCTTAATGGTAAGCTCTAAATTAATCAGTTATAACTGATCGTCTTAACTGTAACAATTTTTATTATTATTTTTGTTTATTTGTTTTACTATACATATAACTGGCTCAAATATATTTAGCCTTGCTATAAAATAACAATTAAAATTTAAATCATTATCTAAGTATAGTTTGTGTGGCAAAAACTGTGATGTATACACAATAACCGTTTCTTGATAAATTGAGTAAAGTTTCACGAGCCATATATGTAAGTTTTACGAGCCCCGATGTTTCATTATTATTAAATTACATATGTATAAACAATTCATGAAATTTAATGGGGCTTCAGCGTCAAAGATAAAGAAACATCTGCAATTATAGTGAAGGCAAACGTTTAAAAAGTGAGCAAATTGTTAATAATCAGATGGTTGACACAAAATAAATAAAATAAGTGAAATAAATTAATTTATACATAATACATATATATGTATATTGATTTTAATTTATGAATTATACATGATCAACGTCATTGAATAAATTAATGATTCATTCATTAAATAAATTAATGATTAATGGTTTTATCGACTTTAACAGAATTTTTAAATATGTATATAATGTTTTTTGATTGTAAAGTATCGCTTTTACAATTTTCTTTTCACACTTTCCAACACGTGATGCATAATATCGACGGAAAATGCTTCCGTATAATCTGAAAAGTTTTACAGTTATATAAATTCAAAACACAATTTTCCTTAATTCCGGTAAATCGATATTTAAAAATTTTGGTTACAAGATTTGTTTCCTCTTCTTTCATTCGATGCAGAGTCTATATGCAAAGGTGATTGAAAAAATCGAATTTAAGCATGCATATTGTCACTATATATAGTCACTATATCCAAAACGAAATAAACCTTCACACGACGCGATCGTCCGTATATATATATTTAAATCGAAACCCTTATTTTCAAATTTAGTTCATTCTTTAACGGGATCAATGCTTTATTATAACTAAAAAAGTGTACAATTTTTGATTTGATCAGCGCATATATCAACGAAAATGTTAGATAAAATGTCCATATGGTATACTGTTATTTGGAAACATGTAATATAGAAGGTGGTAGTTGATTGGAATAACGTTTTCATTGGTTATTAAATACATTTTTTGTTACCAAAGTTTAATTTAAGGACTAGTTTTCCATTTTGAAATTTTTCACTGATTTAGTTATTTATGGTTTGGTAAATTTAAAGCATATATCAACTTGGTATAGTGAAAGTCAGACCCAAGAATGATTGGTTTGATGACGAGTGTCGTCTTGCAGTTGAGCAACAAAATATAGCCCATAATGAAGTGCAACAACGTCTCACAATCGCGAGGAAAAACAAGGCTGCTCTTGCAAGAAGGGCAGCTAAGCGGATTTGTAGACGGAAGAAGCGAGAATGGTGGAAGGCCGAGGTTCTGAAAGTACAACAACTCAGTAATGAGCGCAGTTCGCGTAATTTCTTTAAAGGAATTACTGGACTGAACCATACTTTCAGGCCTGCGTCAACCGCCATTCGGGACCGGGATGGAAACCTCTGTGTCAACATCGACGCAGTACTTGACGCATGGAGTGGACACTTTACTGACCTGCTTGATGTCCATCATGCGTCACAGACTGTTGTTGAGCCACCTCTAATACAGACTGCGGAGATTTGCACTGACGAGCCATCCCATGAGGAATTCACTAAAGCCATGCAGAGATTGAAACGAAACCGTGCACCTGGAGTGGACTGCATTAATTCGGAGCTCTTGATATTCGGAGGGGATACTTTGTGGAACTGTCTTTTCGACCTTATTCGATTAGTATGGCGAACCGAAGTTATGCCTGATGAATGGAAAGTGGCCGCGATATGCCCCATCTTCAAGAAGGGAGACCGCTTGAAGTGTGAGAATTATCGCGGTATAGCTCTCCTTTGCACAGCTTACAAGTTACTGTCATACATTGTATTGGATAGAATCACTCCTCTAGCGGAGGGCTTGGTTGGTGACTATCAAGGAGGATTTCGTCCGAATCGATCAGTCACCGATCAGGTCTTTTCGCTGCGGATGATTCTATCTAAATATTATGAGACATCCATCCCCGTACATCAGGTGTTCCTGGATTTCCGGCAGGCCTATGACTCGATCAATCGAGAGAGTTTATGGTCTGCCCTGGAATACCTAGGAATGCCAACAAAACTGGTACGACTATGTAAGATGACAGTGACGCAGTCTCAATGCTGTGTTAAAGTTGAGAACAGGCTATCGACAAGTTTTGTAGTTAACTCGGGTGTTCGGCAGGGAGATGCTCTGTCCCCGATACTCTTTAATCTCATGTTGGAGTACATCTTTCGTAAAACTGAAACACCGCAGCGTAACATCTTATATAGCCAGTCCAATCAGGTGCTTGCATATGCAGATGACATATGCGTGATTGGACTGAATAGCAACGGAGTGAAAGAAATACTTGATCCGCTTGTAGAGTTTTCAGCTTCAGTTGGACTGCAGATCAATGAGTCCAAAACGAAATACCTGATCTCTGGTTTTAGAGACAGTGGTACACCAGATTTTAGTAGTGGCCACCACACGTTTGAGGGAGTGAGGAGGTTCAAATATTTGGGTTCTCTTATCACTCACGATAATAGTGTGGGTGAGGATATTAAAGTGCGGCTGGCAGCTGGCAGTCGTTCTTTGTATCCTCTAAGGCCACTGCTAAAATCTAAACACTTATCAAGTACCGTGAAGCTGAAGCTTTACAAAGCGTTGATCAGGCCCGTTGTTATGTTTGGATGTGAAAGTTGGGCGCTGACGGATGAATACGAGAGATGGCTCCTAACATTTGAGAGAAGAGTCATGCGTGTGATCTACGGCCCAAAACGCGAAATAGATGGTACCTACCGAGCTCTGTACAATATCGAGATCAGAGATCTGATGAAGATCTCCGATATTGTACATGAAATAAGATCTCAGCGAGTACGCTGGCTCGGTCACGTTCTGCGTGCTGATCCGGAACGAATTGTGCAGCGATCTCTGAAAGGAGAGCCACCATATGGTAGGCGCAGAGGTCGTTGCCGGCGACGATGGCTCCACGATGTAGAGAACGACTTGGCCTCTTCAGATTGTCTTAGACAGTATGAAGACCATGCTTAGGATCGAAACCGTTGGAGCCGGGTTGTTGACTCAGTAAGGGGCCAGTAATGGCCTTTAATACTGTTTATTATTTTATTATTATCAACTTGTTAGTAAATTCCTTAAGCAATAAATATTCTAATTTAATTTTATTATATATATATACATACGATAATACACAAAATATTAATAAATTATCAATATTTTAGTTTTGTGTCAACATTTAAAATTTTTAACAATATTTTTAAATAATTGGCACGCCTTAATATATAAGAATATTGGAATTAGCTTATGTGAGGTTCTTTGGACACAATAAAATAAAACTTTAGTTTGATTTATATAAATTTTTAAAACTTGAGATTTTTTAAATAAAGTTTTCTCTTCTTTCTGCCAGGAGTGTGTTCATAAACTCAACATTACCACCATATATAGTTGCCAGTAGACATTGTCATGTTAAATTGACGTATAGTTATAACAAAGATATGTTGTTATTATAATGCGTCAACAGTAAAATCAAACGATGTTGCTATAGATTCCTAAAAATATTAGTTCTTGTTTCATTACTAATTTACAAACAAACAATGATTAAACTATACATTAAACACGAAAATCAAAAACCACATGACTATATTGTTATACTCGAAGTTTTTGTATAGTGTAATTATTTTTATATTAATATCCGTATTTCATGACACCATGTGATCAGATCGCATTTTTCATATGCAAATCAAAGACACATTTTGATTCATAAATAATTTTGGATTAAAATGTGTCTTTGAATTCAAATGCTCTAGCCACTAAACAGTTGCATTCCAATCGACCACCGCAAGTATACTTAGGTTTGTGTCCGCATGCTTAAATAAAATACAATGTAAAAGCAGCTATACGAGTAGTTTATTTTAAGCAAAGGAACAAACCTATACGTACGCGGTGGTTCGATTGGAAAGCCACTATAATATAAACAACACACATATAAATGTCAATTTGACATTGATTACACGTGATAAAAAAACTGTCTATATAAAAACGGTTTTGGTGCCGAACCCTGTGTGCTTTTAAAAGTCTTCAATATTTTTTTAAATTAATATTTTATTATATTTGGAAATAAAAAATGGCCGAGAACGCATTTGGAAAAGAAGATCAATTTTTATCTTCATTATGACACAACAAAAAAATAATCAATTTTTATTTGTTTTCTTTGGTACTAAAAAAGTAATTTTTTTTTAAGAACATCAAAAAATTTCACATTAAACTGCAGAGGACATTTTATTGAATTTTGTAAATTTCAAAATTAAATTATGAGGAGCGCTAAGCGAATCAGCGTTAATCGGAGTCTTTTCTACATATTAATCCAGGTAAACCTCGTTTATCCTCTAATTAACGAACATTCAAAATTGTTGAAAAACCTCGTATTACGAACTTAAAACTTCGAATTACCGAATTTTTTATCTATATTTTCTCAATTTTTCAGTTTGTGTTTCTATAAAAAGGTACCATTCATTTACTTTTATAAAATTATTTACTTCGCTCCCAATTGACTTTAGTTGGTCCTGCGGTTCCTGTTTCTTTCAACTACGGGAAGAAAATTATAAAGGACTACGTCTTGAAAGACCTAAGGTCTCAGTGGCTTAAGACTTTTAGTTATCGTAAGGCGAAGTACTTCATTAAGGAGCCCAATTTGAGGTCAACGAAGTATATGCTTTATCTTTAAAAAAGAACCAGTTAAGAATCTTGGTGGCGATTCTTACGGAACATGGCCGTTTTAAAGATCATCTACATCGTATGTGTTTAGCTCATGATGTTATTTGTGAGGACTGCCTTGAGGAAGATGATGACTGCAGCCTTCACTTCGTGAGCAGTTGTCCTGCTTTCAGTTCTATACGAATTCAGGTATTCAACTTTGGGTCTTTAAATTTAGATCAGTTATCCTCTCTGCCTTGGTCTAAACTTGTTCAGTTTGCGAAAGCAGCAGTGTGCGTTTACGAATTGGGATAGAATCGTATAGGTTTAAACCATGGGCCTTTGTGGCATTGAGTGCGGATTCGTCGTGGGTTCCAGCCAATTTCAATAATATTACCTCGCACCTCAACTAACTAACGGTATTTCAGGAACACAATACGTTCGTTAAACGAGGTTTACCTGTATAAGTATATGAGATAGGTGTAGCAAAGTAAACAAATTTAAAGATAAATTTAATGAGGCTTCCATATCGACTTGACGCTTACCAGTTTTGATTCTGCGTACAACTTGTATCTTAGTGCGCTGAAAGAAATACGTTTGTTTGGACTTTCAATATTTGACTACTGTTTGTCATCGGTAACTGATTTATAGTTTAACATATATTCACTCAAAAAGTATTCAAAAGTAATAATTATTTTAAAAAAAATATTTTCTTAATGCAAACTATTTACAAACTGAGTGTAATAGCGAATCAGCGCTAAATGGACAGCGTTGAGCAGAGTTTGCCTATGTGTATATGTGTACATATACTCTATAGAATGTAGTTAATGTAAACATTCTGATGTCATCAAGTTATAATAACTATACAACTGTGAAAAATGTATAACCGCATACATACGCAAAGTCGTAACATACGCAAAGACCGGAAGAAGTCGTTAAATTTACCAACGTGAACACAATATAATGCCATTAAATTTGGCTGTCACCTGCACCATTATATACGCTCATTTCATCTGATGTTTTATAATTATTTGCCCATTATTCTAGTTTCTAACGCAATACACGAACAACTAAGAATCTTATTTATAGACCACAAATAAGACGCATTATTTAAATTTCCTGTTTTCGAAAAACAATTACACTTTTATCGAATTCTGTTAGACGGAATGTTTTCAATCCAGAACATTGACATACATTATGGTGCAGGTGAACTGTTATAATCACATTATTAAACATATATGTATTTGTTTATGCGTATATATATAAGCTTGAGTGTTAATCAATATTATAGTAAAGTGATTACAAATTGTTAGAAACAAATTCAATTGTATAAATCAATGTAAGTATATATTGGAGTATAAATTAGTTGACGACTCCAAAAAAAAAAATAAATATGTTTTTTAAAAATATTTTTATAATCTAATTAATTAAATTAAATTGAATTAAGGAATTAAGGAAGGTTAAATATATTCCTTTTTTCTAATTTGTCTTACATATATTTTCTGAATAAAATGTTTATAATAATATCAAATACTGCCATAAACGTTTTGGAGGGTAACTATTTTCTAAGCCCTTTACAAAACTTCTTCAAAATAAAGGAGCGACCACAAAATTTGATCTCAAATCGTGCTAGTTAGGAAGACATATGAAGCGGTCCTGAATAAAATCTTTTATTTTAAATTAAAATTACAGAAGGTCTTTTCAAAAATACTTACCTTAATTCTGAATTTCTTGTATTGCAATTCGTATTTATTTGTAATAGAAAAAATGTTAGTGTTATGACACAAACTTAACCAAATGAAAACTGCATATTTTTCATATTCAAACGACGAAAACATATACCCAAGGGTTAAATCCGTAGAGGTATAAACCATTCAAAATAAATTTGCCAAGAATACATATATAAAAATATTTGAGTCGATTGAATTCAGAAATACCAATCCATTTTTGTTAATAATCAAGGAGTACACATCTCATGAGAACCATTAAGGATTACTAAACCCTGAAGAAAGTATATATAAACACAATAAATTTATTTTCTGAACGGAATAGGGGATTCGGTTCTGCAGGGCCTCGAATTCCAAAGGAGTTTCAATTTTTGAAGTGTTCATGTTGAAAACCCAGATAATGGAAATTTTTTGGGCTAAGTTGAACTTTATGCGCTTATTCGATCAACTTAGAATTTCAGAGAAATTTTATTATTTGAATCAATTTTCATTTTCTAGTCCTAAAATAAGTGTAGGCAACCCACGGCAACAAAAAAAGAAAGTTATTGGTTTCATTTGAACATTTGATTAAATTCGAACAATTTTTCATTTTGCTGTGCAGAAAAGCATTGGCAATCCAGAGAGGAATACGAGTTGAGAACCATAAAAATTCTGGATTCAGTCGATCTTCAAAGTATAACATTATTGGAAATCCAGAAATTCTAGTTTTTCTGGATTTCGTTAAAATTAAGTAATTTTTTGGAACCTTCCAAAATCTTCAGTACCTAATCTGGGCCTCATCGTTGCTCTACAAAGTTCTGTATGTGTGTTAATGTTTAAATGTTTTTTTAATTTAGTTCGTGTAAACTGTTTTTGTCTGCCCTTTTCCAGGATACAAAAAATACCAACAACTTTTTTACTCACTTACCAAGATGCCAATATAAAAAGGGTGTGTTCATTGATTTGGTTTCAATGGACCGAACGAAATACGTTCAAAAAACCTAGAGTGCGAGCCCATGGCATTACAATCACTTTTAAAATGGTGAGCATTCCAATCACTATTTAAAACGGTGTCTTATTGTCCATTCAAAACTCAAATAATCAATTTGGTTTTGTTTTGTTTAATTACAAAAATAAGTTCTCTTTTTCTCATTTACCATTATGGACACCCTAGTTCTATGTATGTAGATTGTATATATATATATATATATTATATGTACATACATAGAACTATAATTAATATAGTAATTGCTTGTTATTTTCTAACTGGAAAAACATACATATTACATATACTTATAAATAATAACATATAAAAGCATCTAAAATCTTAAAACAATGGTAAAAACTGTATACAGTAATTTTGAACTTGCATCTCTTTCATTTATTATGTTAGTCGTTGCGCGACAAATTTCCATTTTATGTCTTGCGTCTTTTTTTTATATAACATGTATTCATATTCCACTCAATTTTTTACATGTTATACTATTTTTGCTTTTTACTTTCTATATACGTGCTCATGTATTATTCAGCTACACAGTTTTGTTTAGAGTTTCCGTTTGGGTCCCCCGATTTTTTATTTTATATATGTACATATTTACACTCAACACTCGTATATTCGTATATAACAAAAATAAAAAAAAAGCAAAACAAAACAAAAAGAAAATCTGATGATTTTATGATGACGACGATGATGATGGGTTTTTATAAAATGTTCTTATTTTGAATATTTATTCCAAGTGTAAAGATACTCTGCAAATGAAAATATTTAATTTAATTTTCTATAATTATTTTATTAAGTTAATTTTTAAAATTTTCCAGTTTTTTTTTTAAAAATTAGTTTTATAGAAAAAACAATCGATCATCGGTTTAGTTTTTATTATATTTGGAGTGTTAATTCGTCTTGGAGAATAATTATGAAAATCGGATATATGTACATACATATATACATATGGACAATTTATTCTGCAGCTTGTTATAATTTATAGTGCACATTTTGTTAATTAGTATATCGGAAATTGTTTTAAAACATATATGCTAAGTGTTAAAAAAAGGGATTGGTCCTAGTGGTTAATATGTATAGTGGAATTTTTTTTAAGTGAAACAATTATCGATAAAAATTCGAAATGGTGGATAAATAAACTTTAAGAGTGGAGAAAAAATTAAATGTTTCACACCCATCTTTCTAAATAGCTATAATATATTTATATATAGTGGTGATTATATTTACAAATTAGTGGTCGATTAATTTGTGTATACATATAGAAATTTGTGGTTATATATATTATAATTAATTCAATACATATATAGTGTTTATTGTGAATTCGCCATTTAAATTGGATTATATATACTTGAAGGTAATTGTGTTTAGTTTCACTTTTTATATTTTGAATATCGCGTTAAATACAAATTAATAGTATAGAATATTTCTTAATGAGAATTTTATTATTCAACAAACGGATTTGCGGTACCCGTCGGTGTTTATATAAATTATATACTATAAGGCCGTCAAAAACATAATTTACACAAAGTCGCGTATATATACTTCATATATAGGTTTTTCTGAATTTTCTACAAATTAAACAGTAGAACTATAGCCACAGCCCACAAGTTCACTGCGATAGATTTATTATCATCGCTCAGTATCCAACTCATTTTTACGTCAAAAATTATTTTTAATTGACTGGTGGTTCATCGGGTCAAGCGCAAAAAAAATTCTTAGAGTCAATATAAATTTTTAAAGTAAATAACTTTATTTTATTTTAACGATGATCTTATCAGACGAGCTAAACTTAAAAGTTTATATAGGAGCAGTTTTCAAATTTCATATCAGAATCTAACCTCTATAATGGTTAGAAAGGTCTATAATTATGAGTAGGTTTTTTAGTCTACTATATATATAATATTTTCAATTCTATACTACTGCTTAAAGCCATGCCATGAGCTTCAATGTATATCTGGGCTAAGAACGATAAAACAATTTTTAGAGTTGTACCAGAACGTTATAGTTGAAAAATTTCAACAATTAATGTTTTACTTATAGTATAGTTTGGCGGGCAGATTCGTTGGGCGATTTTTGTGTGTATGTTGTGTATACCCTAATCAGTTAGATTGTTCGAAAAATGAAGAAAGCTATATATATAATTTAATTCTAAATCTTTCATAAATTTTTTCTTTCTTTAAATTTTCGAATCTGGTTAAACTGCAAAATTTGTTATACGTATTCTAAAAATAATATTTCTAGTGGATTTATTCTGTTTTAACTTAACAATTTTGGAATAAATCATATAAATAGTCAGTGCCGGATGATGAGTACTTCCGGGCCCTGAGGCAAGTATTAAATAAAGGGCCTCCTAACAAATTTTCTCTTGAATTCGTTTTCTACTTGTTCTATGGTTCAAGCTCTTTGAAGTATTTCGCAGCTTGCTCTTTTGCTTCTTTGCCTTACGCCAGTACCAGCAAAATGAAGGACGCACGGCTATAGGTTCGATTTAATTGGCATATTATATAGTTACATGAACTCTGCATTATTCGAGTTATAGCGGAAATTCTATAAATTAACTTAATTTTCAATTTAAAATTTGAAAAATACTCCGAAATCCCTAGTTACATTAACTCTAAATTTGAAAAAATTCGAATATTGGAAAAATTGGAGGAATGCTCTAAAACTAAAAAAAAATTTCCAAAATAAATTGGAGATTTTCATGAGCGTTTAATATTTAAATTCTAAAAGTTTAACAATTTTAAATTCTATCTTAAATTGTATACGTCTAGCTCGGTAACGAAATTTGAGAATTTTAAATCTCGAGAAATTTTAAACAAAATTAATTTTTTCAAAACTGATTTAAAATTCAGAATTATAAACGTCAAATTTGATTTCGTATTTTGATTTTCGAAATTTCAGAACTTGAAAATTAAATTTACAAAAATACCAATTGCGATCTATACAAATCCCACTTCTGAAACACAAGCTCATACGTACGGTGTATCTTGGGTAGATTGAATCACTAATCTATATGCATATTCGAAACCAATTTTTAAAATTCTAATTCTGGCGTTTTATATAAATTCAGTATCGTACATCTATACATGCATCTCTGATAATTTATACTGTAGTTATGACAAATTTAATTAAAACTGCAATCTTGCAAAATCTGTTAAAAGATAACAACTAAATTAAAAATTATGTTATTCTTATTCCAAATTTTGCTATTAAGACATGTATTTTACCAATGTTCTTTTGAACTTTATTCAAACTGAAAGTGTTATGTAGGAATGGAAATATTAAATAATAATTAAAATATTTTTTGAAAGCATTACTCATTTCGCACCGTTCCAATAAGCGTGGTACGAGTATATAGCTTGAATCCATCACACATATGAACTGTCAGTAGCACAATTGTCAATCACAATGAGGATATTTAATATGACAACTTTAAAACTTTTATAACTTGACCAACACACATGGCCAGGGATTTGGTATGGCATATTGCAACCTTATTAAAAATGGCTTTTGAAATCACAAAATTTTAAAATTCAACGTTATATAATTTATTCAATTTTAAATTACATATACTTATACGAGACATATTCAAATTATAAATGTGTTATAAAAATTGTAGTATCCTTTACAATCCCGTAATTTTGATAAATATTGTAAGATTCAAATGTTCAGTTCAGAATATAGTTTTCTATAATATTTAAAATGGAAGTTCGAAAATTTTTTACGAATTTTTGAAAATTTATCGTAGTTTTGGCGCACGGGAAACTTAGGGTGTTAGTTCGGAAATTTTGAAAAACTACATACATATATTGATGATTTTTAAAAATTTTGTTTGTTACATCTCCAAAGTTCTGTTTCCATTTTTTTGTAATTCGAGTGGTATTCCGATTTACGAAAAATCATCTTAATTTCGAATGAAAATTCAAAATTTGAAAAATATAATTCTAAATTTTCAAAATTCAACAATTCGAATTTTAAATTTTATCGTCAGAATCCGTTACGTGGAAATAGGTTCACTTTAATTAAGAACGCAATTTAATTTTTTAAAATTTAATTAAGAAATTTAACAATTTTACTTTGCCTTAAGTATAAATATAATAAATAAACAATTTATTGATGAATTTTTTTTTAAATTTTACTTTTATGCTTTTTTAAAAGTTAAAGGCAAAATTAAAAAGTATCTGATTGTGCTTCACTGTTACACTTTTTACAATGTTTGAGGGTTTTTTAAATTATCATTTACATATTTAAGGTTACAATATAGTGAAAAGATAATTTAATTCACAACTTTAAATATTTAATAAAACAGGAAAAGTGTTTAGGAAACTGCCTAGTACTGATCGGAAATTTATTGGGTTTATTACTGACAGTTTTGGTTTCTAACACTGACATATTATTATGCGAGAAGGAATACATATATACGTAAGTGCATATCAAAATTTGCCGCGAAACGTAAATAGAAACTATTGAAAATTTGATTATACAACTCAGATCATCAGCAGAAAATGAATATGCTCAAAACGCATTTTATATTTAGTAACCACATTAGCAGTCGCATATACATGTATCTGTTTTCAGTTGTTCCTTTTATTTTCCAACTTTCATTTATCTAGCGGTTGCAAACGCTGCATTTCATTCCGTGGATAAAGCACTATATTATAGTTCATAGTCATCCAGAGTCGGAGCAGCGCATATTCCAGCCATTTGCGGTGAAATTATTCTCCTGGATTTATCATACGAGTGTTGTGTAAGATATCCTTTCTCATCTCTGCTGCTATAAGACGTAATTTTCCATTGGAGCTAATAAAAATGCGCTCCAATCACGCTTTAAATTAGAACACTATATCATTAGCCTAACATGATGTGTTCATCACCATCCTGATCGAAAACAAGGATGCAAAATCTTTTTTGACATCCCTCGCCTCTATTAGGATTCAAATCACTCTGATTTTTATTCGATATATTTCTAAACTATTTTTATTTGATCACATAGTACCTATACTGTTCATCTAAACGGAATAATCTAAATTTAATCGCTTGAAAAAGTTTGAAGGCCAAATATACGGGGTTTAAACTTTACACATGTATATTATATACACGGTATCCTGGTTTGCCGTGAAAGATTCCCAGTGGTAAGTGATTATACGGATTACGGATACTCCGGGCCCTGGAGCCAGTATTAAAAAAGGGCTCCCTAACCAATTTCTAACAAAAACCATGAAATAATTTGTTCAACCAACCTGCCGAATTTCTTTTGTTTTCTTCTTCGCCTCAGGCCCAAATCATTTTAATTTCGATACGAAAAATTTCATAATTGAATATTGGAAAAGTTAAATATTCAAGTTGTTCTAGTTAAATTTCTCTAAATTTTGAATATTGGAAAATTTGGCGGAATGTTCTATAAAATTCAAACAATATCCACCATAAACTGGAGAAATGTGTTTAAATTTGATTTTCGAAATTTCAGAATTTGATAGTTAATTAAATTTACAAAACTACGATTTTTTTTTATACTTGTGATCTTAAATCGCCAAGACATCAAATATGTCTGACTCATGAATATCTGGGCGAGTTCATCTTGGATTGTTTGAAATTAAAATAATCATAATATTTGATTCCCGATTTTAAAAATTCAAAATTTTTGGGATTGACGAAGCTTTTAACGTTTTTTATAAATTCAATGTCGTGAGTTTCTAAAGACACCTCTGTCTTATATTCGAAATTTTGCAATTGTGGCAAAAATGTACTTTTTAATTGTATTCAAATTTAAACTGTCGTGCATTGTAATACCTATGATTAAACCTCATTACAAAAACCAATTAAAATATTTTTGAAACCATAATAACTCATCTCACTCCTTTATAATGAGTGTGGTTACAGCTCAAATTCATCATATATCGGCTGCCTGTAGACTCATTGCCAATCATAATGAAGATGTGGATTAAGACATTTAATTCCAGCCCTGAGACTCTTCTTTCCTTTCCTTTGATCTAAAATTGATTGTATTTTCAAATTTTAAAAATTTTATCCGTTAGAGTGTCTGTCAAAATTCTTAGAAATATTCTAAAATTTTACATTCTGTTTAAATTTTAAAAAATAAAATTAAAACTATAAAATTGATACATTTTTAAGAATTTTGGGGAATTTGTGAAATTTTCTAAAATTTAAAATGGAAGTTCGAAATTTTTTTTTAAATCCATGAAATTTTTAATACTTTGATAAAATTTTCAAAATTCGATCAAACTTGATTCTATGGTGACTATTGAATGTGTAAAATATGTCGCTGCAGGGAAACAATACGCATAATTGTTAAAGTTGGTGACGGTGGGGAAGAATTTTTTCATTCGTTATAAAATCAGCCCTTGATTTTGAGCCAAATCAATCACTAAACTGATCTCAGCCCTATATAAAAACTGATCAAACATTCGTTATTTTATTTGAAGTTTAACACGATATTTTATCAATCAGATTGTACCGACAGGATGATCACTGTGTTCGGACTATGCTTTAATATAGTTATACACTGTACTACATATATACATATGTATGTACCAGTAATTTAAACAAATTTCATAAACATTGAAATTCACCATTTCTAGTTATAAAACATTATCGAAATTCAATAAAACAAGTTGAAATTTTGAAATTATACTTTACATGCGAAATTGAACGAAGAACGAATTAAACAAAAATTTTAAAATTGAATTTATTTCTTTTGGGTATATTCAAATTTATTTAAATATTTGTCTAAAAATCCAAAATAGATTAAAAGTTTCAAAATTTCAAATCATATGTTAAATTTTATAATTTTACAATTTTTTAAATTACCTAAACAAATATTTAAAATTTAAATATGATTTTTAATTCATAAATTACGTACATAAGTAAAATTCCATTTCAAAATTTAACGAACTACTTACCGATTTTAAAAATTTTGCAATTTTAGATATTCGAACGGCGTGTGCACAAAAATTGTTTTCAAATTCAATATTTGATCAACTACATCGACCTATGGAATTTTGAAATTGGATTCAAATTTCAAATTCAGAAATTGGCTTAAAGTGGGTTTTTACACTTTGATTATTTATGTATAAATTCGTTTTGAATTGAAGATTTTAGTTGTTAAAAAAAATTGATTTTAAAAATTGAAGTCAAACCTTATAGAAATACACTGTGTTTACACTTAATACGAGTATCATGAAATCGATTTCATTCTTCGTTTCTTTTCCCTTTACCTACAAAACCGATTTTGACAAGCCCATGTTTTGATTTCCTCTTTTGACAAAAATTTATATGGGTCTGGTTATATCATGCACCATTTCAATACAAACAAACCTAAATCAAACAAATTTTCAAAGACATATTATACGGACATGTCACTGCGTCAAAAATATGTATTTCACAAATTGTCAGATTTCTACACATACAGTGAAAATTATATTGTCATACGTTAATGCATAAAACTTAAGGAAACGATAGTTGATTTCGTGATAAAAGAATAAACGATTTCACGAAATACTATGTGTAAACACAGTGATATACATACACTGGATATATGTAAATTTTGCAAACCAAACAGATTGAAGAATTTGACATTTATTTTTAAATTTTGTTTAACACAGGCTCATCGATCCCACTAAACGACTGTATTTTTATGAATTAAACTTTTTTTTAGCTTGAAATGTTATTTATTGATTTTTTTATACATACACAAACCTGTATGATTTGTTCTTATTATGTTGATGGAATAGTTATTTTATTTTGAAACTATGAAAATTGATACATAAAAGGGAACTACCATACCTATGTGATCTAAGGTGCCCAGGTACTAAACAATAAGGACTTTTGTTTTAATAGAGTATAGTGCAGCTATTTTAAAAGTTCCGTTATTCATTATGAAAATGGTGCATCTACAATCTACATATAAAAACAACATTTTGTAAAATTCTCGGTATTTTTGGTATTAATCATTTACTGCAAAAATTTGAGCCCTTCTTCTACTTCTTTATCGATTTTAGGACGTTCTGAACCATTAAACTTGTTCACAAAGACCACATGGCGAATATTACGCTAGAATTTATGTTTACGTCCTTATAAGGTCGAAGGATTAAGGCCACAAGATCGGATCATTGAACACGGTCATTTGTCTACATAAACAAACAAAATTGTCGCATTTGAGCATCTGAAAATCCAACGGCAGTTGTTGAGCAGCCACTGCATTCTTCTCGTGATACTGTATGGTGCGCTCTATTTAGAGGCATTATTGATCCGCATTATTTCGAAAATTAAGCTGGTAACGCGTTGTAACTGTCAATAGTGTTCGGTATACAGAGACATGATAACAATAAAGTTTTTATGCTATATATGATGGACGAATAATTTCGCGAAGCTGGGATGTTAGTTGGCCACCAAGAACGTGAGATCTAACACCATTAGATTATTTTTTCTGGGGCTATGTATGAAAGGTAAGGTTTATCGACAATCATTCGCAGATTTCAAAACAAATATCGAATGCGTCATTCGTGAGATAGAGCCCCAATTATATAGAAATGTGTTCGAACATTTCGACCAATGGATCAACTTCTGCAAACGTACTCGTGGTAGATATTTGCCAGAGATTCACCCTACTTATATGGTTGTCATTTTCGTGACGAAAACTATGACGAATATGAATGTCGATGGTGAAACGATGTTTTTAAATAAATTCCTACACAAAATGTAAGTTTTATTTTATTTTGAATTCAGTGAAGGTCTGAATGGGACATACATATTTACAAAAGTGAATTTAATATGGGAAGCCTTAATGGGTAGCCTTAATAAATGTTCTTATGAAAGCGTAGAAGTGACCGATCTGAGCCTGAAATATGTAAAATATGCCACTACTAAAACCAGGTGTCTCGATCACGTGTTTCCTTCAGTCCAATCGCGCATATACCATCTGCATATGCAAGCACATGATTGGACTGGTGAAATAAGATGTTGCGCTGAGGTGTTTCAGGTTTACGAAAGATGTACTCCAACATGAAATTAAAGAGTATCGGAGACAGAGCATCTCCCTGCCAAACACCCTAGTTAACTGCAAAAATTCTCGATAGCCTGTTCTCAACCGTAACACAGCATTGAGACTGCGTCGATCGGAAATCCAGGAACACTGATGTACGGTTATAGATGTCTCATAATATTTAGATAGAATCATTTGGACTGAAAAGACCTGATCAGTGACTGATCAATTCGGACGAAATCCCCTTTGATAGTCACCAACCAAGCCCTCCGCTAGAGGGTTATTATTATTTTTTTTTGTGGTGACCTCACATGTGGACGTAATCCATAAACATGTAGGAGTGTCGGATTCTTAGCGAGTAAACCCTAACCCCCACATTCTTATGCCTATAGTTGTCTCGTGGAACTACTGTTATGTATTACTTCGCTAGACTAGAACAGGCTCAGACTTAGCTGCCATCTAACTTTGTTGTCTTTCTCTATTTTTTTCTAGACTTTTCAGTTTCTTAATAATCCTTGCACTCATTTTACATACCACCTCCCAAATTTCTTCGGACTGCTGCATACAATCAACAACTGTTAACGGTGATAAGTCATTTCCCACAGACCTATATAATTCCAATCTTTCTTCCTCGAAGCGCGGACTAAAAAAAACATGCTCTACGTTCTCCAGTTTTCTTTCGCACATTGGGCAATAAGAGGATTTGGATTTGGGCAATCCATAATAGCGCGAAAACAACCATGCCCCGCCAGAAACTGGCATAAATAGAAGTCAATATCTCCATGTTTCCTATCTAGCCATTTAACTACCGAAGGGACTAGCCGATGTGTCCACCGACCTTTTCCCGAGCTGTCCCAACGCTGCTGCCACATGTTGACGGTCTCTGCGCGAGCCACAATACGATTTCCTCTCTTATCCCCATTTGCACGGTGAGAATATATTCTTTCACGCTCCTTAGTCAATAAGTCAATTGGAGGCATATCAGCCAGTAGACACACGGCTTCATCTGATACCGTTCTAAATAAATCGTCTAACCACCCTCAAAGCGCTTAACCTATAAACAGGTGCCACCGGTTGTTTTTATGTACTTCTCTCCATAGTACTGGCCTAGAGTGGTGCTCCATACATTAAAATAGATGTCGCCACACTACTCAGTAACCGTTTGCGGCTCTGGCGGGCCCTCCCCGCGTTTGGCATAATTCGCATTAACGCCCCGTTCACTTTTCCAGCTTTTTCCCAACGGTATCCAAATGCGATTTAACGGACGGTATCCATTTATGTGTACTAGCATTAATTATTACTCCCAGATAATTAATAGATTGTTTTGCGTCATTAATAGATTGTTTTGCGACATTGACCACCATCTTCCACTGCCATGAATTCCAACCTGTTCCTACTGGAATTTTTTGGACTGCTTCTGTTTTGTGCTCTGCCAACTGTAAACCCACAGATGATAACCAATCCTGAATTACTTTTATACTCCAATTGCAGATTTCTTCAATCTCTTCTTTGTACTTTGCAACAACTACAATCGCAATATTATCAGCAAAACCAACCACCATTGCCTCTTCTGGTATCGGCGGTCAACAAATGTTATCGTACATGGCATTCCACAATGTGGGTGCCAGCACAGACCCCTGTGGTACACCTCCAGAAATATGATATTATCACCTCCGCTAGAGAGGTGATTCTATTATAATGTAGACAGTAACTTGTATGCTGTGCAAAGGAGAGCTATACCGCGATAATTTCCCATTCAAAGTATCCCATCCGAATATCAAGAGCAGTCCAACCCAGGTGAGCGGTTTCGTTTTAATCTCTTAAATCGTTTATATAATATTCATATTATAAATATACATACAGTCGATTGTTGATCGACGCGACAATTAAATTGGGGTCATTATCTTTCACTCAAAAATGGTTAAGCGTCTACACTAAATTTCAATATTAAGAAAGAAAACGTGTGTTTATTTTCAAATTAAAAAAACTTTTAATTCTGGAAAGACCCTGCGAATATAGTACATATACAATGGTCAATATTGCTGAATCATCGTTATGCAAATGTAATTTATCTTTCATGCTTAATATAGTTCGTTAAATCGCGATATCATAAACTCTCACAAGCCTAACATTATAAATGTTCAAACAAACAGTTAACTAAAAATTATACATTACTAATTTATCGTTCGATTCGACAGTTTATCCGCCCCGATAATCATCCTTTTTTTCTTCTTCCTGTTTTATTATTTCTATATCCATAATACGTAGTTTTTGTTCATTTTTCACAAATTAAGTCATCCACACAAAAATATCCGGTGCACTGCATATATGCGTACATAAAAATGGAAAATTGTTCCAGTTGATTTGATCTTTTCTCACACGTGCGTCATCTCGCAGTGTTTTTCTGTATGATGTTCGTCATCAAACGTCAAATTGCTGGAAAATTATTTGTTTCCCAATAGCAGGGTATTTCAGTACTTTATTTATACTTATATGTATATACATATATAAAAGTGTATAGAATTCATATATGTATATCCTAACACCAATATCTAAACCCATTAGAAAAGTGCTAGAGATCTCAGCATCTCAAATTTCCTGTTATTTTCCTTTCTGTATATTATTCATCGATTTAATTTTGTATATTACAGTATATATACATAAGGGGAATATAATGATATCAATTATACTAATATATAGTCTACTGTACGAAGGTACATACATACATAAATTCCAATCCCATTCAAATAATAATTTTTTTAGTCATTAGAAAATTATAATGAAAACGCGTGTGCCAGAAAGCAGCATGTGATTGTTAACAACACAACACAAAAAAAATCTCTATTTATTATTACAAATTATTTTAAAACAATTAAATTTTTTATTTATCATCTAAGAAAATAATAATTTTTAATTGGATTTTCGTTTTTATTGTCGTTTTAATGTTTTTTTTGTTATGCGTTCATATGTACACACATACATAGAAATATATTATGCATGTATACATACATATGTACATACTTCATAATAGCTCTCTGTAATTATAATTTTATGGATAGCAATTTGTTTAAATCAATATTGGCCTCAAGTTCATTAAAATTTATGTGTACATCGTATACACAGTTTTGAATATATACATATGTATATTACCAGAATATTTATATACATTCTGGACCGCTTCAAAATAAATTCAATATAACCCTACATTTTTTACTTTATGCGTAATCTCCTTCTGGAATACACATCACGGAAGTGCAAATTGATACACAAATACACATTATACGGGTATTTCGACAAATTGTGTGTTGTATCTTATAAATAACTGTCCGATTTCTTTGATCGATTTTTTTACTTTGGTGATTACAATCGCACAATTCCGTATACCTATATATGAGAAACGTGAGATAAACAATGAAATTTTTAGTGTGTAGAAGCTGCGTATCTAAATATTTTGATCGGACGTGATCGTTCTTTAAATAAATTTTTGTATACATGTAATATGTGTAGTGAGGTAGGTAGTAAATTTTATTTTTGAATATGTGCGATCTTTAGAAAAACGTGATTTGTTTGTAGATTTTGTCCTTGTATAATATTTTGAAGTATCGGGGTATCGTGTTTATGTATGGGGATATAAACCCTTTTATTTAGTTAACTATAAATATGTTGTATATATCTATTATGGATAAATCGATGAAAATTTGTTTATGTCAAATTAATCAAGTAAAGATTGATTTTGATTAATTTTATTTTTGGTGAGAAATTTTGTCAACGATCTTTATTTATATATATACCCGACAAATTAAATTAGAAATTAACCTAAGTTATGTTGTATTATAAAAACTTGTCTGTGAATTTTTTTTGTATATTTTGTATAATTTTGCACTTTGCATAGTTCAATGACAACCAGTAGTACCAACATAAACGATGGCTTATGGCCCATGAGTTTGTACTCTAACGTGGGTATACATCATTATGAGCATCCTATAATCGAAACAAGGGTACACAATTAACATAAACTGATATAAATATACTTGTTGGGTTGAAACACTTTATAAATCTAATTCATGGAACATATCGTAACCTAACCTAACCTAAATATGGTGTGGAAAGGTGCCGGAAACTTTTCATAAGTTGCAATGTCATATCGGGCCAAATCCATTTTTTATCCCTTTATGGGCAAATTCGTGTTGAAGTCCGTACTAAATTTATACAGAAATTTAACTATGTAGGACTGCGTTTGCTATCTTATAATAATATAAAAACTAATCAGCAAATCCGTGGTTAAATAAAATTTGACGAATCTATTTCCTTAAGAAATTTGGCGGCGTGGCTATGATAATTGTAACATAACAGTTTGTCATTCAAGAAGTTGTTGTTTGGTAAGTTTCAATTTTTAATATATTCGCTTACCAATGTTCGGAAAACTAACAGAACCAATTCAGATTACTTACTGTGGCAAGCCATAAGTAAGTTAAATAAACCAACACTTTCATGTTTCATTCACATGAAATTTATCCTTAACCTGTTCTAAAAGCAACAGCAGCAAATAAATATTTATATGTGTGAGTGTATATATATATAATAAAAGTTTCGATATAACGAATTTTAAAATTTTTATTGTGAATTATTTAAATAATTCTTTTAAAAATTTTTTTTTAAATATCTAAACGGATTCACATTTAATTTGATCTCCTACGAATGTCTAAGCATAATCAGGAGCCTTCCTCAAAATTTAAACAAGTAAGGTAAACAAGTAACGAATCCTATATATACATACATACTCGTATACGACTGTTTTTGTATTTGTATTTTCTATTTGAAATAAGTATGATTAAAAAAGTAGTAGTTTTTACTAAGATTTAAGCGCTTCTTGTCCTCAATCCAATTAGCCACTTATTGAAAACATATGAAAATAAATTTAAGAGAAATCGATATATTTCAGTTCGATTACTTAGAAACAAAAATGACACAGTCGTAAGTAACTGAAAACCTATATATTTTGGAAATCACATTAATTTTCTGTGAAACAAAAACCAGATCTATTCAAACATTTTTTGCAATGATGGCCCCTTATTAGAAACACTCGAAAAAATTCGGACACATCGAGATATGTATTTCAGTTTTGTTACTATGAACCAAAATTTTCTAATACTAAGTACCTGAAAGCCTATATTTTGGAAAACCTGAGTGGTTTTCTGGTCTGGTCTAATGTAAAACCACTCAGGTTTCCCAATTTTCTCGAGTTTTTCTAATATGTGATCATTTGGAGTGGGCACGAACAATCTCTTATTAAAACTTCCTAATTTTTTTTTAAGTGTGCTTTATTCGAATATTTTTAAATTCAAATACTACCGACAATTTTAGAATTTCTTATATGTTTGCCATATTTCGAGGTATTCTACTTATTTTGTTTCGATATCAGTAGATCTCTAATTTACATTAAATTTAATTTAAATTTTAAATTAAATTTAATGTAAATTAGAGATCTACTTCTTTTAAATTTTCATTAAAAGTTTTTAAATTTACTGATTTGTATTAATTTAATAATTCACAATAAACATATAAAATTTAGTTATAACGAAATTTTTGTTTTATCTTCATACTCACACACACACATATGCATAATAATTTGTTGTTGTTGCTTTTGGGACAGATTTAAGACAAATTTCACATACGTTCATGTTTCCCGATTCACCTTCCTAACGGAAACAATATAGACACAAATTTCATCCAATTATATATAAATGGCAAAATGCTAATAAAAGTATCAAGTAACATATAAATCCGTAAAAAGCTCATGGGCATAATCTGGTAAGCAGAAATGCTTAAAAAAGTTCCAGAGTATCAAACTAATAACATACATTTTCAATGCTATATATAATGAAAATTGGCTACTTTCCTAAAATCTGGAAAACTTCGCAAATCATAATGATTCCAAAACCTGATAAAGATGAAACAAAAATCGAATAATTTCGCCCAATCAACACTCTGAGAAAACCAGTAGAAAAATTTGGCTTCAAGAACTTAAGCCAATTCTTCAATAGAAAAATTTGGCTTAAATATTTATATACACAAAACACAGATGAGCTGTTATACGTAATAATCAAAAATTATCAGCATAATCGAAAATGAAAGATTAAATATAACGGTACATCCCCAAACTTATACGAAATTCGACAAGGCAGTGTATTAAGTCCTGTATTATGATTTACACAGCAGACCTATCAACATCAAACTTATGTAAAAATTTCCCCATTTACGGATGATAGAGCCATATTAGCTTCGCACCTAAATCCCGCAATCGTTTCAAGAAACTTACCGTAATATTTAGGTGAAATAACTCATCTGCGTGTGCCAGTGACATTAAATCATATTATTCTGCCACAACTGGCCACTTTAGATATAATGTATGCGCTAAAATGAACTGGTTAATCTGAAAACACTCAAACTTAAGCTTAGGCTGTAAAATCTTGCTGTATAAAATGATACTTAAACCTCTCTGGACATATGTATGTAGGTATAGTATTCAATTATGGGGATCGAGGAATCTTTATCCTAGTATACAATGAAACGGTGGTTTATTTAATAAATTGCTACTAATGGTGCTGAAATCACTTTATCCATCTTCAATTAAAATAGTATGCTGTAAAATCAAAATGACAAAAATGCCAACGAAAGAGAAACAATAATAACATTTTTAGAAATATATACATGATTCTGGAACTATTTTTGACAATACTGGTGAAATAGCGCTGCTAAATTTTAAATCGGCATACTCTCTTCCAGTTGTGTGAATTCGCGATTCCAATTTTTGTAGTTTTTATTCCACTATCGCGCCATTTTAATGATTTTTCTTCTCTTTCTCAAATTAAATTGAACTGAAACCAGAGGTATATTGTATCATGTGCATACAGTACCTGATATGGTTGGAGCGATCGTCCGTAGTTTATATTTTAGTTTAGTACAAGGCTTCTATTCCTAAATACACTACACAGAATCAACCATCTGATTTCAGATTAATCTTGTTTTTTAAGAGAAATCACATACAAATATTTAACTAAAAAACGAAAAACTTAGAGAATCACAAATCCACACTACTTGAAAAGAGTATGTCGATTTAAAATTTAGCAGCGCTATTTCACCAATATTATCAAAAATAATTCCAGAAACATGTATACATTTCTAGAAATTTTATTATAGTTTCTCTATCGATAATATAAACTAACGTTGAACTTACACAAAACACATTGATGATGCCATAAAGACATTAAATCGTATGCTTGCCCACCTGGCAATGCTATCTGATTTGGTCGGTTGATTTGATAGTCAGGTGACTGTTGTATTTTATTGTATATGACAAACCTATACACCCGACCTAATTTTCCATCTGATCTGACCATCTGACAAATCCAGATCGGGTTGTAGATAAGGCTGCCAGATATTCATGCGTGTAAAAGCGACGTTTCGGGTTTTTTATTTAATTAGGAAACGACAGTGAAGGGCAATTTGAAAAAAATTAATTTGAAAGAATTATAAAATATTTACAGGTATACAAAGCCTTGCCCAACTACTATGTCGATCGAATTCTGAAGATTTTTCAAATCAAATCCCCTCAAAGTTTACATAATTTCTATGAATTGCCAGGCTTTATTGCCAGATATGCGAATGATTTTATTAAAATTTCAACGGGATCTAAAAAATTTCTAATTTTTTGGTTGCCAATTCCCAATTTTTTCTGTTGTGGCACAGAAAATTTAAAATTGCATCAATAATGATGAAATTGCTTAACATTATAAAAATGTTATAAATACCTTAACCTATATAATCAACACTGTGCAAAGTATAACCGAATCAAGCATATATTATAGAATTCCCTTGGTTGCCAACTCCTATTTCTCTCAATTTTCTTATTGTGGCAGAAAGCATGATAGAACGAAGAAATTTATTTTTGAACCGATCGTCGTATTGGAATCAAAAGGAAATTTTGTGAGTTAAGTGAAATATTCTGTAAAAAGCGACTCAACTGTGTGTGAGAATTTCCTCGATTTGAAGTGATAACCTTATTGGAACTCAGAAAATGAAAATTACTGGATTCTCCTGAACTTTTCATTAAATTTTGCATACATCCCCAGAAAAAAAATCGTAACCTGTAGAGGCCAGGTAAACATTTTCTAGGTTTTCCATGATATGCGAAGGATTTATGAAAAATTTAATGAAAAGTTCAGCGGATTCCAGTAAATTTTCATTTTCTGGGTTCCAATACGGTCATCACTTCAAATCTGGAAAATTCTCCCCCACAGTTGCGTGACTTTTTACAGAATATTTCAACTTAACTCACATAATTTCCTTTTGGTTTCCAATACGACGATCGGTTCAAAAAGAAATTTCTTCATTCTATCGTGCTTTTCTGCCACAATAAGAAAATTTAAATTCTTAGTGGTTTATTCACTCCTTTTTAAAATGCCCAAACATAGTAACCCATTTTCTATCTGTATACAATTGCAAATGTATAGTAAATATATAAATAATAACTGGATCGTAATTGGATTCATTTCATATATTATTTGCAGGGCTGGAAACCAATTTGTATTTTAGGTTGGTTTGGTTTTTGGTTTCTCTGACAACTAAACTTTTGGTTTTATAAATTTTTAAACTTTGGATTTGGCTTTACAAATTTTTGAATTTTAGTTTTGGTTTTTCAAAAAATTTTCAGGTCCATGGTTTTGGTTTACTTTGACAAGTAAAACATAAAAGTCAATATATTAGGTTAGGATTTTTTATCACTAAGAGAAGGGAGTACTAGATCAGTGTGATTTTCCCAGTAAACAGATATTCATGTCACCTAAAAACAAGTAACTTATCAATAATAACATAGCCCATTTGTATTTAATTTTTTTTTGTAATTTTGACTTTTGGCTTTAATTTTATTTGGTTTTGGTTATTTTTGATTTTGAAATATGGTTTTGGTTTTAGAAATATTTTTTGGTTTTATGGTTTTTATGGTTTGGAAAAACCGGTTACCACCCCTGATTATTTGACATTTCCTTGAATATTATTTGACAATTGAAATGATCTGACATTAAATCGAGTTGCACTACTTCCGTTCTGTTATGCCAAAATATCATAAATCAATTTTTAATATTATGAATTAATTTGTCAAAAATTGAGGTTTAATTTTTTTTGAAAATATGCCGACATTATTATATACAGTTTTTTAAGGCCCCTTACAGAGTCAACAATTTGGCTCCACTGGTTTTGTTTTGAGCTGGGGCCTTATACTGTTCTAAACAATCTTAAGACGCCAAGCCGTTTTCTATATATACACCGCCTACAATGACCTGTTCGCCTACCATATAGTGCCGGTCCTTTCAGAGATCGCTGCGCAATTCGTTCCGGATTAGAACGTAAAACGTGAGCCAGCATATACTTGCTGATGTCTTACTTCATGTAAAATACCTCTTACCTTTATATTGGAATTACCTCTTATGTACCATCTTTTTCGCGTTTTGGGCCGCAAATCACACGCATGATTCTCAAATATAAGGAGCCATCTCCCGAACTAATCCATCAGCATCCAACTTTGCCATCCATATTATATAGTATATGTCGACATAAAACTGGCTAATTCCGTTCATTGTGACTAACCTTCCGTTTCCCCATGAATGTTGCAGAAAAGTTGAAATATAAGTTTGGCAAAGAGCAATTGTAATTTGTCACTCGATAACCAATGGAATTGTATTTTGTAACTCAAGCTTTCGCCATTTAAATTTCACTTTCAATTTAAAAAAAAAATCCCGTTTAGAAAATTAAATATTTTCTACCTATTTAAGCCAAGCTTTCAAGAAATTATGGAAAAATTCTAGTAGATGAAATCCAATGGCGAATTAAATCCAAACAGAGCCTATTTCTATGCAATATATACACTCTAAAAAATTATAGTACGAAATTTACTACAAAAAGAATTTATGTACAACAATTCCAATTTAAGAATAAATATCATTCTTAACAGAATACAACCTCCATTCTTATGAAGAGTGAAACAGATCATATCTTTTAAAGAATAATATAAAAGTTATTACTTAAAAGATTAAATTGTATTCTGCCATATCTATTTAAAATTAATCTTGATGAGAATACAATTTATTCCTATGAAGAATGATATATATTGATTCTTTTAAAGAATAAACTAAAAGGAAGTCCATTACAATTTACTCTACATTACCTATTTAATGTTAATCCTTGTAAAGAGTTAATTCAACACTTTCAAAAGTATACATTTATGTTTTAACTCTTTGAAAAGAGTACATTTAATTATTTTTGACAAATCAAACTAATTCATTTTATTTATTTAATTGAATTCTTTATTTTATTTGTATATCTTATTTAATTATTTTAGTTTATTTTGATAACCTTGTATACATATACAAATCAAAATTTAAAATAAAAAATGTTGTTCTTTATAAAAAACCAAAAGATGCCTTAGACCAACCAAAAAAGTCTTAGATGACTTATAATATTTATCTAATTACCATACGTAATTCAACCAATATTTAATTATTATATAATCATATTAAATTAATTTGAAAAGAAAAATATAAACTAAATCCTTATTTTATTCAAATTTTAGAATTACTTATTATATTTTTCGAAGTTGTTCCTTCAAAAGAGACCTTATTTTCTAAATTATTTTAATAGATTATTTATTTAGGAAAATTTTTAAACTAAATGTCTTATCTTAACCAAATACCCAAAAAAATTTAAAAATGTTGTACTCGCATATTATAGAAATGATGTGACCGTCTAGTACTATTAAGTATTAATGGACAGCAGACTTTTGGGATCCCATTGCTATTATATATAGTGCACTAGAAGGATGGCCCTGGTATTCTTGTTCAGTTAGTTCAAGCTAAAAAAAAAATTAAAAAATTAATTAAAATGGAGCCGAAACACATTCAGAAGAGTTTCCGATAAAATCTCCGTGAAATAGTTTTATTTCAAATTGGTGATATTATAACTACATTTTTTAAAATTATAAATTTATTGATTGCCTTTACATCTGTATCCCTAGGCTGCGTAATTTTTCGACCTATTGGCTGAGATGAATTTAACATCAATAAATTTAAAAAGCTAAGAGTGGATGAGTTCCATTCATCGTAAATGTTTGCCTCTGTTATGTTAAATTTATCTTCCCTGATAATTCTGAAACTTATTCAGAAGTTTGATAATATAACTTACAATATTTTCCAAATCCTCATTTTTTGTTTTCAGAGATTCAAAGAAAGCAACACATGACGTGGCATACAGCCCAATTTTCATCTCGTATAGGATACAATCCAAAATGAGCATCAGTGTAATTCCCCAAATAGTTAATAACTGCCTATCTTGACTTGTCAGTTAATGTATTTGTTTGTCTGTATTCTTCAAGTAAATGTAAACCCTTATGGTTGCCAAGTATTGCTTAAAATCCTGGGTTAAGAAATTAATTTAAAAGAAAAATATGAAACCAAAAATATAAAATATAACCAATGATTTGAAAAATATGTTAAAATGTTTAAAATTATAGAAATGTTTAAATTATAAATTATGCATCATTAATTTATTGAGTAAAGTCAACAAACCTCAATGGAAATTATTAACAAAGGACATAAAATAGCATTACTTCGCTTTAAAGCTGCAAGTGGTGTTTCATTTCGATCTGCACTATCCGTGTTAAAATCTATTTGTGTATTTATATTACATTGGTTTACCATTTCAGTCTGCGTACTTATATCAGCAAATTTTTTTTTTAAATATTTTAATAAAATTTATGTTAGGATGACTATTAATTATAAGGATATTACTAACAAAATACGCATGTTTAAGTTTTGTGAAGATTATGAATTTACGTTTTGAAAGGTGCGCTAATTTTGTCAAAATTCATTTAGTTTAACAAAATTTTGAAAAATCTTGTCAAATTATGAACCAGTATTGAAATTAAGATGATTATTTATTTATTGTGTAAAAGACATTGGGCAACTTGTTGCGATTGAAAACTTTAACTGTATAGTTCAACAAACGCTGTCAACGAACTAATGCAAATTATAGGAAACTGAAAATCAAACATTCTGAAGCATATTATACACACAAAGTTGATATATAAAATTAAATTGATAACAGACTAAATATTACACTCTTTCAGTCTTAAGTTTTATTATTTTTATCCATATCCATCCACCTTAACCAAATACATATATACATATAACAATATTAATATACATAGTTATGTATTAAGTATATATGTATATAGAAGGAACATAAAATAAATTGTTTTCGCTGACGACGCCGCATCGTCTTTTAAACAAAGAAACTTGAGATTGCTACTTGAATGTGTTTTTTTTGTCATCTCCACCACAGACTACAGATGGAAGGATATATTATGTATATATGTATATATTTTTATAAATATATATATATATATATATATATATATATATATATATATATATATAAATATATATATAACTAGTTACATATACATATAAGTACAGGGTGTTCGCGACCGACGGTATTATTTGAAGATGGTGAAAGAGTACAAAAACCTAAGCAAACAACTAAAAAATACGTTATAAACCGTTAAAGTAAAAAAATTTGTTTCACTTTTTAACCGATAACTTAAAAACTAAAAGTGGTATTAAACCGGGTTTTCCACATTCGGTTAACAACTAATTCCACTTTTTAATACATCTATAGTTAGTATTTGATTTAAACGAAAAAGTAATAGTTTTTGTAATCAAACTGAAAATAACGGAAAACTTGTCAAAAAGTTATGTTTATATAATATAATTTGTACATGTATATGTACAATACATATCCGCTAAATATGTGTTGTCACTATACTTCTAATAATGGTTCAAGATGATGATGATGATAATGATTTAAAGGTTGAAGTGCTTTTTTGCGCGGAGTTGTTTGTATATGCCTATATTCTCGTTAATATTCAACTACGTATACTATATTAATACGGATAATAGAATATAATTTTGTCTCCTTGTTGGATATTTAATTTTTATTATAATAGAGAATATACATATATTTATCAACAACTATAAAACAAAACTAATATTAAGCACAAATCGCACCTATAAAAGTGTGATAAGTATTATTTTTCTATTTCTTGAGCTTTTGTAAAAATGAAAATTTCTTTTGATTTTGCTTCAACTTGAGAAACTTAGGCAAACATTTTCTGAGGATTCAAAGAATTTTAATATATACACGAGTACATAGTAGATACTGAACTGATACGTTTACTAAATATTGTGAAGTTCTTTCAATATGACGGCGCATAATATATGATTGCACACACCATATATGTTCCACGCCGTACGCGTGTCAGAAAATAAATGTTATATATTGATAAACGATGTGTACATTTATAACGATATATAATATTTACGATGTGTACATACATTTTATATTATTATATTATAGGTAACATTATTTTATTCGATGGTCTCGCTTATAGTCTCCGATCTACCTAAGTTCTTAAATTTCTCATTTTCTTAACCGATAGTTAATAATTTCGAAATTGATTAATCCCGAAATTTCCGAGACTATTTCGCGGTATATTCAATATATTTATACATATATAAAGGCTCAATATATTTAAGGGCCCTTCATACCGTCTGTTTCGCATTTGCGTATGTTCATATTTGCGGAACTTCGCAATTTTAACGTCTGTTTTAATTGGTTCAAATTATCTTCATAACACGTGTAAAAATATTCATCAAACGTTAAAAATAAACCTACGGCTTGCTTATTGGAAAATCTCAGACCGAGAACAGCCTTATAGTTTACCGAATTTAGAATTTTTGAAAATAAATAGAATATATACATTGCAAATTGATAGAAAATAAAAAATAAAAATTTTGCAATAGATAAACATTTTGAAAATATAAAAACATTTGTAGCAAGAAAAAAAAAATTATTGTAAAACTAAAGACAAAATTTCTTACTTTACCAACTGTTACAATAGTCCCTGGAGTAATTACCACTCTTTCATACTACCGCGTATACTGGGCCTAAAGAAATAGCCCTTCTGCTAAAATATCTAAAAAATTTTAAAGTTGTTGAAACTTGCATGCCAAAATATTTATACTTTCAACTATATTTTCATTGGGCGCTTGACATAAAAATAAATTAATACAATCGTTTTTGTTGATTATCTTTACGGAAGTGGGTCGTTTAGTTGCCCTCTACGTTAAGCAAAGGATACTGTGGTGGTATTATTGAAAAACACGTTGGTGCCATTTAGATTTACGAGAGAGACCCTGACAACAGGTGTCCTGAGCTTTCATTAACGTATAGTGTCACATTGTACTCTCATCCTACAATTTTCCCACATTCTCCAAGTAATATAGCGCTCTGTTTTAGCACATTGCAGGTAGTATTATGGTCATTGCAGATATTTAACGACAAGTTAAAAGAAATTTCTGTTTTACTGATCAACACTGATTGGGGTCTGATCGCGATTACACTTAGCCTAAATTCAGGCAGAATTAAATTTAATTTAATTTTATTTATAATATTTAGAGATATACATATATAGCTCAAAACTCCGAGCGAATAAATAAAATATTAAAATATAATAAAACAATTTTGAATAGTTTCAGATGTAACCTTGGCCCATGAAGCGGCTAACCATGAACACATTTATCTTTTTTGGTAATTCTTCAACCCCATTTGATTCATCAATAGCTACGATCGATCGATTCATTAGCAGCTTTCGATAATGAATTTTACAACTTCTAATAATTCATTGATCTAAGGGTTGCAAAAGAGACGTCGTGTTAGGGGAAAGAAATGGGAGTTTCAAATGGCTATACTTATTGCCTGGATGACAAGGCACATTATCCAAAAACAGGATAACTTGCCGCTTTTGTTTTGCCATTTTTTTTATTAAAATTATCAATCCATTTTTGAAAATCAATCGAGGTCATCCATGTTTGTTTATTTGAACCGCCAGGAAATTTGTCTAAAAGTGTCTTCAATGTTCAAATGTTTGAAAGCACGTGGTTTTTTGAATTTTCCTATGACAAGAAGGGATTTCTTCTCTGGGCAAATCCAACAATTCACCCATTTTTAAGGTTTTGTCCTGTAAAAGCGTACGTAGAAATCGGTACATTTTTAGAACGTGCCATCATTATCCCTTGGAATAATTTTTTGTCCAGAACTCCATATTTTGTACACTTGTTTTTAATCAGCTGGTTTTTGCGGATTTTAAATTTTTCACTCAATTTCCGTTGCAACAAATGTTCGTTTTCCGCAGTTTCAATTAAATTTAATTTTTCCGCTAAATTTTGCTCTTTGTACGAAATCTTTTGTTTGTTCATTTTTCTATTTAAAATGGAAATTAGTACATTTATAACCAACCATCATGTATACATATAATATGTTTTGTGCATATAATATGGTCGCATGAGAGCTTGAAGGACTTAAAATGCAAGGAAAAAATAGGTTTGGAGATGGTTCGATTACAGAGGCGTTTTCTTGTGACAAACTCTAAATACAGCACTAAGAGTAGTCCCATTTAGAATTGGTCTGATTAAAGAGTGGTCTTATTAGGAAGTTAAAGTGTATTTTGTTTTATTTTGCTTAGTGAAAGTTCCATTTGCCGTTCAATATTTTTTGTATATTAAAGTTTATCATATAAGTATATCTTGACTCCTTTTTGGTACAGCGTGATAATACATAGGCTATGTTAGTCGAGCAAATGCACTCGATCAGTAGTTTCGGAGATTATCGTTCGCACACTAAAAAAATACATTATATTTAGTCTTCATATATTAAGATATAGAAAGTTACTGTAATAGGATGCAAGACTCATTTAACATATTAAATGAATATTACATCAAATGGAAATTCCAGTAAAACTCCCAAATGACATTTCGGCAACCTAATATTTTCTGTCATCCGTAAGCATAGCGCTACGTCAAAATTCCTGCGGCTGTGTCAACTTAGTAACGTTAGTTCTATATTTATTACTTTAATTAAAACCGACACCTCTCAATCCATTTTTACGAAATGTATGAAATTTAGGTACTGGAAAAAAATTTGCAAATAATATTCTCACATGATATATACATATAAAGTATTTTTTGGTTAAACATGTTGTCTGCAATTCTTGTAATTGTGATACTGTTACAATTCTTTATATTTTCAGTTTTTACATATTTTCTTCCGTTTCACAGAAAAAATTTGATAAAAGTGAATAAGTGTTACTAAAAACACATTAAGTAAAATGATAAATATAGTTTCTTATTGCGCTATACACTAACGTTAAAAGAATAGTTACAGTCAAGAAACGAGAAGCAAAGAGAAAGTATATTTATGGTAACGTTAAATCTTTCTCAAGTAAATAAACATAGGATTCCCTCTAACGCCTTGATTTAACAAATAAAAATTTGAATGTTTCGAAAATGAACGATATCATTTAGAGTTCCACTCTCAATGCAATAAATGCACATTTTTTAATAAGTGTTCAACAAATGTCAATATTCCTATGCCAAATAACTCATTTTACACAAATCTAATTTATTGGTCATCTTAATCTTGACAGACCTCTCTAAGTTTGACATGATCAATCACAATCTTTTATTACAAAAGTTAATGTTGATTTATAAGTTCGACAACACCGCATTAAAGCTATTTAAGTAATCGGATGCAATATGTATTTTATAACCGACAATAGTCGGATCACGCTAATGTATTTAGTGGGGTTCCTCAAGCATCGGTTCTTGGGCCATTGTTATGTCATTGTAATGACATTACTTCATGAATTAATACTTGCAGTTTTGAGATTTATGTTGATGACATTCATCTTTATCTAGGTGGTCCGCTTGATCAAATCTAAAACCTTTTTGATCTGTCAATCTTGGACTTATTTAATTTGAGTCGTTGGTCTACTTCTAATGGATTTCTGATTAATGAAGGTAAATGTAATTCAGCATTTATTACTAAGGCTTCGCGTCCTTGTGTTCTACCAAAACTATATACATAAATGCAGCTGAACTGATTTCCATCGACAAAGTAAACGACCTTGGAGTCATAATTAATATTCATTTCATATATGCCAAAAAATAAATACCTGTAACAGAGACTAGCACGTCGATTTTGTTCCCAGAGTTTAAGACTTTAGTTAGTTAATTGTTTATTTGTTCCTCATATATTGTAAATTAATTGGCTTTTAAACTGGATATATATACATTAATTAAAGGTTAACCGCATGTTGGCCGTTTGTTAATATAATTTTCAGTTTTTAAGTTAATTTATCATATTTTTGTAGATACAATTTTATGCTGGCCTTATCAGAGCACTGGTAAATAAATAATTAAACTGGAATTAATTTAAACCATTTCAATCTACGAAAATATACATTTGAGGCCTCTCCTATTAGCAAATGTAACTAGGAGAAGACTTATACCATATCCCCGTTTTGTTCGTCTGTTTGTAACCTTTTGTTCAATTGAAAAATACATGTCCGACTGTCGCAAAACCAAATCCAGTTTAAAGTTGTAAAACGAATATGGCGAAAGTGTAAGATTTGCAAATTGTTACAGAAATAAATTAAAATTAAAATAATGAATGAATAACAATTAAAAGTAATACCAATAGTTAATTATTATAGTTAAAGTTATCATAATACAAGGCCGCTACTATGAAATTCACCGACTATTTTCGATCGATATCGTTTTACTATAGTAGGCCAAGGAAGAAAAAGGAAAACAAAATTACAAATTTATTGTTGTCTACTTTTTTCTTCCTTTGTCTACTATAGCAAAACGATAGCCGTCGAAAATAGTAGGCGAATTGCATAGTAAGGCACCAGTGTTTTTTTAACTATCATGTGTTTGTTAAATTGAGAAATTGATTATAAAATGATAAAAAACAATCGATCTCAAACAAAACACTACTAACGAACGAAAGAAAGAAATAAATTCTGTGAGCATTATTAAAGTTCAGATTGTTTTTTCAATGTGCGAATCTTTTATATAGTAAACAATTTGTGTTGTGACGTTAAATAATCAAATTACAAAAGTGAGTACCTGCATTCAAATTCGCTGATTTTTAAAATCGATCATAATTTATCAAATAAATTTACAAATACTACTATATACTGATTGATACCATGGGATATCAGGAAATTTAAAAAATTCAGAACCTATCAAATGCACAAATAATGTTAGCAATCGGAAATCATCTGGAAATTAATGATAATAGTCATACAAAAATTTCGAAGAATATTGCTGAAACCAAACAAATTATGGATATGGACAAGATGCATACTATAAATTTATTCGAATTCAACGCGACATTGATAAGACTAACTCTTGTGCTGCATCTCAAGTGAACTTTTTAAAACAACAACATTTGCATCGGGACTTATTAATCACAGGAATTCCAAACTGAACTGATTTGAACTTATAGAACTGATGTTACCGTAAAGAAAAGTGGGCGTAGTGGCAGGGGTACTTTTAATCAACTTATGATCACATTCAAAACTGATGATCCTAAAAACGTTATTTTGGGAAAAGTTCGAGGAACTCGGCCGCTCCTAAATAGACAACTGTATCCAAATTTGGGGAAAGCTAACGATATAGTTATTATTCGTGACAGATTAACACCAGTAAACAACAATATACATTGAAAGAACTACTCGAGCTGAAAAAGAAAAAAATACCACACTGTTGGTTTCGTCATAACAATAGTTATTTAAAGAAGAATGCTGATGGCAAACCGCAAATTATATGGACCGTTAAAGATGTTTATACCATAAAACAATCAATATAGAATTACCATTTGATGACAGCTGAATAATTATTAAAACAAATTATACATTTAAGATTATTTTGAAATTTATTCACTATTATTATTACAAAACTAATTAATAATTCTTCTTACCGGAACGTTTTTATACAAATCAGACTCCATATATTAAATTTCAGTCAATATAAAAATTTTCACAGTACTCGAGAGTTTAGAGACGATAGCGTTGTTACTATCTTTGTTCATAAGAACCTTGATTTTTCTTTAGTAAAATCATAAAAGAATGTAGAAAATGAATACTTAGTCCTTTATTGTAAATAATTGCATTTACATGTGACACCTTTTTATAAACCTCCTCACACATCTCAAACTTTACTATATATTAGCAAAAATTACATAATTATAAATCTATTGGGTTAACTTTACTTATAATCAATTATTCCATAATAAACCAAATAGATGAGAAATTTTCTACTCGTGCTGCTAAAGACCCGCGTACTATTATCAATCAAATTTTATCAAAATACGATGGGAAATTTTTCGTGTACTATGAAGATACAATCTTAAGTATGATCATCGATATTTATTAGTTAAATTAATCTTGGCAAAAAAAACTTCTACTGCAATTTTTCGAAAGACAATAAAGATGAGAATGTTTACCCGAGCTGTGTAGCTGCTATATATTTTTATTTTTACGGATTTACATCCGACCGTAAGATAAAAATATTTTAACTTGAAAGTGGGGAAATGAATGAATTTTTTTGGTTATGGATGAACTTTTTGGGTGATTTTATTGGTTTAGAGTTCGAATGGAAATAGCTAGAGTATATATCTGGCCTCGCGAACTCACCTTAAGTGAACTATAAGAAGATTATCGCGATGAAATCTCTAGTTCATATCAAAACTGCCAAATTCAAATATTGAAACGTTTCATCAATATCTATCAGAGACTATAATAGAAAGTACAACCACATTTATTACGCTCGAAAAACAATACCCATATCAAAAATTATGGTTTATAACTAGAATTTAAAAAATAGATTCAGAAATATAAGAAACAATACTACGTTAGAAAATTTAGCGCAAATATATGTCTAATCCTAAAAATAGGTCAATGAAGTTTTGATCAACAAATCACCATCTCATAAATCTACTAAAACTGAGATAAGTTTGAAATTAAATAACGTAATCGTACAAATTTAACGAGTCCTTTATAAATGTTGGACTACACGTATCCGAAAAAACCTCCTATAAATCTTTAACTAATTTTGATCATATTACTGAAGGTTAGATTATTAATTTTATCAAAAATTTGAAAGTAAAATGTGTTCCAGGTTCCTAGGTTCACGATATTCCCTGCTAATCTCACCAAGCGTTAGTAGCAGATAGCAGTTACATCACATTTACTGACTACTTCTAGAAATTTGTGGATTGATCAATACATATTCCCATCAATTTTTAGGCATGTTACAACAATCTTCAAATAAAGCGGTTCATCATTACTTACTAGCCCTATTCCAGTTATGTTTGTCCTCAGTAAAATATTCGAAAGAATAATCCACAAACCACTTTTAGATCATCTACATTACAATGGAATAATTCACAATCATTAGTACGGTTTTACCAAGCAGCGTAACACAGTTTCGAGTATTCTAAATATAATCGAAAAATGTATATCATCTTGCCTATTTCTCGATATAAAAAAAGAATTTCACTTTGTTCACACTATTCTGTTAAGTTAGCTATCCCAATATATATGGGGTTATACTGTGAATGCAATTACATTAAATTAAAATAATTGAAAACTATCTTACTGACAGAGAGCAAATCGGGAAACTAAATCGGTATGAGCCGCCCAAAATTAAAATAAAATGTGGAGTTCCGCAGAGATCAATTCTTAGTCCGACGTTATTTTTAGTTCATATTAATGATATTTTTAATCTCGATCTGAACTGAAATTCAATTATTCGCTTTAATTTATAAATTTAAAATTTCACTCCAATTCACTGCTTCTAAATAAACTTGCAAACTACATGAACTAAATCTGATGATTTTTATGTTTTCATTACTTCATTGGTCGTATTGACGCAGCTGGCATAGTAGTCAATATTTGACTGAGGCGGTATATACACCGTGTATATTAATGGTATCGTTTATCTATTTTAATATTCACACAGATCTGCTCGAGTCTTGATGTAACTAATGGTACAGGAGCACTTTCTATAGATTTTAATGTGCGGCAAATAAATCAATACGCCACCGCCTTAATCCTTGGTGCTCGGTCCGGGAGAGCGATCATATCTATAAAAAACATAACCCAGGTTTAAATTACTTTCCCCGATAACATATACTGTAAGTTCGTTTCAAGCACGCAAATCGATAAAATTGGGAGGCTTTTGTTGTCATACTATTTACATTCTGATAATAAATTGAACACACATTTTTTGACTGAATTTTACAGATTGGTTTGATAGTATGTATTGAGCAATCCTTGTGTAGCAGGACAACTGGTGTTAAAATGGCGCACCTTCATAACTAGCGAGTGAAGCAAATCATCTATAACAGATGAGCACGTATGCCTTATGATATCGCAACTATTACATATGGTAAACTACTAAATAGTTCAAGCGAATGAGTGTTTGTTTTTACACATATAACATTAAGTGACGTTGGTCCTTGCGCCTCATGGATCGTTAAGACTTTACTAAATGGGGGTATAAGGTAAGCTGGACCATTAATAAACGCGTATGTGCTTTGGTAAAAGTCAGATAATATGTAATCACTATCATCAGTAGTGAAGATAAATCTGGTGGTTTGAAGAATCCCATTGACACCTCTACAAAGTTTTAAGTGCAGATAACATTAGCTGGTCCGAATTAGTCACTATACCAATATAACCATAGCATGTATCATCTTGTATTCATCAATAAACACCGTGTCATATGGTCGGGCTCCATTATAATTAGGTATGAAGCTATCGTTTTATAGTTACGTAAGATTTTGTTGAAATTCGCCTTCTCCTTAATACAACGAGCGGAAACTTTAGATTTTCCGCAGCCAGGAACACCCTGGTTACCAATAGCGGTAGGCCGCATGATGTTGTCCATTGAATAGATATATAGGATTCAAATTAGTATATGTCAGGAGATCGATCATAACTTCAGTGCCCGCTGAGCAGAAACTATATCTATGTGATATCAAGAATGAGTTTGTGGATTTACAAAATTTAACTAGGTGTTCGCCATCAAATCCAAACGGTATATTCAGAACCCATTTGATATTGGGGCATGCTGAAGATATAATCTACCGCTAGTTTTATAAATGTCTACAAAGCAATTAATGTCAAGCGTAATGATTAATAATTTCCGTTTAGGTTGTTTGTAAATATGACGTTAAAGTATCTAACACATAGATTCAGTGCAGTTGGTTTTATCTTGGTGTGAAACAACAGTAACTGATTTACGATCATTGATGTATACTTTTGTAATGGAGTTAATTGAGTTGGCATATAGCAGTTTCAGTTCTGTTTTTGTGAAAAATTCTTTTATTTGACATTTGTCTAATGTGGGTTGCATCTATAGGATTACAAATTAATATAGTGATTTATCATGGCCAGATCATATAAGTGACATGAAACAGAAAATACTTCAGAAAATACAGAAAATAGTAGTAGTTTCATGTGCGTTCATTGTTTTAGGCTTATTTATTTTATTCATTCATTAATAATTACCCTAAATACTGGCGCATTAGGCTACCTACGTATAAGTCGAGGGCATAATTTTCCGTTGTGCGTTTTATATATTCAACTTATCTGCTCGTACAGACGGGTCACTCAAAGGCTGGATAGATCAAATGCTTAGAGACAGGATCGTGACAGGTCATATTGGGTGGGGCGTCTGCCGGTAGATACGTGAGCAGAGGGACATCGACAGGTAGGGTTTTATCCCCCCTTCTTTGGAATTTGGTCATCAATGACCTGTTACTAAACCTGGAAAGGCAAGGCTTAAGGATGGTTGCCACACTGAGCGAGCGCATGCAATGCACACTCGGCTATCTCTCTGAATGGGCCAGCAACTGCGGACTGAACGTCAACCCACAGAAAACGGAAATGGTCCTCTTTACCAAGAATCACAAACTTCTTCAGTGTGACCCGCCAATCTTAAACGGTTCTCGCTTGATCTTTTCGGATATAGAGCGAAATACCTCGGGCTACTTTTGGACAGCAAGTTAAGCTGGAAACCAAACATCTTAGAAAGAGTAAAGAATCCTACTGTAGCGCCAGTAGCGCTCTACTCCTGCAAAAATGCCAATGGCAAGTGATGGAGTATGAAGCCCCATAGTACACTGGCTCTACGTCTCAGTGGTTAAACCTATACTACTGTTTGGCGTTGTCATTTGATGGCCAGCTTTAAAAATTATGGGTAACCTGAAACTAATCATGTAAGTCCAAAGAACCACCTGCTTGTGTATACGTGGGGACCTCAGGAGCATAACTACCCAAGCTCTGGATATTCGCTTTCATCTTACTCCCTTGGATCTTGCGGCCAAGCAGCTTGCATCTTGCTCAGCCATTCGGCGCTTAGGTCTTTCACGGATGGTTCAAGAATGGAATGAGGAGGTGGCTGTGAGGTATTATGTGAGGCACTAAACCTCTCTTTTGGTTGAAGTATAATGTAATATCTACGAGGGATATTCGAATTTTTACGGACAGCCGGGCTGCTATTAAAACGCTACCATCACACTTCCTGACGTCGAAGGTAGCCCAGAACTGTCTGGCATCTTTAAATGAGATGAGTAATCAGTTCAACATCCGCTTGACGTGGGTGCCAGGGCATTTCAATATCGTATGAAATGTAATGGCAGATGAGCTGGCCCGCAAGGGCACAGCACGCCTAAAACCACAAAGCAGGCTGATATAAAGCTACCGCTTTATATCAGCAGCTTCAGAAATGACAGATGGTTTAACGCTAGTTCGTGTATAATAACCAGCCAAATCTGGCGTAGACTTAACCGGTCCCGATCCGGCCACCTGATATCGCTTCGATGGCATCATATTGGTATGGTCGTGGGAGCTAATACGGGACATTGTCTCTTTGGGGTACATGCGAGCAGACTATGTGTCTCCACCCATGATTTCTACCGTACCTGTGGTGATGAGAAGGAGGAAGAAACTGTGCTCCATCTGCTCTGCACCTGTCCTAGTCTAGTGTATAGCAGAAAAAAATGTATGGGATCTTCCCATTTGGACGAACTGACGGATCTTAGTAAGATCAATGTCAAGGGTATTCAACGTTTCTTGGAAAGCTCAGGATGGTTCGCCGAGTGAAGAGTAACTTAAATCTAGTACAGCTACGGACCAAATTTTGTCTATGCTAGTCTGTTAGGACGGCCCTAACCTAACCTAACCAATCAATGAAATTAAAAAAATCAAACCAAATACGAAATGCTTAGGGGTTTAGTTACCAAATACGAAAAAGGGAATCCCAAAATTTCTGGAGTATAAGGCGACGTCCAATTTACAAGTTTTTTTATGGATTTAGAATCATATGTGCCATATAGGGTAGTTGGTTTCAGTACAGTATATACATATGTATACATATATCATTATAATGGGAACTGTTTGCTATTGTATATTTTAATACCAGATAAAGTACAAAACAGTAAGACTATACCGAACAGTATATTTTAGAACTTTGTATTACATTGGAATGGAACTACATACCTAAGATATTCCTTTTTCGATTATTATTATTAACTCGAGATATGTTGGATGGAAATGGAATTCTAAAGTAATTTTTCAAGAAGTTCTAGAATATGGGCAACTAGAACTGAACTAGACTATTCCTTGACCGATTACGATGAAATTTGACATATTGGTTGGAAATAGGATTATAAAATGATTTTTGGGTATATAGTTCTGGAATATTGAATCGGAACAAGCCATTCTTTGGCCGATTATTATGAAACTCGGTATTGGGTGGAATTCAGGTTATAAAATAATTTTTGAGAAGTAGCCTATAGTTCCATTTCAGTTGGCCTTGTTCCAGAACATACGTTTACGTACTTTGTATATAATATTCTGTTTTCTAATACCCCGTTTTTCAAATCCTGTTATGAAATCTTGGGGAATTATTCGGGGTACTGTTTTTATAATTCTACTTGTTAAACCATTTTAAATGTGTTTTACACAAACAACACGCAAATATATTTCGTATGATCAATATCAAAATTGTGCAGGTCGCTCGATAAAATGTAATATTAATATTTGAGTTATTCGATAACAAATTATCCGGATATTGTATAAATTATATCCATATTTCATAACTGATTGATTTTCCTAATATATATTTTTAGCTAACCAAATTGTATCCTCAAAAACATCATATGATTTCGCTGCACCGGTAACCCGAATCATTTCGTTAATCACCATTCAATTCGAAAGGTAAGTTTAATTAATATAAACATTTCATTCACTATATAATATAAATAATTCTAAATCTTATATGTCAGTATAATATGATAACTATCTCAGACTAAAATAATAATCAAATTCAAGTTTGTAAAACATTGTTACCATTTGTTAAATGATCATATATCAATATTCATGGAACGCGACTAAAGAAAATAAAACAAAAAAAAATTTAACTGACGATTGGAATTATGCTTATTTATATACATACATACATACATACATATACACGAGATATTTATTTTGGCGATATTAATTTACAAATTTAAATTTTGCAAATCATAATATAAATATATAAATAGTAATAAATAATTTTTTGCAATCGTTGCATTTGTTGAATTTAAAAAATTTAATTCAGCAAAATTGGCATACAATTAAATGTTGTCATTATTAATTTGAAGGTGAATATTAAGCTTGACATTAAAAACAAAAACTATCGCCATGATCTCAAATATCATATGCTATAGTTTTCAATATATGTACATATATGTATATATGTATATACATTGTGATCGGCTTCTCAGCTTCATGAATCATGCGCTGATTGTCATGATCACTTGCATCTTTTCTATATATATATATTTTTGTTATTTTATTTATATATCTGTTTGTGAAAACAAATCAAATTACAAAGATAAAACTTACCGACAGCAGAAGATGTGAGATAACCTCTCCACAGATTATATGTATGTAATTTGTACATATGTTTGTTATGGATGAAATGACTTAGAGGCACAAGGGAAAAAAGATAACAATAATAATAATAATAATAAGTCATTATTTTACGATCGATTTCAAGATATATGTAATACGAGATATAGTTTTCAAGAAACATAAAAAATAAAATTTCATGCTAATTTAGAATTATGATATGTGATGTTGTAAAAGAGATAACGATTATGTTTGCAAAGTGGTTTTATATATACATTATGATGTGCAATTTTTTTTTTTTTTTTAATATACATATACAATATATATGTATGTACGAGGATCGTTTTTATTTTGTTGTAGTATATACTCGTATGAGATAACCGAGAAAAATGAATGAATTTGTCTCGTAACGTTTATTGATATTTAAATATATTAGTAAAGTATAGGTCGTTTAAAATCTTTGATATTTTGCAGATATATAAATATTATATGTTATTATAACTGATAAACTGTTAGATGGCCGCATGTATATTGTGCATATATATTATATTATATAAATATAAAATATTAGGTAGTAATCAATCATCATTAGATCGTAAAAGATGCTCACGACACCATGCAAAATGTTTTAATTTTATAAATTGTCACCGGATAGGATATATAGATCCTATATATTGTTCTAAAATGCTTCTAAAATATATAAATTTAATTCTGCAGACTTTGCGAACAAAAAATATTATTCAGAACACCGAATCGACTTTTTTATTTATTTCAATTCTCACTCGCTTTCCAACAACATCTTCGATTCACTTAACAATGCAACTGGATACGCCATGATCTTTTAAGAATTTGAAACTTAATGATTGAATTATACCTAGAGTGAAATAACTATATTCATGTTTTCTGACCAAACATTCCCTCAATGTTATTTATTTAAGGAACTTAAATTACAAATAAGTGCTGCGTTCTATTTAACGTTGCAAATACAAAAAAGTACCTATACGTGAGTAATAAATAGATGATAAATAGTATACGTGCATATATATAGCAATAATACTATAATTATGTAATAATGTTTGATATTATGTATATGTATACCGGAAGTAAGATAACAAATAAAGGGGTAAACGACCAGAGGCCCTATTCCTGAATACGAATTCGTATAAATATTGTACCATTGGTATTTTTGAATACGAATTTCGAATATTGAATTCGTGATTGATATACTTGGTACGTTATAAAATTTGCCTTATTCTTCAATACGAATTCGAGCCAATTTTGTTCGATTATGAACGGATTTCTATACGTTGATGACTCCCAAGTAAACATTTTTTGGAAAGATTTTTTTTTAAGTAATTTCATAATTTAGTTAATTTAATTAATTGAGTTAACGAAATAAGTTTAATTAAAAATTTTAATTTATTTTTATTGAAATTACGATTTTGTAAAAACAAAATATTTAATGCTTTTAGTTATATGCAACTGGAAAGTGTAGATTGCCCCATTGGATTTGTTATACATCTAATCGTCTTGAAGTATTTTTTTCTGAGCCTTTTGTAAAACCTCTTCAAAATCAAGCATCAGTCACGAAATTTGATTTCAAATTCAACTATTTAATAAGACATGAAGGGAATCTGAATAAATAATAATTTTTCTGAACAAAGTATTTTGTATACGTTCTCAAAAATACTTATCTTCTGGAATTTATTGTATCGTAGTTCGTAAGACACGCGATTTATTTTTATTAAAAATGAAAAAAACGTTTCTGTTATGACACAAACAATAAATGAAAACTAAATATTTTTTATATTCAAACGTCAAAAACATACACTCAAGGTTTAAGTGTATGTTTCAAGCACCTCACACGGACAGTATACATACACAAAAAAAAATGTGTCTCGTCAAAAAAGATGTAACCCACACAAATAAAAAAAGCATTGCACATTACAACCGATTTGTACTAATGCCTAGATGTTTTTTGGTTGTTATTTTTACATCAGTACTAAAAGGGAAATTTTGTATGTGTACATGTACAACCCTTCCGATTTGTATAATATGAGTGATATTTCTGGCATAGTTCCGCACAAGCAAAAATGTCCCTTTGTAAAAATAACAACCGATTTCTCGGTCAAAACCAACAGTAAAATTCATAGAGGTATAAACATTCCAAATAACTGACTCCAGCCTCTCCAACAAATCCTGGTTTGCTAATATGCAAACACAACCCATCATAACCACAAAATATAATATATCCATTACTATTATTTCCTAGATGCGTGTTTTGGCCGGAATTATTCATTTTAGCAAATAGCAAATGCTTTTGACGTATAGAAAGGCAGTACCGAGTAGAGTAGGTTATGACGTTTCTAACATTAAGGGGAAATTTTGGTTTGGGTTTATGAACAACAAAAAGCACATGGCTGTTGTTACAATCGCAGTTTATGAACGCTTTAGTACTGTCATTGTTAACAATATTGTTACAATGTCGAGTTTATGAACACACTCCTGACCAAGTTTGGCTTCCCAATATTTTATAAGGTACATAAGTACTAAATACAATATTTAGAGTAGTAACCACAATTTCTATAGGGTTCATACTATAAACAGCCTATATTACTATTATGAAATGAAATGAAATAAAAAACAAACACTCAGTACGCTAAAATGGGAAAGAACTGACATTTTTATTTTATTTTAGAATTTCGATTTCGAGGATTACCTATTCCTAGTTTCTTTTGCTAACTGTTGGAAAGTTGGAAAAAATCCAATGAACTGGGAATCTGCGACATCGATATTAAAAGAAGTCTGGAAGATAATTAATCAGTTTATGAAGTATGACACCAGTGGTAATGTCCAATTGTATTGTATTAAATGATATTGAATATAAAGAGCCGAGTAGTATTGTTGATGCATTCAATAAATTCTTTGTAAATGTTGGTACATCTTCGACTTCTGTGATTATGAACAATAACTTGAATAATTCTTGCAAACTAAACACTGACTTGAATTCCATTTTTTTGTCTCCAGTTCAGGACACTGAAGTTCTAAATATTATTAGTAATTTAGATAATAATAAGGGCTGTGGGTATGATAACATTATAACTTACATTGATATAATATGCATTCTTGTGTTTCGCAATAAGTTAAGAAAATTTGCTCTCCACTCTACTTGCAAGGAATGTACGAAGCTCTAACATATTATGTTAGACACGAGTATGTAATATGTAAAGATAAGAGTATGTACGACACGAGTATGTAATATGTAAAGATACACTGTTGCAATTTTATCAAGCTCGGGGGATTTTTAAGAATAAATACATTTTTGCCGCCCTTGAACCATACGAAGAATTTTTGTTTGTTATTCTACAATCTATACAGTGCAACAAACATTATTTATTAAACAAAGCTGGGTTGCTTGCGTTTGAGGAGTTTTTTAAAACATTGTTAGTTTTTATAGTTCTTTCCCAATTATTTTAGAAGTTGTATGTAGTAGATGTTTTTATCTTATGATGATAAAGAGATGATGATAAAAGTTATAAAAATGGGAAAGAATTTTTATTTAATTTTTTTTTTTTTCTTTTTTTTCGGAAGGCAACTCAATCGTTATATAGCACAAAAATTAAGTGGTATAGCTAAACAGTGGTTATTAATTATTTAAAGAAACAAAACGAGTATGGCAAAACTTAAAACTTATGACTAAAACTTAACCAAAAACCATCATAAAATGCAGCCAAAATAATAAACTAAAAAAAAAAACAAAATAATAATAAACTTACAACGTTTGTAATTTACCATGAAAGTATTTGTTGGTGTGATTGAAATCGAACAACCGAAGAAAATTGGTATACAGTGATTTTTCGGTTAAAAAAACGTTTATTCTGAACAGTCCTGATGGCTTCCAGTATTACTTTCATGACTTAAGAACACCTGAATATGGAGAGGTATTGGTATGGTGTGTGGTTTATTATGGTGATAATTTCAGGGCACGCAAAATAAGGGAAATATTGGATTTTTTAGCATTTCCAAAGATTCAGGAGACATTTGGACCACTAAGATGGTGTTATGAGCATGATGAACTTTCCTAGAGAAATTAAAAAAAAAACTATCTAATTGTTTTCGGTCAAAATTAATTTTGAGATCACCATCGTCACACAACTTAATCAATTGTTTATTTATTGATCATTTTCATTTCGTCGTCCAAATGTTCAATTAACACAAAAATAAAATCATTCATTGGTGTTATTTCATATTCATTAATAAAAGTTTGTAATAGTTTTCTTTGAAAAATCTTTTATTTTATCATGAACCGAAAATATCTCAATTCCATTTATTCTTTGTAATTGCAAATTTAATTCATTTAATTTCGAAAATATATCAGCTAAGTAAGTTACGTAATTCTCATCACGCAAAACGTTGTATTCTCATCTTTTTTGTTTTCATTTAAATATATTGCAACTTCTTCAGGAAGTTCAACACGTCTATATAGTCAGGACTTTGCCCCTCGATATCTTCGCATCGATTTTGAAACAAACGCGATTGTAATGGTCTGCTCTTGATAAAATTTACAATTTTTATAGCAGTAGTGAAAACTGTGTTTAGATTTTTTGGTATATTTTTGGACATAACCGCTTCTCTATGAATCAATGAGTCTATGTTGCATTTGGACATTTTTGAAGACAGCGTGTAATAGCATCACTGTTTTTGCCACACATTGCTCCACATTGCTAATAATATACTACAAACACATGCCTGCCTATATATAAAAATTTTACATCAAGTTAATTAAAAGTAAATTAATACAAACAATTAAGTAATACAATTTTTGGCGACCTACTTTGAGTCAGATGTATTTTACTTGCAAATTAGGAACATACTTGTATATACATATATGTACTCACAGTGTAATCTTAATTCCACCATTTAAATTGAAAGTTGTATTCCATCTATAACCTGAATTATATTTGCCCAAACCAACAAAAAATACAATTCGGTAAATAGGTACACACATTTATTGTTTGAACAGAAATGGGTTCTTCTTAAAGTCGAGAATATTTTTTTTTGTCTATTTACTTAGCCGAACAAGTTTTTGTTGAAATCTTCTTATTTTATTTTTGTTCGAAAGTGTTTTGTGTATTGTAAACTTTAATATAAATATTAACTACCGAAATATAACTAAAATGGATTCTTTTTTATTTTTATTTATTTAACTATATGTATATGTATTTATATTTTTTAAGATGTACATTTCTTATAATACAATTTTTCCAATGTTGACTAGTCTTAAGTCAACAAATAAAATAAAATAAAAAAACTTAAAAGTGAAATGGCATTTTGGAGGCCTTATAGTTAGGAATAATTTTATTTATTATTGATGTTTTTTATTAATTTCTTATAACAAATATAGTTCATTGTTTCTGTTATTTTATTGTTTTTGTTGGAAACATGTAAGACATTTTATACATTCTTCTATAATATATTTATGATTTTGCGTACGTCTCGTATTTGGTGTGATTTTTATGACCAACAATTAAAATCATAAATTATATTAGTTTGACTTTATTTTTATGGATTTAAATGTTCGAAAAAAAAAATTAATTAAATTTAAAGAATTTTTGTCGAACTATGGCTTAATCATATACGAATGTATAGTAATATACAATATGATATATGTATATATATATATATATATATATATATATGAAGAATTTGGGACAGTGGTATTGTATCAGAGTTCAATGGAATAAACTATATATAAATAAAGATATTGTACATTTTAATGATCGTACATAATTTTTTATTTTAGTGAATTGAATATATTGACTTTATTTAAAGCTATATAAGCATGTATATGGATAAAGTTGTGAATAGTATAAATACGATTACAATTATAACCAAAATTTACGCATGCGTGTATACATATGGTGAATATGTATAGATGAGTTGAATATTTTATGAGTTACACCTCTATGGACGTTGGTCGTTAGCAGTACTGTAAGTTTCATTAAAAGCTTTTCTACAAAAGTTTTTTTCATTTTCTAATAACGAAAATAAAGATTTCATCATGAGCGTATATAGGTTATTCATTCTGAAATGGAATATAAAATATTTAATTTGGCTAAAGTCTAGTTGAATCCTAGTTATGTTACAAAATCTATAGGTTCTTCGAATGTTCAATAAATATTAACAACAAATATGAGCCAATAAAAGATTACTGAGATTACATATACATTGCTACCAGATAATTACGGACGCCTGTTCCTTATATCTCAAATAATCATGATATCAGTTTCATAAGGTACATCGTTTACAAATATAAACCAAAAGTTAAAATCAGTATGTTCGAGATTCTGAATATGTATTCATAAACATATGTGTCTGTACGTACGTATATATGTTGTATATAGTCTGGATATTAATGGCAATATTGAAGACTTATTTTAGTTATCTAAAATGTTTATATTTTAACTGAACTAAATGAAATGTAATTATCCCAATTAAGCGAAAACTAAAATGAAATAAATCAATACCATTGTCAATCTCATTCTGGAGTTTATAAAAAAACGTGATCGTGCTATGCTATAGTTGATACTTTGATAGGCTTAATACTAGTCACAATTTCGATTTTTTAGGGTTCCGTATACATAAAATGAAAAACACTCCTTTGTCCATCTGTCACAGGCGCATAACTGTTGAACTATATCACCCGTAACGTGAAGAAATTTTGCATGTACATTAAGTCATTTAACCCACAGATATATTTCAACAATTATTTCAGGAAAAAATTGATTTAATTAATTAATTAATAATTAAATGTAGGTACCAAAATTGTTTATATTTTATTCTATGTATATGGCATGTCATATGCCATTTTAAAGGGCGCACTTTAACGATTCTAAATGTATTTTAAAATAATTCTTTTGATGAATTTTTGATATCGAATTTTATGAAATTATAGAAAAAATCTATGACATCGATCCAATCATAAAGGCATCGCGTTTTACTCTATTTGTAAAAACATAGAGCTGTCAACTATAGACTAATCTTTGTTTGACGGAGTTTTCGGAGATAATTAAAGGTAATTAACTCTTCAAGTACTGAAGGGCCAAACCTTTAATCCTGATGGAGATCAATAGCAAACGTTACGTCAGATGTAGTAGTGGGTTTACTATTGTACCACAAGAACGTTATGCCGTTATTATAGCAGAACAAGTTCAAATGGTTTCCATTCTGAATGTGTCGAAATACAGATTACTTTCAGTAGACACGAGTAATGATTTAATTGAATATGTATTTTTCGGATCTAATAAGACCGACATAGATTTCGTTTAACATCTTAGATTATATACTTTCCAATATAGGGATATTCAAGCAAGTACATCAGAAACGATCTTTAGTTATCACAAGCAGTTATATCTTTGAGATTCCGAATAGTTAAGTTCATTCGAATTGTTTTCTATAAATTAAAAGTTTTTTTTTTGCTTCTATTTTGTTGTATGAGAAATCTAGTAAGATTGTCTATATGGTTTTAGCATAATTTACATTTTAAAATGAATTATCCTTAATTTAGGTCCCTTTGTTCTAGTTATTTTTTCTTTTAAACTCGACTTTCTGGCGCTAGATTGCTCGACATACGAGGTATCTCAGCATTTGGATGCTAGTGAAGATTTTTATAGACAAATTTTCCTAAAAGTGACCATTAAAAAATTAAAAAAATTACTTTACAAGTATAGTGCTTGAATGGTCAAAAATGGCACCGAAACACGTGAGGTGATATAGTGTATGACCTTGACGAATAAAATCTTAGAGACCTAACAGTAGATTAACATTCATGATTACATTAGTAAACCTCTTCATGATTACATTAGTAAACCTCTTATTTATAGTTTTGCGCCGTCGCGGTTATTGAAAATATTTGATCATCATTAATATTTAAAATTACCAATCATAACTAAATGAATTTTATACAAAAATGATTTGGCCTGAATGCTGCTCTTTTAACCTTTTTAATCTACTTCTTACTAACACATACACATTATTTTATTTAGGAAGTATTTCACTTCGGTCCATTTTTGTAGTGATTATAAGGCGTTGTGTTTCCGAACATAACTTTATATAATGTTATCATTTCTCATGTACTATGAAGGATTTATTATGCTGCGTATAGAACTTTTTTTATTTTTTTTATAACAACCCCAAAGATGTATACAGTATATAGGTCCTTACAGATTTTAGTATTTGCTGTTACTTTTGTAATATTTTCCCTGCTATAGTTTGCCTTGGTTTAGAATTTGTCTTCAAGCACTTCAAACGAGGCAACTTTTTGTTGGGCCCAGGTTCCATCATCATGGATGATGATTTGGGATATGTACTTTTTTTTTTCTTTAAAACTGGGCGGATTTTACTCCAGCACTCAATGCCACTAATGGGCCCATGGTGCAATATCCACATTCACACGAACATTCATTCAACCCATTCATTCCATTCACACAAGTACTGTATACCACCTGCGCATTGCATAGCTCCATGTCACCCTGTACAATGAACATGGAAGATGGGTCGGCCCATGAGTTCTACATTCCAACAGAGGGTCATAGATGTTTTCAATTTAATTGCCGATCGTAATCGGGAGATGAAAAATCCCTTTTGCATCCCGCCTCTGTTGGGATTCGAACCCGGTACCTACCGGTCGTTTTATTCTTTTTGTCGCTTTTCAAATAGAATAATCGTTATTTTTTTGATCAATGAGAGTACATACTTAGGTAATTATGTTAATCGATTTGTTGTTAATTTCATTAGTTAAGATAGTTTTATTATATAGCATATATCGATAATAAATAAATATTATTAAGCTTTGGGATTCCTGACTGATCTGCTAGATATTTCGTCCTTTTCGTTTTTCTATAACCAGTTCTCTAATTTTCAGTGGATAAAACTTCTTTTTTTGTGCATTTCCTTTTGGCAAATGACAGAATTATATTTAGAAGATTTAATTCGAATTGTATTACCGGCGTTTTAATTAGCATTTATATGATTGGTATTCTCTGCGACCAGGTAATAGGTATAGCTTCTGGAATGTAAGGATAGTTTTATTGTTTGTTAACCTGGGCTGGTTTTCTTCTCTTTGTTAGCTATATAGTTGCACTGATAGTTATGCTAACAGATGAGTGTTACGACAATCGTTCTCCGTTGTTTGACGAATTCCTTTTGTTATATATACATAATTATGTAGAAGTCTATGAGATCTGATATTTAATTTTTATTTACATAATATATTATTTTACTCCCAGAATAAAATTTGAAACTAGATATTCTACTTCAATTAACTTTAGGGGTTGTGACTTGTAAATCATCATCTGCAATAACTATATATATATATATATATATATATATATATATATATATATATATATATATATATATATATATATATATATATATATATATATATATATATCGCATTAAACTCGATCGAGTATGGCGTTTTAAGGATTTTAAAAATTGAAATTTTAAATTTTTTATATATTGTATAGTGATTACTGCATAATTTCTTCTATAATTTTTGGTCCATCATAAAATTCATACAGAGATATTTTGTATATTGTTAATTTGCTTAATTCAGGATAATGATTCAACTGCAAAGAAAATACCAACAGAAATGGGCAATTACAGCGATCTATTTTTATGCCAGAAATAAGGGAGGAAAACTCAGTCAGCAACCGACCATTAATTCGAAAATTAATGGTTTATTTGTGTTTATTAAATCGGGCTTTAGGATTTACGGATATCTTGTTCCTGTTCGTAATGATAATTTTATTGATAAACGATGAGTTTACCACGACCAATTTTGATGTCACGTGCGCCATAACTTATTTATATTTTGCTATTTGGTGCTTTCTAATTAAAAGAATTACGGAGTTTAGGATATTTCCACGTAATAGATAAAACGGATTTGTTTATACCCAACCATATTCTCCTATAAATTTATATTATGATTTACGGGATTTATATATAAATCTGTCAGATTAAACCTAGAATTATGATTATCAATGTACTATGTATACTACTCTAACACTCCCAGTCTCCCATCTATATCTGGCTCGTTGAATAATCTAAACAACTTGAAAACAAAATAACTGAATTATCAAAATCATCTATATAGTTGGAGTACTATTTTTCATTTAACGAGTTGAATTAGTGTCTATTTGAAGACATTTAAAATATCATAATAATTGGAAAATATTTTGATAAATCGACATGACATTATAAATGTATTTTGTATATCATATAAATTGTATATGTATGTATGTTGCAATACATATTTTAAATTTTAATGCAAAAATGATTTCCAAATATGTCGATGTGGATAATTTAACACTTTGATATTGTTGATGACATTTACAGAAAAAACTTAAAATTGAATATGGGGTAGGGATTCCTTAAATGACATGTTTGGTTATTTTAAATACAATAAATAACTAAGTTTTATGTTTTATTCGAAATCGATTGTTAATTTAATACAACCTACTAATATTTTATCAAGTTGAAAATAACAGCCATGTTTAAGTGTTTAACAAATTTAAAATGTTTTCCATTTTGTTAAAATCTTAAAATACATAATTTTCCTATAGATATATAGGTTTGACTCTCTATTTATGTATATATTATATTTATATAATGGGAAGTAAAGGATAAATTGAAGTACCATCTCTTATGTTTCTATACATACGACTACCAATCACAAAACACAAATTTAAAATTACCTACCCATGAGTAATTTATCATTCCAGCTGTTATGAAATATAAAATCCAGCGACTTTTGTTGGTTTAGACAAGATTAGAATATTTTGGTTTTGTCGCGCGTTAATGACAAGAGATTTTTGTTAAATTTTTCAAAAATAAAATGGTTCATTAAATTTTGTAATCGAATATACTCATATACGTATTATATACATAGACAGGATGTTTTCTAAGACAAAATACTAAACAAACATAAATTTGTTGTGTAATAAATAATTTAAGATTTTGTTTACCCTTTCACAAAAAATGTTGCGTCAATTATATGCCATTTTCATTGTTTCTGTATTCTAAGCAGCTGTCATTTATATGTCGGACCTTTTAATTTTTCAATCTATTTATTGGAGATATACATTTTAATGAGCCTTAACCGCAACTATAATATTATCGTAAAAGAACTGGTTCTGTTTAACGCGCTATTTGGCTTACTTTTATTTAAAACAAAATCAATTATGTTAATTTAACTAGCATTTTTTTGTTGTTGTTCGTTCACACACTTTGAATATATCTTGAGGGTGAAAAATATTAAAAAAAATTTATTTATTTTAATTTTATTCTATACAAATTATTGATCGTCGTACCGATGAAAGTGTTAATATTTAAATAATTATTTGATAATTGCATGTTAAATAAATATAATGGAATTTAAAAAATAAATAAATCCATTTTTTTTTATTAAAATAAATTAGCGTAGTTTAAGCAACAAACACATATATAGTATACCCATATACATACATAATGCGGATTGCGATTATACAAGGCGGACTTAAATGCATAATATCTTCGGCATTCTACTAGATAATTGTATGAAATTTGTAACATCCAGCTGCATACTAGCCTATTTTATTAGGTGTAAGATGCATACATTAGGACAGCTTTGAATTTGTTAGTCAGCTAACTTTATCTTTGTGAATTTCAGTAATCAGACTTATATACCAAATGGAATGTAAACGATGGCTTCACGAATTAAACGGGCGGTTGTTATCGGCTTCTGTAATTGAAAATATTTATTTATAATTTAACACTAACGAGGACGACTGATATTTAAATGTAATCGTGTTTTTATTATGTGGATTCCACTGCGTTTATAGCAAACATAGGCAAATTACGCTTTTTCAACAGTAACATAGATCAGATTAAATTTAGACCTAATGTCGCAGGTATCAATTTTTAAACTTATTCATTGGTTATACTCTCTAAATGGTTGAAGAACAGAGATATGCTTATCATCATACTGATTGAAATCAGGGATGAGAATCCCAGTTGCCATCTGAATCTATTTGTATTAGTATCTTCCGATTCAAATATCACAACTTATACACTGTGCTATTCAATCGGTATAATTCAAGTGATATGCCTAGATTCTATAAATTATCTTAGCTCCTTAATTTTCATTCAAAATTTTTGAAAAATAATCGTAAATCTCCCTAGTTAAATTTCTATACATTTTCAGAATTCAAAAATTCGAATTTTACATTTTACCTTCAGAAACGTATACGTAAAATTCGTCAACAAAATTTATCGAATTTTCAAATTTAATTAAGAAATTCTGAAATTGGTAGTACTCAACAATTTTTAAGTTTTCCGAAATAAAATTCAGAAGTGTAAACGTCAAATTTTATTTCGTAATTTGATTTTCGAAATTTCGGAATTTAAAAATTAATTTTACAAAAATATCAATTTTTATTTTAACTTGTGATCTACAAATCCCACGTCTGAATCATAAGTATACATACGGACGCACGGTTCATCTTGGATCAATTGAATCAATAAAATTTAAAATAATCATATTCGAAATAATAATTTTTTCGAAATTTGGAATATTTTCAAATAAACGAGGGTTTATATAATTCAATTTTGTGGGTTGAATTCTCAATGCATCTCTTTGTTATGACAATTGAATTAAAACTGCAGGCTAGCAAGTTTTGTTGAAAGCTTACAACTAAATTTATAAAAATTATTTTAAAACATGTATTAACTGCTGTGTGGTGGATTACCTAATTAGAAAAGAACTGAAAATATTTTTTGGAAGCATAACTCATTTCGCACTTTTCCTGAGGAGCTTGGGAAGATTTTTAATATTTAATATGAAAGTTCGAAAATTTTTCTAAAATACATACAATACATTAAACAAAAATTACAAGTTAACCTCGAAATTTATTTTTTCCTCTGTAATAATTGGAAGATAGATTTTTGTACCTGTTTCTTTTTTTGGTGGTATTTTTTCTTCATACAATTCTGTGTAGCAACGAATTGCATTTTTTAACATTCGGTGGATATTATGGCTACGTTCTATATTTGGATTATTTGGTTTAACTTCACTGATGAACTCGAACAATTTTCAACTATACCGACAACGTTTGTTAGTTGTTCCAAGCTCAATGGAACTTTTGTGAGGGAACTTCAATACAGTCTTTCTTTTCTAAATTGTTCTCCTATGTTCTTCATAGACTTGATGTTCATCGTTGATTAGCGTTTCATTATACAATTCATTGGTGTTTGATTCATAATGCATTGACTTACGTCGGCTGAATCCAGCTCCTTGAAACCCAATTCTTGTCCAATTTCCACTATCGTGTTAGTCACTTCTGTAAAATGGTTTTCAAACCCAACGAAATCATTTGAGTAATGTGGAATGATATAATATTTCAATAACGCTCTGATATTGGTCGCCGTAACGTCGTGCCATGTTTCGCCTATATTTTTTATGACGTTTTTAATGTTGTAGCTCTTCCAAAATTCGGATAAAATAAGCGCATTTTCTCCTTGTGTAACTTTTATGGCTTAGTATGGATTTTTAAAACCGGACTAAGCCGGTCTATATGAGGTATTGCGTATCTTTTTGATTACCTAAGGAGCAGACGTAAATGCTCATTGCTTATAAACCATCTGTCAAATACAGTGACTTTTTAAATGCCAATTAAGCTTGTACCATGTTTGAAGTACAAAAGTTTTGCTGAACTGATGTTTGTTTCCACTCGAGAAACTCTTTTAATGCTGGTTTATTTTGAATAGAACTGCAAAATTCTCCTGTACTTATATACACTTTTATAATTTCCATCTGCGCAATAACCAGTCACAATTTTTAAAGAAACCGCATTTTTAGTTAATTGGCTTCAGAAATAGTCTTGATCTAAAAATAACGAAAGCAAATCTGAATGTATTCCCGCAATATCCAAAAATCACACTATAAGGGCAAATGTTTTAATATTTCCTTTGTTGGACGCATCTGTATTAATTGAAAATGGAATATTTTCTTTCAATTTTTTTTTTAAATCAATTCCTTTGAGTAATAATCGCAGCTAATTTGGTTTTCCCGCACACGAGTATTTTGCAGAAATGCTTAGAATCAGGAAGCATTGGTTTGATAAATGAATGGTAACAAAACACGGTTTTGGCGAACGAAACACTAGTTTCAGTTTTGCTATTATTTTTATAGCGAAAAAATTTCAAATCGTACAGATTAAAATCCACTACTTGCAGTAGATTTTGTGTTTGCGATGTACAAAAATAATATTGGTTTCCCCTAAACACCATTAGAAATGAGCGGACTATTAAAAAATTATTGACCTCCTGAGCTCCGGTTCTCTTTGGAAAATACTATGAGGCCGGCTTCTATAGTACCTACCAATCAAATGATCTATGATTTTATTTATGAATCTAATTTTCAAAATATGTAAGCATTACAATTGTTATTGCCCATTCCAAATATGTAAACTAAAACGAAAAGCCCTTCTTGCTGTGGCGATTTAGTCGAAGATTTTTGTATATGTGTACCTGTTTGTATAGAAAAACATTGGAAAGTATTCTAGGAAGATTATATAATTTGACTGTTACCAAGAATTCATCAAACATATTTCTCTTTCATGCAGTTATTGTCGGAATTTTTGTTGTTAAAAGAGGTTATATCTCCTCGTATTTTAATTTAGCTGAACGTGCAAACTTTGCTATAAAATATAATATTTCTATGCATCGACTTAATCAAATAATTTAATGTATATACATATACGAGATATAGTCCTCTAAAGTAAACTATGTATGTATGACTATAAAACTATATTTTTATTGGGCCATTGACCACCGTATTTTTATATTTTATATGAATGTCCAATTAATACTATAAATATTAATTATTAGGATTTTTATTAATATATTATTGCTTTAATATTCTGTATGACCATATGTTATGTATACATATGTATATGTATATATGTGTATGCTATTTTCCATTTAACCTATTCATAATTTATAACCATATTGCGAATGAATGCAGGTCTCTGTTCGGTACTAAATATAGACGATTATATATGTACATATACATATACATTCAGATACGTACTAATATATACATATACATAAAATGTTTAATAACAAACACCGCATCACAAAATTGAAACTACAAAAATTCCTAAAATTATATCATAATTTAAATATTTATGCATAAATTAATATCCGAGACATTATGTAAAAGCGATAAACGCTAATAATAAAAAATACTTTACAAGTTTATTTTCTTTTGTGTGCATATCTTAAAGTTTTCCATAACGACTTTTTTTATTTTCCGTTTTATTCATGAACAATATCTTTTCATAAAAAAAATGTGCAGAGAGAAACAGAAAGAAAGAAAAACAAAGACTAAAAATAACACTCAATTAAATTTACATTCATATAATTTGATTAAAAGCTCATAAAAATGTTTAACACTTCACGATGTGTGGTCAATATGTGGATGGATTTATTTTTATTGTCTTTTATTTTAGTATGTGCGATTTGTGATCTTTTCATTTTAAATATATCATCATGTTCATCATTTGCCATAATATATACATAATTATATATCCATCTTAAATCGTTTGCATTTTATCTCGTCGCTTATATTGATGTCCAGAAACATTATATTATTTTTTGTTATACGAGGCTGGTAACATATTAACATATTCGTTGTGACTTGTGACAAAATTAATTAAAGCCCCTCTAAACAAAGCGATCGATCCCTTTACGATACAAAAATGATGGATGTTCATACAAAATATTGTTTACGAATTGTAGTGTAGCTAGTGCGAAATGAATGTTTTTCGTATTAGGGTATACATTTTATCTGTATTTCATCTGTATATACCACTATATGCAATTTTACTAAAATTAAATTTCGCTTGTTTCCCTATTTTGCAAATGTAAATTATAAATTTACTATTTAGGTGAAACAATAATTCTTTTGTAGAGTCGTAAAATTAAATAATCTTGACACTATAATTAATATACAATTATAGTATACTGCTAAAAACACAATATAACCATAAACTGAATGGCTATACGTTAATGCCAATACGTTATTTTATTGCAGTAAAAATTTAGGTTATTTATAAATGGGTGTGTGGGATAATTAATTATAGTACTAAAATTGTCTAATTATGATCATATATAGTTGTCCCAATTAATTATAGCATCAAGCCATATATATCAAACTAGTATTTTTTTGTGATTTTATACACACACTTACACGATTGATTCGACAGGCGGCACTTTAAATCGTGAAATGTCAAAATTGTGCTTCACATTTATCGTACACACAGATAAAAATACTTGCGTGTTATTACTAAGTGAAGCTTAGCGGTAGACTTTTGATTTACAATTTCGTTTGTGTCATTTTTATATGGGAAATTACATTTCACGTCAACTGTATAACTTTAAAATGAAATTTGGTTTACGCTTGTGCATCCTGTCTACCTTTTAGCAAAATAATTTAACTTGTATTGACGTCGTCTGTACTTACTAGAAAACAAAAATCTGTGTATATAAAAGATTTCGATTTTATTTGGTTGGTTTCTCGGGTTTACCGATATCGATATCTTGGCAAATGAAGTATTTCCTCGATTTGATTTTATCAAATTTTCAATGTTGTATATTCTTTTTTTTGAAATGGAGCATCACGCAACTCCCTAAAAATTTCACTTTCAAATATAAATGTTAGCATAGTATAATTTCGATGTACGGCTAATAATAAATGTATGTACATAATAGGTATATTTTAAATTATTAAAAAATACAAACCATACATCCTCTATATACTTATAAAGGGTGTCCCAAAATTAACGCAAGATTTGAATTAAATAGAAAACACAGGTTTTAGTCTTCAGATTGTGATTGAATCATAAAATACATAGGATAGGGTTATTTATGGAATATCACATCGGCCAAATGGCCTTCACAGCTTTGCTGTCACATACGCACTCATTTATCGAAATTCTCCATGACCTTTTTACATAAATGTGACTGAATTTCGTTGATGCCGCGTTTAATTTCCTCCAGTAATGCACGGGTGGTTGTGGGCTTGTTGATATAGATCTTTGAGTTCAAATAGCCGCATAAAAAGAAATCTATAATGGTGTTAAATCACAAGATCTAGGGGGCCAATTCTGATTACCGAAACCAGAGAGTATATACAGGACTAGGAAATGTCTCATGCAGTAATTGAATTGTTTCACGGGCTGTATGGCATGTGGCACCATCTTGTTGAAGCCACATGTCGTCTATGTCAATATCATCCAACTGAGGCAGAAAGAAGTCGCGATATCGAGCACCAGTAACAGTTACTGCTTGACCAGCCTCATTTTCAAAAAAGTATGGTGCAATGATGCCTCCAGCCCAAAATTCGCATCAAACAGTGACCCGCTGTGGATGCATTTATTTTTCGACAATCACCTGTGGGTTCTCCGTACCTCAAATGAGGCAATTTTTGCGATTAACAAAGCCATCAAGGTGAAAATGTGCTTCATCACTTAGGATAATTTTGCTCGAAGAATCAGCTTCATCTTGTTGATGCTCAATAATCCATTCAACGAACTCTCTTCGCTGTGCATGGTCATTCGGCTTCAGTTGTTGTTTTAATCGAATTTTGTAAGCATGAAGACACAGATCTTAGTTAGTATACGCTGCAGAGAGCTTCTTGAAATTTGCAATTCTTGTCCACGATTCCGAATTGATGTTCCTGGATTTTCACCAACACTCTCACGCACTGCTGCGATATTGACATTTGAACGGCTTGTTTTTGGACGACCAGTGTGTTTAGCGTCTCCAACTGATCCAAATTCTCAAATGAATTTTTCAATTAATCTCTTAACAATTGACGAAGTTAAAACACTATTCCGACCATATTTTGTATGAAATTTTCGAACTGCGGCTGCCAAACTTTCACTATTTTTAAGATATTATTCAATAATGAAAATACGTTGTTCTATCGTGTAACGCCACATTTTTACTAATCCTAAGTTGACTAACCTCTCATCTGTCAAATTTGGGCAAAATCATTTTTTTTGGGGTTGTCAACACTTTACTGCACAGATGGCGGCAAATTCAAATCTTGCGTTAATTTTGGGACACCCTTTATATACATTGTATAAGTGTTTCTCCTGGTTAGTGATTTGTGTAGCTCGCTATTTTCGTCGACATATATTCTTCTTTGCTAGAGGTATTTTACTCTTTCATTGCGGTTTGCTTGAATCACTATTTACAAATTTTGTTATTTATTATTATTGTTATTTTGTTTTTGTGTCTTTTTATTCAATTATGTTGTTTGTTCCTTGGAGTAGGTGCACTATATTATGATTGATCTCACGTTGTAAATGGGGTGTGCAAACATGAAGTGAATTTGATTTGAAAAAATGTTCGCGGTTTTGCCTAATGAAAGCAATACATTTTTGTTTGTTTTGGTTTAGTTAAACATATATTATTACTGAACCCAATTGGAGTTCTACTAAGTATGCTTTATCTTTACCAAAAGGACCAGCTAAGGGACAATGTTATTTTAAGAGTCATCTCCACTGCATGTGTTAAACTAAGGATCTTATTTGTGAGGACTGTCTTGAAGAAGATTTTTTTTTTTTTTTTTTATTATTTTAAATTACAACTGATTACATATATCATCTAGTAATTTGTCTATCTTTCTTATGTTCAATTTGCAGAGATGTAACCCATTAGTTAGTCTCTAAAAATTTGGCCACCCTATTGTGGTCTTCCTAATTTCAGCGGTTTCTTTCTTTGGAGCCTTCGTACTCCATTTGTGTTACTCAGCATCGTAACGTAACACTTTATTTCGAAAAGCTTGTATTATTTTAATATTGGTTTTCTTAGTACAGCCCCAAAGCTGAACACCATAAGTCCATATAGGTTTTAAAACTTGTTGGTATAGTAGCAACTTATTAGGTATTGATAGCTCTGAATACCTTCCAATTAGCCAATACATATTTCTATATTTAATGTGTAGTTCCTCCTTTTTCTTTTTAATGTGCTCTTTCCATTTTAACTTAGCATCGAGAGTCATGCCTAGATACATGGCTTTGTTAGCATAAGGAAGTTGTTTGGAATTTAGTTCTATTGGTATCCAGTTAACTATTTGATTGGTGAAGTTAACTGCGTTGATTTTTCTTTATTTAGCTTAATGCTCCATTTTTTGGTCCAGTTGCTGAGTCAGTTCGTAGCCCGTTGCAGTTTTTTGATTGCTTCGTCTACTTTATAACCAGTAGCTAAAATTGCAGTATCGTCCGCGAATGTTGTCCCGCTTATGTTTGATAAATTACTTGTGTAAAGTAACTACAACACAGGCCCTAGCACACTACCCTGGGGAACCCCTGCAGATACCCTCTTTAGCTCGGACAATTCTTCTTCACATCTAACGCGAAAATATCTGTTATCAATGTAAGATTTCAATATCTGAAAGTATTATTTCGGCAAAGCTCAATGCAGTTTATATTCCAATCCAGGATGCCATACTTTATCGAAGGACTGTGCTACATCCAGAAATATTTTTGAGCATATTTTCTTATTTTCAAGTGCATTATCAATAATTCTTGTAATCCTATGAATTTGCTCTATGGTGGAGTGGTTTTGTCTAAATCCGAACTAATGTGGTGGTATTAGCTTTCTCTCAAGTATTGTAGGTTTCATCCTTTTGTATAACAGTTTTTCAATAATTTTCGAAAGTACTGGAAGCAAAGAAATTGGCCTATATGACATTTTATGATTGGCTTTCCATTGCAGAGGTACATATTTCAGTCGAAATGAAGCTTTGATTATATGAAGAAGTTTTCGCACCCCTTCCTCAGGTATAGTGCCTTGTTCACTATTTCACCTGTAATTAAATCATAGCCAGGAGATTTTTTCGGATTTATGTTTAGGTTAATTTCATCTTTCAACGCTCGTAGAGTTACAGGTGGTATTTGCCTACAATCCTCCTTGTGCATTGGTATTATATTTTCATCCGCTGATTGTCTAGCATATGGTTGGAACGTTTCTTCAAGATGAGATGCGAACTGTGCCGCTTTCTGTTTGGCACTTGTTACCCAATTTCCCCTCATCATTTTTTAATGGCGGTATTTGATAATTTAGTCTTTTTAATGCTTTTGTAGCTTTCCATAGAGAATAGTCAGTTTCTTTACTGCTGTAAGACTACGAAGATAACGGGTGGCTGATTCATTTTTTAGTTCTCTAATTCTTTGCTTAAGCTTATTGCAGAGGTAATTAAAAATTCTTTTGCTTTGTGGTGCCCGGTAACTCTGCCATGTTTTCCTTGTTTTCCGTTTTTCATTAAACAACTCCCTGATCTCGACTGGATAAATGAAATTATTACGCTCCTTGTTTTGGATTACAGAGGTGCTATCCCATGCTGCTTGTTGCTATCCCATGCCTTGGTCTAAACTTGTCCAGTATGCTAAGGCTGCATGCTTCTGCGAATGAGGATAGAATCCTGGGTTTGCACCATGGGTCTTTGTGGCATTGTAATCCTCATGGGTTCCAATTAATCATCGGCTTTTCTACTTTAGTAATTGTTACCCCAAGTATACCATAATATTATACCGAAACTTAGAATATACAAAATACTCTGTGTATAGGCACTGTAATTTAAATTGTTTGAATATATGCTTCAACATATCTACTGTCTATAGATGCGAACCTCCAGAGCGCTGGTAAATATTCAAATTGCTGATCGTTAAATTTAGAAATTGTTTTTTCGTAATACTATAATTTTTTAAATTTATTCTTATTGTCTGAATCTTTTTACTCGAATACGATAACTTACTGAAGTTATCAGAAAAATATCAACATATAAATAATCTGCATTATCGACATACATATTTTAATAGTATGGCCAATATTCGAAAATTCGGGAAAGCTGGCACTTATAAAGATTTGTCGTGCAAGCGAAGATCAATTTGGGTTACCAACCAAATATAGAACTTCTATGCTTCTTATCAGGTCATATTTTATTTGGGATTAGGTTGAAAATAATTAAAACCCCATCAACCTTTAATACATATGAAAACATATGGCATACCGTTAAAAATATTCATAATTTTGTTTCTGGGTAAACAATGTCATTATACATTTTGATGTTTATTAAAAAAGTGAGAGCCTGTTCAAAGTACGCTTTGTCATGATTGTCCACTCCACAATCCATTGGGCCAGCCTCCATAGAGTGAATTGTCCAGGTTTTTAGCTCAGATGTACCAGCTGGCGTATTTCTTTTGTTGTTCGTTTGGTTTAATGGCTATTTCTGTTACTGATTTTCTTTATAAATTTTTTTTTAACAAAATTCTATACTTCCAAATACTATGTAAATATAACAAAGTTTAGTACACAAAAAATACTGTGGAAATATTTTCGAATACGAATTCGAATAGTTCTAATACGAATTCATTGCGCAATATGAATTCGAGCAAATTTTGTTCGATTATATAACACATTTTTGTACGTTGAAAAATTGCTTGACGACTCCAAATAAAAATGTTTTGGTAAGAATTTCTAGTGATTTTTTAAAATAATTTCATAATTAATTTAATTAAATAAAATAACTATAAATTTAATTAAAATTTTTAATTTTTTTTATTGAATTTACAGATTTTGTCTTACATATTCTAAACTACCAGTAAATACAAAATATTCAATTTTTTTATATATGAAAAAAGGTCGATTGTCCCATTGGATTTTGAAATATTGGCGGACGATTGGCTAACTGATATGATAACTTTGTTTTGAGCCTTTTATAAAACCTCTTCAAAACCAAGCATCAGCTACGGAATTTAAGACATTTAATTAATTGCACAAAAATCGTTTTCAAAAATAATTATATATTAATTTTGAATTTCTTCTATCGTAACTATTATTATTATTTATTTGTATTAAAAACGAAAAAAAATTTGTGTTATGAAACAAACAATATTCGAATATCAAAAACACATACTCAAGGTTTAAAATTCGTAAAATTCGTTTAAATTTCCAAACTAATACATGACAAAGTAAAAAAATTTGATTAGATCGAATTCAGCAATACCAATTCATTTTTTCTTCGTATATAGCAATTTCGTATCGTGCAACCCTTACGTCTCGTATTCAAGAATAGCGACTCTGTATTTTTACAGTTTTACCTTACCACATGAGTTAACAGCAAGGTACATGTGATCTATTAAAGAGACTGGGGAAATATAAAAGCCTAATTTGATGTTCAGTTTAATGGCAAGGTAACGATAATTGAGCGACAGATTGCAATACTATATGGGTGCAGTTCATATTGAGTTAGAATAGGCAGTTAAATCGGTCGCATCTATATAGTATTGGTTGCCTGTCGTAAAATAGTAACCAAAGTATACTATAAGTTAATAATCAAAACATTTTTAAATTTTTTTTTTAAATTTGACCATAAACAAGTTTATTTTCATGTTCATTAATTTATTTACCAGGGCTATTTTTTCCTATTCAGAAAAACTACGTTTTAACTATATCTCCAAACCGCCAACTTATTTTGTCAAACGTTTAGAGTACAACGACCAATATTCTGAACATTATTCAGTTCAATTGCTCCCTGTACTGGGATCACCACTACTTCTATAAATAAATTGTCATACTGCATGAATATAATTTATCACCTTGTACTAATCACTACATTATTGTTATAGTAGTTTTGATATATTAAAAGAATTCTGCCAAGATAAACAAAAGTCACGGATTGTTTAGAAAACATTGTTATTGTATTTCAAAAATTATTTATTTATTTATATTTTGATAAATGTCAAAGAAAAAAAAAGTTTATTTATTTTAAATTGACATTGTAAAAAAAAAATGTTTGTTGTTAAAGCATTTAAAATTGTTTTTTTTTTAAAATTATGAATTAAAATTTATAATTTTTTTTGTTTTCTATGGTGCTTTAAGTTCATAATTTTCTTTGCTTTTTAAATTTTTTTTAATTAAAATGGAAATTAGTTTAGTTTAGTTTGTCACATAAATTATACTGTTAAGTGTTGTGCGCATATATATGTACAACTATATATGCAGGGATATATGTTGAGTGAAGTATTTTCCTATTTTTTTATAAATTGTGTTGGACTTACAAAAAAGTAATGGATATGAAAAGTAAGTGAAAATAGCTGTAATAATATAAATTGTGACATTGAATTGGATTATTTGACACTTTTTATTAGAAAGTAGTTTTCTGAATTTATATTTGGAAAAATAAAACAAAAAATGTGAAATAACTTGACAATGAAATATTGTTATGTTTATCAGTGCAAATTCCAGATGTTTTTTAATCGTTGACTTTTAAAAAAATGTTAGAAGGTTTTTTGAAATTAATAATATTTTTGAACAATATATTTATCTTTTATGGTTTTGAATTTTAAATTAGCCATTTCACCAATAAGATTTTCGATTTGTATTTCCAATTTGTATTAAACATAGTTCGCTCGGATTGCAATTAGCGGGATCTAACCGTTATGCTATAGTTTTTCGTCATTTAACAAAACTGAAAATGTATTCCTATTTCAATATTTGCACATCAATGATTGAAACTTATCCTCGTGTGGAATTTCGCAAGAAATTGGAATTCCTTCATAGTCTAGCTCCTGTTGCTTCTGACATAATTAATGGGCAATAATTTTTTTTTGTCGTAAATGCAGTACCTATAGTGAGGTGATTGATTGATATACATGTTTTTTAACTAACTTCTTTTCCCAACCTTCTTAATAAAACAGAAAAACGACTCAGTTGAAATTTAACTGTTTATAATAAGCCCAAATAGCTCTATTATTTCATTTATTAATTTTGTTAGATAGAGCAGGAAATATGAGAGTCTGAATCTGAATTAACGCCTCTTGCCTGATTCACCATGATTTAAACCCTTACTTGGATGAAAGAGAATATAGAACTATTACAACTACTAACTAGGGAACTATTTTAAGGCCAGCCTACAAGCATACTCATTTTTATTGGTTCTGTCTCTAATCCGTACATGATTTACACTAAATATATTTTAAATAATAATTTATTTAATTCTTACTTTAATTTATAAATATTATAATTATAATTAAACTTTTTTTCGTTTAACATTGCTGGATGCGTTTTAGGGAATCAACTATATAGTTGTGAGATAAACAGTAGGAGCATTCAGGTCTACAAACTAGTGGGTATTTGTGTAATTTTAAGCAAACAGAACATTGTATATTTAAAAATAATATACATAATTATATAAATGTATAATAAAAATGTTTGACAAATGATCAATCATGTTATACGTTTATGATAGCATCATATATCATAATAATGTCATATCGGTTTATGATCACAACATGTTAGTAGACCTGAACGATCCATTGACCGCGACAAGCTTCCTTCGTATTATATTATGTAACTATTAGTCTACGTAAAATAATAACCTTGCTAATCGCCCATTCTGATTGGTTGAATAATTGATGAACTTTCTAGTTGAGCTTGTTTATTGTTTATTTAAGCTTAACTAATTTTCTTATCGAAGAAGATTCTTTAATTTAAAATAATTTTCTAGAATCACGAGATATTAATCTTTAAAATTTGAAATAATAATTAAACTTTAATTAAGGAATTAAAATAAGCCAAATTTTCTATATCGGTTAAAAATTCAGAATTAAGTTTGTTCACATTTACATGATTTCAAATTTGCCATATTCTATTAGAATTTTAAAGTGCATATGCAGATTAATATAAAACAGTTTTGGTTGTATTCCCATTTTGTTACAGAAATTTCGGATTTGGTACTTTCAGTATTTGATTATCATTTTAATTATTTATTCTTTTTAATAATTTGTCTTTGACAAACTATCAATGGTTTTATTCTTGTAAAATTATTCTTATCTAATCTAAATTTTTTTAGAAAGTTTGAAGTATAAAGCGAGCTGAAATGCAAAATTTCGATATGTATTATTCAATATTCCTTTGGTTGTGGCTGAGTTACCGCAGATCGAAGTGAAATGACGACATTTTAATATAAGAAAAATATTGTAGGTTATACATAAATTCAATTGACAAAAAGTTGAACACCTGTTGACAATCGTTTCGTGGTTCAATTTAATTCATTTTTCTGAGATCGAAGAGAAAAAATTTCATGCAAGCAGATATTATTTTGAAATCATATGCTGGTTTTATAAACTTTTGCACTGTCTCTTTATGCACTAATGATGATTCAACTAATGATGAACAATTTCCAGTAACCAATTGCCCCCAATAAACATACTTCAACTACGTACATATAGTTACAGAGTTATCACAACTTATTATAAAATGGTTGTTAGATTATAAGCCACAATTTTAATTGTGAACTGGTTGTCGCATGTAATATCAACAACTGATTCTTCGCCACAACCAATTGGTTCACAAGGTTGGTGCCGAAATGCATGCAGTGTACCACAAGGACTATATTTACCATTTAAGAACCACCGCCAATTGTTGCGCAAAATTAGTTCGAACTGATTGAATCACCAAGAAGGAATTCATTTAAAATTATTTGTGAAATAGTTTGCATAACTAGATACAATCACCATTTGAGATCTGCTTGTAATATGGTTCGCATGAGAAGTTGTGAAATGAAATCAAAATCCATTTTGCGAACTAACTAGTTGTCGTAAGATTCGTGAAAACTGAGTACGCGAACTACAGAAACAGTCATTTTGTTGAAAGTATGTTTCATAACCGATCCACAATTTGATTCTTTATTTTTTGACATTTATTCCAAAATGTCCAAACCTAAAACAGAAAACTCGTTAATTGGAAACCTCAAAAATCTAAGATTAATCAGTCTTATGCCCCTATTATGGTTCTCGTCTCACCACTTTCAAATTTTGGTATTATCGTTCTCGCGGTGCGGTGAGTTTAGTGTCAAGAATACTCACCAACAATTTGGTGGTGACTCAGGTATGGCGCTTTGATTAGAGGTTCGAATTTCAGGAGGAAACAAATAAATTGTTCATTCTTGAATCGATCGATAATGAAAACAACCATGAACTGCTGTTGGAGTCCCAGACTCAGAGTTTTAATACTTTTGTGATACATAGGAAATGAGTGGCTGTTTTATGTTGAGATAGCATAGGTCTATGCAAAGTTATGAGACCTTATTCGCGTGCTATTTGTAATTTAAAAATTGTTCGCACGAAACCAATCAACACACAATAATTTGTACATATATAATGGTAAGGGTGTTTTTTATAGAGTTACACAAGTTTAAATCATAATAAAACAAAGAAATATATTTTTAATATCAATAAAACGGGGTTTATTGGATAGAAAATTTAATGTTTAAATATGATTTCCGCCATGTGGCCGCCATGGTTGGCGGAATCTTGAACATCAATTTTCACAAACTTTTCGCAGCACTTGCGGCCGTATTTCGCCAATAAATTTTCGAATGTTGATTTCCAGGTGTTCAATTGTCTCTGGTTTATCGACGTAGACAAGTGACTTTACATAACCCCAAAGAAAATAATCCTGTGGCTCCGTTGAAACCACATGTCAGCAAGATTATTGCCAGCTAATCGAGGTACGAAAAAATTTCTAAACATGACCCTACACCGCTCACCATTGACAGTAACATTCTGGCCATCATCGTTTTTGAAGACATATGGATCAGTGACTCCGCCAGCCCATAAAGCGCACCAAACAGTAATTTTGCGTGGATGTAATGGTGTTTCGACAAAAGCTTGTGGATTATGCTCACTCCAAATGCGACAATTCTGCTTATTTACGTACCCATTCAACCAAAAATGGGCTTCATCAGAGAACAAAAATTTGAATGGAAATTAAACATCAATATCAATTTGAGATTCAGCCCATTCGCCGAATTATCGGCGCATACGATGGTCGTTTGGCTGTAATTCCTGCAGAAGTTGAATCTTGAAAGCTTTTAAGCCAAGATCCTTTCGTAAAATCTTCCATAAAGAATTGATTGATTTGGAGCTTCTTCAATGCTTTCCTGTACAGCGGCTACAGCTTCTTCAGTTCGCACTGTTCGGCGTCTCACGGGATGCTCATTATCATTAATGATAAACGTGGTCCGAAAACGATCTATTGTTATTCGAATTAGCCGCTCTAAAGGACTATTATGTACGCCATAAAATGGACGAATTGCACGATAAGTTTGGCGAACAAAACCATTATTTTGATAAAAAAATTCAACAATTTGCAAGCGTTGATCTGATGTAAGTCTATCCTTAATAAAATGTCAAACCAAACTAAACAAAGAGCAACTATCAGCTGTTAAATGGGTTGTCAAATAAAGCAGTGTTGCCAACTTAAAGTTGTGAATCTCTAAAAAAACACCCTTTATATAATGGTATATAATGGCTAAGGAAGGAACTTTATTTCAAAAATAAACTTACAAAATAAATTGAAACACTTAGTATCAAACGTATTAAATTTTACAATATACAACTATGAGACCATCATCACAATAACTATAGTGAGCCCCCTTCCCTCCATCCATTAGCTTTGTCATAAGGCTCAGCAATGTTATGTAAACCTTATTATCAGTCTCAATATTTTCAGATATTACACACATGCTCCTTTATAATGAGCTGAAACTTACTTTTGAATTATTCAATGTTTTATATGTATATAATTTTATGACCAACAAGAAAGTAAAATTGTCAAAAATGGAAATGTCATAACAATGTAGCCTATACTTAACAACTAATGGAATCTATCAAAATCATATAAACAGCGCACAACTGTCACCAAAATTAAAGCAAGAATTTGATCCAAATTTGAACTCATGCAACTTGAAGTGGAGAGGTGAGTCGTTTGGTGAGGTGAGAACCATAATAGGGGTATTAGTCTTGGTTCAAGGTCATGAAGTCGGTCCTAAAAATAGTTTTCATTTAACATAAAGTTAATGTATTTATATTTGCAATATGCAATTTTCTTTTTGGCTTCAAACGAAGAATATTGAGTGATTTATTAAAAATTGCTAGCTGGTTTTTCTAGCGCACTTAAACAAATTATCCCATTCGTGTTTCTCAAGAATGTCTAACAATGCCAAAAAGCGAGTGGTTGTTTTTCATAGCTGTTTCACAACCCATTCACAAACGAATATTGTGAGTGATAACACAACTAATTGATATTGAAAGGTTTTTTCAAAACTGATCTTCAATTTTGTTTGGTTATACTATAGTTCTGAACACAACCATTGCGTAAAAATCGATTGTTCAACTTGGTTTACAATGATTAAGTTGCCGGCACAAGTTCACTATTTCGCCATATGCGACATCATTTTGAAAAAAATCGTATAACCTAAAACAATAATTTTATTGACCTTTTAATAGGTTTTAATTCATTTTGTTTCTTTAAATTTATATTCTTGCAACAGCACATAAAATAGAGCAAGGGTTTTTATCGAGCCAAAACTCCCTATTTTACAGTAAAATTTGCATTTCCCATCGTTTCACGTACATAAAGGCAATATTTTAATTCTCCATTATTATTATAAGTTTATATTTTCAATGCTAATTCTCTTTGGTTGTGGTATAAATCTAATAACGAACTTTTCTAATTTAAAAACAACTATGCTTTGAACCATAATGGTAGTGATAATTTGTATTAAGATAATTTTTTTGTTGTAAATTTTGTGGATTGCATGTAAGCCAACAATACTAGAATTGTGGAGTATAGTTGTACATTAGCTATGACAATTTTTCCACAGCATTATATTTCACAACAGCTTCATCACCGTTTCACAAATTCCAAAGGTTGTGGAGCTACAACCACAGCGCCTAACAACGGTGTCACAACATTGTGAGACCCAATTGTTTTCGCCACTATTGTTGTTTGAACCTTGTGAACCTATTATGATCTACGGTTCGCCACATCAAAACATCAACGAAATTGGTTGTGCCAACGATGTAACGACCCTTTCACAACACGACATGCTATAGTTGGGCCTCCTGCTTAACCAAAAACAAGCGAAAGGTTGTATTGTTTTGTTTCATCGGTTGCCGATGAAAATAATAATTGGTTAAGCTTTTCAAAGTTAATTTTCCGAGATATAGTTGCAGCAATTTTTACTTAATTGTATCTCATTCAAACAAAAATTGTTCGTTATTATTATTTTCTTGGCCAAGATATAATCCACAACCCAAGCCATAATTGATCAAGAGTATATTTGTCGAATTTTAGTGGAGTTTATCAATTCCAGTACTATATATACTGCGGTAACCATATATGATTGTTACAACTTTAATCAGGTTTCTTGAATTTTGTGAACACGATCGTTGAATTAAATGAGGTAGTGCGCTTAGTTACAAAATATATTTAATGTCTAACAGGTTTGTATGTAGCACCTTGAACTTCAACTAACTGAAAAGAACTATTATAAATAAAACTTTGTCTAGAAAAATATTTTTTCATTAAACTACAGAACAAATATTTTATTGATTTACATATACATATGTACATATAGATGGCTTTTATTCAGAAATTTTCGAGTTCGGAAATAGTTCTGTGCAGGGGTTTTTCCTCGTTAATTTTAGTAAAATCCAAATGAATTTAAGCTATTATTAATATAATACATTAATGTTAAACTAAATATTTTAATTCACTATTTTAGAGAACATACACTCGACAAAACAAAATTTTTCTTGCCATATTATAAATCATAGTAGTCGAGCTGGAAAAAGGAAAAATTTTACAAGGAAAATGGTACGGTGTGTTCTAGCGAGAAAAATGAAATGTGCGAAACGCTGTAATTTTTTTCAGTTCGTATTTTTCCTATTGTCTGTTTAGTCTGTTTAGAATAAAATTTAAATTGAAAATGTATAAAAGTATTAGTGTCGTAGGGTAAGGTTCACTATAAATTACAAAAGCAGTATACATAATTATCTTCAAATATGGAAAAAACAACACAAACAACAATGGGTCATCATTATTGTGGAGTGCCACAATGCAACTCGTACGACGAATAATGTGGTTTCTTTGCAAATTTTCTGAAATATGTTAGAAATTTGAAAACTGTACTCAAGAAATGATCAGCTGCATTAAACATGGATAAAGACTTCCTAAAAAGCTTTTTAATCTGTAGTCTTACTTTAAATTGTCCAACTTACTAAAAAACTATGGTGTGTGCATCACATGAGTTTATCATACAGACGTGTACACAAGGAGATTCATTTTTCATTGCTCAGTAAATATCTCAGAACGTTCAGGAGACAATTATTCCGTTAAACATGAATCAATATTTAATTAATAATTTTCATAAGTGAATCAATATTTAATTAATAATTTTCATAAGTGATTAAAAATATACAATTAGATTGTTATAAAAATACGTTTCATTTGATATATCACATGACATAACCCAAATTTAAAATGTTGATCCTTCATCCAGCATCTGTGTTCCAGGGGATTTTGTACCAAACTTTCTATTCCCTAATTCGTTTCTAGAAGACTCCACGAATACTTGTGAAATAAAATTCATATTTAAGTTTATTTTTGTATGCAGATTTATGTTGATATGTGAATACATTGAGTTGTCTTCGGTAGGTTTCTACCAAAAGTCTACAGACCTGCTTTTTAACACAAGGCAATAAAAAATATTTTAAACATCTGAAGTCGATTTTAAGCTTCGTTGAAGGCGAACTTATGCGTTTTTACCTGCTGCAAAATTCTCTGCAGGATAGGGTGAAGTTAGTCGATTTTAAAGGAATTTATATTTTAATAACCATGTACCAAGGTTATTTGCTCAATTTGTTGTTGTCAAAAGAACAAATAAAATTATGTCATTTTGACATAATGTAAATAAATTGATGTTATTTTCAAAGCAAATATTGTATCACAGAAAATTGTGATATATGTGATACAATACTACTGTTGGTAATTCCGTTGGATAAAACTTAAAGTATTATTTAAATATAGCAGAGATGGCGTTGTAGTTCATGTTCGTGTCGAGATTCTAGATAACTTTCGAGAGTGAAATCAAATTCGTAAGACCACCATCAAATGTTACTAATACTCATCCGTTTTTAATATTATGGAAACACTGTTCCACCATTTCGTTGGAAACAATTCGCCATAACTGTTCAAATTTAAAAAAACACAAATATTAAGTAAACACATTTTATTTATGTTTATAATTAATGACAAAATAATCACAATCTATTTTAATATATTTTTTAAAATAAATTCGATCGAGCCTATATTCCTGATCATCGGTTGAAACATGCTTTGGGGGAATGCCACATATGATGTATAAGTCTGTGGTTAATAAAATACTGATCCGGTGAGAATACGTTTTCTACATACTAGGCGCTAATACCGTCGTTCATCAGTGTGGCATTTCGGGTACATCCTTCGACGCTGCAAGCAAACGGCTTAACGCCTCGGTGAAATCTTAAATGTTGCCACAAAGGACTCAATTGTGTAAACATGATTTACCACTATATAATTTAGTCTCCAAATTTTGCCAGAATTATTAGTAAGTCCATTCATTACATGAATCTAGAAATATATATAATCATGATAAACAACCAAAGTTTTAATAAATACAAAATACTTATTTTAAATAATAAATATCACAACCATCAATATTTTAGATAATAAACATCACATCCATCATTAATACCACATCCACCATTATAAAAAACACGATATTTTAAATTGGATTAAAATTATTTGCACCGATCGCAAAAAGTTGTCTAGCCATTTTTACTGAAATGGCAGTATATTTTCTGAAAAAAATTAAATATAATATAATATAATTAATAATTACAAATTAAAATTAACATTAATCCTACTATTTTTTTTTCTTTTTTTATATTAAAGAAATCGATTTAGTACATTACAAGTATGATTTCATATACAAAACAAATAATCAAATCAAAATTTAAATTATTACACAAAATTAAAAAAGTTTAAATTTAAAATTAAAATTTTACAATTTTAAAAATTAAAAGTTAAGTTCTTCAGATTGTTGCCAAAAAAAAGATTTAAAATAAAAAGGAAATTTTTCACAAAAAATAAATTGAAAAGAAATTATCGGATAATTTCTGATAAATTAAGATTTAAACTTTAAAAAATAGTTCTTCAAGTTCCTTTTAAAGCAGTCCTTTGTGAGATGAAACTCAAAGTTTTTTTCTGCGATGTTGAATGATTTTGCAAGTCTATTGATTGGGCTATTTTCACCATAGTTAGTTGAGTGGCGTACTATCTCCAATACTGTAACAGTACTTTTCCAATATGTAAGGTGAATCAATATGGCCAAGAAGGATGTTACCGATGATAGTCTAAAAATAAACGTCTATTTTCCAGAGTGCAAATTTTATACTCTAAACATCTTATCGTGTATGGTGGTAGGCGGGCTGTATTCTCATAAAACGGTAAGTTATGGTCATAGTCCCGCAAAATCCGCAAACATGTCAGCAATTTTTTTGGGATCTGATGTTTTAATATCGTTCAAATACATATTAGTTGGATAACCATCAATTACTCGTTTGAATTTCCAGAATTTTTTAGGGTTGGTTGTAATGCTTCACCAGTGTGGCATTTTCAAATATGATCATTCAAATCAGGACGAATCGTAAATTTTCTGGTACATCCTTCGACGCTGCAAGCTTAAACGGCTTAACGCCTCGGTGAAATCTTAAATGTTGCCACAAAGGACTCGATTGTGTAAACATCCGCAATATATGAGAGGTGCTTTTCCTTGAAGTATGTATCAAATTCTTAATTAGATTGGAGAAACTTACCATTAAAAACATAAAAATATTTGTAGTTTCGGCAAATCCATGTCATTATTTTGACAACGTCAAGACAACGTCAAGACAACAATGACATTTCGCCAAGATATAGCAAAAAAAAAAGATAGAAAACGAGCTAAAATCATAATGAGTAAAAATTTGAGCATATTTTAATTTGTAGCAGTTGGCCGCCTGCTGCACATTTTGCATCGATTTGAAATTATTTTAGTATGGAAGGGGAAATTTGTTTATGAAATGGCTAGTTTTTATTGGCTAATATACGATCTGCTGAATATTTTGCAGCAGGCAAAGAATGAAATTCAATCACACACAGGCATTTTTCAAAAATGGTCAATATGGATTCTGGGAACATTAATTTAATTTTTTTTCAACTACAATACTTTATCCTTATTACGTAACTGTGATAAAGTAATATAGGCTATTATAGTGTATTCAAATATTATAACGATTAGAAAAGCAATTTTATTCAAAACTGTAATAGGCCTTCTACAAAATGAAAATGTATATACAATTAGTTTAAATTATTAAATCTAAATAAAGAAATATGAAATGAAATGAACTTAAAAATCCTTGTGATGTTTCGTTCAAAATCGAATTAAAGTTTTAGAGAAATTTATTTTTTTTCAAACAACCGACACGGAGAATTCATTACCAATTACAATAACAGTTCTTGATTGCAGAGAAAACGGGAACTTTCAATTGATTAACTTTCCGAACTTGCCTATATTCTTATTATAAAGGATCGCCCATGGTAACAGTTTTAATCGGCGTTCATGGTAAGTTTAATTAGTACAACTATGGTTGGCAGAGCCTCTGACAAAAGCATATCTAGACCAATTCATTAAATAAGCTTATCAAAGGTGATGCGGTGATGGTCGAAAAAGTATTATATTCTCAAAGGAGCTTACATATATGTAAGCATAGGGACGAAAAGATCGGCTTTATGTATCAACATTTATTCAAATACAAAGCACATACTTCAAAATTTTTTATGTTTATTTATTTTTGTTAATTATGTTTTTCATAATAGGTTATTAATAAACTGTGGATATGGCAAATAAATAACAAATTAAAAATTAAAATTTTAAGGCAAATTATTAATATAATTTAATTTATGCAGAGTGCACTATAGTTTATATGATATAAAATACATGCATTCTGCAAGCTACGCATAATTCAGTAAATTGTCTATATTTCTAATGTCGCTTCGCAGCGGTAGGCTATACTATACATAAAAGAAAAGAAATCTATAAGGTGACTACACATTTGCCCCGCTTAACGGAATTAATTGGTTTCAGAAAAGTTATCCGTATATGGAAATTCCGGAAATCGAATATCGAAATTACAATTTCATATATAATTCAATTATATATTTCGCAACATAATATACAAATATAGACCATAATGAAGTGCAACAACGCCGAACAATCGCGAGGAAAAACAAGGCTGCTCATGTAAGTAGGGCAGCTAGGCGGATTTGTAGACGGAAGAAGCGTGAACGGTGGGAAGACGAAGTTCTGAAAGTACAACAACTCATCAATGGGCACATTTCGCTTAATTTTTTTAAGAGAATTACTGGATTGCACCATACTTTTGGGCCTGTGCAAACCGCTATTTGGGATCGGGATGGAAACCGCTGTGTCAACATCTTTTATCACTTACGATAACAGTGTGGATGAGGATATTAAAATGCGGCTAGCGGCTGGTAGTCGTGCTTTGTATTCTCTAAGGTCACTGCTAAAATCTAAACACCTATCAAGTGCCGTAAAGCTGAAGCATTACAAAGCGCTGATCAGGCCCGTTGATATTTATGGATGAGAAAGTTGGGGGTTGACTGATGAGTACGAGAGATGTCTCTTTACATTTGAGAGAAGAATCATGCGAGTGATTTACGGCCCTTAACTTGAAGTAGATGGTCATACCGAGGTCTGTACAATATCCAGATCAGAGATAGCGATCTGAAAGGAAAGCCACCATATGGTAGAGAGCAATCTGGCTTCTGAAGATTGTCTAATACAGTATGAAGACCGTTCCGTTAGAGCCAAATTGTTGTTACAGTAAGGCGCCAGTAATGGCCTTTAAAGACTGTTATTATTACATAATTCAATTAATTCGTTCCATTAAATTGGGTAAACATATACAGAAACGTGGATAGTTTAAAATAAAACCGGTCCATGTAATTTTTTTTAATTAAACATAAACAGGTCAGAGTCAATCATTAAAACTTTAAAATATTTTTTGTTTAATGCTGACAATGGCTTTATTCTTGAATCTTTCTAAAAAAGAAACTAACATGGAGTATTCAAATCTTAAGCTAAAATTATTACATATTTTAAGTCTTAACCAATGTTAATACTTGTTATTAGTGTTCATTATTTAATTAATTTAGATTACATTTATATGTAAAACCTAAACATTTAATATATTTACAGGTTCATCAGTCCAAGTAGATCTGCTCTTCTCTGTCGCCTACATCGCGGCTGTTTTAATATATCCCTGGCCAATTCATTGGGCTGTGTCTCTAGTTTTGAGCAATATATCGAACTGAATTCTCTAATGGTTTCTTTATTAGTTTTAATTCCAAGATCATTGTGTATATTACTATTTCGAATGCACGGAGCATTCGTATATTACTATATTTCAAATGTACCACGAAGTATTTTCGCTTGGGTTCGTTGCAAGAGTTGTCTGTTTGACGCGCTGCGGTGGATCCCCATAACTGAATACCATATGTCTATATAGGTTTGATCAACACTTTGTACAATAAAACTTTATTGGCTAATGACAGCTGAAATTTTCTTCCCAACAACCAATACATTTTGGAAAAATTATTTTTATTTGCTTGCGCTTTGCTTCGATATGATTTTTCCACGTTAGCCTTCTATCCAGGTGCATGCCTAAGTAATTGACCTTGGTTTGTTGAGGAATATTTATATCGTTTAATTCCACTGGTGGGCAAGTGCGTTTGTTTAGCGTAAATGTGACGTGAGTTGATTTGTTTTCATTCACTTTAATGCGCCATGTCTTCAGCCAGTTCTCGATTTTGTTTAGATGATTCTGTAATTCCTTTGAAGCAGTTTCGGGATTATTGTGTGACACCAGGACGGCCGTATCATCGGCAAAGGTTGATATGACTACCTTGTTAGTTACAGGTAAGTCAGCTGTGTAGAGCAGGTACAATATTGGACCTAGAACGCAGCCTTGTGGAGCACCTGTGTTGATATCATTTAAACAAGAACTTGCATTATTTGGTTTAACCATGTACTGCTTTTGAAGGAGATAGTTTCCCAGAACTGAGTGAAATTTCTTCGTTAGAAGTCCTTTAATTTTGTATATTAGCCCATCATGCCAAACTTTATCAAAGGCTTGTGCAATGTCCAAGAAGGCAGCAGAACAGTATTTCTTTTCATCGAAGGTGTTTTAATTTCATTTACAATTCTGTGTACTTGTTCTGTGGTACCATATGTTGGTTTCGGAACCCAAATTGATGGTCTGGAATAGTATGCCGTTCTTCTAATACTGGTTTCAATTTCATTCGTAGCATTTTTTCAAATAGCTTTGAAATTGTAGGCAGCATGCTTATTGGACGATATGATGAAATCTGTTGACGATTGCGTTGATATGAATTAGTTTTATGCATTTGTCTGGCAATTGCGTTATCATTTTTCCGGTAGTAACATCATGCCCTGGTGCCTGTTTTGAACTTTTTAATTGTGTTATGAACTTTCTTCCAATTATATTTTATGGATTTGAACGACAAACCATCATCCATTTGGTCAGGTAGCACGAAGTTATTAGTTTCTTCGTATGGTGCGAATACTGTTGTTAGATTAGCAGTAGCCTTGATGCCAGGACATCTTTTAGATTTTCTGCCGCCGCATCAATATCTGCTGATTACGATACGATTAGCCTCTTATATAGATCCCAATTAGTTTGCTTGTTTGTAAGCCGTTTTAGTGTTTCTACTCTTAGGATGCCGGTGCTCACTCTTACAATTACAGGTGATTGATCAGAAGACAGATCATAGCAACCGGTGGCCTTATAGCATATGTAGGTGGAATGCCTTTAGTTACACAAAAGTCAATTAAATTCAGGAACTTTCTCTTTATCGGTGGGCCAGTACGTTGGGTGGCCGACAGATAAGTAATCCAGGGACTGTTCTTCTAAAGCTTCATAAAGTTATTTACCTTTCGACGATGTTAATCTGGAACCCTATTGTGTGTGTTTGGAACTTATTTCCATCATGTTTTTGCTTTGCACTCTTCCGGCAGTAGAAGTCGTTTTAAAAAACTATGCCACTGTTGGTTATTTTAAAGCTGAAATCCAATTGTGGTAAAGTTGTCGATAGTAACTTATCAACTTCTTAATACATGAAATCCAAATAAATTATATTATTTAATTATAATTGGTTTTTTAATTTCCATAGTATTTTTCTCCGGGTTTATATAGAACTTAAAGTTCTGTCAATAAAAGAACACAATTTATCGAACTAAACAACATGTAATTTAGTCAGCCAAATAAATCATTCTAAGGTATACACATATTATGATTTCGCTGCCTTTATAGCCATTTTAAGACTGTGAGGCCATACGAAGCATATACACACCACGGTACATTTTGTAATACTCCATTAAACGTTACCACTATCCGCCATTTTATGAACAATTTGAACAAATATGAAATCATATAGGTGTTTAGGTATAGGAACGACTTTTCCATGTACACAATAGAAAGGATACATATTTTAGTGTATAGAATTTGTATATACGAGTATGTATAATACATTTAACTAGAATTAAAGATAAAAAAAAATAGAATAACAATACAATTAAATACTCAGGACGATAAATTATAATTTTATGTATTTAATATTTATAGGACTCAACATTAATAATAATACAACAACATCAACCGAAAAAAAAAATCTGTGCCAAAATAATTTACTTAATCCATAAATTTAATGTTTTGTCAGGAATTTTATGTTGAATTTAATTGTTGGTGATATGATTTTATTTTTGTTCCTTCCTATTGTTGATCTATATAATATGTTATATATAAAAATATATATATATGTATATACCTATTATATATATATATATATATAAAATTGTATGTTGTTAGATATGTATATAAAACAACATATATGTATATATATATAACCTTTAATACATCTATACCGTAATAGAAGTAATAACGACGGCAACAAAAATACTGTGACGGTGTTAAAACATATATTTTTGTATGTATACAATTTGTTGAAAAATAAAATAGGGAACAGAAAAAGGATAATTTTATGGATGTCTGTTGGAAAATGATATGGAGATATAATTTTTACCCTCAATAATAATACATTATATTGTTGGTGTGTTTCATGTTTCAGGAGTTTTTGACAGTAGGATTCGTGATGTGATTGATTTAGACGACGGGTTCAGGTTTTGCCCTGACTATAAGGGGAACCGTTTTCTATGTGCCTTTAAATTGCTTTCAGGGAAGCTGCTTGTAGTGGTATTAAGGCTCTATATAATAATTTTGAAAGCTGTATATACATAGTGACATTTTATCCAGACTATATATTTAGAATAAATGCGATTTGAAGATTTTCTAGATTAGAAAACACCTTCATTGCATATGCTCTTTGTAAAATTAACTATTTTCAATCAATAGTACTATGTATACTGTATATATTGCAACATAGTAACCTCAATATTCCATTTGTTAACCGCACGAACAAATCAAACGGAACTGACCAAATAAAGCTATCGTAAAAAAATAAATTCCTCGTGTAATTTTTATTTTTATGTTAATGCTAATCAGACCTACATATACATACTATCCAGACAATAACAATAATAATAAAAAATATATAACAATAACCTACAAAAATTAGAAAAGAAATACAAATTCATATACATATTCAGATCTATTTTATTGTTACTAATTGATTTAGAACGTGATTTTAAATTCAAACGTGATATTTCCTCCTTTTCTGATCCAAACAAATGTTTTTCTCAATAAAAATATTAAAAAAAATACAAATGGGAATGTAACAAAAAATTCAACTCACCTTGAAAAAAATTTTTTTTTCGATAACTTTCAAAATAGTTGGAGGTTATTTTGCTTCTGTAAATTGAGATAAAAATGGATTTTCTAGGTAAACAAAATGGCGTTCGTAAAAGTGAATGGCAATTAGTATTTGCTAGATTGATACGTACAAACTGAAATAAAAATATACAACCCTTATAATGCAAGTGATTTAAGTAACATATCGTCTTTTACGTAAGAGTTTTGGGAAATTATAACTTTTTTAAAGTTGGGGAAATCTATCTTCCAAAATTATTGGGTTCAATTTGAAAATTTTGAAAATTATTTAGTTTCTGTAGTAATTTATGGGACGCTCTAAATCCTTAAAATAAAGGGTTTGGTAAAATCAGGATACATAAGCATCTGATCTGTTGCTATTATTTGTTTTTGTGTTTCAAATGCTGTGATATATCCTGGATCTGTTAAATTCATGTCGGCATTTATTTTTTTAGATATTTCGTCATAGGTATTATATTGCGGAATAGTCTTTAATGAATCGACAATAATATACAGATAACCCACTGAACTGATTAATTTCCTTAGGGTTCTTTGGTAAAGAACAGTCGAGGAGTTTATCTTGCCTTAACGCCATCCTAACTAATGTGTCAAAGAATTCCGTTTCTCTTTTGAGAAACTCGCATTTGTCTACTTAAGGACTTAACTGAGATTTTCTAGATTATACTCGACAACAATTATACCGTCCAGGTTTACGTGACAGAAGTGCCCTTTAGCTGTCAAAAAACCGTCTTTGCTTAAGATTTCTCGTCTATTGGAATTTGATTTGAAACCTGATTTTAAATTCACTATCGAGAAATAGACAGACTTTCCCATGTTGTCCAAAATTCTTCTATATGTGGAATTAGGAATTTATCGTCTATTGTGTTTTCATTAAGTTTACGGTAGGCGATTACGACTCGAACATTTTCCATTCGCGAAGCATCCAATTTTTTGGGACTGCCCCAATTGGGGAAGAATAGGGAAGATTGGAGTGTCAGATAATGCCATTGCCCAGCATTTACTGAGCTTGTTCTTCCACGTCTGTTTTAAAATGATGTGGTTATCAATATGCATTCGTTATTGCCGGTGTTGCTGATAGTTTCTCATTTTGTTTTAATAACACTGTCTGATTACTATAAATGGGGTCAATGAAAGCTTTCGTTTTAGTTTCACTGAGATGCTCTGTTCTGACTATTTAACTTATGTATGTCATCAGTAAAGAGATTGGTTTATCACCAAAGATGAGGATTGGTTTTATTGCCTCGAAGTTATTCACTTTTAATGTAAATGTACATTTAATTTACCATATGCTGGTACTACCTGGCCATCATTCTCTGATGTTTTGAATGTGACTGAATGAAGATAAAAGTTTGTCGCTGGGTAATAAAGGTAAAATTTAATTAAGGAAATAGTATTTGATCGGTAATCAATACTTGCGGCCATTTTCGCCATTAACTAAGATCCTAATATACCGTGAAAGGAATTATGAAAATTTAATTCATGAAATTACTTTTTTTGTTGATTTTTGGGTCCCTTCACTGTATAGTGCCGTCAATTCGTTGGGCTTAATGTCATTTTGATTTGCGCCTGTATCTATAAGTAGGGTAATGTTTTGGTTTGATCGATTATTTCGGCACTTCAGATAGGGCAATAAATTTAGTCCTTACGCATCTAATTTTGAGACCGCTTGAAAATTTACTACTTTCTGTTCGTCCTTTCGTGTACATTTACATCTGTTCAAAATTTCGACTTCAGAACCTTTATCTTATAACAGTTCGTGATTGTTAATTAATTTTCTAACACAAGAATTTCTCGTTCTCATGGATGCATCTGTACGTCCATTAGCTCGGGAGCTGGCCCATTTAGTTCTTTTATAACTAAATGTATTCAATTTATTTGGTTTATTTTGATATTAATTGAATATTGTTTCTATTTTTCTGGGTTTTGAATTTGATTAGGTTTTTTTTTGAGTTGTTTGAGATTGATTATTACTGATAAATTTGCTGAGAAAAGCGTATGCTTCTATATTTTTGGGTTTCACCGCCTGGGCGTACCCGAAGTACAGCTTACTCAAGCCCGATATAAATGCTGCAAATAAGCATGTTGCCTGCCACGAGTTGTTGTATATTTCTTCTTGGTTTGCTAATCTCTTGATGTTCTGCACAATTTCCTTCGTTTTGTTGTAGAAACCGTGCATCGTCATCGTGTTATTTTGTTTGTTTGCCCAAAGTTGCGACTTATAATATGTTAGCTCCTATACTTGCCTATACCAAGTGCTTCAAACAGGATTTGCTTTTTGTCCTGAAATGATTCAGGGTTTCCAGCGATGCAAATTATATCTCTCGCATTTCCTACTATTTTATTTTTGATAGCCTGTTTATACATACTGAGCTGTGATTGTGGTACTAATGTTTTCAAAATTTGGATAGTGTTTCTTCGAAAGCATGGTTTCTGTTGTGATCGGGAGATTTCAACACTAGATCGTGTTCAGTCTGTTTTAGGACCAAATTGTTCAACTGGTTTGTTCAATCGCAGCCAGTTGAGTATTAATTTCATTTATTTGTTCCACAGCCATTCCTTCTGCTATTGCCTTTAAATCTCTATTAGCTAAAAAAGTTTCAATAAACTTATTCTTCCTCGTACACTCTTTCCGTTTTCGGAAAATTTTGTCTAGGTTTGACTAATGTACCTTATTTATGGAAGTTATTGTTACCAATACCACATCCTTAGTCTTAATACCACAGCCTTAGTCAATACAGACAGCCTTAGTCTGGTTATGTAGAGAATGGCCTCGTCACCAATCTTTATAGCGGCCATCGCGTTTAGCTGCAGGTGCCACTTTTTTATAATTAAATAAATACAGTTACAGTGAAATTCATTTAAAGCGACCTCGGATATAACAATCATCCGGCTATAGCGACGAAATTTCACAGCCCCGTTTGGTTTTGCTATTCATCCCATGTAAAATACTTTTGCTTAAAACGACTTCACCTAAAACGATCACTCGCCTATAACGACTTTGATTTTTTGTTTCAAAAATATAAAAAATTCATTTAAAGCGACGAAAATTAATTAAAATATTAAAAAAGAGTTGTGTTTAAATAAGTCTTTGTTTTAGCCGCAATATTATTAATGAGTTCAGTAACCACAAAATGGAAAACATTTACCGTTGAGGAAAAATCGGCAATCCTATGGCGTTTAGAAGCTGGAGAATCGAATACAAAGCTGGCACCTGAATTTGGAGTGGAAGACTCTATACTATATCTACTATATGGAAGAATCGTGAATTTATACGAATGTGCTTTGAGTCTCAATCAATAAAAATTGATAATCAAAGCCGTTTCACATGACGATATTGACCAAGCTCTATTAAAAATATAAAATAATTAGAGTAAAAAAAAATTTAGAATTTCTAATAGAGCTTAAAATATACAAAAATTTATTTTTTATATTTTAAGCTCTATTAGAGTGGTTTAAATTACAACGGAGTCAAAATGTACCGATAAATGGACCAATGCTTCAGCAAAAACCAAATGAATTTATAATTATTATAATTGCTCCGAAAGCTGGATTTACCGATTCAGACAACGGAATGGAATAGTGTTTTCCCAAATATCAGGAATAGTGTTTTTCCAAATTCGGCCCCAATAGCAATCGCAGAAGATTGGATAAAGAAGGTTTGGCCAACTTTACGTGCTGGATACACTGATAAGGAAATTTTTAATGCGAGTAAGACCGGCCTTTTCTATCGATTGACTCCAAACAAAACTCTGAAATTTAAGGGTGATGTACAGGTGAAAAAATGGCAAAAGATCGAATAACCGTATTGGTAGCAGCTAACATGGATGGATCGGCTGCCCCAAGTTTAAACCTCTGTTTATAAAATACAAACTGGTATTCACAAAATGTAACTTGACTCTATATAAGAGTAAATTAAGGTCTGCAAGTTTACAGTGAAAAGTTTTATGACGTAAGTTACACATCTTGATTTTGAGCAACCGCATAACTCGGCATCCACGATATTTTTCGACATGAGTTTTTCAGATATGTGCTTCTCTTGCCAGACGATAGCACCTATATATCTGCCAGAATTCAATTTGTGGCATTCGAGATTTTCACTAACATTTATTTCTATATGATTTTTAGTATATATTTTTAGGGATAATCTGTTTTAAAAATTGTATAGAAGTCCAAAGCCCATTGTGCTAAATAGGTTCCGGCGGGATGATTATGCCCATTTCACCTGCATTCTACATACATATTTTACATAAATGTACACAACAAGTTATACATATGCAAATCAAATTTAAACTATTTTATTTATTATTTAATGTATCTGGGCAAATACGTTTTCTATATTTTAAATAAATTTTCGTTTATTACATATACTTTGTATTTATTAATTAATCATTTAAATATAAAAATAAATATCAGTAATTTGAAGAGTTTGATCCATTTTAAAGAATTACATCTGTTATATTTAAAACACCCAGATTCTATAATATTCCTATATACAAAACAATGATAGCTTAATAGATAAAGGGTACCTTATTAAAACAAAGTTAATTCTTTTATCCAATTACGGTTTTACGACAAACAAATAATCACAATCACAAACATATAATTCATACAAATCTTTGGGATTTAATTGTAATCCATTTATATTTCAATATTGTCCCACGCTTAACTCATCCTCTAAGACAATCGGTGTGCAAGGTCCCGCAGGTATAAAGTCGTATTTTAAAATTATGCAAATCATACCAACTAATTATACCAACCACCTTTGAAACCAGCATCTCACCATAGTCTGTACAAATCATAAAACTTTATGTTTTTTCATTTTTTTCTTGTCGTGAGAAAATTTCCGTCAAACGAAATTCAACATGCCTATATATTCGTATATTTCCTCAGATGTTGAGCACATTTTATTAAAATGAGACCGTTTAGCACAAAACAATAACAATATAGTGCTGAGGAATATATACATATATAAGACAAACAAATAGTTTTTATTACTTTTCGTTAAGATGTTTTTATGGAACAAGGTGTTTTTCAGAATAAATTTTCGAAACAAAATATTTTTTCCCACGAGTTAAGAAAATAACTTTACCTGTTAAAAGTTTGGCTATGGATTGTTGGTGTTTATGATTGTTTTGTCCGAAAATGCAAATTAATTTTTATGTTATTGTATTTGCTACACTTGTATATCACTTCTAAAAACAACAAATTTCATTGATAAAATAGAATATATATGTATTATTATAGTTATATATCCTTAAGGGATGAAAATTTTAATGCACCTCCCCTAAAATATATAATACAGGGGAAATAAAAATACAAAAGATTTGGGCAGGTTCTTTTAGAATTATATATGAATATCTAGTACATACACATAAACTGTATATGTACCTGTTAAAATGAACCAATGAATATATTCCGTTTGTTGTGTTTCCGTTTTTACTGTGTATGTGGTACATGCGGAAAAATATTGTTCAAATGCAAAGTAGTTTACATTTCGAGTTTGTGCAAGTGACAAGTGTAATTAGATGTAATTTCCGCAGTTAAGATTATTTTGACCAAGTTCTGTTTTAAGTTAAAGTTTCGATATCTGTCTTTCGATTTTACTGAGTATATAGGGTGTTGTTTTTAAATTTTAGTTCTGTCATGAAATATTGTCGTAGAAAACCATTAGGCGATTATAATCAGAACACGACATTGGGTAAATATGTTTTTTAATATAATTGTACTACTAATATTTTTGTTATAAGTTAATAACCGGGTTGGGTCTCAAGAGTTTAATTCGTTGTTGGACCATCTTTTTCTTTAATGAAGGACGATATGAAAGGGTTTACTCAAACGCATATTAAATATACATATATATTTGTTTGTGTATATTTTATATGTATATGTACGTTATTGTTTAACATAGCGCACGGTATTGCGAAACCGCAAACATCTTAGAAGTTTCGCTAATCCATTAAGGGCCTGATTCGTTCTACTTGTTATGCCACGGTGAATGTTTAATGATACTTCATTTAATTTTTTGGGCGATAAAACATACCTCGCTGATAATTGCAGTTTTAATATATACATTTTTTGATGTTCTATCAATCCATTTCAAAGATCTAGAAAAACGAATGCATCGTAATGTTGATCACTTTCTGTAATGCTTAATCATAGATTTCAAAAAGTTGAACCCTGATTTAGGTATTAAATGCCTCATTGTTTTTAACCATTCATCAGAAATTGGCGGTCCAATTAGTACATTAGTATGGGCACTATATGAAATCGAATATTTATTGGCGGCAGCGGCCGCTCCATTATATCATTTTAAATTTGGAATTTGATCTAAAATTTCCAAACAAATTTTTTAAAGCATTTGCATGATGTTTTGCCTGTCAGGCAAATTTACAATAAAACTTAAATGTAAAAATATGTCGTATTTGGAATATACTGAAAATATAAACAAAGTACGCAAAATGACGTGTTGAGTTGAACTTAAAATTGAAAACATCTATGACCCTCTGTTGGACTGTAGAACTCATGAGCCGACCCATCTTCCATGTCACTGTACAGGGCGACATGGAGCTATGCAATGCGCAGGTGGTATACTGTACTTGTGTGAATGGGATGAATGAATGGGTTGAATGAATGTTGTGTGAATGTAAGGTAAGGCTATGGACCAAAAATGTGTCTATGTCACGTCCTTTAAAAAGAAAAAAAAAAAAAAAAACTGGGAAATTTACAGTAACTTTAGTTCATTATACAGTTTAACATATAATCAAAGCCAAATTAAAATCCGTGTCAATTAACCATTTATCACGATTTAAAAAAAAAAAATTAAATATATAAAAGCACAATATTTTTAGTGAATCGAAATTTTGGGTATGCCAAAGACGTTTTATTTATTTGTTAACAATAATTTAAAAAAAATACAAATATGGACTGTACTCGTTCGTCCCGGAACACCAATAAAAAATATAGTATTGATGTTATGGTTTTCAATTTTTAATGCTTAACATGATATTGGCAAAATAACTGCCCACCTCACATTCCTCAGCAGCGTTCAGTTGTAGATAACCAACACATTCGTCTCACATTGCAGAAAACCAACATATATTATCCATTGTTGGGAAATCATACTGCCATTTTTATTGTTTAAGTTTTGTTGTGTTCCTCATAGTAAAATATACTATGGTTTAACTTAAAATAAATTGTCATAATAAAAGGATACGATATAGTAAACACGCGAGAGGTAAAACATTTTGATGGAAGAATATTTTTTTATTATCTGTTTATCTCATTATTATATTTGTGGTGTGTAAAATCCTCGCTTAAGGGTCGTGCTGCTACTTGTACAACATAATATTGTTAAACCAATAAAATATATTGAGGCTTGCTTACGGCGGTATTGTAGTACAATTTCGCAAAAGAAACAGAAAACAAAAAATAAATTTTGCTTTGTTATCGTCAACATCAATCATTTTATCGTACAGCGCAGTACATTGTTTAATAATGAAAAAAATTCACTATATGTTATGTTGGCCTGCGGTACAGACGTACTGAGGTACATTTTCGAAAAGCAAGTTTATAAGTGCTATATAAATATTGGTAATAATTGTGTAACCGTAAGATGCATTCCAAATATATTTCAAAATATCCACACAATTAGAGCATTTCATTGTTTATTAAAAAAGTAAAGCCAGATAGCTAGCATTCATTTCTGGGAATGTTGTTCCTATTTTTAATTTTTTGAATGAGTGTTATGGAAAAAATAATTACTAAACTAGAAAATTTACTTTAGCAAGTTTAAATGGAAAATGAACATTATTCAGGTTATGTTAAGAACGAATAATTCGTTCCCATACCATATGGTGTTTTTCAATAAAGTTTTTTATAATATTGATAATGTCATTAATTTGACTTATTTTGTATTATTTCTTATTCATTTTAATTAATTATTTTTATTTATTTATAGTTGTTAATTTCTGGTATGATTTTACGCAAGTGTCGCTTGTCGATGTATGTGAAATTTAATAAATTTAAATTTGCTCAAAGATATTAACCAGTTTACACGCTGATCATTTAATTGACGCGAATATTGCCAATATTTAATTCTATACATTTGAACTTTTAATACATGTATGACAAAAACCCGATGCCAAAATAATTACATCGTCTGTGGTACATCAGTGGAATTGGGGAAAAATATTTCAATAATTCCCAACTTTTTATTGAATTTTCCCCCAAAGTATATTCTACCAAATTGGGAATAAGTTCCCCTTAAAAATGTCAGCAGTACAAATGTTTACCACTAAATTACAATTTGCTGTTAATTTATTATTACAAATCAAAATAAAATCTGAAAAACAGAAAAATTGAATAAAATTTATTTACTGCGTCACGATTAATTCCTTTTTTTGGATGATGACGAAGAAAGCATAAATTATTGCGGGATACCTCAAACCCTTTCGAAATCTACGAGGCGCAGTTTATTAATATATATATATATATATATATATATATATATATATATATATATATATATATATATATATATATATATATAGTATATATATATATATATATATATATATATATATATATAAATATATATATATATATATATATATATGTATATATTTATATATATATATATATATATATATATATATATATATATATATATATATATATATATATATATATAATATATACATATATACATATATATATAATATATATTTAGGATGCCCTAGCTGTTGGTTTTGGCATTTAAAGAAGAAATTGATTATTTTATGGAGCTGTGCACTATACCAAAAGAAATCCGCGTTTTAGTTGAGTATAGAGGGTCACTATTCCCGGAATCATTTGATTCCCGGGAAGCGGGAATTTTGAAATCTTATTCCCGGGAATTCCAGGGAAATATAATGCCCACTATAATTTTTACAGTCAATACTAGTTAATAACAGTCAATACTTTTTAATACTAAAATTTTTTAAGAACAAGAGAGTTTATGGAGCGATCAGAAAGCAACGATCGTTTTTCAGTACAATCATTTCATGACGATGAAAACGCCCATTATAACGCTTTCTATATGTTTGCTGAATAATGAATAATCTAACAGTTTCTTTATATTTCTTGTTGTGTTATCGGTAGCTTCGTAAATTTGAATTTCTTTTTGTAAAGTACTCTTTTGGAGAACGTTACAAGAGACAGGTTTAGATATCATCGAATCTGTAATCGTTGCGGCCAGCATTTCCTTTAAATTCGATATTTTTATACTTTAACGGTTTCCTTGCTCCTCATCTTCTGCTGCTGTCTCCAAACACTCCATTTGCTGTGTAACCTGAGTATATGATTCCCGTGTATTGTCTACAATAAATAATCTGTTCATAACATTCCGTGCAAATTTGGTAACTGATGTTTTTTTCGAATATATCAGTTGTTGTTCCGTTTCGGTTTCATTATTCAAATTCAGAGTATGTAGAAATTTCAGCAATGAGATAATTTCGATAAACCGACGCTCTTTGATCCGCGCTAATAAAACATCAAAAAGGTCATTTGAAGATTTCGTTTTTATTCGACGGGTTGACATCCCAGCAATGTGGAAATCACATACGACTTTGATATGATATTCAATTAGTAGATTTGATCCCAAATCAATTAATGCCGCACGAATTGCGTCGATGGTGTTCATTAACCCTGGTTTCTTCTTTTGCATGTTTCTTTTTACATGATGTTGCAAAATAGTGTTTCGGTTCATCATCACTGGTGAAAATTTTAAAAACTTTACAATGTTTCGAATCATTTCAATTTCCGCACTCAAGTCACTTCGAATCTCCGTTTTGGCTTGTTGTGGTTGTTCAACAATGAGATCATTCTTTCACTCATTCAACTTTCCATTAATTTTTTTGTGAGACCTTATAGTTTTAATTATTTTCTTTTTTGCCAAATCATAAAACTAATATATAAGATTCATCACCCGATGCGGTTACTCCTCGGCGGTATAGTGCCGAGCACTTAATGATTGACGAAAATTCACTTTTACAAATGCCGTGAATTGAAAAACCATCAGCAGCAGCAAGTCTCGCAACAATTTCCGCCATGGATTGGCGTTTCATTAAATGTATAACAGACCCAGACAGCTGCTCAACTTTACCAAATTTTGCTACACTATACCGCCCCGATTTGGGGATTCCAAAATTCTAGTAAAGCGTATAATATTGCAATCATCTTTACGTTCGTTATAAATGGGAAATAGAAAACCAACCAAATTCCCGGGGATACCCGCTCGAAAATTCCCAGGAGTGACTCTCTGCGCTGAGTTTCTTGGCTAAAGGTAAACTGCTGTAAACGTTTACACGCACAAACTATAATTAAACTTTGTTTCTATAGTGTGGGTAGGGATCACCTAAATTGCGTTTCGCAAAGTGTGGTAAGTCGATGTATAGTCGAATTGTGTAAAATTGTCGATGAAAATTTAATGCCAATATATATATAAAATTTGTGTCTAATGAAGTCAAAATACAGTAAATGTTTGTTTTAATTTTTTAATAAGCAAGTTTTTTCGAACTCTAATAACTTTTCCATTTCAGATTCTATGAAAAGTTCAATTCACGTCTCGATGTTCAGACCAGCAACTATAGAGTCGAACATTTATACCTTAATCGGCATCACTAATCACTATCATTCGAAGAATGTCAAATTCCTAAGAATACAGGTTCCATTAAGTAAATTATTTGTTATATGCGAGTATTCAATATTAAAATTATTTATAGATTTTCTATACTAATTTAAAATTTTTAAATGTTAATGCTTCATATAATCATTGAAATTATTTTTTATTTCAATTTTGAAATAATATTCCAAACACCCATAATTCCCCCAAAAATATGCAGGGAAAAATAAACGTCAAAACTGCAATAATATGGAATTATTATTTCCCCATTGAAAAAAATTCCCAATCGCCAGAATTTACTTTGGGGATAAATAATTCCAAACTGCTAGAAAAACGTCAAAAACTCCCAATTTCCAGGGAAAACCAGAATAGGGCCACAGGGGGTCAATTCTTGTTTCGTGAAAATTATGTACTTGTTTGCGCCTACTTAAAAGCTAAAATTTTTAAATTCCACTATTGTGTATAGAAGTATGACCTGATTAATCATGCTATGCTTGGTTCGCACTTAACAATCTTATTTACTGCGATATTTGTGTCAAGTGTTTAACGCTAAGTTAACAAATTTTTTCCTGTATTGTTTAAATTGTTTGCATAAGGTAAATATTTCACTGACGCCATAATCCAAACGCGTAATATTATTTAAAGTTTCCAGAAAGCATTAGAAACTCATAAACTCTAAAGTAAATCTTCCAGAAGCCTACAACAGATCTACATAAGCGGTCATTAAATCTGTACATAATTGGTCATTTTCACAACAATTTCCGAAGCTAGTCGACCCACAACTTGCAAAATAATTCAGAAGTTCTGGGAAATACTGAAATGTTTTTGGCCAATTGTTCATCCAAGTGACTATGGTTTTGTGTTAGGCCAACCTGTTTTCTAAATAGAAATTCTAAATAGGGGATACGGTGTTGAAATATTGAAAACAGTGTGATGAAAATCGTACAAATTTTCGGATGTTCTGGTAAATACTAAACTATTTTTGGCCAACTGTTCATTCAAGTGACTATGGTTTTGTGTTAGCCCAACCTGTTTTACATATTTTAAAATCATTCCCGAAATTCTAAATAGGGGATACGGTGTTGAAATATTGAAAACTAGAAGTACCACTCCTCTGTAGTATCTTATTAGTTGACTGATTTGTTTGCGTTATTTGATTTCTGCAAACGAGATTCGGGATTCTGAACTTGGGATTCGGAGTTGGAAGTTTAGACCCTGGTACATCATCTTCCATTAAAATAATCATTATATAGTTTTCAAAACAAATCTGAAAAAATTTTCATACGTTAAAATGAAATGCATACTGAAAATAACAAGTTGAATGTCAACTAGGAGATAAGGTGACTAAATATTTTTGAATTATTCTACAATTTTAAAATATCTTGTTGCCTGTGCTGGGATATTGACCATCACATTTTCGATATTCGATAGACGTTTGTGTCTCTTTTTTCACGAACAAAATTGTACTCCATTGCGTTTTTTCAATTATACGTTTCTTCTATTGCGATCTCAGCCTGTTAGAATAAATTTGCAAACTATCTCTTTTTCACTTTTCACTTGCTATAGAAATAGAATCGAGTAGGCTATGATCAATAGAAACTGCAATATTGATTACGAAATAGAATACAATTTTGTTCGTGAAAAAAGAGACAAAAATGTCTATCGATTATCGAAAATGAAGAACATCCCAGCACTGATTCTTTAATTGTCATTAGTTCTAAAATAACAACACGACAACATAACCTTATTTTGTAAAATGTATAGTATCATTTTGCAACCGCATAATTGTAATCGAAAAGGAATATCGAGGTTGTTCATTAAGTGATATAGTATTTTTTATTTAAAACTTCAATTTTCATAATATAAATGTGGACTCAGTTTTGATAGTCTAGAATTCTTGAACAATCACTACAAATTTGCTTCCGTGGACTAAACTAGCGCTGTTCAAGTGAGCAAGAAGAGAGGGCGATTGAATAATAAAGGAATAAAGGCTTGTTTGAGTAAGTTAAATATTAAAAAATTCAGCTTTGGACCCTTGAAGTAGTATTTACATGGTAATGTATTGAATAGCATTAGCCTAAAATTATTTTTTAAATATGTATTACCACAGAAATTCTTTTGATTTTGATATTTTTAGCTGAAAAATGTAATTAGGTAATCTTTTACGAATCTTATGAATAGGCAAACTGAGCAATGCATATACGAGTAAATCACACTTTAACATAACCGATCACGATCTTATCGTTTATGGCTGCAATCAATGATTTATATCATGAAATTGGTTTCCTTTCTCGAGTCCTTTGTTGTAAGTCATCTCCAATATTTGCAATATTTTATGGGCTTTGAATCCGAGTTTTAATCATGATTTTTGCTAACTTGGTATTCTCCAAACTTCTAGTAGGATGTGCATTTTTTCTATTTTCACAGCTCATATACAAATCATCGCTTACGACACACAAACCAATTCTCTATATAGATGTTATAAAATTTACAATATTCAATTTGAAAATAATAAACTAAATATGATGCAGTTGATTTTTGATGGATATCAATGAGATACAATTATATTATGTGTCATTATATAATATTATACGTGAATTGAAGTCATTGCCTAGATTTTAGAATCTACTACATCACTCTACGATTTAATCATGTTTTTATATGAAATCATGTATTTGCTAAATCCCCTTTCCATTTAATTATTTTGTCATACACACATGCATATATATATATATATATATATATATATATATATATATATATATATATATATATATATATATATATATATATATATATATATATATATATATATATATATATATATATATATATATATACATTTGTGTGTATGTATACATAGTGTGTGATAACGACCATAAAAACCAACCAGCAACCACTAAAATATTATATAAGTATAAAAATTAATAAGAAAAACTAACATTCTTTTTAATGATCTTAAAACAAACAATTTATAAGGATTAAATATATTTATAAAAATAAATTTTATTATTTATATTTCTTAAATTTCTATTGGTACATAATATAACGACAAATCTTTTGCAATAACAATAAAAATCATCGTATGGTTTGTTATTAAACTACAGTTTACGAGTATATGTATATATAGTAATTTTGTATACTCAAGTAATGAATAGAGATTAAGAAGCAAACCCCTTGCTATATACAGTATGCTATTATTACTTTAAATACTTATAATATCTTTCATTAAATAAATTAATTTGGTTTTTGAGTAAATAATTTAGGGATAGGATTTATTTTACTAAAGTATTATTTATTTAATTTGGCAAATAGATAATTATATTTTGGGTGTTTGCAGGTTTATTAGCCCGAACAGCGATGAAGGAGAAAAGCAAAAATGCAGCACGATCCAGACGAGAAAAAGAAAATGCTGAATTTTTGGAATTGGCCAAATTATTACCGCTACCTAGTGCTATTACATCACAGTTAGATAAAGCCTCAATAATAAGATTAACAACATCGTACCTGAAGTTGCGACAAGTTTTTCCAGAAGGTAAGCGCAATAAATTTGCATTTTTTTTGCAACTATATATATACATACATACATATACAAATACAGGATTACCATTAAGCTTCTCACCAATATGTATACAAATTTATTTAATATTTATATGGATAATTTTATGAGCATGCGCCCATGCGGACGAATCCAACGGAAAACATAGAATACGATTTCAGCATTATTTTCTCCCTTCTTTGTCTCTATATATTAATACATATTATATACACACAGTTATATTATTGAATACAGTATCCTATAAATATACATCATATGTATATAATGTATATTTTCCATTTTGTCTTATAAATATATTTTCCAGACATAAATAAAAATTAAAAAAAAAAAATCATAATGAAAAATTAAAGCTTCATTTAAATCCATCTGTAAACTTTCCATAATAGTAGTTTATAGTTTACTTTGTAATAAACAGAACAGAACACAAAAAAGTTCAACAAAAGTGTTTTTTTAATCCTTTTTCACTCAAATAAACGAGTATACAATTTTTGTCGCACACATACAGGATACAGCGTTTGCTGCTGCAATTTTTTTAGCCGAGTGTTTTATTTTTGTGGGATGTATATGCTTTTAGTATGATAACTAAAGGAGCTTTACTATTACTATGATTTAACTCAAAATAAAAATAATGGTCCATTTATTTTAAATTCTATAATTATCGATTTATTGTTTTAATTAATTCGATACAATTTTAGAAATACTTTGTGGATGTAACGTGTTGATTTATTTCGGTTGAATTTTCGTCACGTTAACAGAATCTCTCTATGGTTCTATACATTAGTGACTGCAGCACTTTTGCCGGCTAGGTGACGACGGCGGGTAGGGTTCTTGTCACTAACCATAGAGAGCTGGAGGTGCTGCTATAATGAACTCATACTGATGATTTGTTTTTGATAGACCAAAAAGGAACGAATCTTAGAGTTAATTGTGTTATACACTGTATCACTGAAAAGCTTAAATTAAGTAATTACGTTAACTATATAAATTAAATAAATAATCAAGAGAAACAAAAATTTATGTCACAGCCATTTTTCTTTTGGTCGTGGTCAAGATGGTGGACCACATGCACTCCTCCCGCCCCTTGGCAATATCATAAGCATAAAATATTTTTGATATGCCCCAATAATTTCTATAATGCGCTAGCCCATGCTATTTTATTATTATCACTATTTAAACATAGTTAAGTTTCATAAGGCTAAATATATACGGACAAACAAATAATGAAAAGCAAACGCATTTCGGCGACTAGAACATAACTAATGATACTGTGAAGGCTTAAACCTTAATTTTTACAATAAAATTATGTAACAAAATATATAGTAATATATGAATATGTATATGATTTTTGAAATCATTTACTAATTAATATTATAAACATAAAAGAAATCATAATAATTTTATTTGGTTTTTAATAATATTCTTTGGTATGGATCCGCGGTCCTTAATAATTTGATTTAATAAATAAATTTATGATTAAGTAGTAACATAATATTCATCAATAGCCGAAACTAACAAAACATATATTAATAATAATTGGTTATATAATAATTAATATAATCATATTAATTATTTAAATAAAACTTGTATATATAATATAAATAAATCAATATAATTGTAACTAAAATATAATAATAAAATATATAAACATGGTTAACTTATCTTAACTTTATGATACCATGGTGATGATCAAAATAAGATGGAGGTCGCCAGTTTACCAGTTTAGTTTTTCCACATGCGGTTTACATTCCAATTTTGTGACCAAAAGATTGATGTGCACTTCGGTATTTATCTACATATATATATACTTGGCCGTCTTTAATGATAACTTGATAAATCCACAAAGTACGTTGCAGGTTACAACAAAAATATATTTATCGCGGAAAAGAAATTCCTACACAAACATGGGTAAGAAAAATTTACTATCAAACTTAAAAGCAATAAAACAACCAATAAAGTAATAATACCTTTTCTTCCGCGACAATCTGGTATTCACAATTTTTGAAAACAATTTCAACAAAAAAAAAAAATATTCCACGGTATTACTTGTAATTACAATATTATACACTGAGGTATCCCTATGTGTACATGTATATATTTTTATATATTTATGTACCTTTTTTTATTATTATTTTTCTCACTGATTAACTTTACGCTTTACACTGGTACACTGTACTTGATGTTACTCTACCACCGCGTACAAATATCGAATGATATTTCCAATAATTGTGATCAATTGATTTTTGTTGTTGTTGTATCGATTGTGGTATAAAGAAGTGGTAAAAAAAACAAAACTGATGATCATCACCATCTATCATAATGTATACTAATTAGCCAATTATACCATTCGTAATTATCTGCCCAAGCAACAATATTTTCGGCGTAGATACATATAATATAATTAAAATATAAAACATGAATTAATACTTCCACGAAAATTCAACTACCGCAATACTTAGGCTTAGCCTAGAACATACCAATATATTATCCGAATAGCTGATAATGAATTAGCCCATTATATAATTATTTATAGAGACCTCAATCCAACCCTAATAATCCGACCCGAGACTGAAACAACTGAAGATTAATTATTTATGTCTGCAACAACTATTCAAAATATGACGTTATTAACATTTTCGGTAAGATTTCAATAGAAATTTTCAAAAGTTACAATATTTTTGAACCTTATAATAGCTTAGTATTTAAGATACTAATGCAATCAAACTAAGAAATTAGCTACAAAGAACAATATCGTGAGCTCATGTATCCCATACAACATTTCATTCCCTTTTTTTTTAAATCAATTAATTTAATTAGCGAATTACAATAAACGTTTAATTTTATATGGAATAACACTGAGATATTTGAAAACTACGTGGTAATCGAAACTTTATTTGGTAGTACGACAATTCACAGAAAACTACAATCCACCGAAAACGACAATTCACCGAAAACGATAATTCACCTAAAACGACGATTCGCGGTAAATGAAAATACGATTATAATAAATTGATTACGATTAGACAATTCCTTCGCAAATTATGAAGAAACTGGTATGTTGAATGCATGTTGAAACTGGTATGTGAATTGTCGTTTTCGGTGAATTGAATTTTTTGGTTAATTTTTTTTCTGTGAATTATCGTGGAACCTTTTAAAATCACCAACCAACATAATCTTCAGAATTTTTTTTTTCTAAGTTATCTAGTAACTTTCCTATCATAATTATATTAACATTTGTTGGGATATAGCCCAACGGCTAGTATTCCCTATAATAGTAATTTTATGTTCCATTCACTAGAACAATTGGTTTGGTCCTTTGGACACGTTTTACTGCCAACGGTCTGCATATTGCATATTCCAATGTTTCGTGCTGTCTCCAGCTGAAATTTTCTTTAGGTCCTAGTATTCGCGGTCTTCATATTTTACATGCGGAAGTATCTATCGGTTATGTAGGATTCCAGAGTAATATTGTTTGGGAAGGTCCCGCTTGAGCTTGCATTCCAATCCTCTGTGCCAAACTCGGTCACATGCTTGCGCTACATCCAGGAAAACGCTTGAACATACTTTTTTAGTTTCTAGTGTACGTTCTATTATATCTGTGATTCTATGAACTTGTTCTATATAGTCGAGTGGTTTTCTTTGAATCCAAACTGGTGGTCATGAATGAGATTTCTGTCCACCATTATGGGTTTCATTCTCTTCAGGAGCAGTTTTTCAAAAATCTTGGCTGTAGTTGGGAGTATGGATATCGGTCTGAAGGACTTTTATCGTTACATTGTTTGTTTGGTTTTAATATCATGATTACCTCTCTCACCTTTCATTGCCTTGGAACGTATCTTAGTCTAAACACAGCACTGATTATATGGGGAAGTTGACGTATCGCTTTATTTGGTAATTCTTTAATGATTTGTCCAGTTATGAGGTCGCACGCCGGGTACGCCCAGGAGATTTTTTCATGTTTAAATTTTGAACTACCTCTTTAGCTCTCTAGGTTAACATTTTCATTCGTAGTTTGCCTGGGTAATGATTGAAACGTTTCTTCTAGGTGTCTCGCAAAGTCAGCTTTTGTTTACCGCTTCGAGCCCAGCTTCGAATTTGTTGGTCTCTTAAGCACTTTCGTTGCTTTCCATAAGGAATATTCGGTATCTTTTTGGCTGGAAATTGACGACAAATATGTACTTATTGATTCATTTTTACCTGTTCTGATTAGAGATTTCAACTTGTTACATAGGTTATTAAGAACGGTATTATTTTAGCTTTACGTTTTTTTGTCACAAGCTCTCTTAGTTCAAGTGTATAGTTTTTACAGTTGGTGTTATTTGCGTATTTGAAGATGTACTTTGCCACACAGCTTGTTATATATTTTCTATTAGCCTTTCTACTTCCTCTTCGACTTGTATAATATGTTCCTTATTGGTGCTTGAAGATTGATGTTTTGTTCTAATAATTCTCGACAAATTTTCCAATTGGTATTCTTATTAAGGTGCGTTTTTTTATTAACAGAACTTCAAGTTCTATAAGAACATCGGGAATAATACTTGGAAATTTTATTTAGTTTAGCCAATATATTTAATTTAAGTTCTATTTATTTGAATAAATTTCAACTTCTAACTATATTTTTTGACGTCTATTGTGAAATAATACAGGTATCAATCATAAAACAATGAAAAATATTTGTTTAAAATATTTCCTTTATAAATTCATAGTACACGAACTCGAAAAACAAGGGAAATTTTACCCTTTTTTCGAGTTCGTGTACTATGAATTTATCGCGAACTTGAAAAAACCAATGTTTTATCCAGAACATTGAAAAATAAAGTTAAATTTTATTTTATTTCGATAATAGTGAATTAAAATGTGTAGTTTAACATTAAATGTATCTTATTTATTGATAAAAAATTAAATTCATTTGGATTTTACTGAAAAAACTTCATTCCAATAAGAAAATTTTTGAATTAAAAAACACGACTTTAGGCAGTACCGCTGTGATTTCTTTTTCAATTATTGTTTCACTGACCGTCATAATCACAGGAGAGTGGTCCGACGAAAGCTCTTCATTATTTTTCAAACGAATATAGTTATCTGATATACCTTTTTCACATAAAAGTCTATTAGATCCGGTGTTTTGTTTAAATCTGTTGGTCAGTAGGTTGGTGAGCCACCAGATTGAAAGTCACATTTTAATTTTTTCCCTGCTTCAAATAACTCTCTCTTTCTTTAGGTGTAGTAACTCGGGAGCCCCAATCTTCAGAATTAAGTATTTTTACAATAATCAGGTTTCACTATCATATATGTAGTTTGATAAAATTGTAAAAGTTAATTTCAGAATTTGCAAACATTGAACATTGGACTTGAAAATATCCTGTAGAAAAACTTCGCTTATTTTTATAAATCCTCTATTTTTACAGTTCTGTTTTCAAAATCAAATCTAGCTACATAACCATTTTATTTATTTTATATTTTCCCTGCATGACTATACTTAAATCTTGATAGTTAAAATTCTGACTAATACAAAATTCACTAAATCAAAATCATGCTACCGATCCAACTGTTTTCGTGCTGACAGTTCCTATATGCCATCGATGCGTTCCGATATGCCAGATATCTCAAAACATCTGAATTGTAAACTATATTGAGAATTTGAGGTATCTAATCCAAAATACATCCTCGAGGAATAATGCGCGTACTCCTTTGGTACATATAACTTTGGTACATATAAAAATATTTTAATTCTCGCCTAATTTAAATTTATATTCCCATCTTTTTCTAAACAACTACAAGCATATATTTATTTTCGATATCAGCATATGTATCATAAGAACAAACTTTTTTTTAACTAAAAAAAGGAAAATTATCATTACATGAAATTTAAAAAAAAAAAATATGTGATCGTGACAAATATGTTGAATGCTTCTATTCAGATTAGCGTTAGTACACACACAACACAATACATACTCGTAGCGTTCTTTTTAAGTTTGTGATTTCAAATTTTTGATAAAATGTAAAAAAAATTGATAATTTATATATTTTCCCACTTTATATAATATAAGGTAACGAAGTAACAATACATTTATATCCTGCTCTATATATAATATATGTATATATAGTATACAAAATACACAAATGAGAGGTGTAGTGTGACAACTTCTTCAGAATAAAAAAAAAAGATCCGTAAAAATTTCCATAAATTTAAAATCATTATTTTTCAAACTTATTTTGTACATTGTATGTGCTTTGCTGTATATATAAGTATGAATAAGTATTATAAGATGTTCATTTTTGTATTCTTCATCTCAGTGAATAATCATAAAAATATCAAAAATCAAATTTATTTAAATAAAAAATGTAAACAATCACAAAAAATATCCCGAAAAGAAATTCAATTAATTTTTTTTTTTCCGTTGCTGTTTATGATTTCATCTACTTGTTGTGCGCCCTGAGCCCTCCTGGAATATTTTGCTGTTCTATCCTCCTCCTACATACATTATATCCATATTTTCCAGTTTTAAAGTATCATCAAATTATTCATATTTTTTTTATGAAAAATTTAATTTATTCAAAAATATGTTTTTTTAATAATGGAAAAATGAAAGATCCTTATTGATGCTGTTTTCATTTTATTTAGATTTTTCTCAATCTTATTAAAAAATTGTATATTCAATAAAAAAATATTGGGAATATAGTATTCTATATAATATACATATTATGTAGGTGTTATATTCGAATATCGTGCAGGTGATAAGAAACATTTGGTCCTTGACACCTACGATCGGTATCTAACGACCTATACACATTTTGGCAGAAAAATAATTGACACTAAATCTTTAACTTAAACATTAATTTTTTTGTCATCTTTGGACATACCATTTTCAATGGCAATATCAGTATTTTGAAGTTCTAACGAAATGTGCTCGCAAATCGTACAGAAAAAGCAAAACCCAATGGTACGTATTGTGGATTTTCATAACGAAAATACTCATGATTTCTTGCGTTTTTTTTTTCTTCATATGAATTAAAATCCAATATGAGTTATTACCATTAAAAAAAAAAAAATTGACAGAATTTTGTGTATTTGTTAATTTTGCTCATTAAATTGGCTGGGACCCTGGTACTATATGCCTCAACAAATTTTAACTTTAAGTAATCAAACCAAATTATTTGTTTTTACTTTTTTTTAAATGAAAACTAACACAAATTTGAATAAATTGCCCCAATTTGTTTTAAAAGCCGAAGCCTTAAACTATATTTCGTGTACATATCCTGATAAAAATCATAGAGACTTTAGACTTATCGAAAAAATTAATTATTTGATTTCGATTTATACCAAAGGCGGCTGCAGCCATCTGGTTTGGGGGTGTTGTTGTACATTTATGAGATATAGGTATAATATGTATATAGTTCTCATTTGTTTTATTTACTGTTGAGAGACAGATCAACCACTGCTAAATTTTTTCAGTATCATTTTGTACGAGCTATACGAGTTTTTACATATATTTCGTCTTATGGTGAAAGTTTAAAAAGACTCGAGTTGTCAAATCTATTCTGATTATAGCATGTGCATAGAAAACGTATACGATTTTCATTCGATTTGATTTTATTGATTATTGTGTACAAACGGGAATATTTCAAATGGTCAAGTTTCCTATGTTGAATGTATTCCACGGTTAATTTCAGTCCTTACCACTTTTGTTCAAATCACAAAATATTTTGAAAACCTTTGTCATTTTGGTTTTCATTCATATTACTATTCCGAAATTTTCAAATAACCATTTACTAATCAAAAATTTATTTTGCATTTACAAATTTATATTTTCACGAAGTAAATTGATTTTGCTTTAAAAATTATGCTAATGCTAACCCCAAGTTTTCCAACAGGTTTGAAAATTCAGTTCCTTAAGGTTATACTGATCTCACAGGTCAGTTACCTTACATTCATATTTTGGTTGGAAATTAGATTTTGAAAAAAATAGACGTCACTCTGCCAAGTGCTGGAAGCAAATTACATATTTCACAAACCAATGTAGATAGTGTTACTGTTTAGTAAGGCAAACATTTTCTGTCTATACATTAGGACAAATATTTTTCGGTTTATGACATTTTTTGTGTTTTTTTATTTGGAAGTATACGACTAAATTTTAGAATATCTCAAAAGTAGCACTCATAGTGCTGGATACAACCAATTATATTGATGAAACATACCGAAAACGAATTCTTTTGTTTCACTTTCATTTCAATGCGTTTTGTTTTCGGTTATATTACCCGCATTTCATGACACTAACTGATCCGGACCAGATCACATTTTCCAAGCAAACCAATAAGACATATTTTCATTCAAAATTATTTGTGAATCAAAATGTGTCTTAGGTAAGGTTAGGTTAGAGTGGCATAAGAAGTGAACTAAAGTCTCGTCCAACTCGTCCATACTGCTTCTGCACATTTGTTTCCAGGCCTCGCATCCTCGTATGTTCGCCTCCTCGCATGTTCTCTCCGTTTTTAATTCACGTCTACGTATAGGAAGATTAGTTTGAAGCTTCTAAAGTCTAGTTTTGGCCAGACTTGTCTTGCTACACTACATGTGGTGGTATGCCTTTCGTTCGGTGAGGCTATTGCCTCTTTTTTAAGCGCTAATTTGAGTGCTGTAATAAGCCTCTAAGTTTTCCCTTTCCGGTTGAAGGTAAGAGTTGTACCATGCCTAGGTAGTTCGCCCGTCCTACAGTTTTCCATGACGTCCGAGTGGCAGGGGACTCAGATAATCGGGATGTTGAAATGCTCACTCATCTCATTAAGAGAAGAGTGGCATCCCAACTTCATCCTTGACGTCAGAAAAACTGATTCCAGCGATATGATAGCCGCCGGACTGTTCACATAAATTGCAATATAAATCGAGGATATCACATTACGTCTCAATCAAGTCAAATCCTCAACCGTTATTACCTCTGCTTTGGACATTCTGCTGTAATCAGGGAGACAAACGAAAATATCCACATTCAGTTTATCATAGAAGCCTCCATCTCCTACTTTACCGTCTAGCTTGGAGCCGTCCATGAAAAAATGCATAGCTTCGGTTTCCGATAGCAACCCGCTCTTTTACAACTCTCCTCAAGGAGACATGGTTCCGAAGCCTTTCTCGAAGCATAACGTTCGTGTAATCGTCGAGTGGCATGCCTGAAAACAATGAAAGCAGGTGAAACATGATCTCTAAGGCCCGTGTCAGTGTCGTCGTCTGTGTCCTGCTTATAAGCATACAGTCTGTTCTTTGAACCTTCTCGATCCCTTTCCTCTAAGTTACTTTCTCAGGTGCTGGCCACCATACACTCACTCCATATATAAGTATATAGGTCTTATTACGGTAATGGAAAGCCAGTGTACCAGCTACAGTTGCAGGCCCCAAGGCGTTCCTGCATGAGTATACATAACTATAGTAGCCTTGTTTACTCTTTCAAAAATTTTATGAGCTTCCAATTGAGCTTACTGTCTAAGATTCTGCCAAAAAATCTTGCTTTGCCAGTAAAAACTAGTCTTATTTCGTTTAAGGTAGGGAGGCGGACCTCCGGGATTTTGTACTTCCTAGAAAAAAGTATATTGTATATAGTATATACCGGGTGTTTCTTTTAAACTGAGACGATCAAATATCTCGAAAAATAGCCACTCTACGGAAAAAATGTCTATAATCAAAATTTAATCATACCGCGGGGGAAATACATTAGTGCAAAAAAAATAGTCCCCCACCCCCGCTTTGTAGGTGGGGCGGGGGTAACTTTTAAACTAAGATAGGAAGCCATATTTTTTATTGCAGATACGGATTCTACGACTAAAAGTACGTATGATTTGAATGAAATATTTTGTTCGGTTCATGATAGATGGCGTTGTAATCGACGAAATTCAATTTTTTCAATTTTTCCTTGTTAGAACACACGCATTCGATTCTGCAATACGTTTGAAATAAAAAACATCACGTTTTCATTGGAAATACTCGAAATTCGTCATCAAAACAATTTATTCAGTTTTGTAAATCTAAAATAAGTGTTCAAAATCACATTTCTTGAATTAGAAACAATTATTTTCTTCCGTGCATTCGAGCGGTCCATTCACGTTTCGTTGAAAAAATAAAATGACGAAGTTGACTACTTTCGCGAATGCTCTATAGTGGAGAAATAGTAAGCTGGAAAATACTCTAATTTTGACATTTTTCATACAATTGACGTATAGTAAAAGTTGGCTAAGCTCCTCTTGCGGAAAAAATAATTATTTAAAAGAACGATCCGTTTGTGTTGTTGTTTTTATATTTGAAGTTAGGTGGCTGTGTGTTTTTAAACGGTAATGGATAGAAAGTTTTATGTTAAACGTCAAGTTTTATTTTTATCTTAAACGTCAATGGATAGATAGTTGTATTTTAGAAAAATTCCGCTACGTGGAATCCGTGATGCTTCAATCGTCAATTAAAGTGAAAAATCTTTGTCATAAAAGAAAGATTTAAATAACAAAGTAAAAATTATGTTAAGTAGCATCAATTAAATTTTTTTTACATATACATGTGGAAATATTTGTTCTATATGTAAAATCCTACTTAATTTAAGCGGTGGATTCTAATTTTCACAGAGTTTTTTCTTAAACATTTATACATTTATTGTATACTAATTAAAATAAGAATTATCTTTGATGTTTTATTCAACTATGTACATAGTTTAAATTTTAAAAGCTATTAACAGAAAAAATTCTTGCAATGGATATATTATTTTCTAGCTTATATAAAGGTGCTACTAGTGGCGCTTTTTAGACTTTTCAACTCGTCAATTCGTGCCGAGAAAAGCTAATTTATTATTTTTTCTCTTTGTGCCTACTTTGAAACTAAAATGTACAAATACTATATGCAGTTAAAATATGGACAGTTACATTATGCGTTATGTTTTTTATTTTCCGATTTTATGTTAAGTATTTAGACTTGATTGGGTACGACAGAGGTACATATGAAGCTCAATCATTTTTTAAGAACATTTTGCAGTTAGTTTTTAGTTGTTTCACAATATTTTTTAAAGTCGGATGTAGGAAAAGTTATTATCTTAAGTAATATATAGTTTATTTGTAAAATTTTAACCGAGTCCGAAAATTAAATTCGTTCACAAAAATTAAGTCGTAGTCAAACAGTGGCCATTAATTATTTAAAGACACAACACGAATATGACAAAAAGAACATGAAAGGTACAAAAAACATGTTGCTAAGTTGTTACAGCTAGTAAATTCTAAATTATAAGGTGTTACAGCTAGTAAATCTACTGTATCTCGATTAATCAAAAATCCCTCTAATTTAAGGCAACACAACTTTAATAAAAAATCACCATTAAATGTAACAAAGTTAAAAAAACATTTGCCATAAAACATATATGTGTTGGAGTGTTTCAAATCGATCAACGCTGATGAAAATTGGTACAGTCATTTTTTCGGATGAAATAAAATCTTCTGATGGTTTCCAGTATTATTTCAGGACTTAAGAAAGCCTGAATTATTTTTGAACCGAAATCATAGAAGTTGTGAAGGGATAATGGTTTGTTGGGCGGTTTATTATTATTATCTTGTATCTTTTATTTTGTGATATTGAGATTTGAACCCGGTATCTCCCGATCCATACGTCGCAGCTTTAACCACTGCGCTATTTGCTCGGTCCAAGAGATGATACTTATTTGTGTATCTTTTATTTTGTGATATTGAGATAGTTTGGTATGAAATTCAAGATTATAGTGATTTCCTGGGATGATAGTTTTATGAAACTGTCGCGACATCAGGATATAATTTTCCTGAGATGGGGCAAAATTATAGGATGTCAGTTAATCCTGGGCTGATAGTTGATATAAAAGTGTCGCTATAGTTATGGTGTTGCCATTGCGTTTTTCTGGGATGAATCCTGGCTCCCTGGGCTAACTTTATATACATATGTATTGAGGCATTAACTGAGGCAATTAAAACGAATTGTCGAATGTAAACCAATAACGCGAAAAAATGCCACAAACGAGGCCAACCCACTTTAATTTTTACGTACACCGTAGACTAGCATACAACTTTATTCATCTACTCGTATATGGCACAAAGGTGGAGAAAACCGGCATTTATTATGAAAATATCGCTGATTTCTATGAGCTCAGTTTTGTTGAAATATTGTTTTTATTTATACATATCTAGAATATTTTTTTTACAAAAATGGGGCCGCTCTACACCTCCTTGCAAAAACAGTTAAAATCTGTGCCATTTCAAAACGCACTAAACAAATTTGATACTCAAGTTTGTTAATAAAATAATATTATTTTAATAACATATATTGAGCATTATTACAAAAATTAACCTAAATCCTAGTTTTATTCAAATTCAATTATAAATTTAAATAAAAACTAGACATTTATTGTTATTTTAATTTAAAAATTAATTTTATACACCATACGCATAGTTAGGTACTTATATATCTGTTAATCTCAATCTAAACAAATCTTATCGTTTGCAACAACAAAACAGTATATACATAAAGTATAAAAAAACCACCCTATTTATTAAACTATAAAGCATAAGGTCGTTGTTATTTTATTCGTCGTTGTTAAGATTCATCCTATTAAGCCCCAGTACATTATCATCATCATCTGCGTCGTACAGAATATAGTAGCGGTAGCAATATATGTATGTATGTATACAGTAGTATATATTTGTAAAATCCTTATTATCATTTTTTCGTCATCGTTTATATAAGTGGCAATAGACAAAATGATATTGCACACACACAAAGGAGGGAGTAAAATGCCCTAAAGAAAATTTTATATATCGACCCCCTTACAAATACAATATTTTTAAAAGGCAACATACACATATTGTGCTTCTATTACATATACGTACAGTATGTATTGTATTATGATTATTTTATACTAGATGAGCCGATGGAATTGTGTATAAACTTTAGTCTTGTTATCGTTATTATTATCCTGTTTATTGCTTTTGTTATTGTTGTTGTATTTTCCTTCTTATACAAAAGAGCCTTTATTTTTCCAATAATTTGCTGACAAATGGAATACAAGTATATTTATATATGTATATAATATATACATACATACATATATTCAACACTTTATATATGTAGTGTATATAGTTCTTGTACTCAGCGCTCCCGAGTTCGCAGTGATTTTATTTTTTCTTTCGAATTCGATCCCTTCGTATTTTTCTATATGGAAGAAAATAAAAGGATAATACTGAGTTATTTGTTAAAGGATATTATGAATGAATTACATATTTTGTTTGAGGTTTGAGAATAAGTACTATATATACTCGTATATAACATGTATATAGTGATTGAGACAATGCGGGATTGTATAATAAAGGGACAATTCAATTTAATTTTGTGTTGTATTTGAACCAACATATTGATTGTAGTAATTGGTTTTAGTTAATTTTAATGATAATTGAGCGGAAAATGTATTGTATATAAATTTGATTTTTCATTTTGGCGTTATCAATCTGTAGACCGTTGTTCTGTTCGCAGCGTCCTTAGAAGTTGGAGAATCACAGCCCAAGATGAAAAATTATTTTCAAACACTACCTCTGTTATGGTTCGAACCCGATACCTCCTTTTTCGAACGTCGCAGTTTGAATTACTACCCTATCCACGAGCAGTCCTCTCATAGGAGCAAGTGGTGCACTGCAACCAGGCGCTCAAATAAATTATTTTGAGCAAGGGAATAAACCTAATTATAATTTAATAGTTGAATTGAGTGATCCGGCAAAATCGCCAAAACTGACTGACAAGATCATTCAACTTATAGTAGAAAATGGTCCGGTTCAAATTTCTAATATAAAGTTTCCTATTAGTATAATAAAAGAAAATTTAATCCTAATATTTATGAACGGGTTATGGCAAATGGTGAGACTATTAAACGAAATTGGGTTATTTATTCTACCGCAACAGATGCAGTATATTGTTTTTGTTGTAAACTGTTTACATTTCACTGTAAAAATACGATTCTAATTAGTTTACGAGTCACAGATTGGAACCATCTGGCCAGAATAACTCAGACACATGAAAACAGTTTGAAACATATGCAAAATTTTAAAACTTGGAAGGAATTAGAAAAACGGTTGAAATCAAATTCAACAATAGATTCTGACCTTCAACGAGTTGTGGATGCAGAAGTTCGACACTGGAGAAAGGTGCTCAAACGATTAATCATATTCGTAGAGTTTTTAAAAACACAGTCTCTTGCATTTTGGGGAAATTCGAAAGTTCTGTATGATTCAAATAATGGGAACTTTCTAAAATTAGTTGAATTTGTCAGTAAATTTGATCCAGTAATTTCAGAACCTCTTCGAAGGACAAGCAACCATGATACTCAAAATAAATATTTGAGTAAAAATATTCAGAACGAGTTGATTCAAATAATGTCACAGTCAGTAAAGCACTTTTCATATTATCGCCTCGGCTTTGAGCTGCGAAATTTTTTCTTTTTTATTTAAAGTATTTAACTTTCTAAATTAGATTTATTTGGTTAAGAATGTTAAATTTTATAGAAATTAATAAAAATAATTATCAAATAATTAAAATTTAATTGATAATTTTGAAAACTAAAAATATGATGCAACGATGTTAGCTACAAGGCGTACGCAATGCGTTCCACACTGCGATCCACACTTGACTTCAACAAATCAAAGTCGCACAAGGCGCAATCATTCACAAATAAAACTAAATTATATTTGACAGCTGCAAGAAAATAGCGGCGCAGCGTCGCTCTAATATGAATGAGTGATAGGCTTCGTATTTGTGGAATATGAAAAAGTCGAGGCGAGGCGGTAATATGTTAAGTACTTAAAAGACTATTTCAATGATACTGAAAGCCAAGTATTTTTCTATAATTTTGGATTGTACTCCAGATAAAAGCCACGAAGAGCAATTAACATTGATTACTCGATTTTTAAACCAAGAAAATAATATTTCTGAAATAAAAGAACTTTTTGTTACATTTTTAGAGGCCAACGCTACCAAGGGTACTGGTCTTACTGAAATTGTACTAAATGAATTAAAAGAAATGGGTCTGCTGATTGAAAACTGTAGAGGCCAGGGTTATGATAATTTCGTACCTTGTGCGTCTCATACACTTTATTTAATTTAGTCGTAAACGACGCTGCCCAATGATCGCGCGAAGCGGTTGCACTATTTGATACTGTTCAAAGTATTTATGTATTCTTTTCCAGTTCTGGTAAAAGATGGTCTATATATTAAAGAAACATATTAGCACTTTAACTGTCAAATCAATTAGTACTACAAGATGGGAAAGCAGAATTGATACACTAATAGTTTTTCCTTTCTGCATGATATTCAACAATTATCTGTTATGTCCACCTGAAGATTTAAAATTAAAATGTTCGAATTTAAAAAAGTGCTGACTAATGGAAATAATTCTGACATTGATGATAAAAACTTAATTAATGAACTGCAAATGTTATCAACTTTGCTAGATCATCTAATTTTTCAAATTGATGTCCTTAACTACATTTTTAGTAATAATTTAGAAGCTGTATTTCCAAATATTGTACTTTGTCTTAAAATTTTATTAACAATACCTATTTCTGTGGCATATGGGGAAAGAAAATTTTCTAAATTAAAAATAATTTAAAATTATTTGAGAAGCACCATATCACAAGAAATTTTAAATGGCCTAGCTATTATGTCAATCGAAAGGGAGTTGGTCGAAAAAATTGACTATTGTAGTTTAATTGAAAAATTTGCCAAAATTTAAGCAAGAAATATAAATTTTCTACAGTAAAGAAATTATTTGAATTCACAAGGAACTCTATTTTTTATCATTACACTATTTTCTTTTATTGGATTTAATATTTTTTCTTTTTAAATAATTTTCATTAATAACCAACAAATAAAATTTGTATCATTGTAAAGGAGGAATAGATCTACTGGGGATACCTCATAAAAAAAACGCATCGCTTTATAACCTCTATGACTGATTCTTATCCAAGGCGTTTAGCTATCTTCTTTTTGAATAATTTTTCTCTAAAAGAAACTCTCGCAGCAGAAAGACACCGTGGGTGATGTGGAATAGAAAATATTTAAATAATAATTAAACCTTGGGTAAAGAAGTATGTAAAGGGCAAAATAAAATATTCATGGGGCGACATAAAATGTAAAAGTGCACCAGCCGCTCAAATGTTCGCGGACTGCCCCTGACCCTATCTGGTTGTTAAATCATTCGGACGCTTTTGTCTAAAAATAAATAATAAAATCTGATATTTGAAGCTATTTACAGTTTTTTGTTCAGAAAAGAGTTGGCAACGAAGAGACAAATACAAGCTGGGAACTAAGAAAATTAAAATATTTTGGATTCCGTTAAACTTTTAATTAAATCACTCGCATATCTGAAGAGTCTAGCAAATGATTTAAAACAAGTCCGGTATTTCAAAAATAATGCATGCAAACTTACCATTAGTTATTTTGTACTCCCACAATAAACTGTAATAAAACAGTTTATATTTGAACATATCCGCTTCGTATTTTTTCATTGCAAATGATGAGCTAATGAGCTTTCGTCAGACCATTTGCAATCCGTCTTACTTTTAATGGGATTTCAGACAATGCTAAGCATAATGAAAAAGTCCACGACAATATTATAATATTGGAAAGTTTAATCGACGTTGGATGTTCCTTGTTGAACAGTTTTAGCCAAATTTGTCATTTCAGGAACACAACAAAAATGTCTCGTCGTTTAACAATGACGAATAATATTTTTACGGGCGCATCTAGTTAAAAATGATCCAATTAAAAATGTTGCTCCCAAATGAAAACCAAATATAACGAATCTAAACGGAGAAAATTATAGCTCTGAGTTACGATGGAGTGGCATTTATGGAGGGACAATTAACAGGCCTACAAGCTCGAATTAAGCAAATTTTCAACGAAATAATTTTTTATTGCTCTATTTGAACGATATATGATGCTTTAGATTTATTTATTAAAATACAAACTCCACAGTTTATCCTCCTACTATAGGTGTCAGTATAACAAGTGTGTGAAGTTATCCCAGAAAAATTAAAAATAATTATAGGCAATACTATTCTCATCCCATCCCAGGATTTTGAAAATCATCCCAAAATTTGATATGATCATTTTAAAAATTTGTAAACAACGTGTTCCTGACTTGATAAATCTTTCAAACCCAGCCGTATGTTGTAATTGGCGCAATTGGCTAATCTGTATATGGCTCCATATAAGAAATACGGGTTTTAGTTAATGGTTCTCGAGAACCATGAGTGCCGGAAAAAGTTTCCTATGTTTTCAACTTGGCATGATGTTCAATTGCGGTGATAAATTATAAGCCAAGTCGTACATTATTATATGTACGATTGGACATCATACCATGTCGAAAACATAGGAAACTTTTTCCGTTACTCATGGTTTTCGGGAACCATTAATTAAAATTCGCGTACTTCTTATATATGAGCCCTTCGCGCCAATTACAACATACATATATGATTGGTATTTAACGATTTATCACATCAGGTGGACACCATGTCAAGTCGAAAACATAAGAAATTTTTTAAGGCAATCATGGTTCTACGAACCATTAGTTAAACTCCTAATTTTATGTATGAGGCCATACAGGCTTTCTGAGCCTATTGTGCTAATTAGTTCGTACGGTAAGAATATGTAAGCTTTTTTTTAATTTTTTTTTATAATCACTACTTGTTTTGGCGCTCAAGGCTCTCCCGGCTATTTCGCTGTTCGCTGATTTGCGTCCTTGCCTTACGCCATTTTGTCAGTCAAATCGAGAACGCACGGCCACAGGTCCGATTTGTTTGACCATCTACACCTTGTATAGCTCCATGCCAGCCTGCACTGACATGAACGATGGCCCATTATTATTATTATTAAAATTGGTGGGAACCCACAAGGATTCCGCACTCAATGCCACAAAGGCCCATGGTGCAAACCTAGAATTCTATCCCAATTCGCAAACGCGTACTGTTGCCACCGCAAACTGAACAAGTTTAGACCAAGGCAGAGAGGACAACTGATCTAAATTTAAAGACCTAAACTTGAATACTTGAATTCGTATAGAACCGAAAGCAGGACAACTGCTCACGAAGTGAAGGCAGTCATCATCGTCCTCAAGGCACTCCTCGCAAATAACATCATAAGCTAAACACATATACGATGTAGATGATCTTTAAAACGGCCATGCTCCGTAAGAATCGCTGCCAAGATTCTTAACTGGTTCTTTTTTAAAGATAAAGCATACTTCGTTGACCTCAAATTGGGCTCCTTAATGAAGTACTTCGACTTACGACAACTATAAGTCTCAAGCCACTGAGACCTTCAAGGCGTAGGCCTTTATAACTTTCTTCCTGTAGTTGAAAGAAACAGGAACCGCCAGTTCAGGACCAACAAAAGTCAATTGGGAGCCAGCTTTGGCTAAACAATCCGCGATCTCATTGCCTACGATGTCACGATGCACCGGTACCCACATGACCGTAACTTTAGCGTATTTAGCGTATTTAGTACAGCTTTACTATAGTAGAATACTTTTGTTTTTAACAACAAAATTCAAAGCCTCTTTAACACTACGTGTCAGTGCTATTAGTTCCGCCTGAAAAACAGTACAATGCGAACCAAGACTACCGAAAAGTCTCAGATCTATCCAAGGACAGTATAGATTCCAAAACTTGCACTGAGGTTAGAAGGAGAGCCATCAGAAAAAAAGACTATGGATTCATCTAATTTGTTAAGAAAATCCTCCGAACTCAACATATCTCTCGAAGGATAAGCCACAGAGAAAAGATTTGAGAAATGGAATTCGGATAGTAGTCTGTCATTAACCATATCGATACCAATGCACATCAGACGATATGCTGCTGTTCTTGGGAAAGAATGGATTCCATGGCAAGAAATGGAGTCGAGAACATAGCACAGTTATGGCTCTGCAAGCAAGATTTTGTAGACCATTAAGCTTGGCTACAGAGCCAAGTACATGACCCTTTAGGTCATGTACTGGCCACCACCCAATAGAAGCGTACGATAGTAGCGGTAGGACCAGTGATTGATAAATGAAAGAAACCATCCTAGGGCTTAAACCTCAGGATTTCCCAAAAGCTCTTCTACATTGCCAAAAAATAGCAGTTACTTTTTGAAGTTTGTAATCCAGGTGATTCTTCCAGGAAAGTTTAATATCCAGGACAACATCAAGTTGCTTGACGTGGTCACATTTAGTGATCGTTCCCCCAAAAAGGGAGGGAACAGATAGTTCAAGAGTATTCCTTGTAAAGACTATTAAATAGAAGGGTTGACGGTGAGACCCTTTTCAACACACCCATGGATTCTGCACTCTCCACGGAGGGTCAGAGATGTGTTCATCATCATCCCGATCGAAACCATGGATGAAGAATTCCTTTTGCATCCCGCCACTATTGAGATTCGAACATGGTACCTCCCGATCCAAACGTCGCAGCTTTAACCACTGCGCTATTTGCTTAGTAATATATAAGCTTACACGTTGTTTAAGAATTTTTAAAATGATCATATCAAATTTTGGGATGATTCTCAAAATCCTGGGATGGTATGAGAATAGTATTGCCTGATGAACATTTTTAGTTTTTCTGGGATGGAATCCAGTGCTAACTTCACACACTTCAGTATAACGGCTGTCTGTATTGTGTTTAAGTGCAAGCGAGGAATATAATTAAACTTCTTTATCCTAGATTAGTACAGTGAAATAATTCACTTATAGCTCGTGAATTTTTAACATGCGCTTTCAAAATTTCAGTTCGTTTGAGAAAAAATTAAGGCTATCGTAAAAACTGAGCCAATCGTGTCAAAATAAGTATAATTTTATTAAATAATTGATAATATTTCAATTAAACTGTATTCAAAATTTCACAATATTATAGTTTTCACGTTTTTTTTTAAACATAAAGCTACTTAAAATTACAGGAATTTTACGATAAACGCTTTCATTTTTCAAAATTAAAATCGAAACTGATTGTTGTTTATAGACAGATGTTTGAATCCCTTTTTTATTTTTTTTAAAGTAAAAATTAATTTATTATAATTTTTTAATGGTGTCCTGTTTTGTGATAAGATTTATTTATTGAGGAATAGGTAAATAAAAGTATATGGGATTTGGTTTTGAATATTATTGTAACAAATAATCCTCTTTTTCATTTTAAATTGAAATTAATATTTGAAATACCTAATCCAGCTTCCTTTACTACAAAGTTCACAAATTCACAACTCACACTGTATCGAAATGTGTTTTTTTGTCCTTGCTAATACGGAACAATTTCCGATTTTATTCTTGATTGGCTCAAGTTGTCCGTACAAAACAATTCTTATTCCAAATAAAAAAATCATCATTTACTTCGACTCTGTCAAGCGTGCTTTGCGTTTGGATATGTTCCACAGTCCTGGAGCAGGAGTAGAGCTTTGTTCATCCCGAAAGCTGGAAAGTCGGATTATATACCGATCGCAAGGCATTTCGCCCTATTAGTCTTTCTTCAACTTTTCTCAAAACTCTGGAAAGAATTGTTGACAGATATATTAGGGATCATCACTTATCTGTCATCCCACTCATCGCTTAGTATTATCGAGTTTATAGTGGGCACTTTCCTCGATATTGCGGGTGCCATTGTTACTTGGATTGGAGCTTTGCTGCGGTCGCGTATTGCTGTGGCCGAGCTGGACTGCCTTTCCATTTCGGCTAAAGTTGCTAAAGGTTGCCCCCAGGGAGTTGTTATTGACGAATTACTTGTAAAACTACAGCAATCCGGCTTCACTGCTCAGAGTTATGCTGATGACTTAGTCGTTCTGGTTCAGGGTAAATACCTTAATGTACTATCAGACTTAACGCAACGCGCTCTCCATTTGTAGAAATATGGTGTCTCGAGAAGGGATTGTACTAGTCTGATAGTCTTCACCAGACGTAGGAATACTGGAGAGCTGTTTGCTCCTTCATTTTTGGAGAAACGATCGCTAGATCCGACACAGTATCTGGGTGTCATTCTGGACAGTAAACTCTCCTGGAAATGTCATATTGAAATTAAACTGCAAAAGGTCACTTCCATTTTCTGGCAGTGTAGAAGGGCATTTGGGTAGTCGTGGGGTCTGACCCCCAAAATGCTGATGTTTATTTACAAATCTCTAGTTTTACCTATGCTATCTTACCCGTCTGTTGTTTGGTGGCCTGTGGTTCAATCATGTTTCTGTGTTCGCGAAGCTTAATAGCAATGGCTTGTCGAGTTATTACGGGTGCTATGTCCTCGTCTTCTATACTTACTTTGCAGGCAATCTTATTTCTGCCCCCACTGCAGTCGGTCATCCTAGGCACAGCATGATCCGCTACCTTTCGCCTGCGGTGTATTGGTGCGTGGAACGCTCTCGGCCTGATTACAGGGCATAGACTATTTTACAATGTATTCAGTTCATATATACACCAGAAATTTTATGTTTAATGGCAAATTGTTGTCAGAATTCTGCTTCGATATTTCTTTCTCTGCCGAGGGGCTAAAGTACTTCATTTGTGATAACCTAATCTGAGGCTCATTTACAAAGAATGGGACTTGTTCAAGATTACTTTGTCTGTGGCAGTCCCGCTTTCGAGGTAGTTAGGTCCCAGTTTCTTAATCATAGATCTTTAAATGTAGGTCAATTGTCATCCCTACCCTGGTTTAAGCTGTTACAGTTTGCCAGAGCAGCCGAGCGCATTTGCGAATTGTTATAGAATCCTCCGTTTGCACCATGGGCCCAGAGTGGCATTGAGTGCGGAACCTGCTTGGGTCCCAGCTAACTTTAATAATAATAATAATAATAATAGATCGGTTGATGTGAGATAAATGAACTGCGTCATCTGTCATTTTATGAGTGATGCTTATAATCTTAACCGGGCAACAAAACCATAAGAGAAATTAATGTGTATAGGCTAATATGTTAGCGGAATATACCAAATTATAGCATTTTTTATAATAACCCATCAAGTATTGGCCAGGAATATCGATTTAATTGTTATACTTTGTTTAAGAAATCGAATTATATTTACAAAAAAAAAACTCTTTAAAATGTAAAATCACATTCCTTGTAGACCCCAAAACACTTATGTAAATATTTCCATATGGCCCACCAAACACCAAATCCAGTCTAAAGTTATTTTTCAAGAATGTAAATATCATTGAAAATTAAATTAAAATATAAGAAATAAAAAAATTTAAATTTTATTTTACATACGAGTATTTCCCTTTCTTACAAATGATGGTAATTACGCACAACAATAATATTTTTTAGATCATGATTGACACAATTTTTATTTTATTTATATTTCAGGTTTAGGTGATGCATGGGGAACGCAACATATAATGAATCCACGCGAAATGGCAATCAAAGAATTAGGATCTCATCTACTCCAAACGCTAGATGGTTTTATATTTGTGGTAGCTCCCGATGGGAAAATTATGTATATATCTGAAACAGCATCTGTGCATTTAGGTTTAAGTCAAGTAGAATTAACAGGAAATTCAATTTATGAATACATTCATAATTTCGATCAGGATGAAATGTCCGCCATATTAGCATTGAATCCAAATATGTATACAGCACCACCAGTAGTGTCACCAAATAGTTTATTAATGAATCAAAATGTTGATTCACCTGTATCCGGTCTATCGCCGACTAGTAGTCATATACTTCACGGTACATCAATACCATCACCAAATAATAATAGTAATGGAACGGTAGGATCGGCGAGTGGTGGTGGTACAGGTGGGAATGGTGGTAGTGTTGTCCCTCCAATCCCATCACAACAATCACCACAAAATTCACATCCTCATATTCAACATATAAATAGTCATACGCCACCAACATTACTACCGGGGCATACGATACCACCACCAACGGTACCGCTACACCATCACCTTCATCCACACCATCATCATCCGCACCATCATCACCATCATCATCATCATCATTTTAGTCATCAAACAAATTTACATCAATCGCAAACAATAGAAATTGAAAGAAGTTTCTTTTTACGAATGAAATGTGTATTAGCCAAACGAAACGCAGGATTAACATCATCTGGCTATAAGGTAATTTTCCAGGTTAATTAAATTCCAAAACGAATTTTATTTCAATTTTTAATTATTACAATTTTTTTTTATATTTCAAAAGAATTAATTTAAATAATTTCTAACATAAAAAATATATTTAAAAAATGATTGCATTCATCAAACAGAACTAATGATGGATGCAGTTTCATACACAATTTATATACATATACATATATGTATAAAAAAATAAGGCAAAGGTAATAAAACTAAAATGTGAGACGTTTTATGCAAGAACACGAAAAAATCGTCAACTCGTCGCATATGAACAAATCGCGTATAACGTTAAAACTAATCATTAGCTTTTGTATTAAAGCTATTATGGATGTATAAGCGAACGAACAAAATTGAAATATGGTTATTTTTGTGTTCTGAATGGGTTTTTGTCAAAGTGTTTTCTTTCGTTCTTTCGTTTTTTTGTTTTTTTTTTAGATATGGATATACATACCTATGTATGTATACATATGAGATGCATTTCAAAGATGAAACAATGTTTTTGGTATTTATGTTGTTGTTGCACGTCGAGCGGAAAATTGGTTTAAAATTATAAATGAATATTTTTATGGGATTTTGATGGAATTTTATGCGGTGTGCGATGCTTTTTTATGTGCATATGCATTCGTAAATGACCAATCCGCAGATGAATGAACTTTTCATTTGGAGGAAAACATGTATAGTTTGTGATCTATAAAATAATACGTTTGACTTTGATCAAAATTTGATCAAATAGTACTTTGCATGTTGTATTAAAGGTATTCAATAAATATTTACCTTTGTAAGGCAATTAAGCCAAATTTGATTCTAATACTTGCCAACTTCGATTCAAATAATTTCTTGAACCCCCCAACCCAAGTCTGATCAGTTTTTTCATTAGAATTTGTTGTTAAAATAAACTTTAATAGATCCAGAATTTGAGTTAGAACACAAATTAAATTATGTAACAACAAATATTTTGTGAAATGATAAACAATTGATAGGTATTTTTAAACTACGAATTTGTTACTAATTTTAATTCACAAATGACTTCTAAAATCCTCATAGTTTTGGAAAAGTTTTGAAATTTCATTAAAATACAGAAGTAACTAAAGATGTCTAAAAATTATTTGATTATATTGAGTGCGACATTCATTGACACTAGCAGGTCCATTAGCCAACCACAGTGAAGATAGCCCAAAATTCTATCCCCGAAAACATTAAAAATTGCATATGGTAATAATATTATAAAATTTTTACTATCATGATATTTTGTAGGTTTTAAATGTTATCTGATAGTCAATACATTTTGGATAATAATAATAATAATAAACAGTATTAAAGGCCATTACTGGCCCCTTACTGAGTCAACAACCCGGCTCCAACGGTTTCGATCCTGAGCATGGTCTTCATACTGTCTAAGACAATCTGAAGAGGCCAAGTCGTTCTCTACATCGTGGAGCCATCGTCGCCGGCAACGACCTCTGCGCCTACCATATGGTGGCTCTCCTTTCAGAGATCGCTGCACAATTCGTTCCGGATCAGCACGCAGAACGTGACCGAGCCAGCGTACTCGCTGAGATCTTATTTCATGTACAATATCGGGGATCTTCATCAGATCTCTGATCTCGATATTGTACAGAGCTCGGTAGGTACCATCTATTTCGCGTTTTGGGCCGTAGATCACACGCATGACTCTTCTCTCAAATGTTAGGAGCCATCTCTCGTATTCATCCGTCAGCGCCCAACTTTCACATCCAAACATAACAACGGGCCTGATCAACGCTTTGTAAAGCTTCAGCTTCACGGTACTTGATAAGTGTTTAGATTTTAGCAGTGGCCTTAGAGGATACAAAGAACGACTGCCAGCTGCCAGCCGCACTTTAATATCCTCACCCACACTATTATCGTGAGTGATAAGAGAACCCAAATATTTGAACCTCCTCACTCCCTCAAACGTGTGGTGGCCACTACTAAAATCTGGTGTACCACTGTCCCTAAAACCAGAGATCAGGTATTTCGTTTTGGACTCATTGATCTGAAGTCCAACTGAAGCTGAAAACTCTACAAGCGGATCAAGTATTTCTTTCACTCCGTTGCTATTCAGTCCAATCACGCATATGTCATCTGCATATGCAAGCACCTGATTGGACTGGCTATATAAGATGTTACGCTGCGGTGTTTCAGTTTTACGAAAGATGTACTCCAACATGAGATTAAAGAGTATCGGGGACAGAGCATCTCCCTGCCGAACACCCGAGTTAACTACAAAACTTGTCGATAGCCTGTTCTCAACTTTAACACAGCATTGAGACTGCGTCACTGTCATCCTACATAGTCGTACCAGTTTTGTTGGCATTCCTAGGTATTCCAGGGCAGACCATAAACTCTCTCGATTGATCGAGTCATAGGCCTGCCGGAAATCCAGGAACACCTGATGTACGGGGATGGATGTCTCATAATATTTAGATAGAATCATCCGCAGCGAAAAGACCTGATCGGTGACTGATCGATTCGGACGAAATCCTCCTTGATAGTCACCAACCAAGCCCTCCGCTAGAGGAGTGATTCTATCCAATACAATGTATGACAGTAACTTGTAAGCTGTGCAAAGGAGAGCTATACCGCGATAATTCTCACACTTCAAGCGGTCTCCCTTCTTGAAGATGGGGCATATCGCGGCCACTTTCCATTCATCAGGCATAACTTCGGTTCGCCATACTAATCGAATAAGGTCGAAAAGACAGTTCCACAAAGTATCCCCTCCGAATATCAAGAGCTCCGAATTAATGCAGTCCACTCCAGGTGCACGGTTTCGTTTCAATCTCTGCATGGCTTTAGTGAATTCCTCATGGGATGGCTCCTCAGTGCAAATCTCCGCAGTCTGTATTAGAGGTGGCTCAACAACAGTCTGTGACGCATGATGGACATCAAGCAGGTCAGTAAAGTGTCCACTCCATGCGTCAAGTACTGCGTCGATGTTGACACAGAGGTTTCCATCCCGGTCCCGAATAGCGGTTGACGTAGGCCTGAAAGTATGGTTCAGTCCAGTAATTCCTTTAAAGAAATTACGCGAACTGCGCTCATTACTGAGTTGTTGTACTTTCAGAACCTCGGCCTTCCACCATTCTCGCTTCTTCCGTCTACAAATCCGCTTAGCTGCCCTTCTTGCAAGAGCAGCCTTGTTTTTCCTCGCGATTGTGAGACGTTGTTGCACTTCATTATGTGCTATATTTTGTTGTTCAACTGCAAGACGACACTCGTCATCAAACCAATCATTTTTGGGTCTGACTTTCACTATACCTAAAGTCTGTTGAGCAGCACTGACAACCGAAGTTTTCAGTACCCCCCAGACAGAGTTCACGCAGTCAGACTGATAATTAGCTTCATTAATGTTGTCGCTGACAAGATCCTGATATCGTTTCTTTTGATCTTCATTTATCAGACCTTCACAGTCGAAACGTACCATGCGTTTCGCTGTGTTCCCAGACTTGTACGAAAACTTCCATCGTAGCTTTGCAGCGACCAAATGATGATCGCTGCCTACGTATTTGGTTGCTGACCGATAAGTTCTCACATCCTGCACAACCTGAGCCCGTCCTTTAGAAACTAACACATGGTCAATTTGGCTCCGGGAAGTTCCGCGAGGATGTGTCCATGTCTCAAGATGTATGTGTTTGTGAGGGAAGAATGTGCTTGCTACTCTAAGATCATGAGCAACCGCAAAGTACATCATTCTCTCACCATTATCGGTCGCAGTTTCGTGTCGGGAGTACGGACCTATGTTTTCACACAAGTCGGTCTGATTTCTGCCAGCTCTAGCATTAAAGTCCCCAATTACCATTCTAACATCGTGTTCGGGTATAGATCCCATCAGATCGTCCAAGTCATTGTAAAATGAGTCTTTATCTTGGGGCTGGCTGACTTCTGTGGGCGCATGTACACAAATTATCGACAGGTTAGCTAACTTCATGCGCAAGCGAAGCTTACACAATCGGTTATTGACTGCTTGGAAATCCAAAACAGCCTTCTTTACCTGCGGCCCAAGAAGAAATCCAGCTCCAAGATTTCCGAGGTCATCTCCACTGTAGAACAACGTATAGCCCTGGGACACATGGTCTCCACTTTTAGGCCAGCGAGTTTCTTGAAGAGCAACGAGTTCCAGCCGATACTCCTTCATGCACGTGATTAGGCCCTCTAACGCTCCTGGTTTCCTTAGTGATTGCACGTTCCACGTGCCGATCCTAAATCTCGTGTCCGGGTACTTGAGCGGGGGTCCGGTGTCGTTTTGGCGGTATCCATTTTTCTTTTTGTTGACTTTATAAACACTATATTTTTTTTACGGATGCGGGTCGTCAGCCCAGCGATCCAACCGTTAAGTCGCCTCCTACGACAAGCAAAGGGTACTGTGGTGGTATTCTTGGGAAACATGTTCGTGCAATTTTGATTTACGAGACATGTGAGTGCCCCCCGACCACAGGGGCCACATTTTGGATAAAAACTCAAAATAAAATTAGATAAATGGCCACTAATATAACATAAACACACATAAAATTTCGAAATGTGTGTGATAAATATACTCTCGAAAATTGGTCATTTTAAAATAATCTATAGTTAACATATTTTACTATAACTTACTCTCAGCCCCAAAATATATTACTATCATGACACTAAATGTATAAAATGTATATAAATTTATATGCTTATGAAAATATTTTGCTACATTTTACTGTCAACCCCGATAGTTTTTCATGATACTTATAAAAATATATTTATATATAATAGGACAATAAAAAAAATTGGTTGTAGAAATAGCGCTTTGAAAATGCTATAGCGCCTTGAACTCAGAAACTATTCGCTGACCAGATAAGCGAAATTTACCAACTGATTCAAGAAGGTTTCATGTATCTTCAGAATTTTTTTTAGATTTTATCTATGTGGAGGATCTGAGATATAGTCGCTTGAACTCAGAAACTATTCGCTGGCCGGCTAAGCGGAGTTTACCATGTGATTCACGAAGATTTCATGTATGTGGAGGTTCTGAGATATAGTCCCTACAACTCAGAAACTATTCACTTCCCGGATAAGCGGAATTTACCATGTGATTAAGGAAGGTTTCATGCATCTTCAGTAATTTTTTCTATGTGGAGGATCATCTCTGATATAGTCGCTTGAACTCAGAAACTATTCGCTGGTCGGATAAGCGAAGTTCACTATGTGATTTCTGAGTTCGAGCGACTATATCTCAAATCCTCGACATAGAAAAAATCTACAAAAAATTCTGAAGATACATGAAACCTTCTTGAATCACATGGTAAACTCCGCTTATCCGGCCAGCGAATAGTTTCTGAGTTCAAGCGACTATATCAGAGATCCTCCACATAGAAAAAATTACTGAAGATGAATGAAACCTTCTTTAATCACATGGTAAACTCCGCTAAACCCAGATCCTAAACAAAGAAAAAATCTAAAAAAGTTACTGTAGATACATGAAACTTTCTAATATATAACTATCATGAAAACAAATATTTTTTGGAGCTGAGAGTAAATTAAGTACACTATGTATATTTATTTTGGTATATATATCGTGATAGTATAATTTTTCGGGGCTGAGAGTTGAAAAGTATCATAATACTTGAGAGCAAAAAATGTCGTGATAGTAATCGCTAGTGTTGCCATCGTATTTTTCTGGGGTGGAAATTGGGCTATCTTCACATACATCATTAGCCATACTACTCTAAAGCCATTCTTCGAGTACAACTAGTTTTTCTCCGCACCTACTCATTGGAACCATTTTGAGCTGTTTACTAAACGTTTGATACTCTTGACGCCCACCTTGCTGAGGTCCGTTAGGCCATTTAAGAGGAGTGTTCCTAGATTTTTTTGTCTGTTTTGAGATAAACGCGGACAAGTACAGAGAAGATGGAGTACTGTCTCTTCCTCTTCTTCATCCTCACAGCTGCGACAGTAGTCGACAAAGGAATACTTGTGGAAAAAACCATGCCTGCCTATAAGACAGTTAAGTGATAACTAAGACAACCATCCTGATCAACCATTATCAGCCAAAACTGTGTATTATACGCATGAGGTATACGGTTTGATCCTCGTTCGCTCGGTAACTTATTGGCTGCTTCTTGGAGCAGTAATTTGCATGATGCAAAACATCAATGTTCCTTTATTTTTTTTCATGCATGGCTAGTGGCGCCAAGCCGAACTAGCTCATCGGTTTTATTTTGAACCTCTGTGCTATTGAAAAGTCTATATTAAATGGATGTTGAACTGATGTGTTACCTCGTTAAAAGAGACAGTTCCGGGGTACTTGCGATTTAAGCACGTCAATCGCAGCCTGACTGTTCCTAAATATGTGAATATCTTTGACCGATATTAACTTAAACCAGTCTATAAGGCTTCCCTTATCGCGAGTTTCTGGCAAGGCTGGTATTTTAGAAGTTTTTCAATATTAGTCTATGGTTTTAACGTGTACTAATCACCTTTTAAACAATGTAAACTGCTCTATCCTTAGTAGGGCCGGGGCACAGTGAACAAACATAGGTAACCCAAAAGTCGGATATTCATATATGATTTAATATTTTTTACAGTTTCGTAATCGTATAAAATTTATTCAACATACATATATATATGGATAAGATGTGACCTATATTGAAATGGTATTGAATGACAGTGACGCAGTCTCAATGCTGTGTTAAAGTTGAGAACAGGCTATCGACAATTTTTGCAGTTAACTCGGGTGTTGGGCAGGGAGATGCTCTGTCCCCGATACTCTTTAATCTCATGTTGGAGTACATCTTTCGTAAAATTGAAACCTCAGTGCAACATCTTATATCGCCAGTCCAATCAGATGCTTGCATATGCAGATGACATATGCGTGATTGGACTGAGAAGCAACGGAGTGAAAGAAATACTTGATCCGCTTGTAGAGTTTTCAGCTTCAGTTGGACTTCAGATCAATGACTCCAAAACGAAATGCCTGATCTCTGGTTTTAGGGACAATGGCACACCAGATTTTAGTAGTGGCCACCATAGGTTTGAGGGAGTGGGGAGGTTCAAATATTTGAGTTCCCTTATCACTCACTATAACAGTGTGGGTGAGGATATAAAAGTGCGGTTGGCAGCTGGCAGTCGTTCTTTGTATCCTCTAAGGCCACTGCTAAAATCTAAACACTTATCAAGTGCCGTGAAACTGAAGCTTTACAAAGCATACATCTGGCCCTTTGTTATGTTTGGATGTGAAAGTTGGGCGCTGACGGATGAGTACGAGAGATGGCTCCTAACATTTGAGAGAAGAATCATGCATGTGATTAACGGCCCAAAACGCGAAATAGATGGTACATACCGAGCTCTGTACATAATTTCGAGATCAGAGATCCGATGAAGATCCCCGATATTATGCATGAATTAAGATCTTAGCGAGTACGCTGGCTCAGTCACGTTCTGCGTGGTGATCCGGAAGGAATTGTGCAGAGATCTATGAAAGGAGAGCCACCATATGGTAGGCGCAGAGGTCGTTGCCGGCGACGATGGCTCCACGATGTAGAGAACGACTTGGCCTCTTCAGATTCTCTTAGACAGTATGAAGACCATGTTCAGGATCGAAACCGTTGAAGCCTAATAGTTGACTCAGTAAGGGGCCAGTAATGGTCTTTAAAACTGTTCATTATCATTATTATTGAATTTTTGAGTAGGTATTATAATATTGAAATATTCATTTTAATCTCAACCCTCAAGAAGTTTGTTCAAATTTGAAACTCTGAAAAGCTTGTCTCAGTCGGAAAATATAATATAAAATCTTGAATTCCGACTTTTAGTCTATCGATTTCTAAAAATTGTTTAACTGTTGTGTGAATCCAAGGTATCTACCTAACATCTACCACATGGTTCTTTATTTCTTCACTGACGTATTCCACTTTTAGGTCCGTATATGAAGGTTGTCATTTCTTATCTACCATGAGCCATGACACCGAACGTACAAATTGATAACAATCTCAGAGCTTGTGGATTTTGACGCTATTCTCGCACTCCACCTGGTATTAGAAATGTGTGGTCTATAAATTGAGGATTGCTTTGTGGATTAGCTTGTATATACATATGCCTATAACATTGTTCGTGGATATACGAAAAGATTTCTATTTTGGCCAGTGAAATAGTCGCTATAAAATATTACTTGCTTTGCACAATTTGGAAGAATATTTATATGAGCGAGAAGAAATGATACAGTTTCATTGCCACCACATATAGGAGTTTGATGCTCGTTAAGCTAACTTAATCGTTCTTTACAGCCGTTTATAAAATGACACTGATGTCATCATTAGGGGTTTATAAGCATTCCTGCAAATCAAAAGCAACTGTTTTAGTTTCATTCGGATTACTCGCCGTTAGGAGCTTATCGCATTGTTTTGATTTGTATATACCTCATCTGCAATGCATTGTGTTACGTTGTTGTCCAAGAATCATTTGCGTTTGATCTTCGTCAATTTATTTAATCAAATATGTTACCTTTAAATAGTGACTTCCAAAAGTTTTGTTGCAACAATTCTTGCGGTATCCTCTTCGAATACCCATACGAGTATTGATAAAAGTTTGACTCTATTTGATCCAATTTGAATTTACTTATTTGAGCTTTTATTTAATTCTTTAAGTTCAATTCATATTCAACATGAATATAGTTTAGGGAATGGAAATAGGATTTAAATATAATTTGATTAAAAATTAATTTACCTAAGCCACGCTTTCAAAATAAAATGATTAACACTCCTACTAGAACTTTCGGTGGAGTGGAAATTTTACCTCCGCACTTTCAAATTTATATTATTACTTTAAAGTAAATATTTTTGAAATTATTACCACTAAAGTTTTGTGTATCATAAGTTTTCGGTGGAATTTTTTTCCATACAAATTTTCTACGTCAGAAAAAGGTAAAGGAACGACGGTAGAATTTTTTTAAATAAATGATTTTATTAGTTCTTATAGTATAATTGTTTAAATGTATACTAAAACACCTTTTCTGATTGTAATATACATGTTTATTGTTTGAGGGAGTGATCATTTTAATATGCGTCCTGTCAACACACATTTCGGTATTCCAATTTCACGAAAAATGCGATTTTGCTTGTTTTAGGTTCTATCATTTTAAAACTAATGTGTTGACGGCAAGTACATTTTCACATTGATTTGATTTTTATGTGCTATAGATACCGACATCCTCGCTCTAAAATGATATATCAGTATGTTAGAGATTTTCGCAAATTAAACGGGGCTGCATTTTTAACTGCTTTGCGCTGGACTGGTTTAATATCTACAAGTGTTCTGACATCAACAGTAAAGTTAATTACTTTAATTTCAATTTTATTAAACTATTTAATGATCATGTTCTAATTTATGTTATGTAGAAATAAGTCAACTGAGTCAAAATAAGTCAATAAGTCAACACCATGGTTCAATAATTTCATTTTGGAGTCCTATTTTGGAGTACTATTTTGATAAGTTGAACAATGGGCATAAAAATGGTAAAATTTGGAAGTTTATTAAGAGTTTGGCAACGATACCATACAAATGATTGTGCAGTACATTTTTCTGCTGAAGATCTTAAGAAACAGTTTTCCATGGTAGCTGCAAATCCTGTTGCTTGGCCCATGACTCAATCGAATGTTGATTTTTGTTATGATTTTAATTTTATTGCATTTAGTGAAAGTATGAGGTTGCATTGGCGATTAACCTAGTTAAATCAAATACAATAAACAAAATAGTCCGAAATAGATTCGTGGAAGTAGGTTATCGTGATTCTTGTACCAAAAGTTTCAACGCCATCTCAAGCATTACCCTATTTTACCCTATTTATCCAAGATCTTTGAGAGTCTTTTATGTAAGCATATGAAAGAATATTTATATGAAAATAATCTTTTAGACCCATTCCAGCCTGGTTTTAAGAGTAATTACTCCACTACTACTGCTTTAGAAAAAGTATGTTAAGATCTATTGCAGAGTATGAATCAGTCATACTTTTCTGTTTTGGTATTACTGGATTTTTCTAAAGCGTTTGATTGCATTGATCACGTGTTACTTGCACAGAAGCTGATACTCTACTTCAAGTTTTCTGATTACTCTATACGTCTTATCATTTCATACTTAGCTTACCTTATCATCCCCAATGTTAATTTCATCTGGTGTACCGCAGGGTTCTGTTTTGGGTCCATTGTTATTTTCATTATACATCAATGATTTACCATTGCGCATTCAATACTCAAGGTACCATGTTTATGCTGATGATTTACAAATATATTTAGTTGGTCCTTTGGATAGCATGTGTGATATTTGTAGATATTTCAATCAAGATTTAGCGTCAATTAATAGCTGGACCGAGACTAACGGCTTAATATTGAATGCAGTGAAAAGCTTGATAATGCCCTTATTTACCTATGGCGAGATATTTGTATATAATGCCGATTATCAGTCAAAGTATCGTTTGACGTTGGCTCTTAATTCGTGTATTAGATACGTTAGTTCTCTGCGGATGTTTGATCATGTATTTTGTTTTCAGAAAACTATACTTGGTGTGCCATTAATCACATATCTTTTATGTTTTATATTTAAGCTGTTGCATATTAAGCATCCAGCTTATCTGTATTCCTTGTTGTCATTTATTATTCAGTTTAATTCACTACCGGAAGCAATTAAACTTTCAAAATCCATTTTCAAGACAAATAACTGTATATCATACTATTGGATCATGAGGTCAATGTAATTTTTATTAGTATATTATGAAAATTGTATTTATAACTCAAAACGTATAGCTTTGATATTATGTACCATAGGATTAACACGTTAATTGTATTGTATACTGAGGCATACATCGACAAGGCTTTTGGCCTTACGTGCCTTGGGTGTGATGAATATTAATAAATAATAATTCAAAATATTCAAATTTTCCAAAACCAAAATGCTTTTTTTAAATTTCTAAATCCCCAATCTTAAAAATCTCATTCTAAACCCAATGCTCGGCATTATAAATTGTTTAATTGTATACAAATTCATTTTCATGCTTAAAAAGGTGTATTTGTTTAATTAATAATTAATTGAAAAAATATATTTACTTTCAAATTCGAAAATATTTCACAATTCCACAGGAACTAATGATATGAATTATTTTTCCACTGGAATTTTAGTTCAAGAATTGTAAGTTTAGAATTGTAATCCCGAATTAATAAGTTTATATGGTTCCGTAGTTCAAGAAATGGTTATATTATTTTTATACTATATACATAAGTAATTTATGATTGCATTACGTCTTACGTCATATTGAAAATAAATAAACAAATTATTGAAAATCTAAGAAAATATATAACAACAAATATTCTTAGAAAAATGTATCTTTTGTAGATTGCAAAAACAAATAATAAACAATTTCAAATTCATATTACAATGTATATAGTTCGAACTAAAATAGATTTAAATTACTTAATTAAAACAAGTACATAATACAATTATTTTTATGCATATATTTACACTAAGAATCACGTAAAAATTTCATTAATTTTATTTTATTTTAAAGGTCATTCATTGTTCGGGTTATTTAAAGGCTCGTGTCTTTCCAATTGAATCAAATGGTTTTGGTGGTGAAGGTGGTGGCGCTAATGGTGGAAGTGGACATCAATGTATACAAAATTTAGGATTAGTTGCAGTCGGACATTCGTTACCACCGTCCGCAATAACAGAAATTAAATTACATCAAAATATGTTTATGTTTCGTGCTAGTATGGATTTAAAATTAATTTTTTTGGATGCAAGGTAAGATTAAATATTTTGTTATTATTTATTAGTGGATTGTAATCTATATGTTCATATAGTTATAGATATAGTCTGTCCTGTATACTCTACTAGTAAAATTTAAAAAAATCAATCATTTCGCCCATATATTTTTCAATATACATAATTTGTACCCCAAAATACACATTACATTGTACCATTCATTGAAGATTTGGCACGTTTCGCGGATCAATAGGTATCTTCTTTATACACATACATACATCGAAATACAACAATAAAAAAATATGTTTAAAATAAATATTTTTTGAATATATATGCATTGAATTAAAATATATCTGGTATTTTATTATTTTTATTAATTTTGTATTTATTCGTAGATTTAAAGTTGAAGTAATTTTGCATAAATGAAAATTAATATTTTTTGTATTTGTACTGATGATTTTCCAAGTTACAATTAGAAGAATAACTATGAATTATGTGCGAAATTTATTTACTTGAGATATTCTTAATATGAACGCATAATCTACTTGTTTAAAGTATTTATTTAATAAATAGTTATTTCTTTATAAATATTACCATTAAAATAGATTTGTAAGCAATAGTTAGTAACACAGGATAATACGGGCGGGTTTAGAATTAAACCTCCAGAAATGCACCGCTCTGATGCGAGACCCCTCAGCATCATTTGTACCACTCCTCAGCATAGTGTTATTTGGTGTCACTTTCAACCGTGTTGATACGATGCGATATTTGGGTACTTATTTAACCTCCAAGTTAAGTCGGCCTCTCACACTCTGAATAACTCATCATGTTCAAAAATTCATTCATAGAAATCAAGTACCCTATGAGACGGTTATCTCTATGTACCGCTCCGTTATTTCCCCTGTGTTGACATATGGTTTACAAACAGCAAACCGACGCCGGCTAAAGAAATACGAAATTACCAATAATTCTATTACCAAAAGAATCAAAGTACACCGAATTAATTATTGGGGACACATCCATCTTCTTAGAGCTGCGTCCTCCTACATTGTCAGAGCCATACAGTTGGGACACCTCTGTTACACCTGGAATGACTCACTAAGGCAGGATTTAAGTTACTTTGGTAGACCTCATATAGAATGGGAGACATTGAATACATACATAGTCGAATAGCCCAGCCTTCCAAATCCTTGACAAATACAGTCGTTCTCCCGCCCCCTTCCCATCCCTTGCTCGATATTGGCTATGGTGCCAAAATCGTGACCGTTGCCAGATTTATGCCCATTCAGACGGCTACACCAATCAATCCAACTTCCACCACATCTATAAAATACCACTTCAAACATTAAAACGGTTGCGTTAAAATAAGCCATTCGTCCGACTGCCAACATGGTTGGTGCAACACGTTACAATGGGTGGCCCGGAGGGTCTCACTTGAGACATGATAAATGTCTCACGATTAGCTATATATCTATTTTTCAAAAGGCGATTAGGCCTGATTTAATTGGGGATATACCAAAAACGCATTGGAGCCTACCTCTTGTGTAATGGTGGAAACCGTACGATCTATCCTACCCCCTAAATATATTGCATATATTTCTACAAACAGCAAATAACTTATAATACCATAAGGGAAACTAACTGCTACAGATTTGCGTATCAAGATATAGCATTTTATCGCAGTTAGTTACCATTTTTTTTTAAATGAAATTTTGAAAAATAATGTAAATAACTAAAGGAAAAAAACTAAATAAACAAAACCAAATTGACAACACCCGGGTGAAATAACTTGGAAATAACAGGTAACGTAAAAATTCTTGTTAAAAAACGTTTGGTGCGCCATCTGCAGGATATAACTTTATTAATTTTTGTCGATAACATGAAGTCACGCGAGTTTACTATGGAAATCTGCAGTAATCTCCTCTATAGAATTATAAGTTATTTGACAAACAGGTATAAATATCCTGAAAAATTAGCAATATAAATTACCCACAAACTTGACATAACTCCATTACGTTTGACGTATTCCGATTCGTCTTCTTTACCATTTCTTTCCATTGGGTTGGTATTGCAGTCCATACATTTTTCGTTCAAACTGGAATTGACACCGTTTTATGTTTCTAAATTCCTTGATTGACGAAGTTTTGAGTTTCCCACTCCTAAATTCTGAACTACTAAATGGTGCATTTACGAGTATTCTATTTTATTGCACAGTTAGGCTGCAGGCCAATTGTCGGGTAAACCAATTACTTAGGTAAAAGTCGATTTTTAGTATTTTTGTTTTATTGAAATACGTGCTTTTGATAATTTTCAGCTTACTTAATCCGCAGATCACTAAAAAATTAACAATCTTAACGATAAACATTTACTTTTGTGTATGAATTTACCGAAAATTAAAGTTCAAATCGACTTTTATGGCTACTGCATAGGATTACAGGATTATTTATATACAGGTAGAATTGAAATAAAATATTTTGAAATTTGATATAAAATTTGTTATATATAATTGATAAAATCACGTTAACTCTAACACATGTACTTAAATATAATTATTTTATAATTAAATATAAATTAAAGGAACTATTTTAAGCTACCACCCCCAAACATTTCATGATCGGGATACAAACATAGAAAATTAATAACTGTTTTCGTCTTAGTCGAGTTCTGTTGGTATCCAGAACGCTATTTTTGTACTTCCAGTGACAAGTAACATATATTTGGGATTGAATTGGACACATTTCACTGGACCATCATGATTGTCTTTTAATGTGCATAATTTGTTCACACCATTCAGATTCCATACAGGCACCTCACCATCATTAGTGCCGGTGACTATATATTTTGAATCGGGACTAAATGATGATTCTAATGGTATTTTCGGGTTATTCTGACAATCTGGAATAGAATACTTTATATAAGTATATATAGTAAACCTTTATTAATTAGTCTATATGTAGAATATAATTTTGCTTACTTAGAAATGTTTTCTGTACTGTCCCTTGGAAAGCATCTACTAGTCTAATGACTGATCCATTTGTACTAATTAATATTTTTGTACCATCTGGGGAGAATTTCATTCTAGTCCATTCGCAATCTTTCTCAGGAACCAAATTAAACGTGGTATAAGGTCCCTTCCAAAAGTGTCTGATATCATACAGTAAAATATTGGCCGAATTAATACCCACCGCAAATATAATTCCATCTGGATCAAATGCAACTATTGGTCTCTTTGGTATATTAATACTTCCTTCATAGTTTGATGTCCTCAAGTCCCATAATCTAACTGTATCGTCTATTGATCCGGATAGAAATGTATCAATTTGTCGTGCTGATGCACATAATGAGGTAACTATATCGCTGTGCCCCGAATAATATCGTAAATATTTATTATTTTGCAAATTTAAATATCGTATGTTATGATTAATTTTTGTCGATGTATGTATCACCATATCTTTCGCTTGTAAAAACTGTATTCGACCAGCACCATATTTTTTTGTCGGCACCTCACCCATAAGCAATCCAGTATTACAGTCAAATGTCATAATTCTATCATCTCTACTGCACGAAACGAGGTGCTGGCCGTCTGTCGAAAAATCAATAGCACTTATTTCGGCCAGTATTTCATCAAATTCTTTTATCACTTTAAAACTACTCAATACTGAATCGGTTAATTTTGCTGCGAGCATTATTTATTATTTGCTGGAATTATTTATTCATTTGGTATATTACTTTTTATTACATTACATTCAATTGTCGACTTACCACAGAGAAATTCAAAACGATATTAAATAATCACAAATTATTATAAAACTAAATGGTTTTGACGACAAAACCGACTGAAATATGTATTTTATAAACCGAGCCAGAAAACAAAACAGACGACTCATCCCTGTGAGCTAGACAAGTAGAGTGTGACGATATGAAATGAGAAAGATGTATTGTTATAAATCATTTTAGAACCAACACTAATGTATATATATTAGGGTCGGTTTGGATCGCGCATTAATTTTAATTACGCATACAGAACAATTGAATGTGTTATACTTAAAGAAATAATTCTGTAAAAATGAATAAAACAAATGACTGCGTTAGTATATGTAGGGACTCTCTATAAGTTGTTTTGTTTTTCATTTCTAGAGTTCTGGTATTTTAATTAATATTTGGTTCCACGAATGAACAATAAAAAAGATATAAAATAAAATACAGTGAAAACTACACGAGTACATATAGAGCAAACCGCTAAAGCTAACTCGTATATATGGTATAATATTTGACTTAACAAGAACGCACTATAAACTTTGAAATAAAGAAAGACAAATCTTACTATATTGTATGTATGTATGTATGGATGTATGTATGTGAAAGGAGAATATGATATACACACACACGTGTCATGTATATTTTATCGGTATATATCTTCAATTATCATATGAATTAGCCATAATATGTAAATTGGCAACAGCGAGACATAATTTATACCATATCTTGTTATAAATATGTATAATATACATACATATATATTCATAAAAGTATCATTAAAGAAAGAGTGAACATTTATTTATAGCTCGAAAAATTACATATTCTGCTGTATACCCTTTTGCAAGCTTATATTTTTAAAAGCAGGTGAGGAATAAACTGGGCTTACCAAAATCTATTACCAAACTTAGGCTCTGTACATTGCATTTATAGACTAGCATTTAAATCTGCCACTAATCAAATAAAATAGAATATTTGTATTTAGTTATAACCACAAAAATGTTTATTATCAAAGAGATCTAGTATAGCGCTTTCGACAATTGTGGCATCATTAGATAGAGTGATTTTTATTTATTTATTAAAATATGAATTTCCATCATGTACCAACGGAACCAAACCTATCGCTAGATAATGCATTCGAGATAAAAAATGTAAAACAAAATTAATCGATTTTATATACAAAATTATTTTTAAACCGTAACCGGAACGAAATATTTTAGCGGTTTTTGAATTTCGTTTTACGTTGATCATTTTTAACAAAACTATACATGTAGTTAATGATGAATTTGATATACTATATGTAACTATAACCATACAATTTAGTAAAAGCACTTAAATATGTATACTAATTCCGGATCGGTGTGCATCCCGCATGCATTACTGTTGGCAATAAATAGTTAAAAGAATTTATTTTTAATCAAAAATCGTTGAGAATGATAATCTTAAAGGTTGAATCAGAACAATTAGTTAAGAGATCTTATATGAGCTAAAAATCTAAATTATTATATTTTCTTGGAGTCTGAGATTTACTGGACCTTAGTAAAACTTCCGGTCGACTCGAATATTCATAAAATATGATATTTAGCAAGCATATCTATCCTCTATAAATAATCCGTCGAATGTATGCGCTAAATTCACGAACACAGGCAAGGCATTTGCCGTGATACCCGCCAATTCGGCGAGTGTGAACGAATCCAAACATTTAGGCTTGCCACCTTTTGAAAAACCAAGAAGAGGACCGTACAAGTAATGTTTTTCATTTGATATTTAGAAAATCTAAATCACTGAATTAATGCGACCGCTGTAAAAATCAGAGAGCTTTTGAGCACTAATGCATTTAATTTAATCATTCCGCTTTTTAAAGATTATTATTTATGCAAAATATGGCAATGCTTACTTCTACTAAAGAAAATCGGACATCAATTATACCAATTACAATCATTCACGTCAATTTTAACCTTAAACGGAACTTAAAAAAAAATTTAGGATTTTTTTAAAACAAAATTCACAATTCCATATAGACTGATTGTTATAGAAGATTGTTATAGAAGACTGTATAGAAGATTGTTCTAAATCCCGATTATGTGGCTTTTTTATAACTCATATATGTCGTATAAATAAATCCCAATTTTTTTTTTGGGGTACCCTTAGGAAGGTAACACAATAATGACGAATATTTCAAGATGTCATGGGGTCTAAGCTATCCGAAACATATTTCAATTTGGGAAAAAGTAGTGAATTTTGACGTTTCGGACAAACATGTTTGCTATGACCTCATATTGAAATGTATCGAATAGATGTTTTTCTCGCTGTTAGCTTACCGAAAGACATCTTAGCTTCTTAGGATATTTCCTAGAAAATTCAGAAAATCATGTTGTCCCAATGACTGGGCAACTTGTTTAGAGTTGATTATAATTGGGATTCTATTAGAAATATTTTTATTAGTAAAGTTCACATGCACTGATTTAGTTTCGTTCAGTTTTACCCTCCATTTTTTCCTGGGGATTTGGATGGTTTTTTATTTCCGGAAATTCCTGGGAATTTGAATGGTTTCTATTTCCCGTTTCCCGGGATTTTTTTTTATAATTCCCGGGAATTGGTTTAGCGGTTAGTTTCATTTAAACAACTATCAAAACACATAAATTCAAGCAAAACATGGTAGATGTAGTGCGAAAACCAAAAACTAATAATTTTGTATGCATTTAAATTATTTCGAATTGAAGTTCGCCCAAATTCATTGAACACACTGAGTCTGGAAACATTTCAAAATAGATGGAAACGGAGAAAACGCTAAATGCCTGCTATACCCAAATAAAATTTTAAGTTGCAAAGGATCTTCTACAATATCAATCCAAATAAACGTAAAGACGGAAGCAATATTGTAGGCTGTAGTAGTATTTTGGAATCCCCAAATAATGGCGGTAGTGTAACAATATTTGGTAAAGTTGAGCAGCCGTCTGGGTTTGTTAAATCTTTTATGAAATGTCAATCCATGGCGGAAATTGTTGCGAGACCTTGCTGTTGCTAATGGTTCTACGATTTACGACATCTGTAAAAGTGTATTTATTCGTCAATCATTGCACTATACTTTGCCGAGGGACAAACATCGATGAATGGACGACCGTTAGAAACCGATTATACCATAAATGGGAATGTACATTTTAATCAGTGTAACATCATACAGAATCCTTGGGATCTGATGCCAAGCTGCATGATCTTGGAATTACTCCGACAGATGTCATGGCAACAACCACCGACCAGGAGCAGTAGTGATGATAAAATTTGGACAAGATTCACAATATCAACGCGAATTATGGATGTAATTTACAAAAAATGTAGCAATACAACAGAGGAACCAGAACGAGAGAATATTAGTGATAGTGACCACGAAGAGGAATATCGTAATGAAGATTGCTCTGAAACCGATGAAGATGAGACGAATCCGAATGATCTCATTGTTGAACAACAATATCAAGCCAAAATGCGCATCTGAAGTGACTTGAGTGTGGCAATTGAAATGGTTCGAAACACTATTTGGCAACATTTCACCAGTTCGAAACACTATTTGGCAACATTATGTAAAACATAAACATGGAAAAAAGTTGAATTTATTCTTGGGTTGCAAAACCAGATGGAATAGTATTGACGCAATGCTGGAACGGGTTTCGAGCACTATCGACGTATTTCGTGCGACATTAATTGATTTGGGATCTAATCTACTAATTGAATCTAATATCAAAGTCGTATTTGATTTACACATTACTTTGAAACTTGTCAAATTGGCAATAGAAGCGCTGGGAACACGTGATGCAAATTTGCTCACTTCGCGGACGCTATCCTAAAATATTTCTTCAAGTCACTGAAATCAGTTACCAAATTTGCAGGGAATGTTATGAACAAATTATATATTGTAGATAATACAGCGAAATCGGACTCAGGTTACACAGCAAATGACTGTGGAAACAGCAGCAGAATAGGACGAGCAAGGAAATCGGCAAAGTACAGTAATATCGAAAGTACTCTACAAAAAGAAATTCAAATTTACGAACCTACCGGTAACACAACAACAAATATAAAGAAACTGTTAGATGCGTTGTTTAATATTCCGCAAAGATCTATAGAAAGCGAACGGGTGTTTTCATCGTCATCAATTTTTTGTTCTTAAAAATGATCGGTGCTTCCGGCTCGCTGAAAATTTTTAGTATTAAATAGTATTGACTTAATTAAGAATATATAATTAATAATTTTTCATTAAAAACTACATTGAACATTATAAAAGGTTTTCCAATAAGAGAGGTTTCATTTTCAGATTTAACAAAACGAGTATATTTTAAGAGAAATCAATGAATGTTTATTTCATTGTAAAGAGGAAGGTATGCCGTCACGGCTACGCTTGCAGCACCATATCATTTTCATGAAATTGGCCATTACCAATTCGCACAGTTGCGGCTGTATGTCCTCGATACCTTTACGAATTCCATCTTTAAGATCTTGAATCGATTGTGGAGCATTGGCATAGACCTTATATCTTTCACGTAACCCCAAAGAAAAAAGTCTAAAGGTGTTAAATCACAAGATCTCGGTAGCCAATTGTAATCACCTCTCCGAGAAATAACACGGTCAGGAAACTTTTCTTGTAAAATTGCGATTGTTTCGTTGGTTGTGTGGCACGTAGCGCCGTCTTGCTGACAATAAACGGCATCCACATATATCTTCCAATCATTAATCATTAATCAATCGGCCATAAAAAATTATTAAACATTATCATTAACCAGTGACACGTTGAGGATTGAGAGTCTTTTCAACAATCATTCTTGGATTTTCTGAGCCCCAAATGCGATAATTCTGCTTATTAACGTAGCCTTCGAGGTGAAAATGAGGCTCATCGCTCAAGATGATTTTTCGATGAAAATCGGATCATTTTGTTGCATTTAAAGGACCCAATCAGCGAAGAAACGACGTTTATGGAGATTGACCGACTTGAGTTCTTGTGTTAACTGAATTTTAAAAGCCTTAAGACCTAAGTTTTGCAAAACCTTCATGCAAAATACGGTGTAATGTCGTTTGTGGAACATCTAATTCCAAAGATCGACGAGGAATCGACAAACCTGGGTTTTCTTCAACACTACGGGCTACAACAGCAATATTCTCAATTGTTCTTGAGCGACGCAAATGGTTTCGATTCTTCACATCACTGACTTGTCCCAACAGCTCAAATGTTTCCACCAGTTTCACTATTGCCGCCCGAGAAGGTGCTTCATGTCGACCAAAAAGCGCTTTACTTGTCAAATGTCAAAATTGACAGCTGCCCCAATAGCAGGCTATTCAAAATTATGCCTGTTATTGGAAAATCCTATATATTCAGGGAATTCCCGGGAATGAGATTTCAAAAATCCTGCTTCCCAAATGCTTACGCTACATCCAGAAAATCGCTTGAACATATTTTTTTAGTTTCTATAGTGTACGTTCTATTATATCTGTGATTCTATGGACTTGTTCTATAGTCGAGTGGTTTTCTCTGAATCTAAACTGGTGATCAGGAATGAAATTTTTGTCCACCATTATCGGTACAATTCTCTTCAGGAGCAATTTTTCAAAAATCTTGGCTATGGTTGGGAGTATGGATATCGGTCTGAAGGACTTTTTATCATTACATTGTTTGTTGGGTTTTAAGATCATGATTACCTCTGCCACCTTCCATTCCCTTGGAACGTATCTTAGTCTAAACACAGCATTGATTATATGTAGAAGTTTACGTATCACTTTATTTGGTAATTCTTTAATGATTTGTCCAGTTATGAGGTCGTCCCAGGATATTTTTTCATGTTTAAATTTTGAATTTCCTCTTTTAGCTCCTGTAGAGATACACTTTGTATTTCAAGCTCATCAGATCGTTTCAGTAGGTTAACATGTTCACCCGCAGTTTGCCTGGGTAATGGTTCAAACGTTTCTTCTAGGTGTCTCGCAAACAAGTCAGCTTTTTGTTTAGCGCTTCGAGCCCAGCTTCCATCCTCACTTCTAATTGGTGCCGTCGAGTTTGTTGGTCTCTTACTTAATACTTTCCATAAGGAATACAGTACTTAATACTTTCCATAAGGAATATTCGGTATCTTTTTGGCTAGTAAGTGATGACAAATATGTACTTGTTGATTCATTCTTAACTGTTCTGATCAGAGATTTTAACTTGTTACATAGGTTATTAAGGACGGTTTTATTTTCCTTGGTTCGATCTATTTGCCAAGACTTTCGGGCTTTACGTTTCTTTGCCACAAGCTCTCTTAGTTCAAGTGGATAGTTTGTTGTTATTTGAAATATGTACTTTGCCACGCAGCTTGTAGTATGTTTTCTATTAGCCTTTCTACTTCCTCTCCGACTTGTATAATGTTCCTTGTTGGTGCTTGAAGATTGATGTTTTGTTCTAATAATTTTCGAAAAATTTTCCAATTGGTATTCTTATTGGGCAGTCTCGCTGTGATTTCTTTTTCAATTATTGTTTCACTGACCGTCATAATAAAAGGAGAGTGGTCCGACGTAGTCCTAATAACAGGAGAGTGGTCCGACGTAAGCTCTTCATTATTTTCCAAACGGATATAGTTATCTGATATACCTTTTGTCACATAAAAGACCGTCTATAAGATCCGGTGTTTTGTTTAAATTTGTTGGCCAGTAAGTTGTCGAGCCACCAGATTGAAAGTCACATTTTACTTTTTTTTCCTGCTTCAAACAATTCTCTCCCTTTTGGTGTAGTAACTCTGGAGCCCCAGTATGTGTTTTTCGCATTGAAGTCGCCACCAATGATAAAACAACCTCCCATGGTGTTAACAATTTCTTCATAATCGCCGCTTTTCAAATTATGTCGTGGTAGACAGTATATTGCTGATATATTCATTTCTTTGTACCTTGTGCGAGTTTTGATAGTTGTAACTTGGATAGATTCACTTTCAATTTTTAATTCTTTGTTGAGTTTTATATTCGCTTTAAAAAGAATGGCAGATCCGATTCTAGCTCTCTCTGATGGATGGATAGCATGGTAAAATCTGTACCCACGTATTCTGGCATATTAGGAGTTGAATGAAGTTTGTCTAATCTGAAATGGGTTTCAGAGATTAAACAAAGTTCAATTTTTTGTTTAAATAGAAATATTTCCAGCTCGGGGATGTGTTGGATTAGCCCGGTATTCTGAGAGTTTGTAAATTTATGTTTATTTTCTAGTCGCGCTGGGTAACGATGATGACAAGTTTCTCAACTGTTCAAATATGAGTTAAGATCAGACTTTCTAGCGCGATTTCTTATATTTTGTAATTAGCTACCTCACAGCCACGGTAATTAGCTGGATGTTGGACCTAGCAATTAATGCATTTTGCAGCTGAGTTGCCTTTATCATCTACCTTTCTCTCTTTTTTAATGATGTTTGCAGCATCCTTAATATCGAATCTTTTACTCTGCAGCTCGCCAATTATATCTTCACTCTCGCATGTTTGATGTAGTCCTCTAGCCATAACCTTAAAATTGGTCTTTCCTGCTTGTCCTCATATGTATTCCACAGAACTTTTTCAACATTATGCTTCATAGAGAGATTTCTATAAGTATCTGAGTCTGGAACATTTGCCTTCCAAACATCATTATTTAGTGCTACTAGCTTGAAATCCTGGTTCGTAATTGAGGTCATCAGAGCCTTGACAGCCGGATAGTCTTTAATACCGCAACTATGTTTATTGGTGGAGGCTGTTTTTTTCTCTGTGTTAGGAATTTCATCGTTGCACTGAGTAGTTGGTTTAGTCGATGTTGATGTTTGCTTTCCCTGCTCAACTTTTTTCTTTACCTGATTCGATGATCCTTTTCAGGTCTTTATTTTCTCTTTAATATAGGGTAATTTCATTACTCAGCTTTGAGACCACCTCTTCTAGGCTTTTTAATTGGTTATGCAGTTATGGTTTAGGAGACTTGCAACTCCGACGAGTATTCGAACAATTGACATCATTTTTATTCTCTAATGGTATTATGACACTGGCTTTTTTTCCGACTTTTCTAGCGGCTAAAAAAGACAAACCGAGCGAGAAAAAAAACATGTATACAAAATATACACATGTGTGGGTGAATAGTACGTAAAAAAATCGTTATATGTCAAAAAACCAGCGTAGCTCAAATTGTCTAGCAAAAAAAGTGGGCAATTCTAGCAGAAAAGAATTACATTTTGATTCTTTTTTTTTTACATTCACACTTTTTTTGACATCTTCAATTGTAAACATTGGAAACATTGTAAAAATAAAATTTGATTAAAACTTAAAATTAAACTTACGGTATTTTCATATAAAAAAAATCATTACCACTTAAAAAATTTGCAAAAGTGGTTGTAATTGGTGCGGGAATTTCAGGACTAGCAGCAGATCAACAGTTTCAACAATTTGGAATGGATGTTATTGTGTTAGAAGCAAGAGATCGTGTTGGAGGGCGTATTGCCACATTTCGAAATAATAATTACATTGCTGATCTAGGTGCAATGGTGGTTATTGGAATATGGGGTAAACCTCTAACTATATTGAGCAGACTATATTGGTATGGAAATGGCTCCAATAAAACAAGCTTGTCCAATGTACGGGGCTGGAGGAAAATCAGTACCAAATCGTAAAGATGAAATGGTTGAAAGAGAATTTAATAGACTGCTCGAGTTCACAAGTTCTCCCATCAATTAGATTTTAATTATGCCGGAAATAATCCAGTATCATTAGGCCAAGCATTGGAATGGATTATACGATTACAAGAAAAACATGTTAAAGAAAAACCAGTGCAACATTTAAATAATGTGATCCAACAACATAAAAATATGTATATTGAGAATGAGTTTAATGTACGTTTAGCTCACCGTCAATTGCATGTTCTTTGGGCTGACGTAGAACAGTTGAATTTAAATCAAATGGAATCAAAACTCAAAGAAATGGAAATGAATCCTCCAAGTGATGTACATATATCTGTCATCAAACGATCGTCAAATTTTAGATTGGCACTTTGCAAATTTAGAATTCGCTAATGCGACACCACTAAACACTTTGTCCTTAAAACATTGAGACCAAGATGACGATTTTGAATGCATTGGCAATCATACAACTGTGCGAAATGGATATTCATGTGTTCCAATCGCGTTACCGGAGGGATTGGATAAAGTATTTTCCTGGCGGTGTGGAGGTTACTACGGAAAATTTTAAAACCAATAATTCATCAGTACCTTATAAAGCTGATCTAGTCTTATGTACCCTTACGTTAGGCGTACTGAAAATGGCCGTATCTCCATCATCCAATCAATTAAACACGGTTAAATTTGATCCCCTCTTCTGGAGTGGAAACAAGCGGCCATTCAACGTTTGGGATTCGGAAATTTAAATAAAGTTGTGCTGTGCTTCGATCGAATATTTTAGGATACTTCGTCAAATTTGTTTGGTCATGTTGGTAGTACAACTGCAAGTCGTAGTGAGTTATTTTTATTTTGGAGTATTTCGCAATCACCGGTATTGTTAGTCCTTGTGGCTGGACAGTCCGTGGCAATTATGGAAAACGTATCTGATGATGTAATTGTAGGACGTTGTATTGCCGTACTCAAAGGTATTTTCAAAAATTCGGCAGTACCACAACCAAAATAAACTAGTAACAAGATGGCATGATGATCCTTGGGCCCGAGGATCTTACAGTTTTGTCTCAGTTGGATTAGCCGGTTCAAATTATGATTTACTCGCCGCGCCTGTAACACCAACATCTCAAACCGATTCGAAGAATGACGACAAAGAATTACCACGGTTATTTTTTGCTGGAGAACACACAATACGAAATTATTCAGCTACCGTGCATGGTGCATTTTTAAGTGGACTTCGAGAAGCTGGAAGAATTGTAGACTACTCTTTAGGTTTTCAGTCACTTTCTACATAAATACTGATTTATTAACGTACAAGATTACACTGATACCGGGTTTCCATCGTGATAGTATAATAGTTTAATAGTATTATACTATTAAACTACGACGATGGAAACGCGAAGTTGGTAGTATAATACTTTATTATAATATTTCAGTATATACTATCTATCAAAAATAAAGTAGGTATCAAATTATATTTTTAACAATATATTTCATGACAGTGTACTTTTTTATTACAATTTCGATTCGTTCGAAGTTTTTTTTGTGGTATTTTGATATAACTATACGTTTTTGATTTACATACATAGTTATTGTGATTTGATTATTGTAATGAAATTTGTATAAAACATTAAAAGACAAATTTCAATATTCAAACATAATTATACAGCTTACTTCACACTATATGATGGAAACCCGACTATGAATGATAGTATAATATTATAATACTATTATACTATTATACTACTGACGATGGAAACCCGGTATGAGTATTCATTTTCGTAAATATGATTATAATATTTTTGTTGTGATAATAAAATAAATAAAATTAAAATCCTAAGAAATACGAAAAGTTGTAGCATTTAAAAGTTTATTGTAATTTATATTTTTTTTACAATAAAATGGTGATTTTAATCTTTTATTTTGTTTATGTTTACGTTTTGTGATGCTGACGCACGTGGCGTCCATTATAATAATGTTGTCTCCTGTTCCTTTCTCTTTCTTACAAAAATTGGTTTACAGCACTTTATTGCACTTCAAAACTAGCCAGTGTCATAATACCATAAAACACATTGTTGTAACTGCTATAAATTTGCTCAAACTAAATTATATGCAAGTGAAGTACATCTTAAACTTCACTTAATCACTACAAAATTAAATTAAATCAATTAAAAAAAAACACTTTACATATTAATTTTGCATTAATAATTCACAAAATTATGTGCCACTTATAAGAATACCTTCCATTTGGTATTTGACAGGGTCCACAATGTAATTTAAAATGTTGCGATCATCATCTGTGGTTCAAATGAATTTCAAAAAAAAAATTTATCTAATCCGCATTGTTGGCATAGTAAACGAAGTATTCAGACTGATTTGACGGTTTTCGCTTTGTATGAGGCATCGTCATACTTTATCATTTCCTTTTTTGATATTTCAATACCGAATATGATCGCAAAAAAATATTGCTGTAATGTAGTACCGTATTAATGAAACTTTATAATATGAAATGCCATTTTGGTTATGAATAGAACGATGTGATCGTATTAAGAACCATTCTTTGAGGCAAAACCTGAACCAGACTATTATCAAGTCTGACTGATTTTTTGAAAAAAATGCATCGGATGCACGTTTCGATGTATTTTGGCTAAATGTATACCTTTGGAAGAAAAAGAGCATTTCGAATCAACCCTCAGTAATTATTGGTTTTTAAATTGTTATCAAGGTAATGGCACCAACACTATTTAATTTCGACTGTCAAATTTCGGTTTGTAATGTCGTTGTTCTTGATCTTGAAAATTGAAGTTAACAAAAATATTTTGCAGTTTTGTTTGTATTTGATGGTGAAAAATGTACACTGTTAATTATTTTATTCCAAAAATTAAAAGAAAAGAAATACGAACTTTGGTTATGAAAGCAATAACAAAAGCGGTTAGTTGTGTTATTTTTATTTTGCAATATACAACTAAAACCATGTAAAGGATGTAGTTTGTCTGTTTAAATTTTTATTTTCTTCATAAGTTTTAAATCAGACTTGTTTAATATAGAAGATTTTGCCAAAACCCATTTTTTACACCGTTGAAGATCTATATTCTATTAAAAATTCGAATGCTGACAACAGATGTGCAGAGTTTGTGCCGTGCCAAGAAATACACCAGTTTATATGGAAGGAATATTATACAAAACGACGATAAAGACGATAAAATAGCAAACTAATATGCGGTTTTGGGATAATATTAGGTCTTACGACCAAGTTGAACTGAACTATTTAGAATCTCATACATATGTACACGTCAAATTTCTGTTACAGTTGGTCATATTGTAAAACTTTATCATAAAACTATGTTAAAATCCCAGTTGAAGAAGAAACAGATATGTATATACCATTGGGATATGTATGTAAGGAGTTCTGACTACTGTTCCATATATATTGTGCAATATAGTATACTGTTATGCATCCATCTTGTTCGTATCTAATCAAAATATCTTGTTTGTTTCTAATTATGACCGGCTGTCGCTCGGTCGTGAGACCGGCTTCACATGCGGCATAATTACTATCGGAGTGTAGTTCAAATTGCAAAAACTGATTTATTGTGGTGTAAAATGTATAAATCAAGTTCGGTAGTGAACTTATCAATTATCGATAATTATTCGATTATTCGGTATTTTGTACTCCACTTCAGTAGTGAAGTGTCGTGTAAAAAGATTGACAGATAACAGTTAAAATTAATTCGAATTGTTAAATGTTTAAAATTTGGATATACAGCTACATTTTCATGAAAATCTTCAATATATGGCAATTTTATCATTCCTCCAATTTTTCCAATATTCGAAATTCACAAATTCCGTAACAAGCCGGATTTTGGGGTATTTTTCATATTTTGATTTAGCTAATTTAAATTTGTCCCAAAGGCCGTGTCCGATTTCTGTCTATAATTATAACATTGTTGCGTATGCAAATTATTATTTCACCCGTGCATAATAATTTTGACACTTTCGTAATAATTTTCCTTAAAGGAAATGCGGACATGTTTGTGTTCATTTTGTCGGTAAATATGATCTTGCGTAGGTTCTGTCTGATTCCGAATTATTCTCATTATAAATAGATATAACTCATTATTAAAATGAAAAAACCTATTGGCTGGTAAGAATGGAAGTGTAAATTATTTCACTTACGTCAAAATTATACCAGAAAAGGTTATTATTATGGAGACCGGACACAACCAAACAACAGTACACAAGTTTGTTTATGTGTTGGCCACAAACATAAAATAAAATAAAATATTGTGCTTTTGGATAATAATGTCTATCAAAATGTCAAAATAAATTCTGAACCAAAGCTTCATTTCACAAAAATCGACTTCAAGCGATAATTAGTATATCTATAGCTTTAGCTAAAGCTAAACAAATCTATAAAGCGTTTCAAATTAGAGTCTGTAAACGAAACAAAGTGCTAGCGACGTGGGAGAGCCTTGAGCCTGAGACTAAGTAGAAAAAAAAAGAATGTCGACATGTTGGATAAACAGGTAGTTCTTGATAGTTACTTGGTAGAAATTTGTTGTTTAATACCGACCCTAGAGTCCCGAGTATCCATAATCTAGCCAAAATCTTCAGAATCATTCATAAGCGAAACTTATTTATAATTCTATGTACTATATTATTTATGATTCTATGTACTATAGCGCAAGTATAGGAGAATTAAAATAAAAATTAAACAGTTTGGCTAATTATTAAGGGCAGTTTAGTACGAAAATGATCAACTAATTAATTACAGGCAAGAGGTAAGTTAGAGCCTAGGTGAAATTATTAAAATTGGGCCAAACTTGATCACTCTGTAATACACACTTAAGCCAAATTAAAGGATGGGTAATTTCAGAATTATCATTACTCAAATATAAAATATATAATTTGAATAAATATATTTTGATTAAAAATTTTAACACCTTACAAACGTTAAATTTGGCTGTTGGTGATTTTGTTACACTAAAATTATCTTAATCGTAAATATGTACACATACAAACTTACTGTCTTCCGTACTATAAATTATCAATGCTAATTATATAAACATCTAACAATATTTTAATTGTTTTGTTTATATTTACAGAGTATCACAATTAACAGGATATGAGCCCCAAGATTTAATTGAAAAAACACTTTACCAATATATTCATGCAGCTGATATACTTCACATGCGGTATTCACATCAAATATGTAAGAATACAATTTTCTTGTTCATTTGAGATTTTTTTTTGTTATTTAACAATTTCTCGATACTCAAATTACATTACGGCAATAAAAACTCATAAAATAATAAACTCTATTGTTATTTACTTACAGTAATGTATAAGGGACAAGTAACTACAAAGTATTATAGATTTTTAACAAAAGGTGGTGGATGGGCATGGGTACAATCGTATGCCACGGTAGTACATAATACCCGATCATCGAGACCTCATTGTATTGTTAGTGTGAATTATGTTTTGAGGTAAGTGATTATTTAAATTCAAGTGTTTGTGTAATAAATCAAAATTGGATGTTTACCTTTTATTTGTAGTGATCAAGAATGTAAGGAATTAGCTTTAAATGAGGTACAATTAAATCCAAGAACTACAAGTGTGATACCACCTTCAGTTAATCCGGTTGCTGAACCGATTACACCTTCACCACAATTAGCAACACCTACACCAACTACGCCACTGTTAGCAGCGTCGATCACACCACAAACTCCTCCAATGCAACATCAAATTACCGCAATCCAACAAAATGAACAACACCACCAACAACATCAACAACAACAGCATCATCAGCATATTAAGAATATACCACAGCCGGATTACATTCAACATCCATCGCATCACCACCATCAACAACATCAATTGCATCAAAATCATCATCAAGAAATTCATAATCACCATCACATACCGAATAACTATCATGATTTTGAGCAAACAATTTATAGTAACAACCACAATTATAATTTGCATCATCATAACGCGGGACTACACCAATCCAATGAACAACACTATCATTCAAATGTAGGCACTACGCCAGACCAACAACAATATTATGAACAGTTTTATTATGATTCGTCGCACGATACAAGTAATGCCGCCTTACGCCCATTTTCGGTAAGCTCAAATAGTTGTAGTAGTTCGGAGGGTGAAACACAGATGTCAACAATAAATCAGCCGATACACCATACGCACCATGTAAATCAACCACCAACAAATTTAGTACACGCACAAACAAATATAGTGACATCTTTTGATGAACTGCACAATAATAATAACAGTCATCATCATCATCATCATTTTAATATGGCATGTTTTGGTGCCGGTAGTAACGATGGAACAAATAGTATGGTGGAAAATTTACAAAATGATGGTCCATTATATGGTGATGATTTTAAAACGGTAGCAAATGTTGGACCACAGTATACCAGTGTTATAGTTGAGCCACAAAATTATCATCTGCCCAATGAATATGTTCATTGATTTTATATAATTTTTATACAATTACGATTATTGTTGAGACTGATGATGGTTATTTTTAGTGGTGATCGCTGCTGGCGGTGATTTAAAATTATCAATTTTAATTTAATTTATTTTATTTTTTGGGGGTTTTTAATTAATTTTGGTTTTGGTTTATTTTATTAACATGTTTAATGTGTACTTATAGCATTTGACTGATTCTATTGTGTACGATTTTCTAATTCATATAAAACCTTTTTAAATTCAAGTTTTTCGAATTCAAAATCAAATTCGTTATCAAACAGTTGTAGGAAATACCTAGTTGGTCAACGAGTGACTAATACCCGATACGATTACTAATATTGAAATTTCAGTTCTGGAACTATCAAACAATCGTGATATTAACTTTAGATACTCTACATAAATCATTGATCAAATTTTAGCATTGAGTTAAATTCTTGAAAAATGTAGTACCTCAGCTATCATACAGATATAACTTTTACACAATAATGTATGGTTTGTCAGAATTTAATAACTGAATATTTAAAATATTTTGGTGTAATAATTAAATACATTCTATCTGGCCGGTGCCAAAGCGTCGAACGGCTCGTGATCTTCCGACATTGGACAGGAGTTTAAAATGGCTTCTATTTGGCATAATAGCGTAATCCTTTTTTCAAATGTTAAATGACAGATATCAGTTACTCGGTTGAGGTGAATTTTAACGGACTTCACATCGGATTTCCACAATCCACCGAAATGTGCAGCATTCTCGGATCTGATTTGCTTCCAATGATTCCTAGGATATAATTTTCAGTTGGATGCTCGGATAGCCATGCTAAAACAATTGTTTAATCTGTCTAATTATACACAGGCGCATCTCCAGTTATAGTTTTTTCACTTCTGCTAAAAGATGTGCACCGCATAATTCCAACCTGGGGACTGATATTTGCCATATGGGAGCAACTTTTGAGTTCTGTTCGCATTTCTCCATTCGCGTCTTTAAATCGGCTGTATACTAATGCTGTATAAACGCTCGTTCGCTATGAGTCGTAAAATCCATGGATTGGAACTTCATCCTGACTTATATTTCGGCCTATTTTGAGTTGCTATTTTGAATTGCGGTAGCTCAGCCTTTAATTGATTCTACACTATCGCGATATCATCCAGCAGCTCATCGTCCCATTGCAATTGTCTTAACAATAATTTTTGGAATAGTGGTTTGGCAATTATGTTTGAAAGTGGTAGTAACCCAAGGGAATCAAAAACCTTGGGAGCATTAGATATAGGTAAGCGAACTTTAAAAGATATTTTATCACTTTTAACATTCCATTGAAGAACTAATATTTTTGTTGAATTAGCTTCTTCAATATTAACCAATGATTATCCCTTTCCGCTAGGGTGATCCATTAAATCAATGGCGTTGGATTTCCATTCTCGTAAATTAAATCCTCTTAATTGTAATATAGCTTTGCTTCTATGGTATCAGCACCAGACAGGTAATGATCTATATAAAGTTTTGTTAGAATTTCTTGAGGTCTGACGCCTAAGAAGGCAGAACTGGCAATTCCACATGTTCTGGTTAGTTTGTAATGAACTAACGGATCACTTACGTTTTCTCGCCATTATATAGGATTCGTTGAAATTTTTATTTAATTTTACTTTTATTTTACTTTGGCTATTATAACTTGCCGGTACATTTTTAACAGTGTATGTTTTCAATAGATCTAATGGCTAAAATTAATATCTATTATCTAATCAATCAGCTATCCCGTACGATAGTTCTGAATTTAAAATCCGATAAACTACATCAACGTTGTAACTGTTAAGGCAACCAAAATATTTGAAATTGGATAATGCAAATTTAAATGTAGAATTCTTCGTACTTAAAATTTAATATTCTAAAGTAACAATGGTTTTAAAATTCGAATTGACAGTTTTGAATTGTATACGTAAAATTTGGATTCAAAATTCGATAAACAATAAAATAAAAATCGAATTTTTGAAACATACAAAACATTTTACAATACCAAACTATTTAATTTGATTACAGCATTGGGTAATCCGAAATGAAATTTCGAATTTAAAAATGTATTTGCTTTCAAAAAATTTAGTACAAGACTATATCGAAATTAAATTTTTAAAACTAATTATGTAAATTATACTTGAAACAGCTACCTAGCGTTGGTACCACAATATTTTTTGACTGTAAATTTTTGTTGGTTTATGTATAAATTTGGTCGTCCGTTAAAATTTTCCGTTCGGCGTTCATGATCCTAAGACATTCATCTTCTTCGAAAAGTTAAATTCGTTTTTGAATATTTTACCATCACTCGTCAAGTTAGAGTTGCATGGTATTTCTGAGAGAAAATTGAAAATTTATTTGAAAACTATTTTATGTCGATAAGTTGACAAATCAATTTATTGAAAAAAATGTGTCTGCGATGTAAAAATGGTTTAGGATTCAACTAAATATCGTGTATTTTTTTAGTTCATCCCTTTTTAATTAGATGTCGTAAGTGGCATAAAAAACAATTTTTTCATGGAATATTTTGTAATTTTCGATAGCGGAGACTTACACTATGTGAAATTTAATTTTAAATATCGACATCAATTTTGATTTTTGTTCTAGGTAAAGTAGAGCCTTAAGCCACTCTTGAACCGTGTGTTAAGAAGTTTTGTCCTGTATTATAGTAAAGCCTCATAATAATTTTCATTTAATTTCAATTTAACTGACATTTAAATTAATAATTATTTCCAACTTATATATTCCGATTCAAACGTCACAGGTTTAATTATTAACTGCTTAAGTTCAGAGTGTGTAATCATATAGGAATAGCCATCTCATATTATGTGTAGTACATATAGTTAAGGCGTAAACTTCTGACTAATTATTCGACACTAGACTCCAAGATGGCACTTATCAATTATACAGACACAATTACACTATTCAGTTGTTTTATGCATTCAATTTAGCGAATTCTTTTCGCATTTTCAAATCCATTTAAATTTTGTGGTTTGAATAGAATAAAAACAAATGATGTTGTATTGGCTATGGGCGATTGGATAAATATTGTATTGTTGGCGCTATTCCAACTCAACGTTTATAACGTTCTGTTATACAAAAAATTAACAATTGTAAATATTTAAATAAAATAATTATAATTAAATACGTTAGTACGAATAAACGTTATAATAAATATAATATAAAAATAATAAATAATCCGTTATACCATTTTTAGCTATCCCGTGATCGCTAGCGGTCGATTTTTATTGTAACTGTATAGTGCACAACAAAACTCACCTTACCAGTTGTCAATCAAATCGTCAATAGTAAATATGTTTTCTGCTGTTAGTAGTGGTAGAAAAATGAATGAAAAAATAGAGCATTTCCGGGCGAAAAAACTTCACATTTATAATTAGTAATATTCAAATCTAAATCATATCCTAGTTTTTGAATTAAATTAATTTGGCACATACATAACTCAAATGCTACTAATTAGTCGAATTATCCTATCTTAAGTTGTTAATTTAGAATTCGTTTCGATTGAATTTAAATAGATTTAACATGAATTAGAAACATCATCTACACATTGGTATATGTATAAATATGTAATTATAATCGCTTATTTAATTACTTCTATAAAAGTATACATAATTGTTTTATTAACGAGTGGTACTCGTAAACATACATATACTACAATTCTGTGTAGTGTATAATTAATTTTCGCATTGTGTAAATAATAATTTAACAATAATATTAAAAATTTAAACTTTTTGTAACCAAAGAAAATATTTGTTAATAGTTAATTAAATAAATAATGTATAGAAAGAATTGCTAAATTATAAAAAAATAATTAAATTCATATCTATATTATATAAATTATTTTAATTATATTAAAATAAGCTAATTATTTTTAAATATATGTAATTTATTAATAAATGGATATTTATATACCTATATCTATATAATAAATAACAGAATATATATATATATATATATATATATATATATATATATATATATATATATATATATATATATATATATATATATATATATATTTTTATATATATATATATAGGACAGTGATTAGTTTATAATTCTTAATAATAAAATTAACAAGTAAAAAATATTTAATTAATAATATTTATATTTAATCGAGATAATATTATATATATATATATATATATATATATATATATATATATATATATATATATATATATATATATATATATATATATATATATATAATATATATATATATATATATATATATATATATATATATATATATATATATAAATAATACAATACATATATAATTATAAATTAACATAATATAATTATAATACATAATATTAAATAATACTAATTATATATTTTGTGTTGACAAATTAAAAATAAATAAAAATTATTATATAAAAAATAAATACTCATAGCTAATTGAATTGTGCCTATAGCCCTCATAATATTGTCCTACAGCAATCCATAAAAATTACTTTTTTTTGACATTATCATAATATGAATACAAAAATTTGTAGGACAATGAAAACCCATAGAAACTTTTAAAGATGTCATAAGGATTCCGCACTCAATGCCGGGAGAGAGCCCATGCTGCAAACCCAAGATGCAAGCGCACTGCAGCCTCAGCAAACTGGACAAGTTTGAACCAAAGTATGGAGGACAACTGATCTACATTAATAAATCTATAGCTGACAACCTGAAATCGAATAATATTGAAAGCTGGACAAATAACATCCTGACAAATAATCCATGACAAATAACATCCTGCGATATAAACCCATTCGATGGAGATGCCCCTTAAATCGATATACGATATCTAGAAGTATATCAAGCCACTGGATTCTTAGATCTTTCAAAGCGTAGTTCTTGATAATTTTCTTGGTGTAGTTAAAAGATAAGGGAGCCGCGGGTTCAGGTCCAATTAGAGTTAGCTGGGAACCGGATTTGGCTAAACATTTTGTTTTTAACAGCGAAATTCGAAGCCTCCATAACACTATACGTCAGCGCCTTATATTTCCGCTTGGAAAACAGTGCAGATAGATAGAAACAAAATAGATAGATAGAACCGAGAAAAGAAAGAATGGACTCCATAGTAAGAAGTGGAGTTGAGGATATAGCTCCAGTAACAGCCCTACAAGCCGTGTTTTGATGACTATTAAGTTTAGCAGTAGAAGCCTTTAGATTAGCAACTGGCCACCACACAACAGAAGCGTACGATAATATCGGTAAGACCAGTGATTTATAAATGAAAAACAACATTCTGGCTGTTAGACCCCAGGATTTGCCAAAAGCCATTCTACATTGCCAAAATATGGCAGTATCTTATAGTAATTTGGTATCAAGATGAGATTTCCAGGAAAGTTTGCTATCTAAGATAACACCAAGGTGCTTAACTTGGTTACCTCTGGAATCGGTCTGAACGAGAAGGAATGAATCAATCCAGACCACTCTTACGCCGAGTAAAGACATTTAAATCTGTGGTAGACGGGCTGACGTGCAGACCCTTGTCAATACACCATGCCTCCACAATATCTAAGGCATGTTGCATCAAGTCGGATAAGATATTCAGGCGTTTCTTTGAAACTGTTAAGACAAGATCATCAGCATAACTCGGTGCAATGAAGCCAGACCGCCTTTGGCAACCTTGCCAGAAACTGAGGCGCCATCTGGTTCAGTCTCAACAGTGCAAGACTTAAGCATGGCTTCAATCCATTTGATTATGGTGTGATTAATACCAAAATTATTACAGGCATTAGTAATCGAGATAATCAAAAGCACCCGCTATATCAAGGAAAGTACCTACAATGAACTCCTTATTAAAGAGCGATCTTGCAATCCTGGTTACAAGTTCATGTAAGTCAGTTTCAGTGGGAAGGTAATTATGTGCTTGTCTCTAATAAATCTGTCGACGATTCTTTCTAAAGCTTTAAGAAAATTTGAAGACACACTAATAGGTTGAAAAGACTGATGCCATTTCATGTCGTTGAATGCCTTTTACATCCAGCTTCTCGTTTTCATCATAATTAGTTGAGAAATGGCTGATGAGAAATGATTTTTGTTCACTTTAAGAGAATTATATCATGGAAAAACCGTTATATCTATCGATGTTGGATGTTGTATCTAAATTATAAATAGGCGACGATAATGTTAATATTGATATAATAACCAATATTTTATAAAGATGCCAACAAGTTCTCGCCCACATTTTCGAATACCCTCCAACTAGTACCTTTATAGCCAAGGCGGCACTTTCTGGTGTCCTTTCTGGTGTTAGAATATGTGTGGTCAAACAAATTAAATTATGTTGAGCTAGCCTATTTTTTGTACACCTTTACACAATTCTTTTAAACGATTTTTTAAAATTTATCCCACCGATCCTAAAATAGTTCGCGATTAGTTACCTATATTTTTAGATAATTTGGACCAGCGATGCCCAAAAAACATGGCGAACACATATACAAAGCGATTACTACTACATAGTTAGTTGTAATAAGCTAAGGGAAAATTTAAATAACGTTTTTTCAAATTTTTTGCATTTTCACAACCTTCGTATACGCTTGGAAATAGTGTCTTGTTTAAATTCATAATATTTTGCTAACATTGTGATGCTTTGTTTATTTTATAACCCCAATGAAATGTAGTTAAAATGCCAATTATCTAACAGCGAGCCAAATGATCAAAATCAATTGGAATAGTTGTAGTAGAAAGCCTTTTAGAACTACATCAAACTAATTTAGAAATTTTGAAGGACTAACGAAATTCCAAAAATCAATTCCGGTTACTTTTGAATTTTTTAAAATAACATCGGTCTGTAAATCACAAAGTTCTAATTGAAAATTTCTTGGTTGATGTGCAATTGAGCACCGACCAATTATTTCACTAAGAAATCTGATGTCGTTAAATTCTTCAAATCTTTCATTGAATTTCTCAATCTGGAACAAATTTTGTAAATTCGCAATCTGAAAATTCTTTTAATACGTCAAAACATGAGTTAACCAAATTATTGTGTTCTAAATCGATTTGAAAAATCGAGAGGTTTTTGCCTTGTGGGTTTAATTTTAATTTGTTCAAATGGGTTTTCCATTTGGGACTTGACAATTTTGAACTTTCACTGTGAACGCATCCTTAAGCAAATAACCAAACTGTCAGTGTGAAAACATTAAGTAAAGGCAACATTTTCATCATGGTGAAGTACACGAACGAACAACGTTTACAAATAATTAAAATTTACTACCAAAATTCCGAGTCGGTGACGCAACTTCAAGAGCGTTAATTCCAATTTTTGGTCGTAATTATTTTTGGCTAAACGCCTTCGTCAACAAACAGAATATGCGTTATTGGTCATGTGAAAACCCTTATATGCTTCCAGAAACACCACTTCATCCACAAAAAATAACTGTACGGTGTGGTTTTCATTGATGAAAATGACCGTCACGTTACAGTCAATGGAGATCGGTACAGAGACATGTTGCAACGTTATTTCTTTGGTCAGTTACATGAGCTAGACATTAATGACATGTGGTTTGAACAAGAAGGTACGACAAGCCACACAGCGGTTCTAACAATCGACTTATTGAAATCTAAATTCGATCAACATGTAATATCCAGAAATACTCCTGTCGATTGGCCGCCTAGATCGTGCGATTTAGCACCTCTAGACTTTTTTGTATGGGGCTACGTTAAATTATTGGTCTATGCCAATAAGCCGGCTTCGTTAAAGGAGCTCAGAGCCAATATTGAACGAGAGATAGCGGGTGTTTCCGTCGAAATGTGTGAGTGAGTCATCGAAAATTGGGTTCAACCAATTGACACCTGCAAACGTGCCCGTGGTGGACATATCAACGATGTCGAATTCCATACATAAATGTTTTGATTGTATTTACTTCAAGCCAATAATTATATTTTCCAGATATCTCAAATGGTTTGCGTTTTATTTGAAAAAAAATTTGCCAAGTCCTTATTGGAAAACCTTTTTTAAAATCAGGCGAAACTTCTTGTTGTTGAACGAGCAAATTCGCAAAGAATGCGGGTTTATCTGGAAGTTCAAAGGTACTATGATAAAGAAATGTTTGCTAAACTTACTATAGGGATGGGTTAAACATGTAGTAGCCGCCGCGGCCCAAATAATTTTTATAAGTGTTTGAAGAGTGTGAAGATGGAAGTAAATAAGGATATTGCTTTGGTCAACGAAAAAACATACAATAATTGAAAACTCACCATGACATTCACCATGCACAAATTTGAATTTTCAATTTCGTTTTCCATGCTTCGCCTTCGCTCACATGTTGTTTAATGCTGTTTACAAATTACGTCTATAGGCGTATTTGCTTGACACAGTTAAAACAATAATTGTATTTCATAAATCACCGCATGATTTAACTAAACCCAAAAAAAAATTGATTTATTTAAAACATTAATCAGATTTCTCTTTATGATACATAGACATCAAAATATATTTACATTTCGAAAGATTGGCTTTTATTGATGAAACACATTGCATTCACAAAGCGTCATTGAAAATTAGTTTTTATTTGCGAGCAAAAGTTGTTGTTGCATTTTTTTTAAATAATTTTTTGAACTAATTGACACACAGCCTTGATTGGAAAGACCGTTCCGCTCTAATTAATTGTAAAAATTACGGATTTGCTAAAAGTTATGTTTATTTAGGTGCAGCGTGGAAACTTTTTTTTTTTAGAAATGAAAGATCCTATGTTGTATTTGGTAGTCAAAACTATTTACGTTTAATGTTGTCCTCATTGTTGCTGTCGCAATTGTTGATGTATACAGAATTTTCCCTGCGGTGGTACTTTGAACTTTTTAAACAAATAATTATCTGACGTACATGTATTAGATGAGTAGTTTGTGTACCAAAAAATTAAATCAAATTTATCTGGTTGCTTGGGAAAAAATTTAATTTAAATTTTGTCAATTACGTACTTTACGCTGTGTTTATCGCGTTTATCGCAAACGATATGATTTTTTGCTATGAATATTGTGCAAGGGACAGCGATAACTGAATTTTATTATTCATTGATGTGAATCATAAAAACAAATTAATGAGTTGATCGTTACGTAAAGCTAAACCGATTATTCTTTTTATTCATTGTGCTCTGCTTGTGTGGTCGCTGGGGTGCCGTATACTCCAAGCGTACCTGGGTGTAATACCTATCCCTATCTTCTAAATGTCATCCCAAACATTTTAGAAATTATCGCTTCCAAATGTATGTCGATCGAAATGCGGGTGTACAATGGCTGGATCTTACAATTTCAATAATTTACAATATAATTCAGTTATAAATTTTTAATTAATTAATTGAACTAATTATGTTTTGATTAATATAACGCGGGTGGTAACTAAAAATCTGCAAAAACTTTACTAGCTCGTAACTTTTAAAATATTGAGATATTAAAGGAGACTCTCAGATAAAAATAGTTGCTATGAATACCCTTAATAATAGCCTTGTGCCGCATACAACAAACATCCGACAGCCTCCTTCGCCTGTAGATTTTGGTAACATTGACTTATCCAATTTCACATTAATATCAACTGGAGTAACGACAGGATTACTGTTTTCCATATTGAATCGGTCCAAGATTTTTCTTATATAGTTCTCTCGATCCATCCATAAAACACTTTTGCCACGATCTCTATAGTTACTTGAAAACCCAATATTGATTTGACATCTCCAATGTCTCTCATTTTGAACTGGCTTGAAAGTTTATTTTTCAACGTTTCGCTTTTGACTCAAGATAAGTATATGTGATCCACGTAGACATGCCACAATTAATTTCGTCTTTTTGTCCCATTTAAAATAGATACACGGGTCTGCACGGGTTGATCGTGTTAAACCAAAATCTTTTAGTGCCTTTAGGGCCTGTTAAAGTTCGTAAATTGCTTTATTTAATTTACAAACTTAACCACTGTTATCATCATATTGCTGTGGTTGATACATCAAGACATTTTCTTTCAACTCCCCTTGAAGAAATGCCGTCACAGCATCCATCTGTTCGATATGCATATTATGCTCTACCGCCATTGCCAACAAATAACGAATGGAATTATATTTAACCACAGGTGAATTTGTTTCCTGATAATCAACCCCATAGCGTTGAGCACAACCTTTTATCACCAATCGCGCTTTGTAGTGAACACTACCATCCAGGTGCTGTTTTGTTGTAAACACCCATTTTGACTGAACTGGTTTTGATTTTAAAGGAGTATCTATTACTGTCCATGTCTTCTTCATCCATAGCCTTTTTCGAAAAACCCGAGTCTCCTCGATTTAACGCATCCTCCACAGTAATCGGATCACCTGATTCGAGCATTTCGACAGAATAGATAAAATCATCCATTTCGTTAGGTTTGGGTTACGGCCTGAACGTGTTAAACCTTCAGATGATATAATCGCTTCATGGGGTATGTAATCCTCATCATCGTTCTGTTCAGAAGACAAATATTCCTGTGTTTCACTCAATTCTTGGACACAATCGATACTTTCATCAACACTGTTGCTCGTTAAAAACTGTTCAATTTCTCCCACTGGAACAATCACTTCCTACATTTTGATATTTGCCAATTTTATCGATGTTTTCTATAATTGGCATAAAAACAGCGTCGTTCCATTGCTTTTCGAACAATGAAAAATTGATCATTTGATTTGTTTCGTCAAACACTGCATCTCTAGTGACACTTACTTCACCGATGTGAATATTGTAAACTCGGTAACGCTTTTGGGTGATACTGTACCCAAAAATTATGTGTTGCTCAGCCACTTCATCAAATTTTTTCCTTTTATTCTTTGGTATGTGAACCATAGTCTTTGAACCAAATACTTTCAGAAAATTTAAATTCACATCTTTCCCCATCCATGCTCTGGTTTCAATGTTTATTACCACACGCACCAAACAATTTTCAAATTCTTTACTGCAAAGTTCACCACCGTTATCCGAACGAAAAACTTTGAGTTTGTTGCCTGTTTCGTTTTCCGCAAAAGCCTTCAATTTCTCAAATACAGAATAAGTTTCACTCTTTCTTTTAAGAAAATTAGCGAACGTTTTATGTGTGTAGTCATCTACTATAGTACGAATATATACCTCGAACCACCTAATGATTCATATTCAATTGGACCACACAAATCACCATGCACTAATTCCAACTTCTCACTCGATATCGTTGTCGAAGACAGGAATGAATTCTTGTGTTCTTTACCTCGTAAACAAATTTCCCCTTATCGCTCATTGAAAACCTGTTGAAGATATTTGTAGTTTGTATGCTCCATCCGACGATGCCACAAATCGAGTTCAACAACTCGAAAAGCGGTATCAATTTTTTTATTTTTTGACATATCCAATTTATACAAATCTCCAACTAGTGTGGCTGGAGCTATCAACTGATTTGTTTGGTTATCGAAAATTTTACAACCACTGTTGTCAAAGATTACGTTTTTCGATTTCTTGCAATCTGACTAACAGACAACAAATTTGTACTTAACTCCGGTACATGAATTACATTTACGTCCACCACATTATTGCGTTCGTTGGCATTAATTTCCATTTCACATTTTCCAATTCCATCGGCCGATAACGTTTGATTATTGGCTACACGTACAACTCTATCCAACGATTCCGGCAAGGAAGATAAATGCTTCTTGTTATTTGTCTTATGAGCCGATGCACCAGAATCAATAATCCACTCATTACTTGTCCCCAAATCATTCGCAATAAGGACAACAACTGACAACAACGTACTCTTACCAACCGATTTAATATTTAATATTTTAAGTAAGTTGTAAGTAAAATGGTTTGTTTTTACCGGTCGTAGACCTACAATAATGACCCCAAGGAACATTGTGTCCTTAAAGAAGCTTTTCAACAATAAAAGACAACACTATATAGTCAACGAAAAGCCGCCCGAAAATCCAATTATACACATCAATATGTGTCAGCGGTCCAAGTGAATGGAAGCAATAACTTCGGATTATCGTGGCCCTCTTTATAACGATGGAACGGTATAGAAGAGCTCTCGGAAAAATCGGTCAAATGGTCATAGTTAAAGTTCCCGGATCCTTGGTAAAACGAATTCGAGTTAAGGAAGGCTATAACTGCTACCGAGTTATTAAATAGCCAAATCAGACCAACCAACACTTGTTCATGTATATAAAAACCAACAACTTTCCTATTATTGTGGCAGGATTGTACTCAGAGTTCTTCAAGCGTCTGGGAAAAAGGTTCATAATAATACTCACTGGGGTTCTAGATTAACTACAACTAAAGGAAAAGAATTACTGATTGCCATTAAAGAAAATGGATGCGTGAATCCATTTCAACTGGAAAACCGACATATTGGCCAACTGACCCAGGAAAAATACCTGACCTGATCGATTGTTTTTGTAACCAAAAGTATTTCTAGACTCTGCTTATTTGAGCATCGGCGTACATTTTCATTGCTGCTACATCCCTCTTTTATACTTGGCAATTAATTTTAAAAATTTGAAAATTTTAATAGAAGTTGAGTTGAACTAATTTGTAAGATGAAATTAAATTAAAAAAACGTTAGCCCGAATGTCGCTTGAACTCACGTCCACTAAATGCCCATCTTTTATACACACTATATAAAATTTAACAGAATCAGAATTGAATTGTACATGTAATATTGTAGCCTGACTAGAAAATCGCATCCAGCATCACTGACTGGAACATCATTGGGAATATCTTGTCAAATTTTTAACTTCTTCGAAATACACTGCTCGAAATGTCATCGCATTAACTGTTGCACCTGGCACTATGCAGTTCAGTTAAGTTTTAAGCGATATTAATGTTGGGACATTTTTGGTTCAACTCAGTTTCTGTTAAAAAATTTCCCCAAGTTTTTCAATTCAATTGGAAAGTATAAAAGATTTGAATAACAACAAATATATATAAGATGGTGGGCGAGGAAGTATAGTGATTGACTTTGGATTCATGGACCTACGTTCGGGTCGCATTAGCGACAGTATTATTTTAATAAAGTTTCCTAGGTTGGTGTTTTCGGACCATGCCGTGACTTGTCTCTAATTTTTTGTAGTGGGGTCGTACTTTGTAGTCCGGATGCCACCACTTGCAAAAACGACTTGCGATCAGTTACTTTACTCGATATAGATGTGGTAAAGTTTCCCAGGTCGGTGTTTACGCTATTGGCTATCGGCGTTTTATAATATGACGGACCTTGCCGTGATTTGTCTCTAATTTTTTGTATAGTTCCTTAGCTACTGTGCAGCCTCTGTAGTTTGCAGGATCTGCTCTTTGCAGTTCACACATGTTGGAGGGGAATTTCTATTTAGTGGACACGCCTGAGCAAGGTGCCTTCCAAGGCACTTTACACATCTTGGCACTTCTTGCATTGCACTATAAGCCCAGTAGTGCCATTTCCGTAGTGCTTCTATTTTAATCCTCATGTTTAAAATAGCTCTTATATTAAAGATGGCTTCTATCTTTTCTTTGTTATTGAAAGTTAACATAAATAACGTGAGCCCACTTTTAGTAACTTTAAATTCAGAGCCTTCTTTGACCTTCTCTTTTTTAATTATATTTGCTGCATTTTCTATTTGCAGTCCTTGTCGTCGGAGATCTTCCATAATGTCTTTTATTGCACAGGTTGAATGAAGGCCCCTTGCCATAACCTATATTGGGCGGTTGCTTTTATTTTCATATGTATACCATTCGATTTTCTCTAAATTAAGCTTTGTTGATAAGGCTCTATAAGTATCAGAGTCCAGTGTATCGATTTTCCATACATTGTTGTTTAAAGATATTACTCTGTATACCAATAATATTAATTGGTGGTGGATTTTCTTCTTTTGGTGGTTTGCTTTTATTTTTATCTCGTTGATCCTCATGGGGCGGTCCCTTTGCCTCCTTTCTATTAGTAGATTCTGTCTGCTAGCTACTAGCTACTTCCGGAGAGTATTCCGATTTCCTTTTCTTGCTTGGACGTTTTCTCCATTTGACAATCCATTCGGTCTCTTTTGTTAACTCCTCCTCATCAGTATAGAACTCTGTAGTCTCGTTACTAATTTGAGGTTCACCATTGACTTTGTTTAAAAAACCTTTTCTCAATTCTACATTTTCCTTCGTCAGTACCATAATTTTGCTACTAAGCTGACGCGTCATCTCTTCAATTTCATTTTTGCGCGAAGATTCGCATTTTTCGCTTGACCGCCGTTCTTGTGATATCAAGTCTAGGCTAACATTTCCGCTGGCACCACTTCTGGCATTAGAAGCATCGGCTTGATCAAGTTGCTACTTTTTTCTTTTGTAGGTGATCTTCTTATGTTTGGTCTTATTTAGAATGGATTTGATGTTCCGTGGTTTTGCACCAGATGGCCCTTCTCAGAATCCATAAAGGCCAGTCTCCATAGAGCGTGGATTTACGAATGTTGACACGCAATATGTATTTATATAAAATAATTAAACAGAAACTACTATCACTGCACTTTCTGACTATTTTATATTTATTTTATCGCTTACTTCACCGATTTCACGTCCAAACCCCCATTTTTTTTTTATTTATTTTTTTTAACCTTTATCTCCAATTTAGGAGCATAGGACGTCTACTAGGTGGGACCATCTAACTCTATTGGCTGCTACTGTTTTAATTTCCTTCCATGATTTGCCGAGTTGTTTCGCTTCCGCTAGCACCGTCCGTTTCCACGTTACAGGTGGAAACCTTCCTTTTCCCTTGAGGGTTCCATTCTAAGGCCATGCATGTTAGTCACTTGCTGGTTTTCTTAGTGTATGTCCGATCCATCTCCACTTACGTTTCCTTATTTCATTTTCCATATTTACCTGATTAGTTACTCTATGGAGTTCCGCATTTGATATGGTATTGGACGAGAAGCACTTTAGTATTCTTCTTAGACATTTGTTGACAAATACTTGTAGTTTGTTCGTAATCTGCCGATTTTGCTTCCACGTTTCGCAGCCATATAGGAGTACTGATTTTACACACGAGTTGAACATTCGTATCTTGGTATTACGGGAGACGACAGATGCATTCCAGATTTTGTGTAACATGTTGTATCGTTGTATGTCGTTCTGGCTTTGTTTATGCGCTTGTTAATGTCTTCCTCGGTCCCGCCTGTTTCTGCTAGTGTACAACTTAAGTATACGAATTGCTTTACATCTTCTATATTTTGTTGGTTGACGCTTATTGGTGTGGTTATCATAGTAGTATTCATCGTCATCGTCTTGGTTTTCGTAATGTTTATTTTTAGACCAACTTCTTCCGCTAAGTCCGATAGCTGTTCTATTTTCTGCTGCATGTCCGTGTATTTGTGTGTTAGCAGGCATATATCATCAGCATAATCCAAATCGTTAAGTTTTCCTGTTAGTCCCCATTGGATGTCATTGGGCGATTTGTAGTCCATTTTCCGCATGAGACTATCTAATACTACTAGGAACAGTAGTGGAGAGAGTACGCATCCCTGTCTTACTCCATTGCTATTGTAATATGCATCACTTTGCTTGCTCTTGTATTGAACTCGGTTACCTGAATCAAGATAGATCTCTTGTACGAGTTCGATAATCTTATTTGGGATGCCCATTTCACAAAGTGTTATCTATTCCAATGGCTTTGTTATTCTTCATTTTCCCAATGATACTGCTAACTTCCCGTTCCGTTGGTGGATGGGTGTTGATTGTTTCGTTAAGAGCATTATTTGGTAATTCGAAGTTTTCTGTGCTGTTTGCGATTTCCTCTCCGAAATATTCTTTCCATCTCTTTAACTGTCCCTCATCTGTTGTTAGGATTTGACCATTCTTATCTCTTATAGGTGGTATATTGGTGTATTTTCCTGTGACCTTTCGTACGCATTGGTGTAGAGTGCGCATATTTCTGGTTGCTGCTGCCTCTTCGGCATCCTTGAGAATATTTACAGTGTATTTTCTACGATCATTTCTTGCCATCTTTTTTACTTGTCTTGCCGTGTTTTCGTATTTCCTTCTCACCTCCGGTGTATTTTGCTGGTTCATTTGCAGCTTAAGCCGTCGACATGTGCTGTCGCTTATCCATGGTTTGCGACTGTATTCTTTGTACCCGAGTGTGTTCGCATCAGTTTCGATATAGGCTTCTTCGATTTGCTTCCATCGGTCTTCTATACTGGTGCCACTGTTGGTTGCTAGATTGCATTCGAGCGCTTCACTGAAAATCTTCCTTGTATCGGGATCGTTTAGCCTTTCGATGTTGAATTTTCGTCTGTTCTAAGCCGAACAGTCATCTTAGTGCATCTCATAGCTACAGGCTTGATCTTGAACTGTGAAATTACCAAGTGATGGTCGCTGTGAATGTTTGCACCTCTCATTGCTCGGACGTCTTGTAACGATGTGAGAAATTTCTTGTTGATCATTACATGGTCTATTTGGTTTCTTGTTCTACCATCAGGTGATGTCCATGTATACTTGTGTATATTCTTGTGTTGAAATTTACTGCCTTCCCTCCTTGAATAATTTTCACGTCATTTCTGTGCGTTCTTGCTATTGTGGATTGTAGTTGTTCGTAGAACTCATCTTTTCTTGCTTCATCTGCATCTTCATTTGGGGCATAGCACTGGATAATGGTTGTGCTTCTTATTTTTGAGCGGATTCTTGTAACAATTATTCTACTATTGACTGGTATCCATTCCATTAATGCTTTCTTTGATTTCGCTGATTATATGTATTACTTACTTCCAATTTTATTACAATTTTAATGAATTATTAAATATTATTTAATTTTTTCATTTCTTTTCGAGTGCCGCATTCATTCTTGCAAAGAGACACAATTTGGCCAGTTGTGGTATATAACATAAATACTATATGTATATTGACAGCCTGTAAAGCTGTTTCATTCCTTCAAATCTCGCACTTTTGTTAAAATAAAACATTTTTACATTATTTTTTTTTTTACAAATTGAAGTTAAAAATTTTATTTAAAATTAAAAGAAATATATAAAATGAAATAATTATTATTTTAATTTAAGTTTATATGATTTTTTAATTACAGTTTTGATTCAAAATGGAATGATACTACTCGTATTATATGTTTTTAATTTGATTGCAATTCGGTGGAATATTTAATTAGTTTGCTGATTTAGATTATATATATATATTTATAGTTTACATTATTACATTATTTAATATTTACTAAAAATTAAAATTAATTTGTATCTATACATTTTTGGCATATTTGGAGAAGAGTAAATTTAAATTATTTTTGGATTGGTTCTTTGGACTAAAGCTATACCTAATAAATAAATTTATCTGGTTTAAAGATCAACTCTTTAAATATTTAAATGATATTAATTTTATATTTACATACATATTGCTTGTAAAATATTATTTTGTTATATTGATTTATAAAATTATTTATTTAGACTCTATAATTATTTTAAATTATTAATTTGATCAACATAATTCATTTTCAAAATAAAAACAAAACTTAGTTTGGAAATAACTTGTTTTTGAAGAATCGATACATGGCAAATCGACTATTTTGACAATTGAGAGGAGAACTTTAGCTAAAATATGCTTCTTTGAGTATCTGTTACTGTATTATTCACATCTGAGAAAATTCATTATCCGCAATAGTAATATCTAAGAGAAAAATAAATGCTGAGAAAACAACATCAACATCATGTTTCAATAAACTTTAATATTTTAAGAATTTTGGTTGATATGGACATTCAATATTCAAGAATTTAGAATTTAATGGATGTACATATGGATGGACATGCCTGCATGTCATTGGCAAGTTATCAAAGTTACCAACCATGCTGCTGATCGCGTTGACAAATGTTATTAAACAAAAACTTTCCTTTGAAATTTCAGATCTGAATTCAGTGTAGAGTTTTATTAGAATCTCAGAAGACCACAGGGGCCAGAAGAAGTTGATATAAATTTAAATTTAATAATTTAATTTCACTATCAAATATTTACGATTTTTGAAGAAATTAAAGGATTTAAATAAACTTTTAATTTATCGCTGAAAAAGAATCGAATGAAGCCAAACTTTTTTGGTGTATGTATATAAGTATGTATATAAGGGTTTTCCATTAAGAGGTTTCATTTTGATATTTAAAAAAAAACGAATATTTTTTAAGAGAAATCAATGAATGTTTATTTCATTGTAAAGAGGAAGGTATGCCGCCACGGCTACGCTTGCAGCACCATATCCTTTTCATGAAATTTTCCAAGTCCAATTCACACAGTTGCGGCTGTATGTCCTCGATAACTTCACGAATTCCATCTTTAAGGTCTTGAATCGAATGTGGAGCATTGGCATAGACCTTATCTTTCACGTGGCCCCAAAGAAAAATGTCTAAAGGTGTTAAATCACAAAATTTCGGTGGCCAATTGTGATCACCTCTTCGAGAAATAACACGGTCAGGAAACTCTTGCAAAATTGCAATTGTTTCGTTGCTTGTGTGGCACGTAGTACCGTCAATTTCGGCAATAAAAAATCATTAATCATAGCCCCGTAGCGCAATCCATTCACCGTAATAGTTGCACTAGCCTCATTTTCGAAAAAGTAAGGTCCAATCACACCGCCAGCCCAAAAACCGCACCAAACAGCGACACGTTGACGATGGAGAGGCTTTTCAACAATCATTCTTGGATTTTCTGAGCCTGGATTGTTTGCGACAATTCTGCTTATTAACGTAGCCTCCGAGGTGAAAATGGGCCTCATCATTCAAGATGATTTTCCGATGAAAATCCGAATTTTCATTTTAAAATCCGGAATCATTTTGATGCATTTGAAGGACACAATCAACGAAGATACGACGTTTTTGGTGATCGACCGGCTTGAGTTCTTGTATAAACTGAACTTTAAAAACCTTTAGACCTAAGTCTTTATGCAAAATACGGTGTAATATCGTTTGTGGAAGGTCTAATTCCAAAGATCGACGAGGAATCGACAAACCTGGGTTTTCTTCAACACTACGGGCTACAGCAGCAATATTCTCACTTGAGCGACGCACACGGTTTCGATTCTTCAGATCATTAACTCATCCCAACAGCTCAAATTTTTCGACCAGTTTGAATTTTAACAATTTGAATGCGTGTATCGTACCATTTTTAGTAATGGCGTAGTTTTTACTTGTCAAATAATGTCAAAAAATGACAGCTGCCCAAATAAACAGGCTATTCAAAATGAAACCTCTTATTAGAAAACCCTACTTATTTTGTGAGTATTGAAAAAAAGTAATTTTGGAACTCTTATTAAACTTCTATTGCGGTTTGATCCATTTACAGTTTTGTAACTATTCAAAGTGTTAACATTATATTAAAATTGTTGAACAAATTGGAGTTTTAGAAATTCAATTGCATAAATCTTGTAAAATCTCTCTATATAGTTACTCCAAATTCTTCTCACATTCTTTACTAAGTTCAATTTACGTTCCAACCAAAATAATTATTTTGTAATCTTAGGTTGCGGACCAATACTCGGGGAAAAAGTAAACTTTTACGATAATTTGCAGTAAATTCATTCATCCTATCGATTAGTAAAGTAAAGCAAATATACAATAGTAAATGTTTGTTATTTAGGTTGGGTGGATACAATTTATCATAGACACATTTTACCGTATGGACAGTTTATCGTATAAAAATATTTATCGTATAATCGGATTTGATGACTAAATTCAATTTATTTGTTGGATGTTTTATTGCCACTTTAAAGGCAAATATCAGAAGAATATTTCCCGTATATCAATGGAATCAACTATTATAGGAAGTGTGTGAAGTAATACAATTCTCATCTCATGACAGGATTTTAAAAATAATCCCAAAATATGATATCATCATTTTAAAAATTTGAAAATGACGTGTTCGCTTATATATTCTTGTCGGAAGAAGTAATTGGCACAATAGGCTCAGAAATTCACATGATTATGGCCCCGTACATAAAATTAGGAGTTTAACTACTGGTTCGCGAGAGTGACTGCCGGAAAAAGTTTCCTTTGTTTTCGACTTGACATGATGTCCACTTGCTGTGATAAATCGTTGAACACCAGCGGTATGTTGAAACTGGCGCATATGTACCAGTATATGGCCACATATAAGAAATACGGATTTTGATTATTGGTTCTCGATAACCATGAGTGCCGGGAAAAGTTTCCTTTGTTTTCGATATGACATGATGTCCAATTAAGTAATTGGCGCAATGGTTTATGGCCCCATATAAGAAATACGGATTCTAATGATTGGTTCTCGAGACCATGAGTGCCGGAAAAATATTCTTTCGTTTTCGACTTGACATAATGTCCAATTGCAGTGATAAATCGTTGAAGACCAGCCGTATGTTGTAATTGGCGCAATGGGCCCATATGATTCTGGCCCCATATAAGAAATACGGATTGTAATTAATGGTTCTCGGGAACCATGAGTGTGGTGTTCAGTTACAACATACGGCTGGCGTTCAACGATTTATCACAGCAAGTGGACAACATGACATGATAAGTCGAAAACAAAGGAAACTTTTTCCGGCAATCATCACTTGCTTGATATCCAATTTTGGGATGATTTTTAAAATCCTGGGATGGGATGAGAAGAGTATTGCCTGATGAACATTTTTAATTTTTCTGGGATGGCATCCTGGGATAACTTCACACACTTTTTATAGGCAATTTCTTGACCGATTATGATGAACTCGGCATGGTGAATGGATGAATGGGATTCTAAAATTTTTAGCAGAAATTCAAGAATATATCCAACATAAACGGAACTAGGCCATTTCTTCACCGATTATGGTGAAATTCGACATGTTGGATGAACATGGGATTATAAAATAATTTTTGGGTAAAGTAATAGATTATGGTCAACTAGGTCATTTATTGACTGATTATAATGAAGCTCGGTATGTTGTGTGGATGGAAATGAAATTATATAAAATGATTTTTGTGTGAAGTTCTGGAATATGTCCAACTGGAACGGAACTAGGCTGTTTCTTAACCGATTATAAATAAATCCCTTAATTTGGTTCATTTAATAAAATTAATTCATAATAAATTTAATTAATTCCCTTCATTTAATATAATAAAATATGTGCTCCATCAATATAACAAATATCTTTCTCTTCAAGACAAATCTATTTTTAAATACACAATTTGTGGATACATATTGGAACAATAGATTACTTTAAAATATAAGAGATGATTATGATATTTGTAATGAATAATTTTATATTTTTGTAGGTGCACTACATTTTTATAATATGGTGACCAAAGTAATTTTATTGCTCTGGTTTTTTCGAAATCTAGTTTATCTATAGTGATCCATTGTTCCAAATTCTAAACTTCAAATTATTTTTATTGATAAAATTCTTTAAATATTGTTTAAGAAACAAATTAGGCGATTTGTGTTTAAAAAAAATACAATTAGTACATCTTATGCCCAGTGGCATGAAAATATTTAAACTTTACCTAGAACAAAAATCAAAATTGATGTCGATATTTAAATGCCACAAAATGCGTCAAAAATTAAATTTCAAATGGTGTAAATCTCCGCTATCGAAAATTACAAAATATTCCATGAAAATATTGTTTTTTATGAAAACTTACGACATCTAATTAAAAAGGGGTGAACTAAAAATACATGATATTTAGTTGAATCCTAAACCATTTTTACATCGAAGACACATTTTTTTCAATAAATTGATTTATCAACTTATCGATATAAAATAGTTTTCAATTAAATTTTTTTTCTCACTTATTAGAATGAATTTTTATAAAAATGTGTATTAATCGCTAGATAACATCTTCCTGAACGTACCCATTTATAAGACTTTTACAGATTAGTGGGAAAATATTGATAAATTTGGTTTGTGAGTAAATGGTTTTTGGTCAAAAATTCATCAATTTTGAAACGTAATTACGAGAAAACTATAGCGAATTTAAAAAAAAACCCGTGTATTACTCGGTTATTTGCAACCTTATTTAACCGAAATTCACTTTAATTTAATGTTTTTTTGTGCACTTTAGAGAACCATTAGTTAAATATTTCGTGCGAACGAGCATACAATTTTTTAAAGAATATATTTTTCATAAAAATTTTACAAAAATTCATTATTACCGCGCAGTTCTACCACGCAAAATTTAATCTATTGCAAGGCTTTATCAATGGATGAATATAATTCTCTTTCCACATAAAACAAACCAAATTTTATTACGGTCACTTCACGAAAAGTCAACCATTGATTTCGAACAAACAAACCGAATTTCATCATTTAATCCGCGATACTAACTAAATTAGTAAAGCTAAACTGTTATACGATAAATTGTTTTACGATAAACTGACAGTAAATCATTTAGGTTGGTCATATTTGGTTTATCTACGAGTGAGTTTAAAACAGACGAAAATACGTATTTTACCGTAGTAAATGTTTTACCCGAATATTGGTCCAGCCTAAGAAATTTGTGATTTGTTTAGGGGTTGGGTAGACCAGTTTTGTCTCCAACTGAAAATTACTGGATTAAATTATAAATTGAATAATAAAATAAATAAATTCTCTATAATTTTAAATTAGGACTAGCGATACGTATTGTAATACTTTTTAATTTACATTCACACGATTGTTCACTAATTTCCGAGCATTCCGATAAACTTTCCTCGCTAATTGTAGTTTTTAAAATTTTCGTTGTTTCAATTGTACTATCAATCATATTATCACTGTTACTAGTATGTATGGTAAATATGGCAATATCATTTGGTTCACCATTTTTTACTCGCTCGTCATCGTTCTTAACGCGGTCTAAACTTTCCTTACTACCATTACTATTAATTTGGTATAGCCGATTATTTTTTTCCAGCTCAGCACACTGAACACAAATATTGATTCGATTTTTAACATTCAAAAAATTAGGATGGGATTTCGAAGGCATTAATAATTTATTACTAATATTTCTATTCTTACTATTATTGTTATTATTACTGATAAATTTATTTTTATTATTCAACTTTAGGGCCTTACCGCCGTTACGAAATGGCTTCAAATGGTTTTTTGAATTTTGTCCCACAGTTGCGGTCGTTGTTATACCGATTGTAGTTGTCGATATTGAGGTGGATGGAGGTTGTAATACGGTCGTTGCCATTATATTTGATGTTGAGGATGATTTAAATGTTAGTTTTTTGGGTGATACATTATTCGCGTTGCTCTTGTACTCGACATCCCCATTTTGCTGTAATATTATGTATTTAGATTTATCCTCGGAGTCATACACTTTGTTGCAACGTTTCAATGGTGAATGTTTATTTATTATTGTTGTACCACCTTCATCTTTAAGCAACTCGGTACTGCCGATGGTTGACGAATAATGACTAATTGAATCGGCAACCAAGTTTTTTATAGATTGGTGGGATGACGATGTTGAATCGTCGTTTACTAATTTATGGTTTACTAAATTATTTATATTCAACTCGGACCAGCCAACTGACGGTTTAAGCTTCATTTCATATTTTTTATGGTGATTACGAAGATTACTATTACTATTAAGACTATTTTTAATTGAGGTAAAATCTAAATCTAAAATTGCATTTAAAAGTTCAATCGACGTCTGACATGACGATGAACGTATAATTGGTTTTGGAATCGGCATCGTTTGTATGGTGCGTTCACCTGACTCATATTCTTGCGGTGGTCCTGGCCCACTTGAAAATGATGATGAGGTTTTTTGTGATACGGCCGAAGCAACACGTGACCCAATATGACACCGAATTGTTTTTGAAGTTGTGAATAGTGCTCGAATATTCTTTTCAGGTCGTATCAAAATTATATAGATTTTTGGTAGAAATAGGAAGACTAGTGTTACCATGGCTGAGAGTGAAATGCATAAGCACATAGTAATTATCTGAAATAATAAAAAGGAAAGATACTTCAAAATATTGTCTTGACTATAACAATATATTACTTACTTTTGATTCTGATCCAAAGTATATTGGAACAAATGCGACCCAAATGACACAGGTTGTGTACATGGCAAATCCAACGAACTTTGCTTCGTTGAAATTTTCAGGAACATTTCTGGTAATAAAAATTAGAGTATATTCAATATTTTATAGCTGAATAATAATTATTATTTATATAATTCACCTAGTTTTCACAGCATACAATGTACACATCCCGATTAACAAAAATATAAATCCTAGTGGACTTAGCACCCCTATTCTGGTTGTATTGCATTCAAGCACCACGCGTGGTTTTGAATCAGTCATTGGAAACGTCAATGTTGCATTTGCTGGCTCATAATATACCATCCATATTGCAATACCCACTTCAATTAAAATCAATAAACTGGTCATCACTACTTGTGCTCCAGCCGACATAAATCTTGCCTTTCGAGTTGGAAACCTCTTTTTGGATCCCGCCAATATCCTGGCAATTCGATTCGTCTTTACTAAAAGGGAGGCATAAATCATTGAAAATGAAATTCCCGGTAAAATTCGATTAACCGTACAAAAAATCTAAAACGAGAAAAGGAAGTGAAAAATAGAAGAATCCTATCTTTAGATAAACAAAAATCAATCAAAATTAAATATCATTTATATACGAATTTGTATTTATTTATCTATAGATAGTAAATAGAAAAAATTTGTAAAATCGAACCTCATTTGGTTTAGCAATGAAAAATAGAATGGAAACGTGACTCAACATCATTCCAACTAGGATGATATAACATAATTCACGTGTTGATGCTTTTACCACCGGTGTATTGTTGTATTGTACGAAAATTATCAGCACAACGAATGTGACAATCAACCCAAAAATTCCAATACTTATGGATGTAATAGCTTCTATATCGTCCCACTTTACGTATTCGTGCGGCAATACGATACATCCGGTTTTATTACCGTTTGGCGCTTCACCCTTGGAACAATTTAAACAGTGTGTCACATTTAAGAGGAATTGATGAGATTCGCATGCAACACATGCCCAACAGCATTTTTGTTCTTGTCCACCGCTATGATGTTTCTATTGATTTTTTTTTTTCGATTAATACTTATAAAATTGATGAATTGATGTATTAATGATACTTACTCGATAAAATCCCGCTGCACATGGGTGTCCACAGACGGATACGTTTACCTTTTTATCAAAATCGTACAGTGGCTTGGTTAAATGTAAGGTTCCATTTTTCCATTCGCCCACTTTCACATATGCATATGATTCATTTACTCGTTGATAGTTAATTATTTCGTAACTGTAAAAATAAAAAATAAAAATAGCATTTAGTTGTTGGATTGTTTGTTGTAAATGTGCCGAAGAATTATATAAACCTCATGAATGTACCAAATAATGGTGTCAATATAAAATACAATGTACACAAACTGTTACATACATATGCACATTAAAAAGTATATGGGAAAGATGTGAACATATGCCAGGAGAATACAGCATATACATATAGCAATTGAGTATTAGAAAGCAGAACTATAAATTACTCTTGAAATCATGGCGCATTAATGATTTAGATTCAGTGATTCAATCAGAAAAAAGTGGGGATAAGACGAGAATTGCTTTATTTTATAATTATCAATATTTTTTTATTTATGTTTATAAAATTTAGTTAATGAAGTTTTGAAAATGAGATGTTGAACAACGTGTAATAGAGTATATCGAGCATAATCAACTAAATAAACTATCTACAAATATTACTGAAGAAAATTAACTAGATATTTGTATAAATGATTTTAAAAATATTGCTCTAAAGCTTGTTGTTCATTTTCGTCCTTTTCTGCAAATCTACTAAAATCTATCAACATGGAGCATTTCGATAAAAATATATAAAATATCGTGATGTTACAATGTTTATCTTTAGCTTTCTTTCAATGTTTATATGTCTTAACCAGGGCCCTTATTATGAAATTTTTCGATTTCGGATTTTTTCGATATCTAAAAAATTCGGCCCATTATGAAACTAAAAAAAAAAAAATTCGACGCGTATTTTTCCGAACGCACATGTTATCGAAAAAATCCGCCATATTATGAAACTAAAGAAAAACATCAAATCGAATTTTTCCGAAAGCACATGGCAAAATTCGACTGCTATTTAGTTGACGAATTTCAAATTCGATCGTTGTTTAGTTACTGCTATCGTGAAATAAAAACATATAAAAACATTTACAATGTAAGTTTTATTATAAATATATGTATTTATATATTTAAACATATGTTTGCAATTTTTAAAATTCAAATAAAATTAAAATAAAAATTAAATTGTTTTAATAAATTATTTTCAATAACGCTTTCTTATGGTCATCGGCGTCACTTCATCTTGAGAATCCTCATCACTCGAACGGGCAAAAAAACCAGTACTGGCCATTTAAAGACGAATATTTTAAATTTATTTTTATTTAAAATTATTAATGTTATACGTATATTTATTATAAAATAGTTTTTAATCCACACGAGACGCTTTAAGCAACGTATAATACTAACCCATCGGAAAATAAAAAACATCTGCTGTCAAATTAGTGTTGTGATTTGTTGTGCAAATTCGATTTCGGAAAAATCCGATAACAAATTTCATAATAAGGCAAATCCGCGGCGGATCGAATTTTTTAGATATCGAAAAAATCCGAAATCGAAAAATTTCATAATAAGGGCCCTGGGCTTTTTGTATTTAAAAAGAATTTTGTGTTGAAACTTTTAAATTTTGACGCATTATTAAGTGAAAGTTTGACGTTTTTATTATATTCATTCTTTCAAACGAAAAATGGCATCCGTAAAGAATCAACATTTAAAAAGAATTTTGTGTTGAAACTTTTAAATTTTGATGCATTATTAAGTGAAAGTTTGACGTTTTTATTATATTCATTCTTTCAAACGAAAAATGGCATCCGTAAAGAATCAACATTTAATTTTAATTTTACAATTTAATTAAATGTTATTTAATCACCGAAATACAAAATTTAAACGTCAATATTATTAATTAAAAAGCTTTCGAAACACAAAAGTATTAATACAATTATTATTTAACTGCATTAAAAAAGAATTTAAAAGTTACAATTTAATAAATTTTATTAAAATTAACTCAAAAATCACTTATATATTATAATGTAAACATTTAAATCCATACACATTAACATGGAAGTATCACGGTTAAGGCCGCCATCTTGACTTAATTGTTGTTGGTTTTTGGGCATTTGCATTTTTGACGTGTGCGCTGTATATTACGATGAAGTCCATATGTATATATCTTGGCTTTAATCAATCAAATTTCGGAATTATTTATTATTTTTCCTGATTTGTTTCTCCTCAATGTTTTATTAAAACAGAATTTACTCCAATTGTTGGTTAACACATAGAAAAAACTGGCTATTTAGATGGCCGTGTGTCAATTAATTAAGTGTCTGTGTCAATCGATTTAAAATATTTTTGTTAAAAATTTGGTGGTATGAAATTACCGTGGTGAAATTTTTCAACTTCAAAAATCAAATTTGCTGTGTCAATTAGTTAAAATTTTGACAGCTGTAAAAAATCAATTAACAATGAATCGCATCGGAAAAAAATATTATTGATTTTAAAAAATTAAAAATATAGTGTTTATAAAGTCAACAAAAAGAAAAATGGATACTGCGAAAACAACACCGGACCCCCGCTCAAGTACCCGGACACGAGATTTAGGATCAGCACGTGGAACGTGCAATCACTTAGAAAACCAGGAGCCTAATCACGTGCATGAAGGAGTATCGGCTGGAACTCGTTGCTCTTCAAGAAATTCGCTGGCCTTAAAGTGGAGACCATGTGTCCCAGAGCTATACGTTGTTCTACAGTGGAGATGACCTCGGAAATCTTGGAGCTGGATTTCTTCTTGGGCCGTAGGTAAAGAACGCTGTTTTGGATTTCCAAGCAGTCAATAACCGATTGTGTAAGCTTCGCTTGCGCATGAAGTTAGCTAACCTGTCGATAATTTGTGTACATGCGCCCACAGAAGTCAGCCAGCCCCAAGATAAAGACTCATTTTACAATGACTTGGACGATCTGATGGGATCTATGCCCGAACACGATGTTAGAATGGTAATTGGGGACTTTAATGCTAGAGCTGGCAGAAATCAGACCGACTTGTGTGAAAACATAGGTCCGTACTCCCGACACGAAACTGCGACCGATAATGGTGAGAGAATGATGTACTTTGCGGTTGCTCATGATCTTAGATCTTAGAGTAGCAAGCACATTTTCCCCTCACAAACACATGCATCTAGAGACATGGAAATATCCTCGCAGAACTTCCCGCAGCGAAATTGGTTGTGCAGGATGTGATAACTTATCGGTCAGCAACCAAATACGTAGGCAACGATCATTATTTGGTCGCTGCAAAGCTACGATGGAAATTTTCGTACAAGTCTGAGAACACAGCGAAACGCATCGTACGTTTTGACTGTGAAGGTCTGATAAATGAAGATCAAAAGAAACGATATCAGGATCTTGTCAGCGACAACATTAATGAAGCTAATTACCAGTCTGACTGCGTGAAGTCTGTCTGGGAGGTACTGAAAACTGCTGCTCAACAGACTTTAGGTATAGTGAAAGTCAGACCCAAGAATGATTGGTTTGATGACGAGTGTCGTCTTGCAGTTGAGCAACAAAATATAGCCCATAATGAAGTGCAACAACGTCTCACAATCGCGAGGAAAAACAAGGCTGCTCTTGCAAGAAGGGCAGGTAAGCGGATTTGTAGACGGAAGAAGCGAGAATGGTGGAAGGCCGAAGTTCTGAAAGTACAACAACTCAGCAATGAGCGCAGTTGGCGTAATTTCTTTAAAGGAATTACTGGACTGCACCATACTTTCAGGCCTACGTCAACCGCCATTCGGTACCGGGATGTAAACCTCTGTGTCAACATCGACGCAGTACTTGACGCATGGAGTGGACACTTTACTGACCTGCTTGATGTCCATCATGCGTCACAGACTGTTGTTGAGCCACCTCTAATACAGACTGCGGAGATTTGCACTGAGGAGCCATCCCATGAGGAATTCACTAAAGCCATGCAGAGATTGAAACGAAACCGTTCACCTGGAGTGGACTGCATTAATTCGGCGTTCTTGATATTCGAAGGGGATACTTTGTGGAACTGTCTTTTCGACCTTATTCGAATGGAAAGTGGCCGCGATATGGTCCATCTTCAAGAAGGGAGACCGCATAGAAGGGAGAAGGAATACCTAGGAATGCCAACAAAACTGGTACGACTATGTAAGATGACAGTGACACAATCTCAATGCTGTGTTAAAGTTGAGAACAGGCTATCGACAATTTTTGTAGTTAACTCGGGTGTTCGGCAGGGAGATGCCCTGTCCGCGATACTCTTTAATCTCATGTTGGAGTACATCTTTTATAAAACTGAAACACCGCAGCGTAACATCTTATATCGCCAGTCCAATCAGGTGCTTGCATATGCAGATGACATATGCGTGATTGGACTGAATAGCAACGGAGTGAAAGAAATACTTGATCCGCTTGTAGAATTTTCAGCTTCAGTTGGACTTCAGATCAATGAGTCCAAAACGAAATACCTGATCTCTGGTTTTAGGCACAATGGCACACCTGATTTTAGTAGTGGCCACCACACGTTTGAGGAAGTGAGGAGGTTCAAATATTTGGGTTCTCTTATGACTCACGATAACAGTGTGGGTGAGGATATTAAAGTGCGGCTGGCAGCTGGCAGTCGTTCTTTGTATCCTCTAAGGCCACTGCTAAAATCTAAACACCTATCAAGTGCCGTGAAACTGAAGCTTTACAAAGCGTTGATCAGGCCCGTTGTTATGTTTGGATGTGAAAGTTGGGCGCTGACGGATGAGTACGAGAGATGGCTCCTAACATTTGAAAGAAGAGTCATGCGTGTAATTTGCGGCCCAAAACGCGAAATAGATGGTACCTACCGAGGTCTGTACAATATCGAGATCAGAGATCTGATGAAGATCCCCGATATTGTACATGAAGTAAGATCTCAGCGAGTACGCTGGCTTGGGCACGTTCTGGGTGCTGATCCGGAACGAATTGTGCAGCGATCTCTGAAAGGAGAGCCACCATATGGTAGGCGCAGAGGTCGTTGCAGGCGACGATGGCTCCACGGTGTAGAGAACTACTTGGCCTCTCAGATTGTCTTAGACAGTATGAAGACCATGCAGTAAGTGGCCAGTAATGGCCTTTAAAACTGTTTTAATTAATTAATTAAATAGTTCAAATATTTATATCATATTTTTTGTATCATACGGCATTACGATAACTGCAATACAAACTTCGGTGGAATCAATCGAGGAAGTGATGGAAATATATTTAGTAAATTAAATATTGCCACTAGTAAAAATCTGATTGGGATCGGCTGCTCAGTTCATATAATTCCCAATGCAGCAAAACTCGGCCTCGATGCATTGCCGGTTGCCATTGAAGGATTGGCGCTAAAAATTTATAATATGTTTTCATGTTATACTGTTAGAACAGAAAATTTAAAATCTTTTTGTTAGTTTGTACAAATAGAATATAGAAGTTCATTAAAACATTCTGGAACTAGATGGCTGTCAATATACCCGGTAATTAATCGCATTTTACAAGTACATACTCGTATTTAATGGCTTGAAAGTTTATTTATTATATCACTAAATAGATGTCCAGTTGTTTTGAAACGGTTTTTCGAAAACAATTTGTCTGAGGCATATTTACTGTTTATTCGTGCAATTATGTTTGAATTTTACGAAAGCACTTTGCAGTTTGAAAATGAAAATATTCTAATTTAGAAGTTAATGAAATTTTAAATTCATTAGTGAACAAATCGTCATGAATAACTATTTTTACCACTTGCGTGCGTTTAATTTTACGTAACATAAGAGATGGTTATATGAAGCCGAGTTTAACTAATATAAAGGTTATACGTATTCACGTCTTACAAAGTTGCCGTAGACTTCATCCAACTATGGACTAATCAATTCAAGGAATTTTCCTGCTTTGAATGGCTGAAATTAAATAAGATGGGATGAGATCCAGGACTCGATTGAGTATATGATGGCAAAGGACGTTCAAATTAATGATTCTAAGCTTTTTGATCAGTTCCATAATATTCAAAATTTTGTAAGAGAACACCAAGCTAAAACAGAGTTTAACAATTTGTTATCTATAGCGATAAATAGGTGAAATATTTACAAAACACGGGCATACAAAACACGAGGAATTTTATGGTGAACTTCGCAAAATGGCAGAATTATTTTTTGCAATACATGCCACCGTAGAAAGAGTCTTCTCGTTAATAGGAGCTCAATGGACCGATGAGCGGAATAAGCTAAAATTATCTACAGTGCGGTCTATGCTGGGCATTACATATAATTATAAAAGTTTGTCTTATTTAGAGTTTTTTGAAAAAATTAAAACGGACAAAGATTTAAGAGGAATCTGAACTACATAATTAGTCAGATCCATCAACCAAAACAAATATGTGATTTTTTGGAATATTTATTATTGAAATTTTAGACTATTAGACGACTATTATTCTATTTTTATTCATTTAAATTAGATTTTTTTTATAATCTTAGTGTAAATAACGGATTTCGATTTTTTAAAAATGTTCTTTTTTCGCTTTCAATTATGGTCACCCTATGCCGAACCAGAAGCTAATGGCTTTCCCATGAAACATTGCAAATCTTAAGATATTCACTTTTTTAAGAAAATCCTGAAATCTGCTTTAACGGCAATTTGACCTTGTGAAAGCCATTAGTTTTATAAATCGTTGAATACTTACAACTATTTGAATATCTAATTTTTAAATACTTTAATAACCGAGCAAATAGCGCAGTGGTTAAAGCTGCGACGTTTGGATCGGGAGGTACCGGGTTCTCGAATCCCAACAGAGGCGGGATGCAAAAGGGATTTTTCATCTCCCGATTACGATTGTTGGAATGTAGAACTCATGGGCCGACCCATCTTCCATGTCACTGTGCAGGGTGACATGGAGCTATGCAATGCGCAGGTGGTATACTGTACTTGTGTGAATGGGATGAATGAATGGATTGAATGAATGTTGTGTGAATGTAGGTAAGGCTATGGACCGTAAAAGTGTCTATGCCAAGTCTTTAAAAAAAAAAAAAAAAAAAAAAAAAATACTTTAATAGATGAAATAAATATTAATATAAACATATTTTAATGTTCGCTTAAATGTTATTTGTGTTCGATACTCACTAATCCATATAAATATTTACATATTACGTTGTTTTTGTTAGTTTAATTCTAATTTAGTCTAATTTTTAGACTATATATTTTACGAAACTTATAGTGATTGTGGTGTAGGGCGTCAATGAGCCATTTGATTTGAAAATGGTTTTGTTTAATTCAATTTAATTTATACTTTTTATTTATTTACATACACACAGTAAGCAGTCAGTTAGATTAATATTAAAAAATTACAAATTAATTTCGGACCAATAAATTGATTAATATGGTCGCATGACTCAAAATATATCGACTACATGGTATTATATTGCGCATACGTCAAAAATTTAAATAGCCCAAAAGCATCAACAATTGATCAACATTGCGGCGCTAGTCGCATATATTTCTATATTTGCGTTTCAATTTTAATATTCACGTTTGGTAATAAATTATTTTTGAATTAAATTTAAAAAAAAGAATTAAATTGCGGCTTTTTGATAATATTTGACTATAGTCAAAAACACATCGTATTAATGCTTTTGTGTTTCGTGGGGTTATTAATTGATAATATTAATGTTTAAATTGAGTCTGTTTGTAGCAAAAAAATATTTTCGTAAACTTTTATTTTTCGGTGATTATTTATTCAATTAAAATAAAATTTATTCAACAGTGAATGTTAAATTATATCACATGTATTGTAAACAATATATTTTTTAAACTTTTATGTTTCGATGCATTTTTAAGTAATGATATTGAGTTTCAAGTTGTGTTGGCTGGTGTAAAAAAAAACACACTACATTGTTGTTGTATTGTGTATAGGAAGTTCACACTGATAAAAAAATTTCACTTAAACCACAATATAGTCAATTTAAAAAAATCACTAAACCATACTTTTTTGAGGAAAACAATTATTTCACTACAAACACAATCTAATCGAAAATATTAAAAAACTACTGGTCAATTTAAAATCACCGAAATATACAATTGTGTAAAAAATGGATTTTCTTCACTTCAAACACACACTACAAGCCAATTTTAAAGCGTCAATTTTTCACTTAAAAAATCACCGAAATATAAAAGTTTGAACACAATATTTTTTTGTAAGCACACGAAAAAATTCACAGCGCGTTTATTCAATAATTTTATTATAATTTATAACAAAAATTATTAAAACAAAAATGTAAACATTGAAACGCAAATAACATCACGAAATTTTCATAATGACTAACACCGCCATGTTGACCGATGCGCGAAAAAGAACGAAAATGAAACATCGGAGTATACGAGTAATACCTTATATACGAGTATGTGTACTGTCCACATGACTAATCTTTCCCGACAAAAACAATTTAAATTTTTAGTCGAGGTGTAGAAAACTTATTCAGAAGAAAATTATATTTTAGAGAAAGTGCTAGAGAAAAGTTTAAACACAATGATGATGAACTAAATTTAATTATTATTTAGATAGCAACTTCTATAGTGACGGATAGTAAAAACTGTATTTGTATATATATACAATACTTTCAACCACAATTAGTTTTAGTAGTCTTCAACAGATATCAATATTAGCCTTGTTTCTTGACGTATGATCTGATCCGGATCAGATCATATTTGCTTCCCTTTCATTTGTAAAGCCGCGTTTCATGAAACAAACATAAAAATTGTACTATTTTTTGTTTTTGTATCAAAATTTTGAACCAAAATGCTACTAGGATCAATATAATAACCTAAAAACAAAAAATAATACAATTTTTGTGTTGATTTCCTGAAACGCGGCTATACAAATGAAAGGGAAGCAGATATGATCTGATCAGATCATACGTCAAGAAACACGGCTATTATTCTCTAGGTAACAGAATCAAACATGCAAATGTAGATGTTGTATAAATCTACTTATTTCACGAAACCATGAATTTATATATTTAAAACACAACTCACAAGAGTCTTAAAATATAATCTATTAATCTCATTTCATACATGTATATATCAGTATATGTAATATGAATATATACATACATAAGATGACTAAATATACAGGATAATATATAGACTTATGGAGTAGATATATAGATACTGTAAAATTTAAGTAATAGTTTATTTTTATCTGTGTGATTACAATAACATTTATAATCCTAGGAATATATTTTGGGTGAAAAAAGGATAGTATTGTAACTTCACCTATATATAATATGTAATACCGGGTTCTTGAATACATAACTATGATTAATTCAATTACCTGATTTTTGTGTTGTGTCTGTGTTTAATTTTGTATATTGTTTTGGGAAACACCCAATTAATTAGTAACCAAACCAAGTAAAACATAAAACGACCACCAAAAAATAGGTTAGATTTGTTTAAGTCTTTAAAATTAAAAAAAATTAAGGCTAATTTAATGTAACATATTAAAAAGGATTTATCTTTTCTTTATACTCGCATAGCTGTTATAAAATCGGTTAGTATTTGGTTTTTGGTATAATCCGTATATAGTTTTTTTTCAACAATACCCTTTTGTGTTGTTAAACTAAAGTGGAATAAAATTGAGAGATGTTGAAGATTTTGTACAGAAGAAACCAAAATTGTAAATCAGCAATAACTTTTTTATAAAGAATATTTTACAATGAAAATAATAATATGAAATAATAGTTTACTTACCGCCCAGGTGGATCTCCACGTTTATCAAATTTAACGATATCACCATCATTTAGTGGATAAGTGAATGTAACATTTTTCAAATATTCCTGTATCACAGCACAAAAAAAAAAGAAAAGAAACATGAAAATTGATTATATTATAGCACTCATACCTGAGTATATAAAATAATTATTAACGATAATAAGATGTTTTGCTTACATAAAATTGGGTTCCATTAAAAGTTTTCAACGCATCACATTTCCCTTTTATTTTTAAACCGCAAACATTTTCTTGTAATGTATCTAAAGCAAAGGCAATCGTGTAAATCGCTTTTATTAAAAAACTCAATTTTGGTTCCTGATGATAATTATACGCAAGTGATTCGTTACCTTAAAGTACAAAGTATATATAGGAAAGGCTGTAAAAAGCAGGTAAGTAAAATATTTATTTTTACATAAAAAATTTATACATATTCCATATTTTCAACTGTAAATAAATGGGTATAATACAGCAAGTAATAATTAGAAAAATATGTAAATTGATTGAATTCAAATCATAATTGTAAATTAGGTTTGTATATATAGTTAATCGTAGCGCTTTAGTGAAATAACTGCCATCGTATAACCAATTTTTTAGATAAAATAAAGTGTGTCCCTGCTTATTTCTTCAGGTAAACAAAGATTTGTTATTTTTTGACTAATGTGAATTTTTTGTCAAAAAATGTCAAGTGCCTAGTAAAAGTTAAACCTAACAACAGCTAATTTGAAAAATTTATTATCACTAAATAAACTTATGCAAGCAAATCATTTAATAACCGAACTAGAATTAAAAAATGTTTCAACTAATCGAGGTCTGAGTATGGGCTTTAAAGCATTATTTGCTTCCCACGGAATATTGGCGCGACCTGGTTATAATATGTAACAGTTTCCTAGGCCTTACAAAACTACACTACATAAAAAATGTAGATGTTTAGGCAAATCTGGGTATGCCATCATCTTGTATTGCGGCATGATGTGTTCTACAGTATTTTGGCGCGACCCTTCAATATTTGTTGCACATAAGGTCAATGGATTTGTTATTGTTATATTTGTATAAAAAATAAGAGGAGGAAAACTTTTTTTTTGTTTGTTTGTTTAGTATATACAAAGAAACTTTTTTGGCAGTTTGTTTTAATGCTTTATCAGATTTGGTGCACTGCATATCGTATTGTGTTTTCCAGCTTTTTATTAATTGTGTTTTTGCCGTATCATAAAAAGTTTTTTTCATATTTATTGACCCCGGCTTTCTTCTGAACTTCCTTTAAAACTTATTTTGGATTTTTTTATTGACCTCCGGTTTCGTTTGACCATTCCATTTTGCTGTTTCTAGTATAGCGTATGGCAAATATTTTCATTTTTTTATTACAATTAGCTAATAAATATTTTAGATAAAAACATTTTTTCTTATAAGCTTTTCCGTTTTATAAAATGTTTTATTTATTTTCTAACAAAATGTCAAGCAAACTTTGATCGAAATACAATTATAAAAATAAAAATTATATTTCTGAGTTTGCATTGACAACCGCTCTTGGCAAGTTGGAACTAGCAGTGAAAATTTGACAGCAGATGGTTTTCTAGTGAAAACATTTTGTGAACAATTATTTGTCAAAAGTTCTTTCTGTCGAATCCAATGTTTTCCGAATGTAGGCCTACAAGACTGGCCAACATTCGAAAAACATTGAAAACATTAATAATTCTATTATAATTGACGATAATTTTGTTGGAAGTGTGAACTAGCCTTTAACGACATTTATGAAGATGCTGCCGCAGCAAAAATTGCAGTTGGTGTCGACGTGGAAAAAATCAACAAGGAGGATCGCATGTGCAAGGTGCATATAAATATAACTCGACGTGTTGCGAATTCACATTTGGGATATCTGAAGGACCGACCGACAGCGTTTGCGATGATAAATTCATTGAAAGCAATTTTCGAAAGTGCAAGTGTGAATTTAAAGCATGAAGCGCTGAGACAAATGATCGAATGCTGGTTGTGTCGCTCCTGATTACGTTACCGAAGCGATATAATATGGTCGTGACAGTATTGGAGACGATCAAACTATCTATATTGACGATGGAATTGGTGCGTTCACGCCTGTTGGACGAGGAAAGCAAAATTTCAAGAGGTCGTCCGAATGGTGATTCAGACAACGTCGCCATGTATTTCAGTGGTGCTTCGAAGTAACTTAAGTGCTATTTCTGCAAAAAGCCTGGTCATCGAAGGAACGCATGTCCGAAATTGAATCAATGGACGAACTCTAATAGTGGATCATCGAATTGTTCGTTGAATACAGATGCGAATGGAGTGGTATTTGTGGCTAATGCTATTTCACAGCACATTGCGAATGATAAGTCAATGTTCAGTGAGCTGAGGAATTTGACCGAGCCCGTCGTCATTGGTCTTGCGAAGAATGGTGCGTCGATCACAGCAATAAAATGTGGTACAATTCTGGGAACTATCACCGTCAATGGCACAGAGCGTCAGTGCACGCTCAAGAATGTTTTGTTTATCAATAATCTAAAATACGATTGTCGTCTAAAATACGATCATCAGAGGACACATTTGAATACGCTGACATTAAGCGTTTGTCGACTTTGGTCGATGGAATGGGTGCCATGAACAACGATGCTGAAGCTGTTTGCGAGCCGTGTTTCTTGGACGATTACATTGATTTCATGGTTGTATATCTGATAAAGAATACAATAAGAGTTATAAGAGTTATGCTGGCTCTTGCTCTCAAGCGTGACATGGAAATACATCAAATGGATCTGAAGTCGGCATTCCTCAACGGAAAACTTGAAGAGGATATATGGAACAGCCGGATAGATTCGTGCAAGGTGATTTTGTTTGTAAATTGCATAAGTCACTCTAGGGATTGAAGCAAGCGTCACATGTGTGGAATGAACGATTCCATAATTTCATGCTCGAAAACGAATTTGTTCGCTCAGAATATGATCATTGCTTATATTCTCGTGACAATGCAGACGAAATGTTATACCTGCGTTATGTAATACCTGCTTAATGTTATACGTAGACGATCTGATTATATTGAGCGAAAACATCGAGGAAATTATCATGATCAAACAGCTGGTATGAAAGGAATTCGAAATGCGTGACATGGGCGAAACGAAGAGTTTCTTCGGAATCAACATCGAACGTGACCGGAGCCGGGGAATTCTGAGAATTAACCGACGCGGCTATCTAGAGGACGTATTGCAACGTTTTGGGGTGGCCGATTTTAAACCGAGTTTGACTCCAATGGAATGACAACTGAAATTAGAAAGGAAGGCTGAAGCTGAACTGACGACTAAACCGTACCGCGAATTAATCGGATGTTTCATGTGCGCGGCTTGTACGATCCGTCCAGACTTATCAGCGGCAGTGAATTTTACTCCACTCAATTTCAATCATGTCCAACTGAAGAGCATTGGAAGGCAGCGAAGAAAATACTACTATACATCAGAGGAGCAATTGACCTGAAACTGGAATATCGGAACGATGAGAATTCAGTCGAGTTAACTGGATATGCGGACGCTGATTGGGCCGGACACGTAAGCAGACTTGTGTTTCTTTGTCGTCCACCGAAAATGAATATGTCTCACTGTGATTGGCTACATGTGAAATTATATGGCAGCGTGGATTATTGGTGAAAATTGGAGAACCTCCCAAAGAATCAATAATATTGCACGAGGACAATCAGGGTGCGATTGTGATCTCATCTCAGGAAAAGGAAATGCAGCGTACGAAACACATTGATGTTAAATTCAAATTTTTATGTGATTTAATAGCCAAAGGTATCATCGAAGTTAGATATATTTCAACGAATGAACAACTAGCTGACATCATGACTAAAGGGCTACCAAAGGCGACATTTCAATATTTGCGAAATCGACTGAACTTGATTCGGATGGAATAAATATTATTATTTTTTTGTGTTATTGATTTATGTGAACTCAACTTGATATTTGCAATTGCCGATCGAATTTGGATTATTATCGATAGGAATTGAGGCGGATTATGGAAGTGTGAACTAGTCTTTAATATCATTTATGTAATGAGAGGTGGCAACCCTGTTATATTGTTGAAATAAAGCTAAAGACAGTTCCATTCTGTCTTTCCTCGTATAGTTTACACATGTTTAATTTAATTGATTCCGTTTTGCTGCTGTTGCGAAGTATTTAAAAAAATTTAGTGTACATCTGAATCAATTATAATAAATCCCGAATATAACGCCCCTCCAGAATGAAAAATTGACTGTACTCCCTTCTTCAAGAAAAAGCTGTCACAACATAATTTAACATTGGTCAATTTTAGCCATATTGAAGGGTATCAGCAACCACACAAGAAAGTAGTTCGAATAGCAACAGTGGATATCCAGAAATTAAAATATAAAAGCAGATATATTTCTTAGTTCCGAAGAAAATTTATATTCCAGATATCAAACTATAGGATGGCAACATCAAATGCATTAATTGCATACAAAAATTCATGTGTTGTTTCATTCGAAACAACTCGAATAAGAATTAAATTTCAAAAAAATAGTGGGGTTCAAAAAAATTGTGGGGTTCTTCTTCTGGATTTCAAATTTATTATTGAAATTGAAGACCTACGAAGATAAGAAACAAGCCAAGTAGCACGAGTGAGTTGGGATAACGTAGTACCGAGGTTGGCTAAGTAACTACTGGTTGGCTAGCCGATGTTGTGTGAATGAATCTTGGATTGTAACAACGTCGTAATAACTATTATACGACATGTCAATTGGACGGAATGAAAGTTTAGAAACAGGCACATTGAAAACTTTTTTGTTTGTAAAATTACAATCTTGCCTGGCGTTTTGGTTATATGTTAGTAATCGGGAAAACTTTTTTTTATAAAATGTAAATAATCGTGTTGTCTTCTTTTATTCTATAATACTAAAATAATTTGTCTTTTTCTTTGAAAAACTATTTCATGATATATCAAAATAAATACAATGTGCTTCATATTAATTGTAAATATAATATTCGTAATAGTAAAGGTACCCCAACAATCTCGTAAGAAACATATTTTGATAAACCAAGCAAGTTTATTTTCTACACTGGTACATTTAATATGTATCTATTACTGAACTAAAAACACATGCCCGTTAAAAATTTCTTTATTTTAAAATATATTTCTGTTGTTTAAAAATGTTTTTGAAATTTTTTAAAAAGTTCCGATAGTACATGAAATAGCTCAATAAATTCCTCGTCTACCTAGTTCAAAACGGTCCCAATAACCAGGGAAATAAATTGGCCACAAATATTATTCTTAGAAAAAGGACTGGGACGAAAAATGAAAAATATTCATTAACACTCCTTACCAGAGATTTGGACCCAGGTCCTGATAGTACATGTAATGGATTAATTTCTCGTCCAACAAGTTCAAACGGAATTCCATATCCCGAGAAACAAATTGGCCACGAATTTTTTATCTGACGTAAAGCTTTTTTTAATAATTTATTTAAAATTGGCCATTAACACCCATTGCCAGAGATTTGGACTCAGGTTCCGATAGTACATGGATTTGCTTATTAAATTCCGCGTCCAACAAGACTTAAAAGAATCCATTATCCCGAGAAATAAACTGACCACGAATTTTTTTCTGGAAAAATTGAGTTTGGCCGAAAATGATAAATGGCCATTAACACCCTTTGCCAGATATTTGGACTCAAGTTCCGATAGTACATGAAATATCTCAATAAATTCCTCGTCTAACTTGCTCAAAACGGATTCAATAACCAGAGAAATAAATTGGCGAATTTTATTCTTAGAAAAAAGAGTATGACCAAAAATGAAAAATACCCATTAACACTCCTTACCAGAGAATTGGACTCAGGTCCTGATAGTACATGTAATGAATCATAAGATTTCTACTCCAACAAGTTCAAACGGAATCCATTATCCCAAGAAACAAATTGGCCACGAATTTATTATCTGATGTAAAGCTTTATTTAATAATTTATTTAAAATTAAATAAAATTTAGGGGTGCTAGTTGACAGCCTCCACGTGGCGCACCCTGGGTAATGTACTGTAGATCGAACGGTTGTGGCATCCAATCCCAGCGTAGTAGAGAAACAGTATAGCAGAGAGTCAACAAAAAGATGAAATGTCGGGTATAAACAAAAATATACTCCAGGTGGGTCAGAACTTAGATTCTAAACCCCACCCCGATTTATCGAACTGCTCCACGGATTCTGGAGGGAGCAACACGACATTGCAAAGGAAATCGTCGGTAGGCAACCAGGCTGATCCTTTTTGTACTACTGGAAGCAAGGAACAAGCAATACATGAATGGCCCTTTGGTGGAAGAAGTAAAGCACTCCAAAGAACACCACCATCAACCCCACCGCCAGGGAACACCACACTGCTGTGTGAACTCAACAATGAGGAGGAAAATACCTCTTCCATCAAGCATACAAATTCCAAGCCAACTGCCGAAGACACGTCCAGCGCACAAGCAGTTATAATACATAACGTGGAATTAATAAATAAATTTGAGCAAATGGAGAAATTAATCGCGCAACTGAACAATTAAGTTGCCGTGCTAAAGAAAGAAAACCTTATGCTAAAGGAAACCGTAAATAAAAATAACAACGCAGGAAACTTAGCAATAATGAACAACCAATTTCAAAGCTGAATCATCACCAGAAGTTGAGCCAATGCAAACCCACTTTAAAACTGGCAAAGCATTTTCTGGATCAAAAGTGCATGAGACAGAAAAGAAAAAACAGGTACCACCTCCGATCAATATTTTTAAGGAATCACCAACCACGGTAGTATTCAGAAACTGATGAAAGAAGTAGTACGAAATGACTACAAAGTAATATCGCTCAGCAATAATATTTGGAAAATAAATACAACAGAGCCTGAAGATTATAAAGCTCTAGCTAACAAACTAAATGCTGATGGTCACCAGTGGTATACCTACGAGGACAAAAATGATCGATCAATTAAAGTAATGGCAAGAGGTCTCCATCCAACTTGCTCAAAAGATGAAATTATTGAGGACCTGCAAAACAAAGGCCTGAAAATAATCGATGCAGTCAACATCATCAGAAAAGAGAGAAGAGAAAACAGGGACGGAAATGTTGAAATCATGAGAAGAGGTCTCCCACTTTTTATGCTAACCTTCGACAACCAAGAAAAAATCGAAAATATTTATAATATTAAGGCTATCCTCAACCTTAGAGTTAAAATAGAAACACCGAGAAAGGTCACTCGACTAATACCACAATGTAAAAAGTGCCAAGATTATAATCATACACAAAAGTACTGCCACCGTGAAGCAAGATGTGTTAAATGTGCAGGAAAACACGCAGGAAATGACTGCACAGTCCCCCGAGATACAACACCGAAGTGTATCAACTGTAATGGCCAGCATCCAGCCTTCTACAGAGGATGTGAAGTTGCAGTAGAACTACAAAAAATGAGAGATAAATCACACAAACCAGGTACATCAATAAATGTACAAACAATAAAAAGAACCACGGAGCCTAAATCGTCAACTGCTAATCATAACATACAAAGCCAGAGAGTAAACGAAAACTTTACTTATGCACAAGTACTTCAGCAAACATAGGATAAACAGTTAAAAGTGGATCTCGTTCTACAGGACATACTGAGAAATCTAGAGAACCTTAACAAAAGACTTATTTCGCAGGAAATGAGTCTGCAGAAAACACTAGAAGAAATGAAATCACAAACTAGTTTCAATAAAAGAGTAGAAGAAAACCTTGGTCGAGTGTATCAAAATATAAATTATATAAAATCGAATTATAAACAAAAGAAATGAATAAAACATTACGAATTGTAACCTGGACTGCAAATGGGCTATTGCAACACATTCAAGAACTAGATATATTTTTAAACATGCATAATATAGATAATGTCTTATATCAGAAACCCATTTCACCAAAACTTCATTCTGTAAAATAAAAGGATATAATTGCTACTATGCACTACATCCTGAGAACAAAGCCATGGTTGGATCAGCTATCCTCATAAAAGAGTATATAAAACATAACGAAGAACCACAAAGTTGAGAACCTTTCCATGCAAGTCACAACAATCAAAATACAATTAAGCAATATTAAAACATGCAGTATCTCAGCAATATATTGCCCTTCAAGATACAATCTCAAACAAGTAGATTATACTAATCTTCTGAAAACGCTAGGAAGTGTCTTTTTAGTTGGAGGTGACTATAATGCAAAAAATACATATTGGGGATCTCGGTTAACGACCGCTAAAGGAAAAGAACTGTTCGCAGCAGGCAAACAACTAAAATGCGAGTTTCACTCAGGCGGTACACCAACCTATTGGCCTACGGATACCAGTAAGATTCCAGACCTTATATACTTCTTTATTACAAAAGGGATTTCAGATAATTATATCCATATAGAGAACAGTGAAAGTCTATCATCAGATCATTCACCAGTTATTATGATACTTAACCAAACAATTATTTTGAAAGAGAGCAACCCGAAATTAACGAGCTTCAAAACCAATTGGGATCTCTTCCAAACAGAGTTAACAGAAAGAATTAGTCTGCATAACCCAATTCAGGGACCAGTCCAAATAGAAGACGAATTAGATAAGCTCATCCATAATATCCAATATGCTGCGTGGGAAAGCACTCCAAATAATAGGCAGGAAATGAAGCGCAATGCTAGCTATCCAGAGGAAGTGAGAGAACTTCTTAAAAATAAAAGGAAAGCACGGAAGAATTGGCAAAAACATCGAAATCCTGAAAATAAAGGAGTATTTAACCATTTGTGTAACAAATTAAAATACCTTATAAAAGACATTAAAAATCAATCAGTTAATAAATACCTCAGCACTCTAACTGGGCAAAAAGATACTGATTATTCATTATGGAAAGCAACTAAGAATATTAAAAGACCTAAATTTCAGATTCCTCCAATTAAAAATAATGAAAATTAGGCTCGAAATGCTAAACAAAAAGCAGATTTGTTAGGAAATCACCTTGAAGAAACATTTCAACCTTATCCAAAACAAACGGAAGAGGAAAATATTACACCAATAAATAAACAGAATGAAGTAAATATTACATCTGTAACATTGAAAGAACTAAAATGGGAAATCAAGAATAATCTGAATGCGTATAAAGCTCCAGGATATGATCTTATAACGGGTCAGATAATAAAACTGTTACCGGAGAAAGCGTTGAGGAAACTAGTGCATATAATTAATGCAGCATTTCGACAAAGATATGTACCAAGGCAATGGAAAGTTGCAGAAGTAATTATGGTACTAAAACCGAACAAACCTCCGCATGATAAAGCTTCATATAGGCCAATTTCTCTGCTACCAACATTATCGAAATTATTTGAAAAAGTTCTTCTTAAAAGACTAAAACCAATTATCGAAGAAAGGAATCTTATCCCTACACATCAGTTTGGATTTAGGGAAAAACATTCTACGATAGAACAAGTACATCGAATTACTGATGTAATCGAGAAATCACTAGAAAGCAAACAAATATGCTCAACTATATTCCTTGATGTAGCGCAAGCATTTGACAAAGTATGGCACCAGGGGCTAGAATTCAAACTTCATCGAGATCTTCCGGAGCTATTTTTTCAAATTTTAAAATCATACATATCAGAGAGGCACTTCCGAGTAAAGTATGAGAATGAGTACTCCCAACTAAAAAGAATAACAGCCGGAGTACCACAAGGGAGTGTTCTTGGGCCAATCCTATATCTCCTATATACTAGAGATATACCAACTACAGAAGAAACAATGGCGACTTTTGCCGATGACACGGCAATACTTGCAACAGCAAAGAACATCAATGACTCCACTAGTAAATTACAGAGGGCTACTAACCTGATATGTAATTGGACAAAGAAATGGCGAATTAAATTAAATGAAGCAAAATCAATCCAAGTGAACTTTACAAATCAAAAAGTTAACCATATACCAATAATGATAAACTCAATAGTAGTACCCCATGCAAACACTGCCAAATCTCTTGGTATGACTTTAGATGCTAAGCTTAGATGGAAGGAACACATACAAAAGAAGAGAGAAGAACTAAACAAAAAATTTAGAAAAATGCACTGGCTCCTAGGGAGACAGTCTGATCTAGCGATCCATAACAAACTGCTGTTATACAAACAAATTCTGAAGCCTGTATGGACATATGGTACCCAACTCTGGGGATGTGCCAAGAAGACAAATATCAAAATCATACAAACAGTTCAAAATAAAATCCTACGATGTATTGTTAATGCACCGTGGTACATTCGAAACGACAACCTCCATCGAGATCTCAAGATTGAGCTCTTCGCGGAAGAAATTAAGCATCATGCAACAAAACACCTACAACGTCTGCATCTCCAACAAGAAGACTGCAAAGAACCAAACCACTGGACTTATCGCAACCAGGAGGTCAGTAGACTTACCGTGGCGAAAAATCTGAGGGAGGAGTTACACTAAGGGATAAATAATTCAAAATACTGTATTATGCAATGTAAATTACTAAATGGGTACAAGACTCAGTCGTAATATAAATAAATTAAAAAAAAAAAAAAAAAAAAAATTAAAATTGGCCATTACCACCCATTGCCAGAGATTTGAACTCAGGGTCCGATAGTACATGAAATAGCTTATTCAATTCCGCGTCCAACAAGACTTAAAAGAATCTATTATCCCGAGAAATAAATTGGTCACGAACTTTTTTCTGGAAAGATCGAGTTTGGCCGAAAATGATAAATCGCCATTAACACCCTTTCCTAGAGATTTGGACTCAGGTTCCGATAGTACATGGAATAACGCATTAAATTGCTCGTCCAACAAGTTTTGAAAAGTCAATTATCCTGAGAAATATATTGGTCCCGAATTTTTTGCTGGAAAGTTCGAGTTTGGCCGAAATCAAAAATAGGCACTAACACTCCTTAACAGAAATTTGAACTCAGGTCCTGATAGTAAATGAAATAGCTTATTAAATTCCTCATCAAAACACTGCAATAGGTGTTTTATATCTCCAGAATAATTAAGCCAACGTATTTTTTGGCATTTTAATGAAAGTGAAACGTGAAAGATTAAATTCTAATTGGATTACATTTGAATTAGTACTAAAATAGGTTGATGTTTTGGCTTAGGTGGTTTGAACATGGGAGTTTAGAAATATGACTTTTGGTTGTGATGTGCCATTTGTTATCATAAAAAAATATAATTTCATAAATTGATTTAATTACGTTAACTATTTACTATTAAATATAATACTTTTTCAAATGCATTCATGTTTTTTCTTGCCCATTGGTATTATGCTAATTCCTCTGAGTGTTTTTAAAGGTGTTCTGCTGTCCTTCGGAAAATTTTTTATACCATGACTGCAGATTTTTTAAACAGCTGCAAGATTTCGTTGGTGATTACACTGTATGTGTAATACCATGGTTTACCGTCCAACTTCTCAAATTTTTTAAATTAAACAATTGAACTAAAACAGTGAAATTCAATGTCCGAAGTTCCGTTCAACTTAAACTCAAATTCTTCGCACGACTCTCCTCGAGTTTTGAAAAACACATTTTCTTATTCGTCTGGTGTTACATTAACTTCAAATTAGTAAGATTCCTCATTATTTGAACAATATGGTGCATTCTGATCGTTCACAGAATGATAATTTAATTTATTTGTTGAATGAAGATGTTGTTTAACCAGTACGGCGCTCATAGATTCCAGTATATTACTAGCTGGAACAATTATAAAAACCAAATCATAAAGCCGAGTCAATCTGTTACCATTTCTGTTATTACCATCTTCTAAAGGTTGGTTTAAGTAAAACTTAACTTTCCGATAAAGCGATATCGAATGTTTAAATGATTTTTATTTTATTTTAAGGCTGTTATCCATTTTTATTATTTATAATATAAATAAACACTGATTTTGGTCGCGCATAATTATTGTTGTCATTTGCAGTCAAGTATATCAATCACTAAATTGTGGTGTATATATAAAAAATATTACTTTATGGTTATGCGACTAATAAAATATGTAAGTTGGATATTAGTTTTATATAGAACTAAAAAGTTTTTAATAGTCACTAAAAACCACATTATACGACCACATTACAAAATAGTTAGTACACGGATATTTAAAATACTATCATGTTATATTAGTCGGCAATAGTTGATAAAATGTAAGAAACGTTACCAAATAGATAAAAAATAACACTCGGGTGACTGGTAAAATAAAACGTCGTAATGTAGTCGTGCCAACGCAAATATTAAAATCTTCAGTTCAATATCTAAAATGTTAATTTTTTTAAATTTGTGACGTTGTCCCCACGTCAGGGGAATGGGTCATCAAACTAAAAAGTTATTTGGTGCTACTTAGGATTTTCAGCATAATACTGCTTATAACGTTAGTTTAGATATAACAGCTAATTACGATTTAGATTTAATTAAAAGTGGAACTACAATAGTTATGCACGAACGATGTTTTACGAAAAATTATATCCGAAATTTGGCCATTGAGTATTCATCTTCATTTTTTTTGTGTTGAGTTGTTTTGTATGGCCTAGCAAACCATTATTGGCTGGTCGCACAAATATTCTGTTGAAAACAAATCATGCCTTAAGGTCCACACAACATGATGATGGTATTCCTAGATTTACCTAGAAATCTCTGGGCTTGTTAATGGGCATCGAGTTTATTACTTGACTTTTATGTATAAGGCTGTTTTATAGTACCAGGAAAATAAGGAAATATTTAATTCTTAGTTAATTATAGTTAATTTAATTCTAGTTACCAATTTTTGGTGTACAACTGGCACAACTAAAATCACCTTCGTTTTGAACAAGGAATCCAGCGGTACCATTAAATATTGGTACAACCTGTATATAAAGTAGGTAAGTGTCTCTCTACAAATAAGAAAGGATTTACGAAAAAAAAATCTTCGAAACTGTCTAAAAAGGATACAACAAATTTAAATATAATGGATGTTGAGCCAGAATTTCTATTTCCAAAACAAGTATAGAGAACAATCTGGTTGCAAGGTGCTATCTATCAACTCCATTTTACCTCAAAATAGTCTCTCAGATACAAGATTTTAATTCACTTGATTAATGCTTAACATAAATTCAGTTGTGTAAGAGATGTAAAAAACTCATATAAAACAAACTCTAAGGTTAATGTTAATTAGAAATTTTTGATTATATCCAAATTGTAAATGTTAAATCTCTTATCCAATAGCGTAATGTTACCTATACCATAATTATGCGGATTAAACAAATAAATTTATTTACACAATCCAGTTAAACATATAAATTGAAAACGAATTCACATAAATCCTTGAAAGAATAATAATTTTATGTTTTCTGGCGCCTTTGAATCTAAACCTCAATTAATCCACAATTATGTATATTATGTACATTGAATATAAAACATGTTATGTATATTCTATATACCATCCCACCTATACGTAGATATTCATATAAATATATGAATTTCAATACGTGTGCAATTTTCATAATTTAAAATAGAAAAAAAAAAAACAGATTAAAAATGGAAAATTGAAAAATCACGCGTTTATATTCTGCTAACGGATTTCTATAACGAGATTAAGCGGTAAAAATGACCGTGAAATATTAATTAAAATGTTGTCATAGGTATAGCATTGGAATATTAAACAAATAAAATAAGGCTCAAATTAAGGCCCAACAAAAATGTGGCAATACAATTAAGTAAATCAGAAATTTTTGGGAGAGATCAAAAACATTTACCAGTGCTAAGCCTAAGCTGCACAATTTAAATTGTATTACGCGATTTATGTGTGTTGTTCGACACCTATTAAAGTAGTTAATTTCATGTTTGTTTCTATTTTCTAAGGTTGGAAACCTTCCCGTCTCCTAAAGTTGGAAACCTTCCTGTCTGTTATTGTAGACCGTTATTAGGTAAATCGAGGACACACAGCATTTTTAATTGATTATCTCCCCATTATATAGCTACATGCCAGTTTGTAGTACTGATAAAACGATATCCGTGGATTCCTCACGTTCAACTGCGAATTAATAGTCATAGATATGTGCATTATCACTATGAAATCAAAGATGAATCATATACCTCTGAATTCGCGCTCTTATTTAGGATTAGAATTCGAAACTTCCCGCCAGTGATGGGTGAGGTAGATTACGCCATGTAATCTACGCGGTTGTCGACACGTAAAATATAACGTAGTTTACTTGACCATGTTTTTTGTCAACGTCTACAATTAAAATAATGTCTGTTCACCTACGATATTTTAGCGATTTAAAATCGAATGCGCCATAGGAGTATTTTGTAAAATCGTTCATCTAGAGGTGATTGTTTTATTTGTTTCTTTTTGACAAATGGCGCATGAATAGATTCAAACTGTTATCGTGTTTTTATTTATTCGGTATTGTTTGCCATTTCATCATGGAAAGACTGAGACCAGCATAGCGTTTACAAATTATGCAGCTTTATTACGAAAATCAGCGTTCTGTGAGGAATGTGTTTCGTGCGCTTAGACCAAGTTACGGTTGACAAAATCGGCCTGTCGAGACCACTATTTGGAATATACTATCGAATAGTTTGAATCTCAGTTTACAGTATTGGATGATACGCGACTAAATAGAAGGTTTGGTGTGGTTTATGCGCCTGTGAAATCAATCGTCCATATTTCTTCAAAAAAGAAGACGGCCGGGACGTACCTGTGAATAGTGATCGTTATTGCACCATGATAACGGAATGTTTGCTGCCTGACATTGAAGCCCGACCTCGACAACATATGGTTCCAAGAAGTCGGCTCTATTTGCCATAAAGTGCGCGAAGCAATGTACTTATTGATAAATCATTTTAGCAAGCATTTAATTTCACGGTTCGGATCGTTTAATTGGCTATTTAGATCGTGTGATACCTCTAGACTCTATTCTTTGGGGCTACGCAAAGTCCAAAATCTATGTGAATAAACCAGCTAGATTTGAGGCATTGGAAGCCAACATTACTCGTGTCATTACCATTCGATTTTCTCGACCGCGTCATCAAAAATTGGACTTTGAGAAAGGACCATTGCAGTTACGCCCATTATTTGAAAGAAATAATCTTTAAAAAATAAATGACAAGAAATGTTCTTTCAATTTCTCGCATAACTGCCGCTGTGATTTTTGCACTTCAGCATTCATTCCACTAAACTCCAAAAATTTTCGATACATCGAAACCCTGTGGACTCTTTGAGATAACATTGATTTGATTAATCTCTTGTAAATTTATTGCTTTTGTTGGAATTAGAGTCGCGAAACTTTACTACTGAATCTTGTTGAACAATTAGCGGCAAAATACGTCGTTATGAAAAATGTGACAATAACCGGGCTCCACAACTGCAAATTGCTGGCCAAATCATACATTTTTTTAAACAGAAACTGAGTTAAACCAAAAATGTCCCAACATTAATATCGTTTGAAACTTAACTGAACTGCATAGTGCTATAGGTGCAACATTTAATGCGATGACATTCAGTGTATTTCGAAGAAGTTAAAATTCTGACAAGCTATTCCTCCTTATGTTCTTAAAAATTATAAAACTTCCGTTCCAGTCAATGATGCTAGATGCGATTTTCCAAGCGGGCCACAATATGGACCACTGTATAAGTTTTAAGTCTAAGTCAGTACATGAATAACGTCCAAATAAAAAATTTCTCTGTACAAACTGAATAGATTGTACATGAAATAATTGGTCAGCGAGTACCCCCGATATTGTACATGAAATAAATCTCAGCGAGTACGCTGGCTCGGCACATTCTGCGTGCTAATCCGGAACGAGTTGCGCAGCGATATCTGAAAGGAGAGCCACCATATGGTAGGCGCAGAGGTCGTTGCAGGTGACGATGGCTCCACGTTGTAGAGAATGACTTTGCTTCTTCAGGTTGTCTAAGACAGTATGAAGACCAAGCCCAGGAATGAAACCGTTGGAGCCAGATTCTTGACGCATTAAGGGGCCAGTAATGGCCTTTAAACACTGTTTTATTATTATTATACAAACTGAAAGTATAACAAATAGGTATAGCTGAGTTTAAGTCTCGATTAAAACTAAAACCAAATTTAATTTAATTTCTTACAAATTACTTCAATTCAGATTCTGTTAAATTTTAATTTTTCGTGAGTTCACGTGACTTCAAGCGGCATTCGGGCTAAAGTTTTTTTTATGTACATAATTTCATCTTACAAATTAGTTCAACTCAGCTTCTATTAAAATTATCAAATTATTCTAATTAATTGCCAAGAATAAAAGAGGGATATAGCAGCGATGAAAATGTACGGCGATGGTGAAATAAGCAGAGTCCAGAAATACTTTTGGCTATAAAAAAAAAATTTCGTGGGTCAGTTGGCCAATATGTTGGTTTTCCAGTTGAAATGGATTTACATCCATTTGCTTGTAATGTAGACAATTCCGCTCTTCTTGAACAGAGATTTAAATGCATTTACAGACCTTCTATAAAACTATCACCAATAACGCATTGTTCCTAAAGAAATTTGGTCACCCTTTAGTTTAGAACTAATTGACAAAACCACTCTAGGAATTGTCTACATTATCTACGTTGTTGACGTTATCTACGGGTTGTCGACACGTCAATGTAGAAAATAATAGATGACGCGTAAACGCCCATCCTTGCTTCCCGCTTCAAGCGTACCATAAGTTTAACTATAATGCTTGTTTGGTAAGCCTTTGTCACACCAAATGTGGATTTATACTTTTAAAATTAAATCGATTTTTACAGTTTAAAAATAAGTAAGTGAACAAATGCGATTACAACGTTATTGTATAGCATTGAAAAAAAAAATTCTTGGAGCAAAATATGTGCAACTAGAATATTTCCAAGATCAAACTATAAGATTAGCGAAGCGGGATGAGATGAATTCTTTTTTAATTGTGTGTAGGCAGTTACAGAACCACTGCAAATATCATTACCGCATCAAGTGAGAGGAAAACTTTGTATTTATTTCAAAGAAATTTAATTGTCTATGTATATTGTCTAGGGTTCCAGTCTGTCTTGTTCCTCGTTTATATTATATTTAGTAGGATAATATTATGTCTATATTAAGAAATTCAAAGGCATACTTTTTGGTCTGTAAATTGATGCTTAAGAAATACGAATATTATCGAAGAAAATGTATTCAAGATGTTACCAAATTAACCGCTGCTTATATTGCACCAAACAAACACCAAATCATATGCCATTATTAAGCTTGTCTTGTTGCCAAACATTGCAGAAGGTAACATTTTGGTCTTCCTGCACAGTGAAAACTATTGCCCTGTAAAAATCCACGAACGACATTGGTATTTTCACTCTGGATAATCTGGCCAAGATGCGCAAGATGTAGAGAAACTACGCAAAGACTGCGTCAGTTGGAAAACTTTTGAAGGTCGTAACTATTGAGTTGTGTTGAGTTGAAGTCGAGTAGCGCGTTTTTTATTAGTTTTTTTTATTGTAAGAACTGCCTACTATTGCTTTCATATAGTATTCCAGCGAGTTTCATAGTCGAAAAATAGTGTCAAACTCATTTTTTTATCTAAAAGCACGTATTCTTGCAAAATACTAGATCTAGTTTCAAAATCTTTGATTACCTTTACGATATCGTGAATGGCTGATATTGTTGGATAGATCAGTAATTTTTAATCTTGTTGTTTCTATATCTGCAAATGATCCTTGTGATGATTCCACTTTTACTCACCGTGGTTCCTGTCAATGTGCTGCGAGAAGCTTATGGACAATGAATATCACTTTTTTCTGATAAAAACCATGGTGATTCTTAAAAAATTGAGTAAATTTTCGAGATATTTTCATGTTTCTGAGAAATAAGAAATGTTAATTTTTAAGTTTTCTAGAAAATTATTTGAGAAATAATTCTTCAGAGGATGTACTATTTTCAAACCGCTACGTTTAGGAAATAAAAGACAACATGTGATGGAGTACTTGGGCTGTTGGCAAAATGAGGAGCCTAGTGCAACTAATTAAACACACCGGAAACATTAGCCAATGTTGCAGGCACATCGCAACCTGATTATCATAACAATGTCACATAAGGTACTGGGAACGGAATGAATCCAAAACACCGATATTTGGATTCTGAAAGGTTTGTTACGAAGCAACACATATGTACTTATAGGGACATATAGGCATAGTAAAACAATAATGAGTAACGGATCTTGGATCAGAGGTAAGGTATAGCAGAACTAACATTGGGAAATATTATTATACTGCAATTATATGTCATTCTCACCCGAATTATAAAATTGTTTGTCTCCGATCATCCATAAGTTTGTAGAGCAATCAACTTAAATAATTTTTCTAAAATTTGTTCAGGAATTTGGTAAATAGGATCCCGGACAAATATACATATGTGAAACGATGTTCTCGAATTCCCCCTATTTATTATGTTACCGTATAAGATAATTCTTGTGGTCATTCGTAAAATGTAGTAATTAATTTGAACAATCTCATAAAATCAACAATAACAAATATACAACAACACAAACTTGATGCGGCAACAATAACAAATTAAAATCAATGTCTAAATCTATAATATGAAAAATGTATCTAGTATATTAAATCATAATCAAACTATAGTCCTATAAAAAAGTACGTAATAGGCGAATAATTTCCCATTATTTTCCAAGCAATAAGCGAATCGAAAATGAAAAACTTTTAATTTTATGGCGCCAATAAACTTTTTATCCGTTTCTCAGATCATCTTGTATACATATGTTTTGTATACATACTCGTATATATATACATGATTCATAGTTACAAATACAAATATTAAATTATAACAAAAATTATGAAAATTTCGTTATTCCTACTTACGTGTACAGTGTGGTTTTCCACTTGTTGCATTCTTTTCCTCGTACGAATCTTCAAATTCTTCCGGTTGTAGCGTACAGTTGAATTTAGACTAAATTTAACAGAAATATTTTGAATTTTTTTTTTATCAATATCGATCGATTAGAACTTTGGAAAAATGTTTGAAGATTTACTTGCTTACCGCCCAAAACTCCTTGAACCATGGATTACGTGAATTGTTATGTGGTTTTAGTGCAAAATAGTGCGAATCGAAAGTATCAACGCGTGGACTATGGATACGGATTGAAATTGAACCAAGTGCTTCATATTCGTATTCTTCGACAACATCAGTTCGATCTGCCCATCCATCACTGTAATGGTTTATTTATAAAATATAATTAATTTGTAAACAATAAATTGAAGATTAGAGTCTTACGTTCCAATTAATAAAAAACGACGGGTTGTATTGCGACTTTTCATTGCTTTCAGAAGGTTACGGATAGTCATTCCTTCACAAAAACATACGACAACGTTAGCATTTTTATCTAGTGACAAATTATCGAGCACAGCGTTGAATTTTTCATCATCGTCATTGCTGAGAATCTGTCAGTTTATAAAAGTTAAGCCTTAGCTAACCAAATTTATAGAAAAAAAAGTTTTTAGAATGGGGGTTACTTACCGAACTATCTTTAGCTATGCATACACCATTCTTTTCAGCTAACTCTCGAAATGCTTGTATGCCCGACTGACCATAATTTTCTGTAAAAGCGGAAAACAATTTTATATTAGATTATAGTTTGAGATTCTTTAAACATTGGGTTACAAAATTGAAAATGTGTATAATTTATAAGATCAAGTTTAAAAAATTTAGAGTGGGTTCATGCTTAACTACGTAAATAAAAACACCGCTCAATTATTTTAATTAAATTGGGTGTACATATAATATGGACGGTCTCTTTGCAAAGTAATATAAAATCATATGTTATATTGTGCAGTCATAAGATAACGGGTTTCCAAACTACATTATTTTCGATAGTATTACAATTGTAAATAGAGCACAGCTATGGGTATAGAGCTGTAAGGGAGCGCCCATTGTAGTTTTTTTTAATGTAAACGATTTGCCTAATATGTATATGTTAATTATATGCCAAAACAATGTATTAACATATTTAAGCTTTAATTTAATACTAATACCAAAATTTTTACAATGTTATAAGTTTTGCAAATGTGGATGTCTATTTTGAAAATAGTATTTTCATGAAAATACGAATTTCGTATTATGATATATTTTTGGCTAGCTATTGACAAAAGTAACTAAACTTTGATTTATTGATTAGGCTAAATATTTAGGTTATAGCTTTATTTTGTGACATTTTTATGAAATAATCGAAGTTTATTATAAATAAGACATTTCAGAGAACATGAAAATTACGAACTCATACGATGTATATCCAACCGCATCGACAAGTAATGAATATAACTAAAATAAAAATAACAAAGTTGTATTTTAATTATTTTCTCTCGAAGTACCTTTGCGCGTGGTTACCATGGTTTCGACGTTTAGTAAATTGTAACAAATATGTATATGTATCCATTCTCCTATATTTCCAAAAAATTCCCTATTGTTCGCCTGGTCATACGCAATTAGAGGGAGGGAAATCGCTATATATAGTTTACTATGAGCCATGTTAGAAAATATAATAACAAAATAATAACAATTCTTTGATATGACAGAAATATGAAATTAAAATCAAACAAAATATTGAAATTTCGTGTTATTCAGCATATTTTCAGCAAAAGCTAAATTATTATGGTGTAATATATGTATATCTGGCAGCTCATCGAAAAATGGAAATGTTACGAAAATTATGACAAAGGTACAATTTATATTTTATACATTTTTCATTTGTAAGCCTAATTTGTTAAGTTGCAATAATTACATAATTCATTTCAGTCAACAAATTTAAAATTTTATTACATCCCAGCAAACGTGAGTTCACCAGTTACTATAGTAACTAAATAGTAAAAATTGAATGCGTTAAAGAAATTGTTTTTATGTAGTATTGACGATTGTTAAAGTAGGCTAAGCTAGAACGATCCATTTGAAGTTTATGTTGTTGTTTTTGTATTGGGCTGATTGACGATTCGAGCATGACGGATTCCGCGTAGCGGAATTTTTCTAAAATAAAACTATCTATCCATTGACGTTTAAAATAAAACTATCTATCTATTGACGTTTAAAAACACACAGCCACCTAATTTCGAATACAAACACAACAACACAAACTCCAAATGGATCGTTCTTTTAAATAATCATTTTTTCCGCGAGAGGAGCTTAGCCTACTTTTACAATCGTCAATAGATAGTTTTATTTTAAACGTCAAGCGATAGATAGTTTTATTTTAATTTTAAACGACAATGGATAGATGTTTATTTTAGAAAAATTCCGCTACGTGGAATCCGTGATGCTCCAATCGTCAATCGACTACATAGAAATAATTTCTTTAACGCTAACAATTATTTTATATAAGATTACAATTAAAGTGAAACGATAAATTATCAATTCATATTTGCATCTCATTCTATCCCTCATTTGCTAAAAATAATAGTGAGTTGCCATCCAATGCTATCGCTTTAGTTTTGGTAATATTAGTCTTAAAGTGTATTGAATAATTGAAATTGAAATGAATAGTCGTTTTAGTGTTGCGAATGTGATTAACGTGTTATTAACAATTTTTTTTTCTTAGAAAATGACTAAATTGAGTTCTATTCGCCAATGGCAATTGACACATTGTAAAAACAAAAAATAAATGTGATAATTGCGAGTGGGTGCGTTTTTCCAATACATAGTGCGTGTATCAACAAATTTCCTTATACCTTGCGTTTATAAAACCACAAGTTATATTTTACTTTCAAGTTTATTTAAAATATAAACAATACTGAGTGGTTAACGAAAATGAAATGAGAAATGTTTTTTCTTCAAAAATATTTTTAATATAACTGCTTTAAACTGCAAGTTTAACTTAGTTTATATACTGCTATAATTATTATCATAACTCATTTTATTAATTGTAAAATTTGAATTTTTGTGCTAAATAAGAAATATTACGAAAAATGGTAATTTCATCAGAATCCTCCCAATGGTAATTTGATGTTTTAACTTGGATCATTCAGTTGAGAAAAAAATATTCTTGAACATAGTATTTGAACTCTGGAAAGAACATTAATCTTGATATCTTTACATTGAATTATATCTGGCCATCTATAGACGTTCCAACTTCATTTAAACACAAACTCTCTGCCTGAATATAGTACTGTAGAAATTTATTTAAAAAAATCCTAATAAAATACATTGGCCGTTGATATACGTGCTACAAATTTGATCACGCGTAATAATATATTCAGATGTAAAATAATTTGAATAAATTTTTAAATTTTTATTTCCAGAAATTGAAATATCATTTCTGAAAATTTCTTTGCAAAATAGGCTAAGTCTATCACTTTTCCCCATAAATAAAAATCTATACAAATTAGATCTGGTGATCAGGCGGGAAAAGAAGTAGAGTATCGATATCATCTGATCCATTTATTCGGAAATATTAAAATTGGAGGTCACTTTCATATCCACAGATCCATGTTGAACGAAGTTTGAATATTCTTAAATTCGTTGCTTGGCCTATGACAATATTAAATTTTGTTCATAAAATCAATTGCAGATAATTCCTGTAGCAAGGATATATGGTATGCATGGAACAGGTTTTTTCCTCTATCTCGAGCAATATTTCGAGTGTGTGAGCTCTGCGATACTGCAGCCAGCACATCTACAACAACTTTCTCTTAAGTCTCACTGCTTTTCATTGAATTTCTTATGGTTCCGGTAGTGCCAAGCTTATCTACTAAATGAGTTAATATACATGTGACGGCGATCTAGATAAGGTTCAGCGTATAATCTAATCTCCTCTCGTTCATTTTGCTGACACTCGTCATATGTCCTCATCATATCGGGCCGTTCTTTATTAGTGTACGACATCTTCTGAAGAATTATTTTTACTGATTTATAATTAAAAATCAATTATTGCTCATATCTCTGAAATTATACACTTTACGATAATTTTTTTCTAAAACAAAAAGTATTTATTTTTAACCTCTTAAACTAAAAGTGCACTCAAAAGTATATAATTTAAAAAGGCTAACTTTTATCAATATATCCCAAACTCATGAGTTTCAATGTTACTCGAGATCACCAGTAAGCGTTCTCAAAATCCACTAATTTCCTATCGATTGCTGTTTCTTTATATTAATCAAACATACAAAAAGTCAATAACGTATGAATCAAAATAACTTTCGGTCGATGATATGATTTTTAAATAATGTTCTGGTATATGGCCATATACCTACTGCTTAACCGTTCATGATAAAAGTCAACATGTTGGATGTTTAAAAAGGAGTTTTAAATACTTTTGGAGTACGACCATATTTAATTTTACCCAAGAATCAAATTTCTTCATAATCGCTCATGTTGTTTTGAAATACAGATTAAACCGATTCGCAACATATCCATACCGTTTCATATCTAATGCCAAACTGTGATATATTTTTTGAAATATTCCGTTTCGTGCCTTATATCGTTTGGTAATATTTGTGCCTCATGTCCTTTTGTAATATCCTTAAGTATAATAAATAGAAAAATCACGCGCAATTACAATGTTACCTCAATAGATAGCGTTACATACACTGAAAAAAAACTCTAGGTATTATTAACAAAAATCGTAGTTACCCTTACTATAATTTTGGGTAACGAGAACTTTTCGTTAATAGAAACATGGCACTTTTCTTAAACAAATAAATCATGGGAATGAGAAAACTTTATTAAATGCAAATAAAATTTACTTCCTATAAAAAATAATGTTTTTTAATAATAAACAGTAATTTATCTGTCTTGCATATGTGTTTAGTTACGGGAAACAAATTATAGATTTCTTATAAAAGTGAAATATGTTTAATAAAAAGAATCCTATTTTCCTCATAACAATTATTTTTTGTAGTAGTAAATGAAAATTACATTTATTTGAACGAAAATGTTTATTTCATTTGACGGGTCTCTTTTGTTGAATCAGCTAAACCAATTTATTTAAACTTACTAAATATTTATTTAACATAATAAAATAAGGCTTATTCAAATAAAAGTCAACAAAGTAAAATTTAATAAATTTATTTTATTTAATTCAAAAATAAGCCCAATGTATAACAAAAATTATATAAATAATAAATATAAATATGTATAGGATATATATATACATATATAAAATACATAATAAAATATATAATATATATAAAATACATATATACATATATAATATAACATATATATATATATATATATATATATATATATATATATATATATATATATATATATATATATATATATATATATATATATATATATATATATATATATATATAGATTTATAGATGTATATATGCATTTATTACAATTCTTCAAAATTCAATAATCTTAAACTAAATTATAAAATATCTTATAAAATATAATTATACACTGTCAACAAAATTTAACAAAAATATCTTATTGTGGATTTTCTTTTTGTAATGATTTAATTAATGTTGTCACAGAGGAGTGAATTATTTCATGTTCTAAAATAATATCATAGAAGAAAACTTGAATAAATTGCCAGACTTTACAACATTCTTCAGGATATTTTAAATTGAATACAAAAAAAATTTTGAAAACTGTGTCAACAGCCATTTGAATATTTGGCAATACGTATTTTATATCATCAAAATAAACAAATATGGCTTTTGGCTCAATTATTGCTCCTTCTATAAAGATGAAAGGCTGAATCCGTTGTTGATTTTCTTTTTTGCCCGTAATGCAATCGTTTATTTCATTTGCCGACTTGCATACTTTAATAAAACTTTCTTGAGACTGTAGAATTGAAAACTTTGTGTACTGCTTTAATCCGTTTACGGATTTGGTACATCTAGCAGTGGTTGGTTTTAGTACTGCATGCAACAAAAAAAATATAGCAGTAACCTTTCCATCTGAAAATATTCGAATTGTAACTAATACAGGAAGGGTTTATTAATTTTAAAAATTGAAAGATATACTTACTTTTGCATATATTATTATTGTGCTTAATTTCATTGAAAAGTTTAATACACCCAACATCTCTAATTTCTCGTTCGAAAATGTTTAATATATTTTTTTCAAACTGTTCATATTGATCGAATATTTTAAATGTTTCGATATATATCCCTTTGAAATCAATGCCAATCTGAAAATATATGGTTCAAAAATAAACTAAATGTCTTTAAATTTCGAAAAAGAGATCTAAGTTACCAGTTTAAATCCATTAGAATTTCGGAATTGGGCCCACTCTGCAATACAATCGTTGGTGTTCTTGGAATTTTTAATTTCGTTAAGACGATAATGTGTAGTACAGGACCAATGATAAAATAGCTCATCTTCCGTCAATAAATTGTATTTAATAGCTCTTAAATGATCATCAATGGATTCAACCACCGGAGGTTCAATTTTTCTGGTAGCAATATCGTTTTCAACTCTTTGGTTTTTCTTATTAGCAAGTTGGTAGTGTAGTCCAGATTTTTTATAAATATTTCTTTTATTGTGGTATTTTGTGTAGAGGCGTCCTAATGGGGCTAAATTTTTACGTTTATGATAATAAACCGTCTGAAAATTATAATTACAAAATAATGTAATAAGTGTAAATAATTGGGTACAGCATTTCTTACTTGTTCTTCTGTTGGGAACATTTCAACAATATCAGTTGCAATTGCTTCACAGCTGTCGGTCGTAAATAAAATACCTTCATACAAATCATGCATCAAATCAACAGCAAAATTAGTTGAAACGTTGAAAGTCGGAATTAGGTTAAAAACAGATTCTCGCTTTATACCAGTTGCGCTTGGTTCGTTCGCTTCAACATCAAGTTTGTAATTAATTGCGTTCCGTAAATTTCTACTGTTTTCTTCTCCTAGCTGTTTTGTGTTTATTTTATTTTCTCGGCAGAGCCTACAAAAATAATTTGAAGAAAAGGAACTGTTGAAATCTAAAACTGCATTTAAACCCAAATTATCTCCTAAAATTAACCCTAGCAAGAATCGAACGTTTTTTGTCCCCTGACTAGTTTCAATATTTAAACCTTCTTCTTCTAAATATTTTAACTCATTAACCAAAGATTTTAACGCCATCGAGTTTCCATATTCCTTTAAATCAGTTGCTTTAATAGAAGCTGCTAGGTAAATAATTTCTAATTTGGACGAATTTTCAAGAATTGGGAACGAGTAATAGAAATTTGCAACTGATTTATTTTTCGAGTGCGAACCTAAAGGATTATTGATTCCAAATTCATCAACAAATAAGAAATATGGAATTGAAAAACTGTTTGGATATTTATCTTTTTTTTCTTGCCACAATTTTCCTTGCGTAAAATTTGAAACTTTCAAAAGACAAAAGTTCCATTCTGTTCAAGGACTTCAATAAATTATCATTTCGTTCAAATACTTTACGGAATTGGAATTTAATGGGTAACAGTGTGCAAACAGAATGTACCTCATCAATAATTATTTCGCCGTTTCTACAAATATCCGTAATTTCCTTATTAATTGTAAATTGTTTTGGAGTTTCTATTAAATCTTTCGATTCTAAATATTTTATGAATTTATATTCCGTATCAAACTTACTAAACGGGTTCTCACAAAATTTAAATAGTTTTTTAAATTCGAAACTCATATCCTTATTTAAAGATTTATATAAAGAATCTAATATAGGTTTTAAAATTGCATTTATAACTCCTTTTTGTATTTCAAGCACATCTTTTTTATTTAAGTTATTTGTATCATGAAGGCTTAAAAGAAATCGGCATGCTTTATTTTCTATTATTTCTCTTGCAGTATTATAATTATAATCGATTTTTGGTTCACTATTGACATCAGAATTTTGATCATTTTGAGAATGTGCAAAAGAAATAAGAGATTCAGATAAAGATGTGTGATGCGAGTGACTAGTGGATTTATGTACATCATATTTTAATTTATTTTCGTTAGAATGTTTCACTATGGCATGTCTACGAAATGATCGCACGTTTTGGAAAGAGCTCGAACAATTTTCTTCACAACAACGATAAGTATCATAGGTGGTTAATTTATGAGCTTTATGATAATGGGATATCAAATCTTTCAAATTGTTGTATAATTTAAAACACTTAAAACATTTCATTTTAACGTAAAACTATTAAAAAATTATTAGTTTAGTTATAACAAATTGTATGTCAATAAATACGAGGAACTAACACCAAATTGTGAAATTACAGAGACACGTGTTTTTATCTTAAAATGAAATGCACTATTTAAAATAAAAGTAACAATAATTATAAAATTTTAACTTACCAGCAACAGTACAAAAATAAATACTTATTTTAACAAACTAATTTAAATAATATATTGTCTTCACTAATTGCACAATTCAAATTATTTTAATAAAAATTTAGTATTTTTTCCGAAATGCGATATAAAAATTAACCTGTCGCTCCAATATCCTGAATATGAATGCACGCACAAATCCGAAAAAAGAGAGGATGGAAACGATCATATGATCTCCGTTTTTTTAAATAAATAAATGTTTTGTTATTGTAATTAAATTTTATTCTAAAATAACGGAAACCTTCTTGCTCTTTTGTTTTGGTATTATTACAAAAATATTTTGTTATATCTAATAATTTTCTTTCTTTATTGAACTAAATATTTTGTCACGCACAGAAAATATTTATTTACAATACAAACTGGTATTTTTTTTATCGACCAGTCTCAAAATAAGAGAATTATTATTTGTAATAAACATAATTTTTTTGTGTTTACTAATTTATTTATTAAATTTAACTAAAAATTTGAGAAAAAATGTTTATTTTTGATAACTCATGATTTTTATAAAATAGAGAAGATTTTTTGTAACTTTAAATAAATTTTTGTTACTGGGACGAAAATTTAGTAACTAAAGTTCGTTAGTTACTAATAACACAGGATTTTTTTCAGTGTACACGATTTAGATTTGTTTTCTAATTTTTTGTGTATGGTATATTTAGGTTGCAATGGTATCGAATAAAACCGTATATAGATACAAGCCGGAACAAAATCAATACTATTAAATGGTTTTTGGCTACACACGCGATAGTATGTGTCATATACATATATGTACATTTATGCCAAAACAAATATCGTATATAGAGAAATAATAAAGCAAAATAAATTGTATCAATTTATATATAGTAACTACTACATTCGCGTGTGCATTATTTGTGGTGGTATCTGTGTACGAAGCATTTTTTTCCGGCTTGTATCTATAGACGGTTTTGTATCGAACTATACAGTAAGGTTTTTCGCTGAAATATTTTGTTTTGTTTAAATGTATACATACAACAAAAACAACAATAAAACAATTTAAACACCAAGGTAGACGAATTTGTTTTTTTTATCACACAGACGTGATAAATGTGCAATATTTGTTTTACATATCGTTTTGTTGTTGTACAAAATAGTTGCATAAGTGCGAGAGTGTTATGTATTTTGCTTTTAAAATCTATTACAATTTAACTTCGGAACTATCTAGGTTTTCCGAAATATACAATTAAATGTCCGTTCTTGTAGAGAAATAAAACAAGTAATTAATTAAATGAAGTTTGGAAATGAAACGATTTCTTGCATATTCCAATGTTTATATACTTTCCAATTGAAACCATTTCCAAATTGAATGAAAGAGAAAACCATTTCTAACTAGAATGCAACCTTTTCAATTGGAATGAAACTTTTTTCAATTAGATTGAAACTATTTACAAATGGAATGAAACCTTTTATATTAAGTTGATTGCCTTTGAATCTAATACCGAGATTTATGAAGGATAATCTCTTATCTTCTTAACCGATTATGACGACATAAGTACGATGCAAATGGAATTATAAAATAATTTTTACATGTTCTGGAATATGGCCAATTGGAAAGAAATTTGTTATTCTTATAATAAAATTTGGCATGTCCGAAGGTACTCGAGTTACTTAAAAGATTTCATATCGTTTTCATCATAATCGGTTAATAAATAGCCAAGTTCCTTGTTCAATTGGGTTCAGAAACCTTAAATCATTTCCTGAGGTTTCTATTATATCCTTGATCTTCTCAGTTTTGTGAATTTGTTCATCATCCATCACAAAATTGGACTCAGTTTATTAAATTTCCAACGAGTTCTTCAATGAATTCGAAAAATTTAGAAGTAGAGTTTGAATTTTTTTGGAACGGATAATGCTCAAATTTACAAAACTGCGCGTTTCATGAATAAAATGAAAACAGCAGGAAGTCATTTAAGGTTCCTACCACTGTTCTCTTCCATGTTGAACCCAATTGAAAATACCTTTTATAGGCCGTGTTCATAATAAGAAATAACACGAAGTCGGCTATTAAAAGCTGTAGTTTAAAAGAGGTCATGGATTTTCTCAAGTGTGTCCAAATACCCTTCCCCTATAGTACATACCTTTTAGAATTAGGCTGCGGTTGCATTGGATAAGAGTTCTTAAGAAAATTTCTTCGTATGAATTTTAAAGCATGAGTACGAAATCATCAAAGGTAAACTAAGTGTGTGTGCCAATTGAAATAAAAAGCGCAAAAAAAGTTGAAAAAAACAAAATTTATTCACTACAAAAATTTTAACTGGTCTCGGGTCAGTTAAAATTTTTGATTTGGTTACAACCGTGCCAACTTATAAATATTTTGTACGCTATAAAATGCATGTTTCTTTTGGTGCTTTGACAGAATCATAATTCAATTTTTGTATAATTTGCACAAATTAGGCAAATATTTTATAAAAGCTTTGCTCATTTTAATGTTTATAAGATTTCAACTTTATTTTAATTCAAGAATTTTATATTAAAATGAAATTATAAAATCACCAAATTGAGCCGACAGCAAAAATTGTTAAACGTCATAAATTTTAACTGATTCCAATTGGCACAGCAAACCAGTGCTGGGATGTTCTATCATCACTTCGATAGACATTTGTGTCTCTTTTTTTACGAACAAAATTGTATTTTATTTCGCAATTTATACTGTGATCAGCCTACTCGATTCTATTTCTATAAATTCATTCGATAAAATATCACCAATATTTTTATTTTCGATGGCAAGTGAAAAGATGAAAAAAGCGATAGTTTGCAAATTTATTCTAACAGGCTGAGATCGCAATAGAAAAAACGCAATGGAGCACAATTTTGTTCGTAAAAAATGAGACACAAATGTCTATCGAAGCGAATCGAAGTGATGATAGAACATCCCAGCACAGTTAAAAAGTGAGGAATTTTATTTTATTTTCATCACAGTTAAAATATTTAACTTTTTAACTTCGATTGGCACACCCACTTATACATGTAAAATACGAGTATATACAGTGAAACCTACTTTTAAGGTACCCGGTTTACAACGTTTACCCGGTAAATAACGTATGTTCCATTTGGTCCAGAGAGTAACAAACCATTTTACTTCTACTATGGATTTAACGCACCATCTGGTCCCTTGACCGTACGTAGTAAGCGAGTTTCATGTACATATAAAAAAACGGTACATAATAAAAATTGAAAAACAGAAAATAAAAACAAAATTTAAAAAACAATAGATCAAAAATTGGTTTGTATGTTTCTAAGGTTACTTTGCATTTTTTTCGTTTCATTCTATGTACAATTCTATAGTCGATTGTTGCGCTCTACAATTCAAGCGAGGTAACATTGTAACTTTTATTTTATATTGGTGATCACTCGAATATACTAGTATAAATACACAAAGGTGATATGTATAGCTTTAAAATATCTCATATGCATTGTACCATGGTTTATTCGTACCTTGTTTTATTTTAGAATATAATTGGCATTTCAACCCGTAATAAATGGTAGAAAATTACATCATGAGTTGGTGCAAAAAATAGTGATTAACAATAAACCCGAATAAATCTATAATTATACTTTTTTTTAGAAGGAGAACTTTAACACTCTTCAGCTGGTGATAAATAGTTCACAACTGGCTTTCGAAATAGAACTCAATTACTCATTTGAGTCATTTAGGACCAAAAGCTGACCTGAAACTTACCTCTAACGAAGACTAAACCATGCATTAATGCAACAAAAATAATATAGACTAATAAGTAAAGACGATTGATATAGGAAATCCAAATACATCAGCTGGATTTACAGGTAAATGGTTTCAGAAAACAACTATGCTGCGGCTGCATATTATGAAAGAAACTAATGGAGATGGCAATAACAAAGCTAGAATCCAATATTGGTGACCTTGGAATTGCAGGACCCTTAAGTCTTTCGCTGACATCAAGTATGAAATCACTACTCAACCAAACACCGCTGAAAATAAATCGTTGTTCTCATTAATATAATGAGTTTTTAGTTATTAAAACGCGACCATAGTTAGGCGAATTCACAAATAAAGCAACAGCCTTGCAAGCTAAGATGTATGCGAATTTAAAACCAAACGATTATCAGTATACATTTGCCTAATATAGTTAGAACACACTTAAAGCAACAATTGCTTCAGATCTAAAATGCTTTACGTATCCCTAAATAAATTGGCTGTCGTGTAATGATGATATTTTTGTACCGAGAGAAATTTATTTTCTGTTTCTTAATCGATTTCCCGTAGTTAAAATAAAGATTTAAATTTTAAAAAAAGTGTTTTTATTCGTTCAACTAATTGCACGTAAACAAGGTTATATTTCTATAAATTAAACACAACAATAACATGTATGTATAGTAAATTATTACACTTTTTGCCATTGATGTACATACATTATGTGTAATATTCTATAAAATTTTCCCCAAAATAATTAAAAAAAATTTATGTTCCGAAAATTACGTATATACATATGTATGTATGTATGTATATATGAATATTATAATTTAATATGTAAATATTATATAAATAAAATATTAATAAATATTTTTTGTTTAATATATACAAAGAACATAAAAATTCACACAATGGGATTGTTTGCCAACAGTATGACAAAAAATATGGAAGGAATCTAAATAGTAAAGTTTCAATATGGATAACAATGAAATTAAACTTTTATCCCGTTGTTAAAGCTTACAATGTTACAGGCACAAATACTACAAACTATATATATTTGAATTTAACAAGAACTTTAAAATCGTAATATGACATTATTATTTGTTACCCATTGTGTGTGCGATAATATTTTAACATATAGTATAAATGGCAAGAATGTTTTATCGCCCCAAGGTACATAAATATTTCATTCGAATTTGGTTTTCATTATGGTTATATACAAAAAAAAATTCTAGTAAAACTGAGCTGAATTGAGTTCAATGGGACATATGAAATTTTTATGTATTCCTATAAATCGCTAGAACCCTTTTGTTGAATGAATAATAATAGGTTAATTTATTATAAGTAATGTGAGGAGTACAGGTCATACGTTGTTAAGACTACTTCAATTGTCGATTATAAATTATATCCTCCATTTTGCTTATATTCTTTCATTTTTGAAATAGAAAGAATTGCATCTTGGAACACTTATACTTTTGTCCAATATATGTATAATATAATGATAAATTGGCCCAATTTGCATTAAATTTGGATATCAGTATCAATAATCAATTTGGAAAGGCCATTACTGGCCCCTTACTAAGTCAACTATTTGGCTCCAACGATTTCGATCCTGAGCATGGTTTTCAAAATTTCTCAAAAATTATAAATATGTGAATAAAACATGCAATACCATTTTTTATAACTTACAAATCCCTCCATAACAACTTAGTTGTTATTAATGTAATAGAGGGTGTGGAAAGTTATTTAAAATGTGCGAACGGGATAATAATTCATAATTATTATAGACAAAATATCTCGTTAGATAACAAAAATCGAAATTCCCTGTTAAGAGTTTCATCACTACCTCAATAGAGACAAATTTATAATAAGAGCACTGCGATTTACGGAATTGACCGATCAAATTCTCTAGGTTTTTCCCAATGAATCAAAATGTTTTTATTTTATACCTTATAATCCGGAAAAAAGAATGGTTGCAAGAGAAAAATTATGGGAATATTACAAATACAATTATTAAAACAAAAAATTACGCTGCATGAATAAAAACTTGGAAGATGGAGAAAACATTGATGATTGTTTGGAAAAGGAGGTGGCCTTACAACTAAAATTTTTAGAAACTCACTTCGAACCTGAAATTGAAATTATCGATGCATGGAAAGCCACTTTCCAACATAGACAAAAACTGCTAGAAAACTCATGCTCCACAATCACTATATCAACGAATATTTCATTAAATTCAATTGGCGAAACAGCGAAAACAGTAGGCGAATGAAAATTACAAAACAAGAAATTTTGGAAAATATTTATTCACGTTAAAGTATATTTTTCAAAAAAAATTTCAATATTTTTCTATTTATTTTAATTAATTTAAAATTTTCATTTAGGATGGCAACTTACTTAATAAAAGTTTAAACATTCATTTGGCAAATTTAAAGAAATTCAGTTAAACCTTCCAACTTACGGCGATATTTGTAGGAGAATCACTTGGTTAATATACTTATACATTTGAACAAACTATCAATTTAATAATTCATAAATTTTGTTATTATATCTAGTCTACTAACCAAATTTTTTTACCAAGTTGTTTCTTTTCAAATTTTTCATAGGCCTAATTAAGTATGTAAAATAGTTTCTAACAAGAACAACATTTTAATTCCAGATAACATTTAAACAATAAATGTATTATTGATTCACATAATAGTATAAAGCCGTAGGACACTTAAACGGGTTTAAGGAAGTCGTCAGCTTGTGAAATCGCCAACTTTGGTTGTAACACAACTCCATTTTGGGGAGTATGAAAAAATTAATAAACCTCGAATCTAATGATCATTTAAAAAAACCTAAATTAAAATACTCTTTTTCAGAAATCCTTTGGATAATAAAATTTCTTGGAGTAATGATAGGTGAATTCATTCCAGAAAACAATGAAAATGGAACATTTTCATTCTTTTAAGACAAACCTTAGAAATTGTTTTAGAAGATCATATAAATACCGAAACTATAGAGTACTTGGAGTATTTAATTTCTTGTCATTTTTCGTGTTATTATCCGTTTATGGTAAAGAAAATGGGACCGTTAAAACTATTTTTGTGTATGAAACTAAAGAAATTAACGATCAATATATATTTGGGAAGTATGTATAGTAAAGATGGACAATTTAGCTATTATGACTCTGTCATTATCAATCAGAGATGGAAACCAAAGTTTTTTTTCATTTGGTTCGATCACAAAATTTTATTATGGTTTTTGGTTTGGTTTCGGTTTCTTGATATTTCAAATCTTGGTTTTGGTTCGGTTTTGGTTGATTTTTAGAATTTACATTCACAGTTTTATTCTTAATTAAAACTCGATATTCAAATACAGCTGTATTCCACTAATTTTAACATTAAAGAGACCGTAGTAGGCACACTTTTCTTATAACACGTATAGGCCTGGATTCTAGTTCCGTTCCGGCCATCGATAAACCTCGATCCTACAGAATCACTTGGTGTGAGCTGGTAAAGAAGCTTTTCAATCCAACAAACAATAACAACTAAAAATAAAGAAATAATTTCACGCTTTATTTCGCTTAATAAACTAAAAAATTAAGATCTGTCAAAACAAAATCACGTAATTTAAATTTTAATATAAAAATGTAGTAGACGTGGAAAAAATAATGTAGTAGTTTCAAAAAGAATTGAGTAGGCTTTTTCAAATTATGTAGGTAATAGAAACATTTTTTTACTATAAAACCGAACCGTGAACCAAATAGAAAAACATTGGTTTATGGTACGGTTCAACTATTATTTAAAAAACTGGTTTGTTTTTGGTTTGGTTCATCAGATCATTTGGAAATGGTTTGGTTTGGTTATAGTTTTGGTGCGGTAATATTTCGTTGGTTCAATGGTTTGGTTTGGTTCAAGCGAAACGGTTTCCGTGTCTGTTATCAATAGTAAAAAATACAAAAAAAAATAAAGTATTAAAACTAACAATGATAGTGAAGAGCCAACTTCTTTTAAAATTAAAGGATTTATTAAAAGAGAAAATAATGAAATGTGTATTCATATTAGGCAATAAAATTGTATGATTGTATTTTGATTTTCCCAAATATGCAATTGTTGTTGAAAGAAAAGAGGAAATAGAAATGAAAAATTTTAATTCAATAATTGGTACAAGTAACTATTTTGAAATTAAAAATTGAATTGGAAATAAATTTGTAATTTTTATTCAAAATAATAGAATGGGGTATGAATGGAGCACAAACTATACACAAAATACAACTTACTATACACAATTGTAAAGACTTCATTATAAGTGGGAACCTGAATTAAATCTGATATTACTTGGCCCACGAAATAAAAGAAGTATTATCAAATTAAATGGAACAATTACAAATATTATGTCCTTATATCCTTCTACACTATCCAACACTACATATTTGACTATACTGAGTAAGATATGCTCAGCTTTTTCTCTTCAGCTTTTTATAGAAACTTTTCCTTTTAAAAATATAATAATGGTAATCTACGTTATACCTTAAAAAACTTGATAAGACAAAATATAAGAATCATTATCAAAGTTTATGGAAAAATTAAAAATTGTATGTCTCTCTACCCTATTAACATCTAGATAATTTCTTATACTGATTATGATTTAGTTGAATTATTAATAGTAACTGATGCTAAAACCAGAACAATTTGCCGCCGTTTATAAGATCCATTTCTATTCCGTTTACCATTACAATAGGAATATATTAAAATTTTTCTAAACGCCATAATTCACTAAATGCCATAATTCATTTATTATCATACTTACTTAATTTACCTAAACCTAGGTGTCGTACAAATCAGTTTTTCATCACTCAAACCTATTTATTGATTTGATGCATTTGGTATTGACTTAAATGAATTTGTATAGCAAAGTTAAATATATTTGCAATCGAGTAATAGATAGTTCTTTTAAATTCGTTATAACTTATTCTCAATTTTGATGAATTTTTAACGAAAACTATTTGCGCACACCAAATGTATCCAAATACTACTAAGCGGGAAAATTTAAAAGTTAATTGAAAAATATTTTACATCAAAATCGGAAATTGACAGTTAAGAAAACCTCAATTTCAGCAAACTTTCAATTTAGTTTAAGACCCTTTGGCATTTTCCAGGCCTGCCAAATTAATTATATTAAATTGTTTAATTATATTTTAATTTTATTTCGCGCTACCTTGTATTTTTTTGTTATTTATACATAAACTTATATATATAAACCATTTCTCGTGCTATAATTTTAGTTCATGATGTATATTATCCAGGATACAAACCACTAAAGCTCATTTCCGTCATATCTTTATATATGATCCAATATACCTTTAGATCGGTTACTTAGGCACATTTGAAAAATTGTGGGAAGGTGGGAAGGAAAGACAACATTTGTAATTCATGAGTATATCCAAGAGTACAGTATAATAACAAGGCCACAGTAGAAGTAATCATTCATTAAGTTATCGTAATTTTCAGAAACATGTCTGCTTTTTAAGAATGGCTTAAATTAGTAAATAATATGTATACAGGTAGCAAACGGTTTTACACAAATGATTTTTTCAATATATATCTTACCATCAGTATTGACCACCGATACGTATGTCCAATTGAATTTCTTCACGATATCCACTATCACTTTTGCTTGATAGTAGTCCGATGGCACAACCCGCATAAATGTACTAAATCGTGCCTTATCCGATAGATCTTTTGAAGTAGTTGAATATCCAATTTGTGGTATCGAAAAAAGTTGCAGTAAATTTTGTACCTAAAATGAACAATTGAAACAATTAAATTATTCTCAAAGATAACGCTCTTCTTTAACTTTTAACGTTATCAAATTTCTAGCTTTTCTTTTATAAACAATCTAAATTTAAGTAGCACTGCTTCTCTACATATCCCATAACAATACTACTTTATAACATTCTATTATATCTCACATGTTAGATGTTCCAAGGATGTCAAATAAAACCACATAGGAAACGTCAATATCGCACAGGATATATGTATGTATAAGAAAAATCAAAAAAGGTAAAAAAATTCAAAATCCTGAAAGATTAAGGATGAACAAAAGAACAAATAGAAAACACGTAACTATGTTCCTGTCAAAAATTATTATATGATTATCGGTTGAATTATTTAGCGATTGGTGCCATTATTTCACATATCATATATGATGTACATATACATATGTACTTATTATGTATATATCGACGCGAATAGCAATAAACTCTTATAAATTGTATTTATATAATCGCTATATGTACGTAATGTATCGAATTTTAAAGATACAATATAAATGAGATAGTATTTTACAGTTACATTTTGTTGTATATAGAATCACAACAGAGTCTCTTTATTAGAAATCTTATATGTACGCACATTCAGGCTAATTAAATCAATTTAGTCGTTCAAACCACAGAAACAACCACAGAAACGTTTAGTTTTGGAAGGCAATACAACTTTTAAAAAAAAAATCGACGAGATTGATCAGAGACGCCACCGCAAGTTGTAACACAAAATAACGCCTCTTGACACTGTCGTATATGAATATGTATACAAATTTAAAGGGAAATGAAAACAATTGAAATATAATATATTTTAAACAACATTTAATCATCCAACTTTCCGAATTTTACCATAATCCCCTAATGAATAGCTTCGTTTCGTTTCAGTTGCCTAAATTCCAAATCTTTATCCAATAACTTATCCAACATGTCAAATTTCATCATATAAAAGGTTAAGAAATTAATCTACTTAGTTTTGAACCCATTATTGATTGGTCTATTCGAAATATATGGATGTATTGATGACGAAATCGATAATTACAATTTACACCAACAATTTACGCCAGCAATTTACGCCAGCCATTGTAATCTTGAATTGTAAGCAATTTAATCTTGCCTTCAAGACCCTCTGTGATGTAGTTATAACAACGTATAGGTTGACAATATGTTATGTTATCAAATATGTAGTTGATGAACTAACTAGAATTGTTAATTTTTCGTTCAGTTGACTGTCATATTTTTAGACTTTGTCAGAGATGTTTTAATATTTGTTGTAATTTGTTAAAGATAGGTATCTCTGATCATTGTATACTGGATGTTTACTATGTGGAGCGAACGGGCATCCTAATCCTAATAATACTAGATTATCTATGACTATAGCCGTAAATTGTGTGATACTGCCCATTTAAAAATCGATAGGAATAAAAAATAGTTTAACAAAAACAGTTCAAAAGAAATTATAATAATGCTCGTAAAAACTGGTAAAATGTTATTGATATTTGATATAATAGTCGAGCATCCAGAAAAATCGCGAACCAGCAAAGTAATTTGTCTGAATGGTGGTAACATTTGTAATTCAATTGAAATTATCAATAAATCTTTGGGCTCTTGTATAGGTTAATAGGTGAATGTATAGGTTACTCCAATTGTTCAACTATTGTAACAATTCAAATTGTATGCATGAAGGTAAGTTTGAAAAATCCAATTTCAGAATTTAATTTAAATGATTTTGTAATTTCAGGATGACGTGTTAATGGCCAGAAATATTTCAAAATTCAAAGCCACGAGAAAAAGAGAATGCCACCTTTCTGAATGTTACAATTGTAATGTGACCATAAAAAGAGAGATTCATGCCACAGAAAAAATCGTCATTTTCGATTTCAATAAAATGTTTTTTAATTTAAAACAATTTAGATTTCAAGAAAATAGATTGCAATATTCCAATTTCTATACTATACATATACGGAATATGCGAACCATCATTCAGCGGCTTAGTATTATGAGCGCAATATGCAAGTCGTATTCAATCTATCATTCAACGTCCAACCGTTTGGAGAGATGGAAATGAATCTCTCGTTATCGTTATATCTCTTAATGATATTACGATAGACACGATACGTAGTTCCACGTTTAAACACACTTAGCAAGTCCACTGCAGGTCCGTTAATTTGTTGTTAATGTCGTTAATGGTAAACCAATTAATCGAGATCGGCTTCAATTATTCGACAGATAATATATGTATACAAAGATCCCAAACTCTGCCTATACAGTATAAAAATTGAATTTCGGGAATAACTTCGGCAATGGAGAAAAACTAATTTGGCTGGTTATAGACGAGATTATAGAATACAAATCATTCGTCGATTGAATCACGGTTATAAAAACACTTAAGTAGTACAACTTCTATGCTTGTTTCTCCAGTTACTGCTGAAAGTTATCAAGATTATCACCAAAAAGTAATTAATAGCTCTGCTAAACACAAGTAAGTATAAACTGATTTTTGTATATAATTCTATAGATAGATAGTTCACTACAACAGAAATAGACTTCATATTTTATATCCTAAATTTTTTTTTTTTTTTTTTGGACGTGGCATAGACACATTTTTGGTCTATAGCTTAGACTTACATTCGCACGAACATTCATTCAACCCATTCATCCCATTCACATAAGTACAGTACCTGCGCATTGCATAGCTCCATGTCACCCAGTACAGTGACATGGAAGATGGGTCGGCCCATGAGTTCTACATTCCAACAGAGGGTCATAGATGTTTTCAATTTAATCACCAATCGAAATCGGGAGATGAAAAATCCCTTTTGGATCCCGCCTCTGTTGGGATTCGAACCCGGTATCTCCCGATCCAAAGGTCCCAGCTTTAACCACTGCGCTATTTGCTCGGTATCCTACATTTTAGATATCTATCGAAAAATTATGTTTCAGCATAATTGCGGTTTTTTTCCTATTTTATTTAGAATTTTTCGCTCATTTTAATTTTGAATTCATGCATAATCCCCCAGAGAGTAGCATCTCCAGCTATTTAAATGTGCGAGTGACTTTACAAGATTATTGCGGGATCCATGTTTTGATTGGTGGAACGCTTCCAGTGAACGCTTCCTTTTGAACAAGCAACTTACTTTGTAATATATTTTTTAAATTTTTTAATCAATATCGCATCATACTTTGGCCGAATAAACTTGTTGCCCGAAGTGCACCAGGAGGAGCTAAATATAAATAACCACACTTCTTCTTTGTTTGTTGAAACTGTTTGTTTGTTAGTTGAAACTTTATGTTTGTTTGTTTAAATTTCTTTTACAATTTTTTATGTGTTAATTTTTTAAATGTATATTTTATTAATTAATTTTGGCAAACCCAGGTCGTTTGACTTTTGGACAAATGATAAATTAAAATTATACATATACATTATTATATTATATACATAAATACATACTTGTTTGATGAAATTAAATTTAAATTAAACATATGGTACTTAATGTTTTATGCTATGCCCATTAAGTATTCGTTTAATAATCGATATTGATTGTTCGTGGTACTTCGCCAGTCGTAGCATCGAAACAGTTCCAAAGAGTAATAGCAGATCTATTACCGACAGCTGGTTAGGAATGAAAATTGGAACGAAAGCTAGAGCACAAAATTGTCGTAGTTGTAATCCAAACTCAAGGTCATCGTTGTATCAATTTGTAATTGTAGAATGTTGTTGTATATTTCTCCAAACCCAGTGAGCGCAATGAAAGCTCACTTGCATTTGGAAAATGGTGCCGAAACGAACTAATTGCTGCGTTTTCAAAATCTGTTAAAATTGATGTAAGATTACATTGTATCCATTATCTTCATCACAACGTTTTACAGCGAAAAGAAATTTGTCGAAGTAAGTAAAATACCAAACGTACATACATACCTTCGTACCAAAGAAGTTGTTCTTTTTGATTTGATACCATGTCAGCATTTCGTACAACTTTCCCTACATAAAAAGCATAGACTAGTTCTGTTCCAGTTAATCATATTCCAGAACTTCAACCAAAAATCATTTTATAATCCCATTTCCATCCAATATATCGAGTTTCATCAGAATCCCTCATATTAAACTATATTTAGGGCACTTAGTTTAATGGTCTTTGTTTAGTTCTTTTTGTTTGGAGCACATTGTTTAGCGCGAATCGTACAGTGCAGATCTCGTAATTCAGATTACATTAGTTCATTTCACATAGAATCGTATTTTATGAGCATTAAAGTAACGAAGCAACTATTTCATATTAATTCTTTATCTGCGCAGATAGCACGAAATAATTACATTCAAACAAAATAGTGCATGAAGGAATAAAACCAGCATTCAGACAATGATAGTATTTATTGATAATACTGTTGAACCACATATTATATCTTTTCGTTCAACAGCTTTATATCTTACTTGTCGGCGTGCTTTAATAAGTTATTTTAGAAATTTAAATGGAAGTAATGTTTTAAATATAAGAAAAATATAATATTATGTCCAATTTTTATAAAACCTTTAAAATTTCTTCATGGGTTAACGGGATCAAATATCGACCAATTTGTGATATATTATGTAAATTGATGAATTTTTTATAAATTAAATTCTTATTTTATTTAATAATAAACTAAATAAAAATAAATTAATGCATTAAATAAATTTGCATTAAAATACAATTAAGTTTATAGTTCAAAAATTAAAGTTTTCAAATTAAAATTTGATAAAAAGCAGATGGTTTTTAATTCAAAAGGAAATTCTTTTGGCAAAAAACCATTCGATTTTTTTTTTTTTTCAAATCTTATTTTTTTTGTCTGTGTTGTATAGAAGGAATTTATAATTTGAAGAGAACTGTTAAATTGTTGAGCAAGCGAATTAACATTCTGTTCTTCTTACCTGCCAGAATTATATCGGTTTCCGACAGATTTATTTTAAATACGTTGGCTCGAATAACAATGCTATTATAGACTGGGTTCGAACAACAATGCTATTATAGACTGGGCAGAATATAATTAATATGGTAATGAAATGTCTTCATCTCTCAATCAGGCCCCCGGTTACAGTCTTGGATCAAATAAATCACAATACATATTTCAAAACGAAAGAGAAAAGAATAGTAAACATTGTCTTGATATAGTTCTATTTGGCACTCACTATAACCATAAATTCTTTCTACACAGCTTTAAGTGGTTATTCCCAAAAATCATTCATCAAATTGTTTAAAAATGGAAAAAAACGTGTTACCTTCAATTTTATATAATATTCGCAAATAAAAAGGGCTTCATATATATGTATATATACATATACGTTGGTATATCGAAAAATTCAATCAAATCTGATCGAACAGTTAGTACTCTTTACGCACACAATTCTAGAATAATAGATTTTCTATTTTGCTTCGAAATCCATTTGTACGGCATATTGTAAAATCAATACCATATTAAAGAATAAGGTTTCCCAAATTATTCCAAACAACTATGCAATATGGATAGAACGTATACAAAAAAGTCAATTTGACACATATGGATAGTTAAATACCATAAATTTTCATAATATATTTTAATCAGACTCTAAAAATACAATATGTAGTACGAAACAAGAACAACGACCTGAATATAGTTATAGTTGTTCATATACTGGTCAAGATTAGTATTAAGACATAACAATACTGAGCTACACAATATATGTTGTATGTATTATGGACATATGGTATATAATTTTCGTTTGATTTCGAAATTTTATTAAATGGAGTTGATGGAAAATTAAATTTTTCATCTACAAATATATTATATACAGTGAGCATTCTTTATAAGCAACCTTTACACAAGCAACAATCTGTTGTAGCAAGCTCTGCATTAGCAACTGTTTTGATTTAAAAATTTCTGTACAAAGCAACCATGGTTTTATTTTTCATTTTAATTTTCATTCTTCCGTAAAAATGGAGAAGAAAGGCAGAGTATCAATTTCCTTGAAAACAAAATTATCAATCTTAAATGAACTCTGCAAGATGGCAAGACACTAGCAGAGATCTGCAGAAGTTACAACATCCATAAGTTGACTTTAACGAGGATAAAAAATAACAAAGAAAACTTGGAAGAATTCGCCTCAAAAACGTATGTTAATCAAAAAAAAAATCAAGCGAATGAAGCCATTAAAAAATCCTGATGATAAACTATACGCATGGTTTTTACTACGAACAGAAGCAAACGAATTGGTTTCAAACGAGATGCTCAAAGTACAAGCACTATAGATATAAAAAGGACAGGAAAAATCTTCAGTCAGTAATGGCTGGCATGATAAATTCAAAAAACGCCACGGTTTTCCGGTGAAAAACTTTCCTGCAATGCTGAGAAATGTGGCGAAACCGATCTGGTTTACCAAGGTTTGCACAAGAAAACAAACGCTACCGTTTTCGAAAAAACTGCTGTTGAACGGAAAACCATGAAGGAAAGGGTCACCATTATGCCTTGTGCAACAGGGACGCATAAACTCGATTTGATGATGATTGGAAAATCAAAAAATCCGGCGCTTTTTAAGGAGTGGTACAACGATTTATTCATCCCTGAAGTTTCTCGTCACTTGGCAGCTAAAGGCTTACAAGTAAAAGCAATTTTATTGGTCGATAATGCTACCTGTCATGGGACAGCAACAAGTTTTTCCGATGATGAAAACTTCAAGGTTATTTTTTTCCCACTCAACAATACACCCTTGTTGCAACCACTTGACCAAAATGTAAAAAAATCCGTTAAGCAGCGGTATCGAAAGCACCTTCTGTCAACACTCGTGGTGTTATGTGTAATCGGCAATAACGACATGGTCTCAACTCTTAAAATTATTAATTTAAAAGACGTGGCGTTTTTGATAGTTGATGCCTGGAATGAACTCCCACGATCCGTTGTCATGAGTTCATTTAACCATCTGTTTTCTTCAATCGACCCAATAGAATTTAATATACCGGGTGATCATTTTGTGAAAGAGGACGATATCCCCATGGCTAGATTGTACAATTTGGTAATCGAAAATGATTTAACTGAGAACGAAATAATGGAATGGGCGACATATCGATAGTTTTGCAATTGTGCTAGCGATATTTGTACACTGTACATACATGTGTAATATGGTGCACACGAGTTGAATTTAATAAAACTATTGAAATTATGATTTTGTTCGTCGAGAAAATTGAAACGGTTCGAAGCATATATTATGTATGTCCATATGTATATTGGTAGATGCTATAAAATAAAAATTGTATTTTTTTTTTAAATTCATTCAACCTCTTGTTCTAATTTGTTTAATGACCAGATGTTAATGCAGTACATCTTTGTCACCAAAATATATAAAGACTTATAAAGAGTTAAAGTCAATTTCAATTTTAATAAACGGAATAACAGCCAAAACGGAAAATTATTTTTTATTAAAGTAAAATTTCTAATTTACTTATCCAGCTAAAAGCTTTAATCAGGAAGTGTGACAAAATTACTTATGTAAAAATCCGTTTGTTTGGTTTATGACACAAGTTTTCTGTTATTATATTTATTACGGAAATTGTCGCGAAAATGAAAATGTATAAAATTTATTTTGGAAACCTTTGAAATCTGGTTAGCAGATACAGAAGTTCTTTTATAATAAAAAATAATTATATGGACTATTATTAATTAGATCTGGCGGCGGTGCTGCTAATCACTCTCGATTCATGTTCCAAACCTGTCATTGCATCTGGTTGCTTTCGTTAGAATCTAAAAGTAAACGAGCTCAGAGGAGAATGTATCGAGTTCAGAGGAGAATTATCCCAATAACCGATCACGAGAGGTAGTTTACTAACTCTACACCGTATTAGAAGATTCACCAGGTCTTCTGAACGAGGAGGCGAGGGGGAATAATAGGGTAAATAAGCCTATTGATCCTATTATTTCGCCTCGCCTCTTTTTTCCGAGCTCGTTTCACTATTAGATTCTAACGAAAGCAATTTCAACTGCTTTGAAAATTCATGCCTAATTTTTATTAACAACCAGAAGATTCATGATAAACTCTTCTAATATTCTGAACTCAAAAAGTTATGAAAGATTATACGTAAAATTAATAATAAAGTCAAAAATACGAATCTCATTTTGGATTGGGATTGATTTTTGGTAGCTGAACAGGCTTATAAAAAATACCTTTGATCTGCGCACATAACTGCGTGGAAAAACATCTGTGTTAACAAAACTCTGGCTAAGAATGACACTTGAATATTCGATAATCTTCGCCTACCTTGAAACAACCACCTCTTGCAGGCGATAAGTCGGTGAGCTACTATTAACTATCTTGGGTGTGACATTGTTGAATCGGGTGTGGTTCCCTCGGAGCCTCCTGACATATAGGTCGGTACTCCAGATTGAAACTTAAGTATCGCATAATTGAGACTTAGATGGATGGTTCACCAGTGTCCATCAATTTTACCGTTCCCACTATCTTTGGAAGGCCGTTGTTATTTTTTGGCAATGCAGTAGAGCATTTGGCAATTCTTGAGGTCTGACCTTCAAAATGATGTCGTGCATCTATAAATCATCGGTTTTGCTTATCATGTGCCTTAGATGTATGGTGGCAGGATGTTAAATTAACGTTTTCTCTAGCAAGGTTGGATGGACTGGCAGATGATAGGTTGTAGAGCTACAATTGGGGCCATATATTCTATCTACTCCTCTTCTTGCTATGGAGTCCATTCTATGCTTGCCCGAATTGCGGTCATTCATTCTTGGCACATCGTTTTCTGCTGTGTTTCGACTGAGGTGAATTGAGGTATAAACAGATTCTTAATAAGTATAAGCACATATTCCGGAGATTGAACTGGTGAATGCCAGGATGTGGATTCTACTTTGTTAATTATGGGCTTAGATTCTCGCGGGTAGTCTCGGTGAACACAGTCCGGTTTTTGAAGCTAAACAAATTGCACTTACACGAGCTGTGATTGAGACGTTTAAATTGAAGAATATTATTCTCTGCACGGATAGTAAAGTTATGCTTAAAACCCTTAATAATCCTTTGATTGTGTTCAAACTGGTCAAAGATTGCAGGGATCACATTAAACTCCGTTGATCCACCTTACCAGAGTAAGGATCATGAGTAGGCACATTGTGACGTATGACCAGCAATCCCTATATCCTTCAACGATTGTAAGGACACTCTTAAGATGTTCACTCTTCTTGAATTGGGACTGAAGTTGCGTTACTGCTAGCTGGAAAGTCGAAACGGTTATTCCACCCAGCTTGAGGTTCACTAAATATGTGTTATTGTTAAAAAAGAACCAGCTGAGCCGTAATTATTACTGACCATGAACGTTTCAAGGTTGACTGTACTTTGCCAGCTGACAGATTACGCTTGCGTCCTGGCGGTATTAGTTCGTATATGCCACCGAATATGAATATTTCGTTGATTATCTAAACGATATACTGACTATTGATTTAATTACTTACAGCTCCTTCATTCCAATAATATTTTTTGGTCCCATGTACGCGGCTGGAATGAAACCAGATTGTTTATAAATTGTCGCCTGATAAAACAATGACTTACAAATATAAAGATACTTAGATGTTAAGAAAAGCAAATAGTTACTGTTCATTTCTATGTTGTAGGCAAACATTTGAAACCGAGATGTTTTAAAAAACTTGAAATTTTGCTAAATTTTACGAAATAAAGAGAAGCTAGACATGTTTGTCGAACTTTTTTTATTCAGCTGTGACGAAAATATAACTAAAGTTTATAAGATAGTATTGTTATCACTAGTTTATTAGGTTGCAAAGTAAAAGTTCAAGCGCTTAGAATGTTTAAACTAATTCCGAAAAGCATACGGATACACGCAAAAATATTGTAGCAAACTTTCAAGGTGCGTTAAATGTGCCGGACACCACCTAACTGGAGAATGCGACAGTCCGTAAGCTTATCTAATGTGGACAAGGTCATCCTGCTAATTACCGAGAATGTATTGTTGCGAAGGAAATTCAGAAAATTCAAATTCAAATGATGAATAAAACTCAAATGTATGGTTAGGTAAATCGATACGAATTTTGCCGCCAAATAAGAACTGAAGGTGTGAATTCAGAATGTAAATGTGTGTCTTATTTCGGAAACATATTTTACTAAGCAATCCTACATAACATTTAAAGGCTATTGCGTATATCACACTATCCATCCAGATAATTCAGCCAGAGGAGGAAGTGCAGTCATCATATAAAAAAAATATCCAACATTTTGAAGAACCAAAGTATGAAAAAGAAGAAATTCAGGCCACAGTGGTTTATATAAAAACCAATAATTATATAAAAACCTACCAACAAATTTCCTACCAACAAGATATTCTATTAAAATTAAACAATACTCAGGGTTCTGCAAGTGTCTGGGGTACCTTTGTGAAATAAGCCCGAAATTCTATCCCCTCCCAATTAAAAATCATGTTTTAGTGAATGGTTTGCCGGCTCAGATGAGTATAGTATGTGATAGTGGATGGTTTGATAAAACTGACGTAATTTTTTTAGAATTTTTGTATGTCGGTGAACTGTGATAAGTATCGGGGCTGAGAGTAAATTATGTACACGTACATTTATTTTGATATATATATCGTGATAGCGTGATAGTATAATTTTTCGGGGGTGAGAGTAGAAAAGTATCATAATACTATCCTGATAGTAGATTTTTTCGGGGTTGAGATCAAAGAATGTCGTGAAAGTACTCGCTAGTGTTGCCATCGTATTGTTCGGGGATGGAAATTGGGCTACTGGGGTTCTAGATTAACTACAACTAAAGGAAAAGAATTACTGATTACCATTAAAGAAAATTTATATGAATCTTTTTCAACAGGAAAACCAACATTTTGCCCAAGTGACCTAGGAAAAACACCGGGCCTGATCCATTTTTTTATAACCAAAAATATTTCTAATAATTTTATGAAAGTCGAAGAAAGATATGAGCTTAGATCATTCACCAATAGTCCTAACTCTAAGCGAGTATTTCATCCAAAATGGGAATAATTCACTATTAACCAACAAATATACGGGCAAGTTTCAAAGTACACCTTGAACAAAGAATACTGATATGTATTTAGTTGTACACTCCTGATTGCTGATTTGTATGTAATCAGCAATCAGTAGTTATATTGTTGAGTACAGCCTATGTTAATAATGATGTACATTTGGTTGTGAATAAATACCATCAGTTACTTGATAACTTTCAGAGAACAAAGTTGTTTCTATCCGTAGTCCATACATATCAATTGGCGACGAGAAAATAAGAAGTAATTAGAATAAACAAGGTGATGTTTGTTTGTGAAGTAAATTAAATTACTACTTAGTAATCATTATCACACTTAGGCAATAATTAAAATAACTTGTTTCGTAATGGGAAAAGAAAGTTGAGCAAGGAACCTTGAAACTTTTGATTTAAATGACGACTTCATCGTACGTCAAAGAACGTTCGGAGCTGTGGTTTGAGGCGAATGAGGTGAAAGATCCGTGAAAGCAAAAAATTCAGTTGTTAACATCACTATCTATTGCCGCCCACAAACTAGTACGAAATACGTGCATTCCAGAGGCGCTCCAAACAAAAACGTATGACGAATTAGTGAAGTTATTATCAAATCAGTTCATAGAAAAGTTTTATAACACGGCTGAAGTGAACGGTGAAAATCGTATCGAGTAATTTACTAAAATACAGATATTAGGGGTGGGTTTCAAATTTGGTGCTGATTTAATATGAAAAGTGGAAGCTTTATTGAGGGTTGCGTTGATTAGAGAAGCCACATTGGTGGAGAATTAATGTAAAACAAACAAAAATGGAATACTGAAATGTGCAATGCGTGCGGCAAAAAAAATCATGTTTATGAATCATGCAGATATAAAAGGTATAGATGCCGATTATGTACAGAGGTTGGTCATTTGGCTACAGTATGTAGTAAAAAGGTGAAGGAGGTTAGCGGAAAACCAGCAAGAAATAATTGTATAGGAAATATGGAAGGAAAAGAACGGGAGCAGCAGGTAGAGGAAGAAGATGAAGAATCTCATGGAATTTTTTCAATTTTTGAAATAAATGAGGACGTGGAAAGTGACAAACAGGAGCAGCAACAGTTAGTTTAGTTAAAAAATCATTGTAAATTTTTTAATATGGTTAAAGATAATGTTATAATTGTTTAATTTTTGATTCAAGGTTGTTCACCGCAACAGTTAGGGTTGGAGGATTCGATATACTATTCGAAGTGGATAAGCTGTTTCAACTATATTTACAAAAGTTCGCGGATTATAAATTAACGAAATATAACTCAAAGTTTAAAACATGTGACGGAATGGTTATCAACACGGCAGGTAGTTTTGAGGTTGAGGCAGAGTATGAGGGTACGTGTTTCATTATTATACTGCTCGTAGTTAAAGATCGCTGTAGGCCTCTTATCGGACGTAATATTTTTAGAAAATTGAATGTAGATTTAAATGTAAACTCGATTTGTTCGAAGGGCCTATGTGATCAGTTGTTGAGTGATCATCAGGAATTCTTTATACTAATGAGTTAGGAAAATATAAGGAGACATGTATAACTAAAGATTGCTGAGGATCTAAGTCCTGTGATTATTAAATCACGTACAGTTCCATCCACTTATAAAAAACAAGTCGAGGATGAGCTAGAGAGATTAGAAGGTTTAGGTGTTATTTCAAAGATAGAAATAAATAAGTGGGGTACGCCTTTAGTCAATGTATTCAAGAAAAATGGAGATCAAATGGAGGTATGCAATTTTCTAAAATAGATTAATCGCAAGCGTATGACCATACAGAAATGTGCTTTTTTTTAGAAAAAGCATCCAGTATCTGGGACTTATAATAGATGAGAAAGGTCTTCAAAGGGCTATTCTAATTATGCCCATTCCTACAACAGTGTCCGAAGTTAAAGCGTACTGTGGGCTAATTAATTATTAAGGACGTTTCTTGGAAAATTTGTCATCTATTTTAAAGCCCGTGTATGACTTAATTACAGTAAACAGATAGAATGGTCTCCTACTAAATGTCAAGAAGCGAGTGACAGAGTAAAAAAATGATAGTGTCGGATATTGTATTAGCTCATGTTGATTGCAATGCTTACACAGTTCTTAAAACTGACGCTTTGGATGTGGGGAATTGGGGCTTGTTTTTCCCAAATTATTGGTAGTAGCAGAGAAGAGAGACCAGTTACATTTGCTTCGAGGGTATACTCGTATACTAGCAAAATCAGAGACAAATTATTCGCTATAGACAGGGAAGCTCTGACAGGGAATAGCCAGTTGCAAAGGTGGGCGGTGTATCTTTCACATTTTCAATTTGAAATCAGACATGTACCAGGAAAGGAAAATGGCTGATGCTCTTTCGAGACTCGCCAATGGTAGCGAAAGTGACACAAGCTCTGAATTTTCGTATCTGAACTTTGTTGAAAATAGTTTTCAAAGGCCAATACTCAGTAAAGATGTAGCGTTGCAGTCGGAAATAGATCCTGTGTTAGGTAAAGTAATACAGTTAGTAAAATAAGGCTGGCCGGAGAGTAGATAATGTGACAAGGAATTGAAATGTTTTTACTCAAGGAAAGATAGTTTAACGTTGGAGAATAGCATCTTAATGTGCGGATACAGAGTAGTAATACCGCAAGACATTCAGAAATATTTTATTAGATGAAATACACAGTTCGCATTTAGGAATAGAGAAATTATAGTGTGAAAAGCAATTGTGCGGTCCTATTTTTGGTGGCCTAAGATCGACTCAGAGGTCTAACACTGAGTGTGGTCCGTGCCGAGAAAATCAAAATGATCCACCCAAGGTGAAACCAATTGCATGCCAAAAATCTGAAAAAGTTTTTGAAAGAATTCATATTGACTGTTGTGGAAATTTTTTTATGCTAATTCTTTCCTACTATAAATGGATGGAGGTTTTTCATATGAAATGTATAAAATCGTCAGGTATAATAACTAGGTTGAAGGAAGTTTTTTTCCAGATTTGGAATTGCAAAAACTGTTGTTTCTGATAATGCTCCTCTGTGGAATTTAAGAATTTTTTATAAAGAAAATAATATTAAACATGATATAACTCCCCCATATCATCCAGCGTCAAACGACCCAGCGGAGAATGCCGTAAGAGGTTACAAGAACGCAATGATAAAGAATTTAGCGAATTCTCGGAATAACGGTAAAAGTGTAGAAGAGATCATGTGTAGGGTTTTATATATGTATATCAGTGAACAAATCTCCTTTAGAATTTTGCGGTATTTGGTAAAAAATTGGCAAAAGCAATTATGGACAAGACATGCCAATCATATTACTGCTTCAACTAAAAAGCAGAGGACTCACTCTGCTTTTTAGTTGAAGCAGTAATGACTATGTTGGCTATTAACAGTTCTGGTAACTTGAAGCAAAACCAGGAAACATATATGATTGGTAAGAGTTTTAAAGAGATTTTAGATACAAAAGCAAAGTGGAAACGAACAGTAGTCATAAAAGTAAAGACGCAGGTCGAGTGTCGAGCAATCTAGGGATTGTGACGAATGAGGCGGAGGGCACTGTGACCGCTGAGAATAGTGATCGAAAGATGTTATCGAACCCGATTGTGGTGAACACCCTTGGACGCCCAAAAAGAGAAATAAAAAGGCCTGCCAGATTGGGCTTATGATTTTAAAATTAGATTAAATTTAAGTATTGTTTTCTATAAGAGAAAATATATCAAATATTTATGTTTTCATTTTTATTAATGATGTCATGTTAATATCAATAAGTAAATAAGCATTAAATAAATAAAAAAATGTTTTCGATAAAAATGGCAAAGCTCTAAAATATTATAGCTTTGTAAATTAAAGAGAGAGTAATGATATGTATTTAGTTGTACACTCCTGACTGCTGAATTGTATATAATCAGCAATCAGCAGTTACTTGATAACATTTATAGAACAAAGTTGCTTCCATCCGTAGTCCATACGTATCAAATACTTTTGAAAGTTCCTTTAAAAACTATGGATCAACTGGATATAGAAGTAGAAAACGTTATTACTGATATTTAACAATCAGCATGGGAAAGTACTCCAGTAATCAAATGAAGGCTAAAAGGAAATAACTATCCATAAGAAATTAGAAATGGATAAACGCACCAAACGAGAGCTCCAAAAAAAGACAAAACAATCTTACTCAACAATTAACAAGAGGAATTCAGAGATTAAAAAAAGAGTCAGTTAATTTCTACTTAAGTAAGTTGATGAGTAACTCTGGAAAATTATCTCACCAACAAAGAACAGACTGTTAGATTAAATCAGTAAAAGTCCAGAAATATGAGAGTGCGTTGTATTCATCCTCAAGGTACTTAGCCCTACCCGTTTCCTGATCTATTAACAAACCCAGCGGTCTCTTACTTAAACATTTTTATAAAATTATCAGACGAATCAGTGTCAATCAATATTACTAATATTTCGTTGGTATTGATTTCGTTAATATATCAAATTAATAAATTGAAAAAAAAATGAATAGATTAAACATATACAATTTATAACCATAAATATGTTGCAATTAATAATTTGTAAAAATATTTTGTTGATGGATGAATATCCAATGATCAAATATATACCTATTTTTTCAACCGTGATATAGATAAAAACTAACAATAATTAAATTATTTTATAGATATTTTTAACAACTTAAACCAACTCATTTAATGATTTATGTGTGTCAACTGTCAACTCACATGTTTTCAATCGAATTGTATAATAAAATCAGAATAGTCATAACATGACTGACAATCGTAAAATTTTTCTTGTGGCGTTGATTTGGGTACTCAATCATAATTGCTATATATAACATCCAAAATAATTTTCATCAAGTCACTACTCCATTTCATTAAACAGAAAAAAACAATAAGTGGTTTGTCCTCAAGCAGATAAATATTAATCCAGTACAAAATAAAATCTAATATATTATATTAGCACAGATAAACTATTGTGTTTTATCTACGAGTATATATGATAAATATTTATTGAAAAAAAAAATTTTCCGACACATGCTTGTCCCGCTCATCTCCGATTGTATTTTGTGTACACATCGATGGAATCTAAATAGAAAAAAAAAATCACATAAATAGATTCTAAATGCTATTATGTTTCGGTATCATCATCGAACCATCATCATTATTTTACTGTGGATGTGATAAGAACACTGTTGAAACTATATAGAAAACCGAAAATGAAATTTGTAATAGAATTTGGAAACCGTACAGAAGTATAGATGAAGAATCAAATAAAGCTTCAATATCATAAATCAAAACACTATAAACGAAAAAATGTATAAGAAGAAAACATAAAAAATAAATCATTAAAAGCATAACTAAACATACATACATTCATATCACATAATGAAAATTCGTTTGTATCGTGTCGAGTCAACACACTACCAGTGTCTATTTGAATTTTAAATTAAATAAGATTTTATATTACGATTATAACATGTATACGACATAATTATACCGCAATATTTTATATTTCTACATAATTTTGATATAAATGAGATTGACACCCAAATTTTTTTGTTTTACATAATTTTGTAATATCTCAAATACATGTCTTTGACATATGGCCCTTATGTATACACGCGTTTCACATTGATTTTATATAAAAAAAATAATAAATTATTTTTACCTGTAGTGCTACCGAACTTGATCCTGGACCTACGACAGCAATTAATTGTCCCGATTTTGTGTGATCAGGTTCCTACAAATAAATAAAAAAACATACATTTATTTTGAAGAACTACTCGTAAATATGTATTTTATGTATAAGGATGTAGAACGAAATTTCCAACAATAAAATCATTTGTCCCACAATTTAGTTGTAAGAACCCAAATAAAATATTGTGACGTATCCACATTAGCATTGAACCAGTTTAATACAGTGAACGTAAAAATAATGCAAATTTAAGTGCATCTGTAATAGCTAAAGTTAAAATATATAGGTCGAATGAAGAAAAGGTTGTGCAAACCGGATTGCCCTGATATTTATATTACTGTTTAGTCTAAACTAAAAGGAAGTTTGAGATCTGAGCAATTAGTTATATAGCAAATATTTAAGCGTCAAAATTGGAACAAAGTACTGATCAAATACCTCTGTTAGCAGATAGATAAGCTTGGAGGTGGTTGGTTGCAATGTGTAACGGTCAAGTTTTTTAATTTAAAAAAAAAATAAGTACGGTTGTATGTTAAAAAAATGTATCCCGTCGTCCAAATTTCCTTCCCCTTAGTTCCTGCCTGGTCACTCATAATTTTATTATGTTTTATGTTATGTACAAAATAAATTGAAGTAAATCAAATTCCTGTGTTGTTCTTGTATATAACATATGTAAAGTGTGCTGTACTAATAGCTATACCAAAGTTTAAGCTCTGTGTGTCGGAAATTTTTTATATAAAAAGGTGTGGCGTGGTGCAGATTTTGGAAGGAGAATGATGACCGGGAGTTTGCATCAAACAGCCGGCCATGGTGGTGAGCACCATGCGGTAAAACAAAAGTAGGAGGATACCGGTAATGGAGAGCCGAAGAAGTGGAGACACACCTATAAAACACACAAGTGGCACAAGAGCGCGCGTATAATGTACAGCTGAGTGACCAAATTGTTATTTTCCTTTATTTGTTGATACGTTCGTCGATCCATGGGTTGGAAGGCAAATAGGTTTATCCCGCTCATTGAGTGAACTGCTCGCTGAGTATATCGGACAAGATAGTTGCGCGTGGTGTTTTCTGTTACGGGCAACTATAGCACTTGGTGGGGCAAGCGTTACAGATGGTGCAGTGAAAAAAGTGAAGAACGAGAAGCCGCCGCGAATTTATTAAAGAGGGTTATATGATATATATATATATATATATATATATATATATATATATATATATATATATATATATATATATATATATATATTTATATATATATATATATATATATATATATATATATATATTATATATATATATATATATATATGTATATATATATATATATATATATATATATATATATATATATATATATATATATATATATATGCAGTAACTGAATTGTTTCACGGGCTGTATGACATGTGGCACCATCTTGTTGAAACCACATGTCGTCTATGTCAATATCATCCAACTGAGGCAGAAAGAAATGTGTTATCATGTCGCGATATCGAGCACCAGTAACAGTTACTGCTTGACCAGCCTCATTCTCAAAAAAGTATAAGTATGGCCTCCAGCCCAAAATCCCCACCAAACAGTGATACGCTGTAGATGCATTTGTTTTTCGACAATCATATGTGGGTTCTCTGTACCCCAAATGCGGCAATTTTGGCGATTAACAAAGCCATCAAGGTGAAAATGTGCTTCATCGCTTAGGATGATTTTGCTCGAAAAATCATCATCCACTTATTGATGCTCAATAATCCATTCAACGAACTCTCTTCGCTGTGCATGGTCATTAGGCTTCAGTTGTTGTGTTAATTGAATTTTTTAAGCATGAAGACATAGATGAGTGAGTATACGCTGCAGAGAGCTTTACAGTGAGTATACGCTGAAGAGAGCTCCTTGAAATTTACAATTCTTGTTCCCTAGGTCGAATTGATGTTCCTGGATTTTCACCAACACTCTCACGTACTGCTTCGATATTGACATTTGAACGGCTTGTTTTTGGACGGCCAATGAGAGTCTCCAACTGATCCAGTCCCCATGAATTTTTCAATTAATCTCTTAACAGTTGACGAAGTAAAAACACTAATCGGTTCCATAAGTGACTTAAAATTGTATATTTAATGGCCGACTCAAAAGGGCCAGTATAAATAAAACAAAAGGTTGTACACCTTACCAAATTTTCAGAACACAAGTAATACATTTCGATTAAGCCGGTAAATGATACGAGTACTACCCACTTACTTATTTGCAGGTGCACCAATGACGAAACCTCTAAGTGGTTTCTTCAAAATCGTGAAAATCTTCAAAATGAATGGCATTTGAGGCGGGTGTCCAATATCGGTTGATGGCCTCCCAAAACCTCTTGTTTTACTAACATGGATTTCTGGTCCGTCTGATGAACTACCAAAATCAAGCTGATGAAACCTTCTATTTTAATTGAGGGTTGGAAGGTTGTCCGTTGCAAACGTGCGGCGAATTGCCAATCGATTGTTTCCCGAGTTGACCAGAAATTCTTCGAGAGAATTACTGATTTCGGTTTATTGTTGCCATACGTTCTGGAGAGGCTTTCAAGAATAACTTCGGTCCGTAGACGACTTTTATTCCTATTTTTACTCGATTTTACAATGTCCGCATGCTTAGAATAAAACAGATCAACTTGCAACATAGTAAGTCAGCTTCATTTGAATTAAGCAAGTGGCTTTCTGTATGCATTACAGATATTTGTGTTAATCAGGAACCGTACCTTCTTGATGGTGCTGTCTCTGGATTGAATTTAATTAATAACAGAGTCTTCTGTAAGAATGTCAATAAGACTCAAGCTTATGTGTGTTAGTCTACAATAATATTAGTTCAACTCTTATCCACGAGCCAACCTCGGCTGATTTTACGGCTGTGCTCATTACTTTGATCTCCGCTAATTCCAGTACTAAACTGCTTATCACTTCAGTTTATTTCCCGTATGCGACTCTTCTTCATCTCCTCTCTCTGAGGAACTCACTAATCTTGTGGCATGGTGTTAGAATAGCACATTCCTTTGATCATTGGCTGTAATGCTAATGCTCATCGCTTGATCGGGGGTAGTATGAATATTAACCAAATGGCTGGATCACTGTTTAACTCTCCTGAGTTTGAAATACCCAATACTGGATGCGGACATTTTTTGTTAACTCGGCCCAGCAGGAGCTGCTTGACATTAATTTTTGCTTCATATCCATCATTGATTTAATTTTAGGCTGGAGAGTGACGGCATTAGTCTACTGGACGGACATCTTACCTCTTCCAACAAGGAAGCTTTCTTCCGAGTTGCTACCGAACTATGTCTTGTGGCATGGTGTGATATAGTGTACGGATGGAAGGACCGGCTTTAAAAATCGATTTTGTACGGATTCCATCCGTACACTATATCACAATAACTCATTATAGGACTTCTATTGCAAATCCCGATTGGAATTTTGATTGGTCCATAAGCAAATCAATCGTCATAGGTTAAATAGGTAAAGTGAGTGATAGTTTGATGATGTTTACATGCTATCAATTGATTTAAATGAAATATCACTTTGAAATTAGCCGTAGTTCATACCTCTCCCAGTGATCCCATTGATTGAATTCACATTATTCACATACCCGCATGTACTTGTTATTCACATACACGCAAATCTTATCTTTTTTTTATGTCAGATTTTCAGTGTACTATAGATTTTGGCCAAGAAAGAGCCACTAGTGTATAGTGTATGGGAATAAATACTTTTCCAGAACTACCTATCCTCAATGCCTCGATATTCTTAAGTTAAATAAACCGGGACACTGTAAAACTAAATCATATGTACTCACCACAAACGTACATGTGGGCGTGCTGGACTTCGGCGATATTGTATCCTTAATCATTTCAATACTTTGTTGCAATGCAATCGGTGCATACCAACATGAATCGCGTACCTCAATTCCCAATGTTATATTTGGCAATAAGGTTTTGTTCGCATTTATCTCATCGATTGTTTTTAAGGCAATTTCTGTTCGTTGGATACCATAGTGTTCACGTATCTGAAATGATAACAATAAATAAACCATAAACACAAACAATTAATTTATATAATTATTAATGGATTTATATAATTTTCAATGTTATTTTAATTGATATAATTCTATGAACAATGTACATTACGTATACTATGTACAGAAATGTAGTAGACTAATTAATTTTTTTTATTGTTTATTATTAGTACAGAGATAAATAGAGTTTTGCGATATTGGTGAATAATTAATTGCTACCAGTAAAATACTACAATAATATATATATATATATATATATATATATATATATATATATATATATATATATATATATATATATATATATATATATATATATATATATATATATATATATATATATATATATATATATATATATATATATATATATATATATATATATATATATATATATGTATATATATATATATATATATATATATATATACATATATATATATATATATATATATATATATATATATATATATATATGTATATATATATATATATATATATATATATATATATATATATATATATATATATATATATATATATATATATATATATATATATATATATATATGTATATATATATATTCACCATATTTTGTTTATTATTACGCTTTTGAGTAAATTAAATATGTTGAACGAGAAAAATCTGCTAACATTCAGATAATCAACGAACTTTCCCAATCATCCATCTGCAAATCCAAATTAGCTACTTGGAAGAGCCTATATTGTGCCTCTAGTTACAGAATATATTGCCTATATATTCTGTTATTCTGTAACTAGATTTCACTAGAAAAAATTCCCATTGGACAATTTGCTATTCGGTATCTAATTTGCTTTTCGTTAGAAAAATTTCAACGTTTTTCAATTTAACTCCGAAGTTTATTTTGTTGGAAGGTTTTTATTCTGTAACTCGATTCCATTGGAATTTTTGATTATTTTTTTGATAAATCTCCCTTAATAAGTTGTGGTTGATTTTTTTTGAAAATACATTTTTGTGAGAAATATATGTTTAGCTTTAACAACATATGATATCATTTTCTTAGGCGATTGTTGTTTGACAGCCAAGTTTTATTGTATAGACTGTTCGTGGAAAATAAAAGAGTCAACAGTTTTTTTTTGGTAAGTACTATTCACGGATGACTCAGGTATAATAAATTCAACTAGGAAATATAAATTCGGTTGTTTTAGTAAAAATTTGATTAATCATTTTTAATCTTTGTAATTTAGTAATACAGCAACTTTGTTATCAAAAGTTTAATAAGTGGAAAACCCCAAATAAAGATTACTTAGCCAAGATTACACCAAAAAGAAACCAACAATAAACCAAAGATGATTGTATTAAAATATTTGGAAATTCCTGTTTTTTAAATAAAAACTACCAAGATAATATAAACAATACTACAGAAAACAATTCCAACAGAATTTCCCAGTCCAACGATATACAGAATAGCAAATTAAATTCCAATGAATTTTATTTTCGACTGAAAATTTTCCAACCGTGTTACAGAATACACATGATTATTTCATTTGTCAAAATGTCGGTCTGCAGTCAAACAGAAAAGATTATATTTACCTTCAAAACGGTAACTATATCCGGCGCATCCAGCACGTTGAAATCTGCTTTTGAAATATTCTCAAATGCAGAATAATTTCACTTGTCGAATCTATATGTGCTGGTTTCATTTCGCTTGGAAACAAATCACTAACGGTTAATAAATGCCACGAAAAGTGAAAACACATGTGTTAAGATATTTTGCATCCAGGGCATCTGATTTGTGAGAGCTACTTGCTTTAGTGAGATCTCAACGTGGCGTATCCAGCATTACATAAATTCTATGTTTGATTTATTTATAAAACAAAAACGTTTAAAATAATGTAAAGGAGTACTGCTTTTCACATCAGTCCAAAATCGATTTTTAAAGCCCGTTCCATCCGTACACTATATCACAATAACAAGCAAGTTTAAGTATTATGTGTAAAATCGTTGGTAACCTTTTCATGAAAAATGGTATATGAACTTTTTACGACCTTTTATCCGTAGTTTATTTGTATTTAAACAACATTATATTCATGTTTATTCTAAAATTTTATTTATTTTTCTATAAATCAATTTATTGTAATATGTATCGTAAATATAAATATTTTGTATTTATATTTTATATACAATACATTTTATTTATCAGATTAAAACTTTTAAATTTTTGGGTTGATTTTTTGTATGCTCTTTTGATCCAAAAAGCTTTAATATTATTGATTTAAAAGTTTTGGAGTTGTTTAAAACTTTTTATGGTATAGTAAACTGGAAACCGACAGTAAACATAACACCTGCTATAGTGTTTAAAATTTTAGAAAGGTGTGCGGTAGTAAATAGGATGACCAGATATACTCTTTTTGTTTCGTTTTACTCTTCACTCTTTTGTTAGGCAAAAATCATCGAAATATACTCTTTTTGAGTCGTTTACTCGAAATTATGAAATTTGAAGAATTACAATTAATTATACGTACACAATTTATAATGATTTTAATAAGGTTTATTTACACAAATTGGTTAATTCTTAAATTAAATGTAAAACGCTTACAGAATTTCAGAATTTTAATATGAAATACAAAATTGAAAATTTAAAATTTGAGAATTTTAAGAATTTGATAAAAAAAAGTTACGGAATTTTAATAAATGCTTTAAATTTTTATTAAATTCCTGAAATATTTCAAACTTGTAAAATTTAGAATATTGTCAGTTTTTAAATTTGAAATTAATCCAACCTGTGTTAACTAAAATTTAAATTCAAATTTTTATAAATTCAGAGTTTCGTACAAATTAAAACATTGAATTTTAAAAGTTTGATTTTCCTGAAATATTTAATTTTAAATGTATCGATTTGAGACTGAATTTTACAAGTCTGAACATAAACTTCAAACTGAATTATAATATTTTAAAAATATTTAGTGTAAATTACAAAATATTTAAAAAAATTTAAAAATTCGAAAATAACCATAATTAATTTCAATTCGAATTTCGTGTAAAATTTTAATTATCAAACCAAATCGTACCAATCTGAATTCGAAATTTAAATTTTTATGCTGAAATTATGTTTTCAAAATTTTTAAAGTTTAAATATTTTCAAGTGTTTTTTTGAATGTTTTAAAAATTCAACATTCTCGCTAAATCCACATATTGATCCGACTTGAAATTTCGAATTCATAATTATAAAATGTGGATTCAAGTATCCTACAACAAATTTAATGTTTAATCCAATAAGGCAAATAATTAAAATGGAAATTTCGTATTCAGAATTAAAAATGAACGAAATTCAACTTTTCTATATACATATGTAGGTTCAAAATTTAAAATGATACTTCGAATTCTGAATTTCTTAAGTATTAAGATCTAAGATATTCTAATAAAAAACTTTCAATTTTAGATATTTTTAAAATTTCGCAAACCTGAAGTTATTCTTCAATTTGTATTACTGTAGTTTAAAATTTTTAAGTGTATAGTACGAAAATAATAATATTCGAAATGAATAGGTAGAGCGAATATGCTGTTTCTGTCTGTGTCAAAACATTCAAAATTCTCATTCCACGCTATTTTCAAATAATTTACAAACTGTTGTGCCTTTTTCATTAACGAAATTAATTTTCTTTCCGGTGATAACGGATCATAAGACATAATTGTCTTCTTTTCTAAATCAATAATTATTAAAACAAAATGGTTGTTTTCACAATGAGGAATGAAAATTCTTTTTCGTTTATTTCGACAAATCGAAATTCTTATGGTACCATCAAATGTTTTACCCATCTGCATAACTTGATATGTCTGATATGGATCCAAACAAATATCATTGGTGTCTTTAATTAAAACACTTGCTGCGACATAAACCAAATCGGTAGTCAAATAGTTTGTTTCGTTGAATGACGAATAACAAATATTTGTTAACGTTTCCCAAAGACCGGTAAAATTAAATTTAAATTTTTATGCAAAATTTGTACTTTGTCATATTATCGTAATAATCCGTGTTGATGTATGTGAAAGATTTCGCTATAACATAATTGGAAAGAGCTGCCGTGCCGTAGTATTTAACCTTATGTCGAGCTTTTTTCTCCCAACTCTCCTGAATATTTGGATCATATGGTTCAATTTCGTATTGTCGCTTTTTTGGGTATTAGATGATAAAGTTATAAAGGACTAGCGTAATTTGGATTTTGGTTTGCGTTTTCTTGAAAGTAAATGTGGAGCCATCGCTATCGAATTATAAATTAACTCAGTTTTCTCCTCTAGGGCATCGATAAACCCCCCAAATTTTTGATGAGGTTCCCTAACTAAATTATTGTTTGCTAGGTTGAACTAAATATCGATATTAGCGTTTGATACCCGGTGTCTTTCATCGATATGTTGAAGAAATATTATGCTCCCACTCGTTCTGTTTTTATTACCACAAACCTTCAAAACTGCATTATAAACTTATTTTTCATTTAGCTTTTCTAAGTTTTTCACAGTTCTAAATCCTCTCCATCCTTGAAGCCGCTTATCTAATCTTAGATCATCCATTTTATAAAGGATATCAGGAGATTGTAATGGCCAATAATATATGTATGTACTTTAAAAAAACTTGCAAGTAATAAAAAAATTGGAATCAAAGTGTTAATGGATGTCAAATAGAGCGGAAAGGGTCGTTTTGTAGTTTCCAAAAAAACTGGTATTACAAATAACGATAATGTAAAATCATAAAACAAAACAAATGGCTTTTCATAGGATTTCAAAATTTCATTTGTTCCGGATACGGGTCGAATCTCCTGAAAAACACCCAATTTGAATGAAGCTAGGCCATTTCTCAAAAGATTTGCATGAAATTCGTTTTGTACGATGAAAATTGAATTGCAAAATGCATTTCGGAGATGGTTCTGCAAAATTGTCAAATGGGATCTGGTAAATAACCAGAACCAATCCACTTTTTAAGCGATTGGGATTAAAATCGGTTTATTATTATGAAAATGGGATTCGCAAAATCTGGATTATATTCAGTTGAAGTGAGAAAATCAAATAAAACAATAACCACGTGTTTCGTGACCAAGTTTGACCAATCCAGAACAATGACAAAAATCTAAAAAAATTCCTGGTTATCGACAATTGATAGAACTAACAGTGAAACATAGTGGCACCGATGCCTACCTCGCAAATTCTAGACTATTGTTTAATTTAAATTTTATAATTAAATAAA